>JAPVLO010000080.1:6371153-7008269 GCA_027257055.1 Cephalopachus bancanus
GTTAATATACTTTGATACTTATTTATGTATATATTTTATCAGCTTTATTGAGATATAATTAACAAGATATACAACTCACCCATTTAATGTGTACAGTTAAGTGACTTTTAATATATTCACTAAAGTGTACAACTATCACCACAGTCAATTTTACAACATTGTTATCACCCAAGAAAGAGACCCTGTACCCTTAGCAGTCACTGTTATCCCCAAGCCCTCATCCCTTGGCAGCCACCAATTGCCTTTCTGTCTCTATAGATTTGCCTGTTCCGTAGATTTTGTGTATGTGGAATCGTACAATATAGGGCTTTTTGTGGCTACTTATATTTTACTTAGCATAATGTTTTTGAAGTTTATCCATGTTGTGGTATGTATCAATGCTTCATTCCCTTTTATTGCCAATTAATACTTTATTATATGGATAGATGCCACATTTTATTTATCCATTAATTGATGCAAATTTGGTTTGTTTCCACTTTTTTCTCTTGCCTCTGCCACCCAAAGTGCTGGGATTATAGGCATAAACCTCCGTGCCCAGCCTGATACAGGTTTCTAATGAGTATCTATTAATTACATCATTTTAGCATCAGTCCAAGGTTTTAAGTTACCTAAAAGTGTTGGAAACTATCTTCAAGCTGACATACTACAAAACATAAAAATGCTGCTATGAACATTTGTGTGGAAGTTTGTGTGTGGACATATATTTATTTCTTGGGCGAATGCCTTGGAGTGGAATTGATGAGTCATATGCTAACTTTATGTTGAACCTTTTGATGAACAGGAGACTATTTTCCAAAATAATATTTTTTTCTTAATGCTTTCCAAAATGATGGCACTATTTTACAATTCCACCACTGATGTATGAGAGTTTCTGTTTCTCCATTTTCTTGACAAAACTTGTTATTGTTTGTCCTTTTGATGCTAGCCATTCTGGTGGCTGTGAAGTGCTGTCTCATTGTGGTTTGATTTGCATTGCCCTTTTGGCTAATGATGCTGAGCATCTTGTCATGTACTTATTGGTCATTGTGTATCTTCTTCAGATCTTTTGCCAGTTTTTAAATGGTGTTGTTTCTTTATTATTGAGTTTTATGTGTTCTTCATATATTCTAGATACTGTACAAGTTCATTATCATATATGTAATTTGCATATACGATTGACTGTGTATCTATGGGTTTTGTATCCACGGAGTCAACCAACTGTGGATAGAAAATATAAAAAACATACAATAAGAATCACAAATTAAAAAATACAGTATGATAGCTATTTACATAGCATTTACATTGTATCAGGTATTACAAATAATCTAGAGATTATTTAAAGCCTATGGGAGGATGGGTGTAGGTTATATGTAAGTAGTATGCCATTTTATATAAGTACTTGCACATCCATGGATGTTGGTATCTTCTTGGGTCCTGGAACCAATTCCCAATTCCCTGTGGATACTGAGGGGCAGTTGTACTTTCTCCCTCCCATTTTATTTTGGAGTTGAGGTTTTACTTTGTTGCGTAGAATGGAGAGCCATGGCACAGCTCACTGCAGCTTCAAGTTCATGAGTTCAACAGATCTTCCCTCCTCAGCCTCCCAAGTAGTTGGGATGCCAGGTGTGTGTTACTGTTATAGCCGAAGTGTGAGAAAGGAATTGCCACACATTGAGAATCTAATTTTGAGTCCTTTGCTAGCTGGTGGTCGAGAGCGGACTTATGTCCAAAGAACTCTTGACCCCTGAACAGAGTAGGTAGGGGGTTTATAATGGCAAAAAAACACAGTTTTATCACAGTCAGGGGGAGTGCAAGCAGGATATTTTCAGTTACAGAGCAGTTTATCTGTTAATGGTTACAGAACAGTTATAGAATGGCTTATCTGGGTTTCCCGCCAAGCAGGATGTGATTTATTGTTTACTGGAAGGTTGGGGCAGTCATATGGAGGAGGGATGAGAGGAGGAACTGAGAGACTAACATGCTAACAGTCATTTCATTCCCTCCTTTTAGTTGTTTATGAGTCAAAGCATTGACTCATTTATTATGGGTAGGGGGTTATAATGGGCCCACATATATATGTGTTTTATAGAAGTGATTCGTTGTTTTACAAACCGAATTGTTTAATTTAATATACAGGGCCCGATGAGTAGACCGAGAAGGAGGAGAAGTAGAGGGCCGTCCTGACCTGTAATTAAGGTAGTTAGCCATGGGTTTTAATTAAACAAGGTTTGAAACCAGGGTTTCTTTTTTTTTTGTCTTCTGTTTAAATTTTCTCGAACCTCTTGGAGGGTGTCTCTAATGACTCCCGATTATTGGCATAGAAACAGCATGATTTTTCTAGTGTTACACAGAGCCCTCCTTTGGTGCCAGCCCCTTCTTTGAAGGTAAAAGAGAAAAGTTTACTTCCCACAGACAGGAAGCGGGCCTGCACTCTAGATTAGAGTGTGGCTCCGTAGCCCCCCCCGAAGCCCTGGAGATGTTGCAATCTGGTAGATGTGACAGCCGTGACTTTCTTGTTGACCACTTGTGGATGTCTTGGAGACCTTGAAGGTGGTCCTGGTCACCATGCACTGAGTATACAATGGGTCAATACTGGTCATGTTTGAGAAGTCTAGATTTCTAAAAAAGGCTAATTATAATCGGCCAGTACTTGTGCTTTTAAGGAGTCTGTTTTTCTGAAAAGACGAAGTTGGCAAAGTTAATTTTTACCTAGGGCATGTATTTTTCCTGGACATAGCCTCAACTTTTTCATCATTGTGTTAGGGTTTAGGAACAAGATTAAAAAATAGCTTCCCACTCTTGTTCTGTCCTTTTATTCCCCACTCCTGCTCTTGGAAATATTCTTATGATTCTGAGAAATGGGGCGAAGATCAATTTTATGTAACTGCTTCCTGCTGAGGTGGGACCTTAACTGAATACTATTTGAATTTAATAAAACACTGAGCAAGAGCATAGGCAAACATTATTAAGCAAACAATGATGAAAATGTTATTGCTTTAGAAACAATGCTGGAAGAGTGAAAGTAGTCCTGTACTTTATATGTATGATTAGCTAAGGCCTTTAATTTATTAATGTAAGTTGAAATATTCCCTTGTAAATTACCTTTACTTGTACTTTAACAAGTAAATATAGCCACTCTGACAAAGTCTGAAGAAAAATTGAAAACATTAGAGACGTGGTTAGGTTGTAGCTTAAATTGCAGGAAATAATAATGAACAAGATAATTTAAAACAGGTAAACATTGGCAAGAGAAAACTGTCCCCTTTGTTTTTATAATAGGTCTGATATACTTTTACAACGATTGATATGCTAGAGCGTGAAGCCCAGCTTATTTTGTTATTTATCCTATGTTGTATTAATAATAATCCTTGTGTCTGGTCTGCAGACGGTTTAAAAGGAGGGTGTGGGGCAGATGTGGTTTCTAGGGCTTGTTTTTTTTTTTTTTTTAACCCCACCCTAGAGAGACTAAATTGAGAATTGAAGAGCTTATGTATTACAATTTTTAAAAGCATAATGTTACAACACAGGATTATAGTTCATTGAAAGTTACTTTTTTTTTTTCTCCCCACAAACCTTTAGTTTACCATTTTTAAACATACTTGAACCTTTTATTTTTGTCCTGTACTTTTTTTTAAAAAAATAACCAGCCATTTTATTACAGGACAAAAATTTATTATATAAGAGGTTTTTTTTTAAATTAAAAAATACTTTAATTTTTTTTGAAAGCTCACTTTCCTAAGTAATTAAAAATCTTTCAAGCCATAACAGCAGTTAGAAATGGAGAGAAAAGTTATAATCAACATAATCATATACCAAGATTTCTTTTATAAATTCCTTTTCACGAACCTTATCCTGACTTTCATATACCATTGACGACATGCTTGGACTCTCTGTTTTGCCCTGCATTTTTTTTTTTTTTTTAAATAACCAGTCATTTTATTTTAGGACAAAATTTTATTATACAAAATTATTTTTTTCTTTATAACTCTTTATTAAAATATATTTTTATATCTGTAACTTTTTTTACTTACTGATTTTTTCCATCTTTAAATAAATATTAAAAAAATAATTTCCAGATTATATAAAATAATTTAAAATTTTAGTGAAAACATAGGAAATAGGAAATTCTGAAGTGTCTGTTAGATATTAGTGTTTTCTGGATGAAACCCTTTATATAATTTTAGAAACTTTTTTATATTATAACTTTTTTAATTGAAAGTAACCCAGACATTTAATAAGCTTTTAAAACAATTTTAAGATTTTTAAATTACATGAAGAGCTTACCCATAACCATTGTTTTATTTATATTTTTAAAATTCATTTATAGCAGTTTGTTTAATTACTTATGAACGCTGAGATTTTAGACTAGGCTAGTTATTATTTTAAGTTATTTCCTGGCTAATCATTTTTTAAAGCCGGTGAACATCAGGTGTTATAAGTAAGAACCTTAAAGTTAAATACATGAGCATTTTGCTGATTATTCAGAAGGTTTAGCTGGGTTTTTTTTCCTTCAGTTTTTTTTTTTTTTTTTGGGTTGGAGTCTCGCTCTGTTGCTCAGACTGTAGTGCAGTGGTACGCTCCCAGCTACCTCAGCCTCAACCTGCTGGGCACCGGCGATCCTTCCGCTTCAACCTTCCAAGTAGCTGGAACTACAGGCATGCACTAGCATGCCCAACTAATTTTTGATGTATTATAGAGACAGGGTCTCTCCAAGTTGCCCGGGCGGGTCTTGAACCCATGGGCTCGGGCAATCCACTCGCCTTAGCCTCCCAAAGTGCTGGGATTACAGGCTGAGCCACCAAGCCCAGCCCTTCCTTCAGTTTTAAGTGAGTTTTTAATGTTTACATTTTAGTTAGAACTAGCTGAACTGTATAAGAAAAACAAAAGTTTTATTATTTAACCTTGAAACAGTGATCTTATCTTAACACCAGAAGCTTAGTTACTAGTAGATTCAAAGCAGGGAGAAAGAGAGAAATAGAGTTTAAAAGCCTCTACTTAATCCTGTAGTTTCAGGTTAACTATTTAGACTTTGAAATTTATAATTTGTTAGACCTTCATAAGTGGCCACCATTTGTGAGCCAAGTGTTCTCTCCTCTCTTCAGAAGATAGTGCACCTGCTTTCTAATGGTTTTCTGGCCATCATAGTGGACAAGGTCCAGGAGGTTTTAGGCCTCTTTGGGGCAACTATGCTTTCAGTGTCCCCACTGACTGTATTCCTTAAGCAGTGGACACTATTCCCTTAGCAGGTTTGTTTTTACCAGATCTTTGATGGATGCTTGAAGTTTTGGTCACTAATTGTGACTGCCAATTGGGGTGTCTCTTTGGCTCTCTGGTTCTGCTGCCCTCCATATTGGCACTGTTTTGTTTTTTTAATGCTTTGGCTGAAAAAAAAAACCCTTAAAATATCCTTTTTTAATAGGTTATACATATGAAACTTTTAAACCACTTCTCTGTTTGTGACAGTCTGATGCAAAATCCTTTAGATTGAACAGACCACATGGATGTGTAATGATCTGTCCCTACTTATTTATAATTATGAACAGGCAAAGTTGTTAAAAACCCTTGTAAATTACTAAATTGTAGTCTTAGTTGTAAGGTGTGGACAATTAGGTGAGAGTGATCAGTTTCAACCCTTATTGTGCTCACACAGAGTACCCAATATTTTATTTATCTGACAGGAGAAATAACTTAGTAAAAGTGACTTAACCAGATGGGAATGGCCAGTTCCCAAACATTATCATGTCATGCAGGGTGTTTAGCATTTAAAGCTTTACCTGTCTTATAAGAGGGTGCTAGTTAGGCACAATAGGCGATTTAACCTTTTATTTATAAAGTACAACTTTAGTGAGCCTGATATAACAAACAGTGGTGTTATTTAGCACTAATGTGTTAACATATGGTAAAGTTGGAAGTAAAATTTAACTGGAGCACTTGTGTGTTTGGTTGGCAAAACAGATTAAAATTACAATTGACCTTTTTTGTAGCTAGTTAACAGGATTAATTTACATGATCCCTTTACTTTCATCTGGGAAGAAGGTTGATATAGTCCCAGTTTAGATATAACTTGAGAGAGATTTATTATAAGAAAGACAAACAAGCAAGAACCCTGATATCTTTTGAGAGAGGGGCGGCTAAGTCAGCAGGGTCGGTATCCTCTGATGAGCCTGTGGGCACTGGGGTCCAGGGAGCCAACACAAAAATATGATGGGAGGAACAGATATCTGGGTGGCGAGCTAACTCATAAAAGGCCTGAATATACGGGACAAATTCAGCTGCAAAAGGGTGTTAGGAGCTAGGGAGCCACCCTCTGGCCAGGTTTTGTCATCCCCCAGCTTATGTTATGGATGATAAATGAGGGATAACTCAGTGGAGGCATAGAAAGGCATGCTGTGCAGCTGTTGAAGTTTCAAGATTCTTCGCGGAGTCGCTTTGCCAACCAGAAAAGAAAAGAGCAAAGAAACCAAGCATTTTGTCTCCCACCTCTATGGACGCTGGCGGTCCAGACTTTCTTTTGGGGACCGTCTTGCCTCCCTGGGGAGTAGCCCTAGGCAGAGACCATCAGTTGTCCTCCAAGATTCAGCAGAAAACTTTTTTTATTATATGGTCCAGGGGACTGGAGGGTTGAGAAGCCCGTTGCCCCATATTGTTAAAACCAGTAAATTGCTGGAGGCACCTGATGAGGATCATCAGACCTTTAACTGCAAAGAGATAAGTAAAAAAACCCAGAAGAAATTTCTGACCTGATGATCAATCCGAAAGTGTAGCAGAAGCAAACCCTGTAGCTAAGAGCACAGCAAAAACGCAAAGGAAGGAAAGGGGCCAAGGTCATAAGCAATCAGAAGTTAAAGCGGATACCCAAACAGAAACCAGATAACTCAGCCGAGACTCTGTTCAGCCAACGTCTTGGCTTTAATGAACAGATCTAAGGAGCAGCCTAGTCAGGCTCCGTCCTCCTTAACGAGTTGTGGCCACATACAGAAAACAGATTAAACAGATTCTTAACTGCCTAGGAGAATGCAGATGCAGGAATTTTTAAGGCGAGAGAAAATCAGTGGTTGTTCCTTCTCCCTCCAAACCAGATGAGAGGTTATGGGGCCCTGGAATGACTCAGGGGGCGCCTCCTCTATAACGTCTCCACCAAGCTGGGGAGAGCCGGAGCCAGGCTGCCTCCCGAGTTTGTGGTGAAAGCCAAAATTAAAATAATTCTTGCTGAGGCCTCCAAATGTTATAGCGGAAGTGTGAGAAAGGAATCGCCACACGCTGAGAATTGTATTTTGAGTCCTTGACTAGCCGGCCGTTGAGAGCAGACTTATGTCCAAAGAACTCTCGACCCCAACAGAGTAGGCAGGGGGTTTATAAGGGCAAAAACTACAATTTTATCAGAGTCGGGGGTGCAGGGGTACAAGCAGGAAATTTTCAGTTACAGAACAGTTTATCTTGAGCAGTTACAGTATGGCTTATCTGGGTTTCCCGCCAAGCAGGATGTGATTTCCTGTTTACTGGAAGATTGGGGAAGTCATATGGAGGAAGGATGAGAGGGGAGCTGAGAGGCTAACATGCTAATGGTCATTTCACCCCATATTCGGCTAATTATTTGATTTGTTTTTGTAGAAACAGGGTCTCACCATGTTGTCCAGGATAGTCCCAAACTCCTGGGCTCAAACAACCCTGTCTCATCCTCCCAAAGTACTGGGATTATAGGTGTGAGCCACCACACCCAGCTGTTTTCTCTCATTTTATTTGTTGTCTTTAATTTCTTGGTGGTGGTCTTTGAAGCACAAAGTTTTAAATTTTGATGAAGTATAGTTTATCTCTTTTTTTTTTTTGCTGCTGTTTTTGGTGTTATTTCTAAGAAACCGTTGTTCAATCCAAGCCAGACACTTCCCTGTTTTCTTCCAAGAGTTTTATTGTTTTAGCTCTTACATTTATGTTCTTAATCCATTTTGAGTTAGATTTTGTGTATGATGTGAAGAAGGTATCCAACTTTATTTTAAGCAGAATCTGCATCAGTTGGGATTACATGAGGAAAACAGACCAGTAGGTTATATATATGGTGACTGACTAGGCAAAGTCCAAAATCTGTACAGCAGACTGTCAGAATGGCTAGGCTGGACTCAAACTCCCGTCCATGGGTAGAATTTTTTCTTGTTTGGAGAAATCTCGCTTTAAGCTCTTAAGGCTTTTCAAATGATGGAATTATGAGGTTATCTAGAATATACAAAATTCCTTAATGCCAACACCTAGATTAGTGTTTAATTGAATACCTGGGGACTTTAGCCTAAGTTGGTTGATGTATAAAATGGAACCATCACAATTTACCCTTGTAAATGGCATTCATAAATAACTCCTTAAATGATAGTTAACTTCCACATAAAGATAATAACAAGACAGGCTCACGCCTATAATCCCAGCACTTTGGGATACTGAGGTGAGAGGATTGTCTAAGCCTGTGGGTTCAAGACCAGCCTGGACAACATGGTGAGACCTCATCTCTACAATAAATCAAAAAATTAGCTGGGCATGGTGGTGCATTCCTGTAGTTCCAGCTACTTGGAAGACTGAGGCAGAAGGGTTGCCTGAGCCCAGCAGGTTGAGAATGCAGTGGGTGACACAATGAGACTCTGACTCAAAAAAAAAAAAAAAGACAGTAGCAAAGTCAGACTTTTGCCTAACATAGAATTATCCTCCATGCAACTTTTTTCCAAGAAGAGGACACAAACCTCTTGCATGCTTTTTTTTTTTTTTTGAGTTTAAATGCGTTTTATTTTTAGACAACCTACATGACACGTTTTTCTTAAAAAAACAATGCCTCCACTCCAAATAAATCACGGTCAAAACAAATGAAGTTCAAGATGACATCAGTCCATTTGTCTTAGATCCTGGTGTTGTGTGGATGACAAGCAGCAGCCAGTTATGATGACAGGTGATAGATCCAAAGTAATTGCCAGATTTGTTACTGTAAAAATAAGGAAAAGCACATTAATGTTTTCCCTCATAGTATTCAGCATTCCAAAGCTACAAATGTATTCCCCAATTCAATCTGGGCCGCCACAAAGACAGACAGAAAGCGCAGGGATTTCTTTCTTTTGCATCCTAGTGCAACTTGCATGCTTTTTACTCTTTTCCTTTGATAACCTAACTTAAATGCTCTGTGATACAAAGTTAGCCATTATTAATATATCTTAATGATAGATGATAAAGCAATATAGTAAGAGGAATGAAAACAAAATATGTGTTTAACATATATACACAGACATTCATTACAAAATAAGGAAAAAATATTAAAACTGTTGAAGTCCTCCTTTCTCCAACTGGTCATGGGATTTTGCTGTGTTTATTTTTCTAAAGCACAGGTTTAGATGTTATAATTGTGTACTTAAGATAATTTCGAGTTAAATTATAGAGTGCAATTTGAAAATAAAATAAACTTAAGTGGTCTTTCAGCACCCACTGTCTTCTTTATATGGGGGCTTGCTGTGTTTCCCAAGGTGGTCTCAAATTCCTGAGCTCATGAGATTCTCTTGCCTTAGCTTCCTGAGTAGCTGGGACTCTAGGCATCTGACTCTAGCACTTGCTTTTTAATCTCTTCACATTTCAGCGGTGTCAGGCTCCATCCTGTCCTTTAAGTCAGTTGTGTAATATGTGCATTACTGATGTTGCTCATAGTGTTTTTTTCTTCTTGGAAACCACTCCTGAAATAATTTTAATCTTTGAAGACTCAAACTTTGCATGTTATTTTCTTGTTCTCTTTTACAAGTCCAGATTTAATCTATCTAAGGCACCTTATGCTTTTAATTTAGTGCATTTCTTTTTTTAAAAAAAGTAGTAAAAAGCACGTAATATTAAGTGTACCATCTTAATCATTATAAGTGTACAGTTAGGTAAGGTTAAGTATATTTACATTATTGTGCAGCAGCACTCTAGAACTTTTTCATCTTGCAAAACCGAAACACCTGTGCCCACTAAACACTGATTTCCCTTCCCCTGCCATTAGCTCTTCTACTTTCCATTTCTATAATTTTAGCTATTTGAGATATAGCATATGAGTGGAAACCTTTTGTTACTGGCTTATTTATCTTAGCATAAAGGTACTATGTGATAAGATTTTCTTCTTTTAAAGGCTGCATAATATTCCATTGTATATATATATATATATATATATATATATATATATGCCACATTTTCTTTATCTGTTGACCTATCATTGGACATTTGGGTTGCTTCTGTCTCTTGGCTATTGTGAATAATGCTGCAGTGAGCATGGGTGTGTAGATATAGCTCTTTGAATTCTGCCTTCAGTTCTTTTGGAGTTATACCCAGAAGTGGGATTGTCAAATCATGTGGTAAATCTAGTTATAATGTTTTTAGAACTTCCATACTGTGCTCCATAATGACTATATCAATTTACATTCCCACCAATAGTGTCAAGAGTTCCCATTTCTCCACATCCTCACAAACACTTTTTGCTTTTTGATAATAGCCATTTTAAGAAGTGTGAGGTGATACCTCGTGTTTTCATGTGCATTTCTCTTTTTTATTATATTAGTCATCTTTTCTATGCATGTTGACCATTTATCTTTTTCAGGGAATCGTCTATTCAAGTCCTTTGCCCATTTTAAAATAGGGTGGTTTTTTTTTGTTGTTGTTAAGTTGTAGAAATTTCTTATAAATTCTGGATATTAATCCCTTATCAGATATATGATTTTCAAATATTTTCTCCCATTCTGTAGGTTGTCTCTTTACTCTGTTGATTGTTCCCTTTGAGGCACAGAAGTTTTTAAGTTTGGTGTAGTCCCACATATCTATTTTTGCTTTCATTGCCTGTGCTTTCAGTGACATATCCAAGAAATCATTGCCAAATTCAGTGTTGTGAAGCCTTTTCCCTGTGTTTTCTTCTAGGAAATTATGGTTTTAGACCTTTTAATTTAGTTTTTTAATCCACTTTGAGTAAATTTTTGTATATGGCGTACCGTAAGAGTCCAGATTTGTTCTTTTGAATGTGGATATCCAAAGAAGTGACTGTCTTTCCTCGCGTGTAGTCTTGCCACTCTTGTCAAAAATTATTTGGTCATATGTATGCAGGGGTGTATTTCCGAGCTTTCTGTTTTGTTCCATTGGTCTGTATATCTGTCTTTATGCCAGTACCTATTGTTTTGATTACTGTGGCTTTGTAATACGTTTTGAGATTAGGAAATGGAGGTGTCCAACTCTGTTCTACTGTTTCAGGATTGTTTTGGCAATTTCGGGTCCCTTAAGTTTCCATGTGAATTGTAGAATTTCTTTTCTGCTTGTGCAAAACATGCCATTGGAATTTTGATAAGGATTTCATTGAATCTGTAGATTGCTTTGAGTAATATGGACATTTTAATGATATTGAGTCTTTCAGTTTACAAGTATGGGATGTTTGCATTTATTTTTATCTTTAAAAAATTTCTTTTAGTAACATTTTGTAGTTTTCAGCATGCAAGTCTTTCATCTCCTTGATTAGGTTTATTCTGAAGTATTTTATACCTTTTGATGCTATAGTAAGTGGAATTATAACTTCAGAATGGTCATTGTTGCTGTTCAAAAATGTATCTGATTTTTGCCTGTAGATTTTTTTTTCTGGGATCTTTTGTTAGTTTTACATTTTTGGTGGATTTTTTGGGATTTTTTTACATATAAGATTATATCATCTATAAACAGATAATTTGTGTGTCTTTACAGTCTGGATGCCATTCATTTATTTATATATATATATATATATATATATATATATATATATATTTTTTTTTTTTTTTTTTTTTTTTTTTAGTTGGAGTCTCACTCTGTCGCCCAGACTGGAGTGCAGTGGCCGCTCCCGGCCACCGCAGCCTCGACCTGCCGGGCTCCGGCGATCCTTCCACCTCAGCCTTGCAAGTAGCCGGAATTACAGGCGCGTGCTACCACGCCCGGCTGATTTTTTGATTTATTGCAGAGATGAGGTCTCGCTGCCCAGGCGGGTCTCGAACCCACGGGCTCAGGCAATCCACTCACCCCAGCCTCCCAAAGGCGCGGGATTACAGACTGAGCCACCGAGCCAGCATGCCTTTTATTTTTATTACTTTACTGCTCTGTGTTGAATGGCAGTGGTGAGAGGGGGGCATTCTTGTTTCTGACATTGAGGGAAAGCTTTTATTCCTTTGCCATTGAGTATCATATTCACTGTGGGCTTTTCATACAGCTTTTATTATATTGAGGTAGAAATCTTCTATTTCTAGTCTGTTGAGGGTTTTTATCATAAAGTGTGTTGAGTCTTGTCAAATATTTTTTCTGCATTAATTGAGATGATCATGTGGTTTTGAATCTTTTATTTTGTTTGGTATATTACACTGATTTTTTTTTCATATGTTGAACCATCCTTGCAATTCAGGTGTAAATCCCACATAGTCTTGATGTATAGGTATTTAATGTACTGTTGAATTTGGTTTGATAGTATTTTGTTGAGGGTTTTTGCATCAATATTCATCAGGATATCAGTCTGTAGTTTTCTTGTGTCTTTGTCTGGTTTTGATTTCAGAATATTACTGGCCTCATAGAATAAGTTTGGTAATATTTACTCTCCTTCAGTTCTTTGGAAGAGTTTGAGGAGGATTGTAGTTAATTTGTCTTTAAATATTTGGTAGATTTCTCCTTTGAAACTGTACTGTAAATTTTAAAAACTTAATAGATTCCTGACAGCTTATCATCCCTATAAACAGACTATGGGCACTGCACCTAGGTGTGCCAGTGTGGTAAGGCCGGTTCCTGCCACAAGTTCTCCGTTCTTGCCCTTCCCTGTGATCTAATGGCATTCAAATACATCAGTGAAATTCCCTTATGCTTTTGGCTTGTGTACTCCACCCTGAGTCCCAGTAAAGGTACTTGGTCAAGGATTTGCACTCTCGGCTCCTCCACTTGCTTGGTTGAGTCCACTTTGCAGGAACTATATATGCCTCCTGTGTGGTATGTCTAATATGGGCTGCCTCTTTCAGGACCATGAACAATAACTTATTTCACTTTCATAACACTTCTCTATGGTGTTATTCCATGTCTGCATTTGACCGATCATCAAAAAAACCCCATTTTGAGTAACAATTATTTCTTAACAGCACTGAAGCCATCTGGTTCTAGACTTCTCTTTGCTAGGAGGTTTGATTACTGCTTCAGTAGCTTGTTATAGGTCTGTTCAGATTTTTTATTTTTGTTTTTTTGTGTGTGTGTGTCAAGCATCTCCCTCTGTCTCCCAGGCTGGAGTGCAGTGGCATGGTCACAGCTCACCACAGTCTCAACTTCCTGGGCTCAGGATATCTTTCTGCCCCAGCCTCAGAGTAACTAGGACTATGATTCCTCTTTGATTCAGTCTTGGTAGGTTGCATGTTTCTAGGTGTGTTTATTTCTCCTAGGTTACTCAATTTGTTCGCATATATTTGTTCATAGTAGTAGTCTCTCGTTCTTTTCATTTCTATGACACCAATTGTAATAACCTCTCTTTTTTTTCTAATTTTAGTTATTTGAATCTTCTCTTTTTTAGCCTAAAGTTTTATCAGTTTTATCTTTAAAAAAATCAATTGTTTAGTTGATTTTAAAAAATTCTTTTGGATTATTACTTTTTAAAAATCTCTGCTGTAATCTTTATTCCTTCTGCCAGTTTTGAGTTTAGTTTGTTCTTTTCCCAAATTCCCTTGTGATTTTGTCTTTGATCCATGGGTTGGTTAAGAGTGAGTTGTTTAATTTTCACATATTTGCTTGTTTTCATTTGCTATCAATTTTTAGTTTCATTCCATTAAGGTTGGAGAAGATAATTTTGTATGATTTCAGTCTTCTTAAAGTTGTTAAGACTTATTTTGTGGCCTAACATGTGGTCTGTCTTGAATTCTGTTTCAGGTATCCTTGAGAAGAGTGTGAATTTTTGTAGCTGTTGTTGGAGTGTTATGTGTATGTCTGTTTGGTTCATTTAGTTTATAAAGTTTTTCAAGTCCTCTGTCTTTTTATTGATCTTCTTTTTGATTATTCTACCCACAACTGAAAGTTGGGATATTGAAGTCTCCTTTTATTGTATTACTATTTCTTCCTTCAGTTCTGTCAATATTTGCTTCATATACTTAGGAACTCTAGTGGTATGTGCTTATGTATTCATAACTGTTATATCTTCCTGGTGAATTCGGCCTTTGATCATTATATAATGTCCTTTTTTGTCTCTTATGAACATTTTTGTCTTAACATCTATTTTATTTACGTATGATCATCCCTTTAGGTTGATATTTGCAAGGAATTCTTTTTTTCATATTTTCACTTTTAGGCTGTGTCCTTAGATCTAAGGTGAATTTTCTGTAGGCAGCTTATACTTGGATCTTGATCTTTTAAAAAAAATCCATTTGACCAAGCTGTCTTTTAATTTGGCATTTAATCAGCATTTACATTTCAAGTAAGTACTGATTGATAAGGATAGACTTACTAGTTCCATTTTGTTAACTGTTTTCTGTGTGTCTGGTGACTTTTCCTCCTTTGCTCCGTCTTTTGCTGTTGTTATTTTGTTATGACATGCTTTGATCCCCTTATTTCTCTTTCTGGTTACCAATGCAATTACATAAAACATCTTAAAGTTTTAACTGTCTATTTTGAACTGATAGCAGCTTAATTTCCATCTTATAAAAAAACTCCACTTTTTTACATCCTTGCCTCTCATTTAATGTTATTATTTATAACATTATACCTGTTTTTTATTGTGTATCCATTAAGACAGATGTGTAATTTTTTATTAAATTATTTGTTAAAAAATGCTATACCAGATTTAAATGTGATTTATGCATCACACTACTTCAGAATTCTATATTTGTCTGTGTGTTTATCTATACCAAGGAGTTTTGAAGTTTCTTAGAGTTTGTGTTTTTTGTTTGCTTTTAAAAAACAGATAGGGCCTTGCTCTGTTGACCATGCTGGAGTGCAGTGGCATGATCATAGCTCACTGTAGCCTCAACCTCCTGGGCTCTAGCAATCTTCCCACCTCAGCCTCCCAAGTAACTGGGACTACAGGTGCATGCCACCATGTCTGCCTAATTTGTGTATTTTTTTTTAAAGAGACGAGGTCTTGCCACATTTCCCAGACTGGTCTTGAAGTCCTGATCCTCCTGCCTCCTTCTGCTGAGATTACAGGCCTGTGTTACCATTTATTGTCCTTTTGCTTTAACCTAAAGGGCTCCCTTCATTATTTTTTGTAAAACAGGTCTAGTGGTGTTAAACTCCCTCTGCTTTTGTTTATCAGAGAAAGTCTTAATTTTTTCTTAGTTTTGAAGGATAGGTTTAGGTTACAGTATTCTTGTTTGGCAAGTTTTTTTTTTCCTTTCAGTATTTTGACTGCTACTCTTCTCTAACCTGCAAGCTTTCTTCTGCTACATCTGATAGTTCAATGGAAACGCCCTTGAATGTGATGAGTCATTATTTTCTTGATGCTTTTGGGATTCTTTGTGGCTTTTAACAGCTTGATTATAAAAGTGTCTTAGTGTAATTCTCTCTAGATTTATCTTAATGGAGTTCTTTGATCTTCTTTAATTTATACTCCTATTTCTCTTCCCAGATGTTGGAAATTATCAGCCATTATTTTTTTCAAATCTACTTTTTGCTTCATTCTTTTTCTGGAACTCCTATAATGCATGTTTTTCTACTTGATGGTGTCAGTAGTTTCTTTAGGCTTTCTTCATTTTCTCTTTTTGCTCTTCTACCTTAGTAATTTCAAAAGCCCTATCTTTGAGTTCATGAATTATTTTTTCTGCCCAGTCAAGTCTGCTATTGATCCTCTAGTGAAATTTTCAGTTCATTTATTGTGTGTATTAGTTCCAGAATGTTTATTTGATTCTTCTTCTTTTTAAAATCTCTTTGTTTAGATTCTTGTTTTGTTCATACATTGTTTTCATGGTTTTTGTTTAGGTGTCTATCTGTGCTCTCTTGTAATTCATTGAGCAGTCCTATAATAGTCATTTTGAATTTTTTTTGTAATTCATGTATCTCCATTTCTTTAGGAGACATGGTTTGATTTCTGGAGATTTAATTTGTTCTTTTTGATAGGCCATGTTTTTCTGTTCCATTGTCTTCTTTTATTTTTTTGTTGGCACTTAGGCATTTGAAAAATTGGCTACGTTTCTCAGGTTTTGTATTGGGAAGATTTTGTCTAACCAGCCCTGTTATAGAGATTCTAGAGCCATCTTAAACCTTTTCTGAGGCTGTGTCTGAGCTCTCTGTGTGGGTATCAGCGAAGTGAATGGTTTGCAGGTTTCTACTCAGGAACTCCCCCTGAAGTCTGTGATACTGTGGCCTCACTGGTGCTGTAGTAAGCCAGAGTACTTACTGGGGCTTCACCTAATGTTTGTTTGTGATATGCAGCCTCTGGTGCATGTTAATCAAACCTCTGTTCTTGATGGCTCCCATCGTGGTGCCCTATTCCTGTTATTGCTTAGATTCAGGTAAAACAGAAACCAGTCTCTCACACCCCAAACGTTAGAACATTGGATGTATATTCCACTCCTTTTCTTCTCCAGGAAGAAGTCAGAAGTTGGGGGTTTTCTCCCTATCGCTCTGCACTTTGCTGAGGAGAGGGACTCTGGCAGGCAAATGCCACCTATTTTCTATCAGACATTGATTCAGTTGGTTTCATGCTCTCCTGGAATGTAGGAACCTCTTAACTGGTTTCTGAGTTTCTTACACAGGCAACAAATAGGTCCGTGTGTTATTGTTAAATCTATGTCTCTGTGGGGAAAGGAGGGACTCTGGGTTTTTCTTTTCTTTCACCTTGCTGATGTCACTCCTCCTTAGCACATTTTTTTTTTTGTATGTTATTATGGCTAGGTGTTTGCCCTCTCCTTGTTAGATTGCATGCCGCTTGAGCAGAAACAATTTTTATTTTTAAAAAATGCTTAGTAAAGTGCTTTCCACGAAGTCATGTTTTAAATATTTGAATAAATGCTTAAAAACTAAGTCTTACTAAGGACACACATATATTTTAAAATTACATCTTCCTTTTAACCTCCCTCAGATGCTTTTGTTTCCTTCCTTCCTTCCTTCCATCCTCCATTTGCTACGTATCTGCTGGGTATTGGCAGTGTGTTAAAATAGTGAACAAACATTCTGTTTCCACATAGCTTACAGTGAATATCCTGGTTCAATGGCAAGATTCTCTTAGAGTCTATTATTTTTAATTTAGGTGTAAAAGAAAAATGAATTATTATTATTTTTTTTTGTCCTGAATCCCAGTCCCTAGAGGTACACGGTTTACAGCTTGATTTGTCTTCTTCTCATCCTGCACATATGAATGCATATAAGTTTATCCAGCCTGTGCTGCAGCTTGTCTTTTTTTAAAACCTAATAATATACAGCCATGTGCTACATAGTGATGTTTCAGTCAGTGACGGACTGCATGTGTGACAGTGGTCCTCTAAGATTATAATATCATATTTTCACTGTACCTTCTCTGTTTTGATATGTTGAGATACACAAATACTTACCATTGTGCTACAGCTGCCTGCAGTATTCAGTACAGTCAAGTGCTATGCAGGTTTGTAGCCTAGGTATGTAGTAGGCTCTGCCAATTAGGTTGTGTAAGACACTCTGTGATGTTCTCATGACAACGGAATTGCCTAATGATGCATTTCTCAGAACTATTCCTTTTACTAAGAGATAGATGCACGACTGTATTGAATACTTATATAAATATAACTCTTTTTTTTTTTTTTTGAGTTGGAGTCTCACTCTGTCGCCCAGACTGGAGTGCAGTGGCACACTTCTGGCCACTGCAGCTTCAATCTCCTGGGCTCTGGCGATCCTTCCGCCTCGGCCTTCCAAGTAGCTGGAACCACAGGCGCGTGCTACCACGCCCAGCTAATTTTTTGTTTTATTGTAGAGATGAGGTCTCAACAAATTGCCCAGGCGGGTCTCGAACTTGCGGCTCAGGCAATCCACTCACCTCGGCCTCCCAAAGTGTGGGATTACAGGCTGAGCCACCGAGCCTGGCCATAACTCGTTTTTAATGACAGAATTATATTCCATTCTATGCCTATACCATATTTTGTTTAATTCTATTGATGGGGATTTGTATACTAGAATTTTGAGAGATAGATTGCCTAGAAGTGAGATTAATGGACCACTCATGCATTTTGATGGGTACACTATTTGCTAAAAATTTTAACTGTACATTTTTAATGCCTTTGTGTTTTCTTTTATCATCTTAGCAAGTCTGGAAAAGTTTGAAATTCCAGTAAAAATTCGTTTAAGCCCCGAACCATGGACCCCTGAAACTGGTCTGGTGACAGATGCCTTCAAGCTGAAACGCAAAGAGCTTAAAACACATTACCAGGCGGACATTGAACGAATGTATGGAAGAAAATAATTATTCTTTTTTGGTGTCGGTTTGCTACAGTGAGCTCAGATCAAATAGGAAAATACTTGAAATGCATGTCTCAAACCGTGAGGCAGACTCCATTCCTCATATTAAATAAACCTAAACTGTTATTTCTCATGACATCATCATTTTTAACTGACAGGATTAGTAAAATATTAAGACAGCAAATTTGTGTCTGTCTCTTCTTTGTTTTTCCCCTCCTCAATTCACTTTACCACCTGTAACTGTGCTTGTCAGTATGAGAATTTTTCTGAATCATATTGGGGAAGCAGTGATTTTAAAACCTCAAGTTTTTAAACATGATTTATATGTTCTGTATAATGTTCAGTTTGTAATTTTTTAAAGTTTGGATGTATAGAGCGATAAATAGGAAATATAAGAATTGGTTATTTGGGGGGCTTTTTTACTTACTGTATTTAAAAATATAAGGATATTGATGTGAAATTATGTAAATTTCAAATGCTTATGAATCAAATCATTGTTGAACAAAATATTTGTTGCTATGTAATTATTGTCTTGTATGCTTTTGGGAGAAATAAATACACCCGTACTAATGTTTTAAGACATTGAGATCTTGTGAATATATGCCTGTCAGTGTCTTCTTTATATATTTATTTTTTATTAGAAAAAAAATGAAGTTTAGTTGGTGCTGCATGAAACAAAATAGCAGGAGAGAGTCATGATTTAACAGTAAAGGCAATAAATAATACAGCAAGCATAGTATCAATGGATGATTAGTGTCTAATAGCTTGTCATCAAAATGTGCAGTATCTTCTACTTAGCTGTTTGAAATTAGGAAAATATCCAAACTTAAATGGAAGCAATTCTGAAAGGGTAGCATTTTAAGAACAAATAATGAAAAGTTATTCTCTATTTTATTGACCATATGTACATTGAGTTGTCTTTATTTATGAATACATTAGTCATGGAAAATTATTCTACTCCAAACTCTGCTCTTCTACTTTTAGTCTAGATATTTACTTATATATCTCATTTCAAAATTAGGATTTTAAAAACATAGTACACACTGGTGTTTGTGAGTTTGTGTGTTGAGAGTGTCAGTGGTGGTAGATTATTTAAAAAGAAGCACCTTATCCACTTTTAAATTTTAAAAAAATTGTTTTTTGAGTCTGGGATTTCACTTTGTCACCCAGACTGGAGAGCAGTGGCATGGTCATGGGCTCACTGCAGCCCCCCAAGTAGTTGGGTCTACGAGCACATGCCACCACATCCAGCTAATTCACCTTATCCTTTCTGCCATGATCTTTCTACACTAGAAAATGAAATAATTTACGGTGCGTTTGATAACAACATTCTAAGATACATGAGAATCTAACTTGTTAACAAGATGAGTTAAGATTTAATGTATAGGCTTTTATGTTAGTGTAGAAGTTATTTGTGATTTTAAAAAATTGAAACATAGTTAAGTCTTTTCATGTGCGTTGTTGGTCTGTTGTTATTTCTGGATATCAAGAGTAATATTCCAGCAATTCAGATGTGCTCAAGTCAGGACTAAAATCATAGGCTCCACATAAAGATGTGAACATAGGTCTGTGTAAGATAGTGGGTAAGGAGCCAGGACCGTGTTGTTCTTGGTCACATCACAAACATTATGTCTGGAGACATTGCAATACAGTGTTTTGTTTTCAAATATTCTTGTATATTTGTATTATGTTTTGAATACTTCTCTCTTTTCATAGTTTAAGTTTCAATGTTTGGGACAACTGAAAAAAGTCAAAATATGAAAGAAAGTAAATGGAACTTCTATCAGGATGCTGCGATCTAAAAATTAAATCAGGGTTTGTAGCGAGAATTTGTTTATGATGTTTGGTCTTTAGGATAATTGTTTGCTTTCAAGTGATTAAAAAAATGTGGTTAGAAAGAAAGCTTTAATGCTTCAAAGGAGAGAGAGAGTGACTGGTAATTGTGGCTCGAAATAGTGTCAGATGAAGATGTAGCTTATCATCAGTTCATGATGAAAGTTGTTTCTTTTGAGAAACATCTAATGAGGCTAGTTGAATATCTAATTTCTTTGTTTTCTCATATGATTAAATTTTGTTATTTTCAGTCCTAAAATGTTGGATGCCAGGTGTCAAATGCCACAGTAGAACATGAAATTAAATAAGTATACTTTCATTTCAAACAGATTTCTGTAAGCCAGACCATCTTTAGTGACTTAAAAAATAATACCTTAACATTACCCTCTGAGAAAAAAAAAATTGTTCAATTAAAAAAAAAAAAAAATCCAACAATTGTAATTCTGTGATATAAGAAGTACTAGTTTAACCAGGAGATATTTGGGGAGGAAAGCTTTTAAAGAGTTTCAAAGTAAATTGTTAAGTCTAATATGAATACCTGGAAATAGAATACAGAGCCTAAAAGAATGGTTCCTAAGAACTATTGCTTTCTGGAAAATAAGCTATGTAGGAAGGCTTCTTAAGCATTTCTTTTACAGGAAGTTTAGTGGTTTGTAGCATGTAGACTGGTGGTCACCTGCATTCATTTTTTCACCCCTCCCCTCTGATATTTTTCTTAGCTTAAACTTTGTTCAAAAGTTTTTCCTGACACAGAACAAAACTAAAAGTGGTATCTACTGTCTAAATACTACTTTGCTTTTCATTTGTGGAGTTGATATTCATAATGTTCTCTAAAACTTGTGGTCTTTTTCAGCAATGTTTAAGCTAAATTAATCTGGTATAGCTTTGTGTTTGCTGCTAAAATACTCAAGATTTTGCAGTTTTTAAACAACTAGTCCCTGTGATACAACTTAAATTTTAAAACAAATCTCGATACGTAGGCTCCTTTTTAGGGTAAGAATTATGTACATCTGTGATGTTTTAAAAGGGGATCCACTTTTAGACAGTGTACATACTGGACTACACTGAAATGTAATGCATCCTTTCTATACTTACAATTGGTTATTCACTGTGAGTTCATTTCCAATGTATTACTGGTTATTGCTGTTTTCTGCCTGAAGATGTGTACATCATAAAGATGCTACATAGCTACATGGTCTGGACTATTTATTTGTAATTTGACATGTTTGAAGAATAAAAATGTGTAAAAATTAAAGTTTCTGATATTAAAACTCTTAATATCTTGTTTTGTTTTTTAAAACTCCCGGTAAAAGTCAGCCTTAATCAGCATTCTTGAAATACTGGTTCAAAAGGAGTTTGGGGCAATTTTTTCTCTTGGCCTAGCAATCATTTGGAAGGGAACGTCATTCTAAAAATACTGTTATTAATCTATTTCGCAGCTTTCTTGTATTCTGACTTTACCATAACCCTTCCTGAATTGCTCCTTTCCACTTCTCCCTTTCCACAAAAGCTGCTGTCAGCATTTTTTTTTTTTTTTTTGAGTTGGAGTCTCACTCCGTTGCCCAGGCTGGAGTTTTTTTATGTTAGTCAAGGCAAGCTACAAGTGAGGATTTCTCTGCATTGACCACATTTGTGGAGTTTCTCCAGTATGAATTCGTTGTGTACTAAAGGATGAGTTATGGCTAATCCTTCACATTAATTATTTTTTAACTTGCCTGTTGAATAAGAGAATCAGTCTTTAGGAGACTTTAGAAAACTTTACCAATACTTTACGGTTATAGGATTTCTTGTATGATTCTTCACATGTTGAGGCAGCAGTTCTCAAACTTTTCAGGACCCCTTTATGCTTTGAAAGAAATTACTGACAGTATTATTTGGGACGCTGGAAAGATTTCGTTTATGTCGCTTATATCGATATTTTTAAATGTCACAAGCTCTTTGTTGTTTCTAGAGTTTGTACTTTACCACAAAACATGTAGAATGTAAATCATTCACTTTGATTTTTCTTAATGAACGTTATAATGTTACAAAAAAACCCCAAAAAACTGAGGGACAAAGGAAAGGAATTCACAGGAAGGGGTGACCCCTAACTTCCCACTGAGAAAATAAAATCATAGCTATGTGAACATAGCTGTGAAAGTCCTGTGATAAATGGGAAGTCTCGTATTCTTCACCAAAGTAGAAATGTGCTGCTCTGAAGCTCCCACATGATGTCAGCTTCCCTGCCCCACTGTGGACTACTCTCTTGGCTTGAGTAATTCCACAAGAGCCCAGGGAACAGTTCCTTATTCTGCCTGGTGCCCTCTCTGCCCTGCATAATATCTCCCTGCTCAGCTTGTTGACAGCATTCTCACCTACAGCCCTCTCTCGGCTTGAGTATTTTCTGCCTTGAGAGCATTGGGGCTAAACCAGAAAAAGTTTCCACAAATGCAAGGAAAGATGGCCATTCTGTAGCCATGGCCAAAAGTAGCCACCAGAATTTTCTTTTACATTTGTTCAGCCAATTAACACCTCATCTCATTTAGTAAAGCATGATGCACCAGACGCTGAAAAAACTCTCCTATGTTTTGCCCATTAATTCCAGGAATCTGTCCTTAGAAAATACTTGACAGGCCAGGCACAGTGGCTCACGTCTGTAATCCAGTACTTTGGGAGGCCAAGGTGAGAGGATCACTTGAGCCCAGGAGTTTGAGACCAGTCTAGGCATCAGAGTGAGATCTTGTCTCTACAAAAAAATAAATCAGCCAGCTGTGGTGCATGCCTGTTGCCCCACCTACTTGGGAGGGTGAGGCAGAAAGATCGCCTGAGCCCAGGAGGTGGAGGCTGGGGTGAGCGGTGATTGAACCACTGCACTCCAACCTGGGTGACAGAGTGAGACTCTGACTCAAAAATAAAATAAATAGATAGATAAATAACTGAAGTGGTGTGAATTGAGATTGTTTCCACAAAGACCCTCATTGTGAAATTGCTTGTAATAAAGCATCTATTGGAAACAATTTAAGTGCCCAAAAGTAAAAATAACAGTTAAATATTGTAGAACATCCACTTGATTGTATAGGCAAGAAAAATGCTTGTACAGCTTTTTATGTTGTGAGGATTATTTCATATAAATTATTTGAGGGGAAGAAAGTGGGAATCAAAATTCAGTAGACCCTTCAGGTCTTAAAATGTGTGTGTGTTATGTGTATATTTCACAGAGAAAAGTTTGGAAGAAATGTGCCAACATTGACAGAGAATTGACACTAACATTTTTTTCTTCATACTTTCCCTTTTAAATTCTTTACATTGACTTTACTTACTCCTGCAATAAAAATTCAAGCTTGTGTGAAGAAGACTACTTAAAATATGGGACATAAGCTTTAACATTTTTTTGTTCTAGCAATATTATCAATTTTGAAGAAACAATATTATAGATGTCTCATGTTCCATTCAAGAAGTAACTAGAAACCCTTTTATTTTCTAATCTCATATATATACATATTTTTTGAAAGTCCTCTTCAGTTATACCCTTGTTTATCAGTTTATCTCTGTCTTCTATACATGCATTTTTTTCTGGTAATTCTTTCCATGCTCTGCATGTCTGTCTTATCTTTTTTTTTTTTTTTTTTTGAGTCAGTTTCATTGTGTTGCCCAGACCCTGGAGTGCAGTGGCACGCTCACGACCACTGCAGCCTTGACATGCTGGGCTCAGGTGATCCTTCCACCTCAGCCTTCCAAGTAGCTGGAACCACAAGTGTGCACCACCATGCCTGGCTAATTTTTCTTGATTTATTGTAGAACTGAGGTCTCACCAAGTTGCCTAGGCTGGTCTGGAAACCCTGGGCTCAGGCTGTCCTCTCACCTAAGCCTCCCAAAGTGCTGGGATTACAGGAATGAGCCACCACACCTGGCTTATTTTATTTCTTTATCTTCCTTTTCTTTTTTTCTTTTACTTTTTTTTTTTGAGTCAGGGTTTCACTCTTGCCCAGGCTGGAGTGTAGTGGCATGCTAATGGCTCACTGCAGCCTCAACCTGTTGGGTTCGGATGATCCTTGTGCTTCAGCCTCCTATATAGCTGGATCTACAGGTATGAGCCACCATGCCCGGCCAATTACTTTGAGTATTATTATTTTTTTGTAGAGCCAAGGTCTCACTATGTTGCTCAGGCTGGTCTCAAACTTCTGGTCTCAAGCTATCCTCCCACCTCAGCCTCCTAAAGTGCTGGGATTACAGGCGGGAGCTACAGCGTTTGGCTTTATTTTCATGTTCTTAATCTGATTTTTCTCATATTTACTGCGTCATTTAGGGGATTTTGGCCCCCAAACAGCTCTTTTCTAAAATCTCACATATCCAATTTGCCATGAGAGTTTCCCTTCTCCTTTTAAATGTAGAACTTTATCACTACCCGTATGATACTGATAAATATATCCGGATGATATATTTTCTTCAGATCATCCATTTAAAAAAGAGATAATTTGCTAATTTTTTTAAAAAAGCTTCCACTTTTATTCTATCTTTTCCTCAAAAGTTACCCAGTTCTTGTTTGCTTTCTGATTGTCTTTATAAGAAGAGATTAGGACAGACCTACATAGAAGGAAGACTGTGAGATGAAAAGCCAAGGAGAGATGTCTCAGAAGAAACCAACCCTGCAGACACATCTTGATCTCATACTTCTGGCCAACAGAATTGTGAGAAAATAGATTTTTGTTGCTTAAGCCACCCAATCTGTGGTGTTTGTTGTGGCAGCTCTCACAAACTAATACAGACAATAATTAGATTATGTTATTGATTCTGTACCTTGCCTTTTTTATTGTAAACATATGTTGGATCTCTTCCTGTGTCATCTTGCATAAATTGACCTAATGAATAAACAGTCCTCATTTGGGAGGCTGAACTGAGAGGATTGCCTGAGCCCACAGTTTCAAGACCAGCCTGGGCAACTTGGTGAGACCTCATCTCTACAATAAAAATCAAAAAATTAGCTGGACGTGGTAGTGCATGCCTATAGTTGCGGATACTTGGAAGGCTGAGGCAGAAGGATTGCCTTAGCCCAGCAGGTTGATGCTGGGGTGGCCGTGAGCATGCCACTGCACTCCAGCCTGGGTGACAGAGTGAGACTCCAACTCAAAAAATAAAAATTAAAAAAAACCCCACAAATAATCCTGTTAATGACTGTGTAGTATTCCACAGAATGAGTGTTTTATAATGTACCTAACCATTCTGGGCACTTAGGTTATTCCAAGTTTTACTATTAGAATCAGTGTGATGACATACAACTTTTACTGGCATTTTTGTGCATAAATGAAAACTCATCTACAGGATAGCTTCATAACAGTGGAATGACTAGATCAAACTTCAGCAGTTTTGTAAGCTATCAGACTATTCAATTGTCATTTTGTTTTAAATATATGTATATATATATGCTGACTTCTCAGATACATTTAAATTCCTGAGGACATGGTGCTTTAGCAAGCTTTTGTACCAAGTCTAGTGTCATATGTCTTTCTTCCAAGAAATTCTGAGCGAGAGTTAGCTATAGTATTTGTTTTCATCAGTTAGCCTTTAATCCAGGCTGAAATGCAGGCAGCAAGGGGAAAGATTGTGTGCCGTGTGACCCAGGCAGGTCTCGTCCTTCTGAGCCTCTGTGGATCCTTTGTTAGGCTTTTGGTTGTGTGCATCCTTCTTTCTTTCCTCCCCTTCCTCCCCTCCCTGACTACAGACAATAATTTAATATGCCTTCTGAGTCATTCGAGGGACTGTTTTGTTCTGCCGTTTCCCAGGAATACACTAATAATGAGTCAAATAGAAATGGAGTGTGATGTAAAACCTGAAGGCAGCTTTGCGTTTGCGTGTCGTCTTCTCTGTGTCATTTACAGGAAGCAGCAGGGCTGCGTGGGGGTGACTGATGCTGCTGTCTGCGACCAGCGACCACCCTACTCTCTTCTATAAATCAGCAATCTATGGTGCCGTCCACCACACAGCTGTACCAGCTCTGGGCTTCCTGCTGTCCTGAAGTGGCACAGACATAGAGCCTCTCTCGGACACAGTGATGGCGTCTACTGTGGCGGCAGCGCTATCTCCCCAGGTAGAGAGGTTGGAGAATGCAGACTCGCCAGGGCAAGGCCCCTATGGACACTAGTCACTGTGTGTCCTTAATGTCGAGGCTGACAATTAGATACAATTACGGATATGTGAAAAAAGGACAGTTTTCAATTTTAGCATTGGTAACAAGAATTGCTTTTTGAAATTTATTATTGGTGTCTTCCTCCCTCCCCCCACCTCCAGTCCTTCCTGCTCTTTCTTTTGCTTTAAAGATACAGGAGGATGATCACTTTTATTGGAAATACCTGTGGAGAAGCCATGCTCTGCAAGACATTAGCCATCCTCAGGCTTGTGAGTGCTGCAATAGTAACGGTTCAAACAGACTTTGCTAGGTCTTTGATGCATGTTACCTCCATGAGTCCTCGTGACAGTGACACACAAATAGCATCCTTATTCACATTGTTTACGGATGAGGAATCTAGGGATTACAGCGGTTAAAGGAATAAGTGACAGAGCTGGGTTAGAGCCCCAACAGTCCAAAGCTCACTGCAAATTAGTTTATTTTTTATTATACTGTTGTGGGGTACCTGTGAGGATTTGCTATATAAGTAAATTGCATGCAGGTGAGGTTTGGGCTTCTAGCGAGCCCTCTCTCCCCCTGGTAGAGGACAGGGTACCCAGTGGGTGGCTGTGTGCCTCTTATCCTCAGTGCAGTCTAGTTTGATGAGGTTTGATCTCCCAGAAGAGTTGGCAGCTGGAGGCTGTCCAGCCTCTAGACTTGGACTCCAGCTGCCAAGCCTTCCTGAGCCATCCTACTGGTCCCAACTTGTTGACTAACTCTAGACCCCTCCTCCCTGCCCTAGTGCTTTGCTGACATGTGTTGCTCACATTATTTTGCCCACCTAGTTTGGGCACCTTTTTGGACTCGCCCCAGTGTCTAAGCATGGCACTACCTATCTGTCCTGAACAGTTGATGGCAGCACTCAGCTGCTGGCTCACTGTCTGTCCAGCCGCCATGCCAGGTGCTTTATAGAGAAGCAGGTATAAATGAACACGGCGGATACATGAAGGCTGCTATATTCTTAGAGTGAAGTTTTGTTAACTTTGACTTAGAGCAGGCAACAGAATCATCCTGTTCTTGATACTTCAGTCATTCTGGCTATTTTTAGTTTGGTCTGCATATTAAAATTAGGGCCACATTTCCAGCTTCAGTTTTCTGTGTAGAGCATTTCTTTTTAAAAAATAGTTTAACTAAGGTGTAATTTACGTACCATAAGAGTCATTTGAAGTGCATAATTCAATGATTTTTAGTAAATTTACACAGCTGGGCAATCATCACCATAACTAGTTTTAGAACATTTTCTTCGCCTCACAAAGATGCCTCATGCCCACTTAGAGTTACCCTGGGGGCTACTTTCGCTCCCTCCTGTCCCTTGGCTCTGGACTTTTAAATATTTCTATAGGGAGGTGGACAGAATTTGCACACGGACCTTCTGGTCCCTTCCCATTAACCTCCAGCTGTGGTGTCGATTCTGACTGGTGTAGGGCATTGTTGCTAATAGCCTGGATGTTGGTTCTCTCAGCCTCTACTGGCTTCCGATGCTGGCTCATTCGGGTGAACGCAGACCCGGCGGCCTATCACCTGGTGACTTCCCCCAGAGCCTCCTGACATGGGGTCTCTAAGGGAGCACTGACACCCACTGACACCCAAGCAGGATTGCCTCCTTCCCCAGCCTTTCTCTGGGTTCCTTGCTCCTCGATGGGGCGATTCCAGGGGGAGGAAAAGATCACTGACTGGCATGTCCTTAGCGACCTCTGGCAGCCTTTTCTGGGCCACTGTTATCCTAGACCTACCACCATGCCCATGCCCACCTCTGTGCTGGGGAAATGGTGGCGGTGGTATTCAGCTTCCAAGGTGTCTCCTGACTCAGGGGACTGCACTGCCATCTTTCCACGATCTTTCCGGTTTTGGTAACTCTGGAGGGGTTCGCCAGTCCTGCCTACAGATGAGATGTAAGTGTATCCTCCTCACCCCGGGAGGTGAGTCCAGGACAACGTGCTGGGTTTCTATGTTCCCTAGACACCTTCTTTCTGCCCACTGTATGTATGTATTTAATTTTTTTGGTTTGCAAGAGATGCCAGTGCAGACCTGCCTCATAGGAATTGCAGTGTGGTTTGGGATCCTCACACCGGGAAATGGACTGCTTGAACTGAGAGCCCTGGTGAACAGAGTTGCTTCTGTTTGGGTCCTTCACCTTCTGTTTGGGTTCTTCACATTACCAGTGTTACAAGCTCACGTCCAGTCCTGAGGCTGAGGAAGACTGAGGCTCAGAGGCATTAAGCAAACTTGACATCACATAGCAGAGATTACACACCAAGTAGGTCTGACCCTGACTTGGGAGTCAAGAGGAACAAGGACGAAACCAGCAGCTACCTATTTGTCAACACCAGGGAAAGAGATGAAAATGATGGTACAGTTCTATGATGGAATATTATGCAGTCATTACGATGTATCTATTAAAAATATTTGAGTATCTGCTGCAGTTAGAAACCATGGCTAAATTGAGCTTGTAAATGCTTGAGTGAAAAATTAAGAACAAGCCGGGCACAGTGGCTCACGCCTGTCATCCCAGCACTTTGGGAGGCGGAGGTGAGAGGATTACCTGAGCTCAGGGGTTCAAGACCAGTCTGAGCAACATGGCTAGACTTCATCTCTACAATAAATCAGAAAATTAGCTGGGTGTGGTGACACTGCCTGTAGTTTCAGCTCCTTGGAAGGCTGAGGCAGAAGGATTACCTGAGCCCAGCAGGTCGAGGCTGTGATGGCTGTGAGTGTGCCACTGCACTCCAGCCTGGGCGACAGAGTGAGACTCCAATTCAAAAAAAGAAAAATTAAGAACAGTGTGAGCTATGTAATACACATGCATTCCACAGAGCTCTGTACATGACAGGAACCACACAAAGAGGAGAATGGTGATGAAGGGAATGAATTCTTTTGGGGGGGGCAGGGGAGGAGGTCTTGCTCTATTGCCCAGGCTGGAGTGCAGTGGCACAATCATAGCTCACTGAAACCTCAAAGTCCTGGGCTCAAGCCATTTTCCCATCTCAGTCTCCTGAGTAAATGGGACTACAGGTATGCACCACCACACCCAGTTAATATGCATTGTTTTTCTTTCCTTTTTTTTTTTTTTTTTGTAGAGACAAGGTTTCACTATATTGCCTAGGCTGGTCTCGAACTCCTGGCTTCAAGCGATTCTTCTGCCTTAGCCTCCCAAAATGTTGGGATTACAGGAGTGAACTACCATACCTGGCAGGGAATGAATTTTAAAAGTACTGTTGGTAAATGTAGATATGACATAAACAAAAACATGTCACTAACTGAGGAATATAGCTGATTCAGCTCTTTCCACCTTTAAAAATGTTAACAACTAGAGTGATGCTTATGATGAAATTCCCTAAAGCCAGGAGCATCTAAAGGTATAATATATAAAGCATAGTCTGATCCCAATTTTACAAAAAGGCACATATAAGTGTATACAAATGTAATGAAAACTAGGCTATCATTTTCTGATTTAAAGCTTTCTGTATTTTCCACTTTTTTTGTTTTGTTTTGTTTTTTTGAGTCAGAGTCTCACACTGTTGCCCAGGCTGGAGTGCAGTGGGAAAATCACAGCTCACCACAGCCTTGACCTGCTGGGCTCAGGTGTTCCTTCCGCCTCAGTCATCCAAGTAGCTGGAACTACAGGGACGCGCCACCACACCTAGCTAATTTTTTGATTTATTGTAGAGACAAGGTCTTGTCAAGTTGCCCAGGCTGGTCTCGAACCCCTGGGCTCAGGCGATCCTCTTGCTTCCGCCTCCCAAAGTGCTGGGATTACAGGTGTGAGCCACTGCGCCTAGCCACATTTTCCTGAATGAACTTCCTTCGATGGTTTTGAAGTAGGAGAGGAGCAAACCTAAGAGCAAAGGCGTGCTCATCTGGCAACTGTCCCCCAGAAACTGCATTTACTGTGTTGTAAGTTCCTTTATTGTAAGGGACCCCAGTCTCCCTGGACCAGTGTTTAATACAGATTGAGCTCTAATCTGATAACCAGCCACAAACCATAATCATATCACTGTGTCACAGTGCTTCAGCTTTCCTAGGTAATACTTTTCATTCCATTTCTTTAAAAAAAAATTATATTTTTAAATAATTTCAGACTTACAGAAAAGTTGAAGAAATAAGAATTCCAATATGCCCTTTATGCAAATTCTTCCAGTGTTAGCATTTTACTATATTTGCTTTCTCATTCTTTCCATTTTTTTCTGACCCATTTAAGAGTAAGTTGTAGACATGATGCTCTTTTAATCCTAAATATTTTAGAGTCTGTATCCTAAAAAAAATGACATTATCGTGCATGACCACAATTGCCCCAATCAGTGAGTTAACAATTATATAGTGCTCTTTTCTAACCCATAGATTTTATTCAATTTTTTTTTTTTTTGAGTTGGAGTCTCACTCTGTCACCCAGACTGCAGTGCAGTGGCCGCTCCCAGCCACCGCAGCCTTGACCTGCTGGGCTCCGGCGATCCTTCCGCCTCAGCCTTCCGAGTAGCCGGAATTACAGGCATGCGCTACCACGCCCAGCTGATTTTTTGATTTATTGTAGAGATGAGGTCTTGCTGCCCAGGCGGGTCTCGAACCCGCAGGCTCAGGCAATCCACTCACCTCAAGCCTCCCAAAGGCTTGGGATTACAGTCTGAGCCACCGTTATTCAATTTTTTTTCCAGCTGGCTTATTAATATCCTTTCAGATGAGAGAAAAATAGAGAAATAAATAAACCTACCTCCCCTGGGGCCAGGATCTAATTAAGATGCTAGTGCTTTCATTCCTAGTTGGGGAGGTGGGGCATTGCTTATAGGCCCTCTCAGGGACCAGCATTAGCAAATACATATATGTATTCACATACACACACACACACACACACACACACACACACACACACACACACACACCCCTATATTACTATCCATATCTATCTTCTTTCCGTTCATCCATCCACTCATCCATCCTACAACCTGGAGTTCATACTGCTACTTCCAATACTAGCCCAGCGCCCCACCGGGTTCATTCTGGCCTTCCTTCTCTCCATGTTTGTAACACTCTTTGATTAATTAATTAATTTTAAATATTTTTGAGTTGGGGTCATTCCATTACCCAGGCTGGGGTGCAGTGGCACAATCACGGTGCACCACAGCCTCGACCTCCTGGGTTTAGGTGATTTTTCCGCCTCAGCCTCCCGAAAAGCTGGGACTACAGGCACACGCCATCACGCCCGGCTAATTGTTTAAATTTTTTGTAGAGATGGGTTCTATTATGTTGCCTAGGCTGATTTTGATCTCCTGGCCTCAAGTGATCCTCTTGTTTTGGCCTCCCAAAGCACTGGGGTTACAGGTGCGAGCCACTCCACCGGGCTTTAACGCCCTTCTTCAGCAATGAGAAACCTGGCTCCCATTTTCAGAGTGTCAAATGCTCAGTCCTAGAACACATAGAAAGTCATTTCAGAATTGCTAACCATGCCACTGTGGAAAATGAACATATAAACTAGAATTATTTGTTTGCAGTTCATTTTTGTCTTTAGCTTGAGGGATATGGTCAAAATTTTGAATTCAGAAGTTACTCGAGTGTTTAATTCCCTGCAGTGTGTTTATATTATTCACTTGGAATAGCTAGTTTATTTCTTTCAATTTTCCCATTCCTTCTCATCTCTCTCCCTCTCCCTCCCCCCCCCCATTTATTTATTTGAAAATTTTATTGAATATGTGGAACATTATCAACTGGTTCTAAAAAGTCATCATTATATGAAAGGGTATACTCAGGACAGCATCCCTCTTCACTCCCTCTTGTCCTGCACCCATCCCCTAATCCTTTAACCCTCATTACTTCTCACCTCCTGAAGGTAACTGTATCAGTTAGGGCTCTTCAGAGAAATGGAGCCAATAGGAGGTGATACATGATTGCTTATGGGATCTGGCTCACAGTCACAGAGACGGAGATGTCCCACATGGTGCATCGGCAGCCTGGAGTCCCAGGCGGACTGGTGGTGTATTCAGTCCGGAGGCCTGAGAAGGGGGTGGGAAATCTATATTTAGATTTCTGTTCCATTACGAATTTATTTCAGTATGTGGTATAAAGTATAGATTTAATTTTATTCTTTATTTAAATGGCTAGTTATTCTGGTACTGTTTATTAAAAGGTCAATTTTGCCCTAGTGATTTGAGATGCTGCTTTGTTTTATGTGGCATTTCCATATATATATTTGGGTCTATTTCTGGACTTTGTATTTTATTTCTCAGTTTATTTATCCATTCCTGCACCAGTATCACACCGTTTTACTTATGCAGTCCTTACAGTATCTTCCAGTGTCTGGTAGGGCTAGACCTCATTTGTAGGTTTTCTTTTTCAGTGTTTAGTGGTTGGCCAGGTGTGGTGACTCATGCCTGTAATCCCAGCACTTTGGAAGGCCGAGGCAGGAGAATCTTCACTTGAGCCCAGGAGTTCGAGACCAACCTGGGCATCATAGCAAGACCTCATTTCTATAAAAAATTCAAAAATGAGCCTAGGCATGGGGGCACATGATTATAGTTCCACCACCTCAGGAGGCTGAGGCTGATGGATTGCCTAAACCCAGGAGGTTGAAGCTGCAGTGAGCTGGGATTGCACCACTGCACTCCATCCTGGGTGACAGAGTGAGACCCTGTCTCAAAACAAAAAACAAAAACAAAACAAAAATCCTTCTAGCTCAGCCTCACAAAGTGCTGGGATTACAGATGTGGCTGGCCTCCAGACTAATTATATAGTACTTTATATCTTTCTCATTCCGCTCTCTGCTTTTACCTGGAATTGGGATGTAATGGCTGGAACTCTGGAAGCCACAGGGTGACTTTGAGAATGGCAGTCATGCCTCAGGATAGCTGCAGTAGCAAGACAGAAGGAGACGGTGTCCTGGATTATTGAGGAGCCCATACCAAGCCCAGACTGCCGCCCCCCTGGACATTTTTAGGTGAGATAAGAAAGAAATGTTTATGTTGCTGTTGTTTGAACTTCCCAGTCACCTGCAGCCAATCTTAATTCTTTTTTTTTTTCTCCTTGAGTTGGAGTCTCACTCCATGGCCCAGGGTGGAGTACAGTACGCTCATGGCCACCGCAGCCTCCACCTGCTGGACTTAGGCAATCCTTCCCCCTTAGCCTTCCAAGTAGCTGGAACTACAGGCACATGGTGCCATGCCTGACTTTTTTTTTTTATAGAGACGAGGTCTTGCCAAGTTGCCCAGGCTGATCTCAAACCCCTGGACTCAGGCAATCCTCTTGCCTGTACCTCCCAAAGTGCCGGAATTGCGGCCGGCTAGCCAATCTTAATTCTAATGGAACATTTGTTTCCTCGTCTGTAAAGTGATGTGAGCCACTGCGCCCGGCTAACCAACCTTAATTCTAATGGAACATTTGTTTCCTCGTCTGTAAAGTGATGATAATACTCTATCTCACAGAGTTGCTATGAGAATGTTAAATGGAATAATTTATGTTTAAAAAAAGGCTGCACATAGTAGGCACATTAAAAGCCATCTCCCCTGAGCGCTGTGAGGTTTGGATGAGCTCCATATCTACAAACCCTTTGCAAGCTGTGGATGGAGGACCAACACCTACCTGTGCTTTGCACCTGTCCTCTTTCTTCTTTCCAAAATCTTCCATGATCACTGGTCCTATTTTTTCTTGAATAGTCAACATCTCTCTTTCAACTTGACTCTTTACTATTGATTTTAAATGTTGTGAGTTGTTCCCCTTAAGTTAAAACTGTCCTTTGGCCCCTCTGTCTTTCTCCTAGTCTTCAAAGTGAAACTTAAAAAAAAGTCTTCTTTTCTGATGCATCTGACAATGTTGGCTGACTACTCAGACCCTTGGAGTCATGTCTCCTGTATGTGTCCCTGCCTCCCTCCAGGGTGGCTTTATGCCTAACACCCAGGACCGTGGCTCTCCGAAGATGACCCTTGGGCTGCTGGAACCACTCTGCTCCCACCTCCACCCTCCACAGATCCAGAAGGGCCTGGAAGTTACTCCAGGTAATTCCAGTACATTCCAGAAGTTTCTAGAATTTCCTTAGGGTAACCAATGAGGGAATATATGAAAGCCATGCTCCCTTACCTCAGGTTGGGACAACTCTGAGCTGTAACGGACACCCTAGAGCCTCCCAGATTTCCCTCTCCTGCCTGGCACTTTCTTAGGGCATTTTAATCAATCACTTGCACTTGAATGCTTGTCCTTGAGTCTGCGTCTGGGGAACCTAGCCCAAGAACATCTGATCTCCATTTCCTCACCTCTAAGTCACTTGTCAACTCATGAAAGTCTGGCTTCTGGCCCCATCACACCAGGGAAGCAGCTCTTGCATATAACTCCAGTGCCACTATGTCACTAAATCCAGTGCACACGGCTTAGTTCTGCCTTCCTTGACTTTGCTACACCATTGGATGCCACAGGTCTTCCCTGGTGACCCTCCCTGGCTTTCCCCTGCATTTCTTGGCCTTTCTTCAGCTTCCCCTGTATAGGGTTGTGCTCTACTAGTCAACCATTGAAGCCAAGAGGTTCCCCAGGCTCAGTCCTTTCTTCCTAGGTGATCTTACCAAGCACAAGGCTTCATTGCCACAACACGTGGGTAATCACACACCTCTGCTGCAGCACCGTCTTCTCTGAGTGTCGATCCAGTGTCTCCGTTTGCTAAACATCTCTACCTGGATGTCCCCAAAGGATCTCCAAGCTAAATTCATAATAACCTTGTCCACAAAAGCAAGCATGGTCCTCTTGTACTCTGGTCTAATGTGATGAATGCAGCTGCTTTTCCATGTGACTAGGACCTGGGAGTCACACTGGACTCCTCCCTTACCCTCACACATATAGCCAGCCAGGGCACTCCTGTCTGGTGCCCTCTGAGTCTTTCTTTCTTTCTTTCTTTTTTTTTTTTTGAGTTGGAGTCTCACTCAGTCACCCAGACTGGAGTGCAGTGGCCGCTCCCGGCCACCACAGCCTCGACCTGCTGGGCTCCGGCAATCCTTCCGCCTCAGCCTTCCAAGTAGCCGGAATTACAGGCATGCGCTACCACGCCTGGCTGGTTTTTAGTTTTATTGTAGAGATGAGGTCTCGCTGCCCAGGCGGGTCTCGAACCCGCCGGCTCAGGCAATCCACTCACCTCAGCCTCCCAAAGGCGTGGGATTACAGGCTGAGCCACCGAACCCGGCTTCCTCTGAGTCTTTCTTAAATGATTCACTTCTCTCCTCCACCATGACTACCATGGCTACCACCACGACCACTATTATGACCACCATGACCACTACCACTGCAGCCTCATCAACAACCTTGTTGATTGTGAAAATAGCCTCCTCATGGATCTTTCTGCCTTCATTTCTATGCTCCTCTAATTTTTTCCCACACTACTGCCTGGCTGATCTTTCCAAAACATAAATTTAATTATGCCTAATGAAAACAGTTGTGCTGAGATGTAATTCACATACCACACAATTTATCCATTTAAAGCATACAACTTTTGCTTTTTAGTACAGTCACAGAGTTGTGTAAATATCACCACAATCTAATTATAAGACTATTTCTGTCATCCGCAAAAGAAATGCGGTGCCCATTAGCAGTCGCCGCCCATGGCCCCCCGTCCTCAGCTCTAGGCAGCTACGAACCTACTTTCTGTCTCTATGGATTTGCCTATTCTGGGTATTTCACATAAATATGGTCGTATAATGCGTAGTCTTGTATGACTGGCTTCTTTCCTTTAGTATGTTCATCTGTGTTGTCATGTATCAGTACTTTTGTTGGCTAAATCATATTTTATTCTTATTGTGCACATTTTGTTTATCCATTAATCACTTGATGGACATTTGGGCAGTTTCCAATTTTTGACTATTATGATCAATGCTGCAATGAACTGTGTGCCTTTATGTATAGATACGTTTTTATTTCTCTTGGGTAGATACCTAGGAATGGAATTACTTGATCCTGTGGTTAATCATACTTCTTTTACAAACTTTTCAATGGCATTTCTTGACTCTTAGGATAAATTCAGTCCTTTGGTGTCCAGGTTTCCTCATCTACCTTGCCAGTCGTCCTCTCTGTGCTCCAGGACTTTGACCACATGGCCTTTTTTTGGTCTCTTGTCTTTACTAAGCTGCAGGTTTGGACATATCTCTGGCATTCCATCCTTTCCTCCCTTGCCTAGGTAACTCGACTTGTCTTTCAGATCTCAGCTTCCTCAGGGAGGCCTTCTCTACACTCCCTGGTTAGATTACACTTCCATTTTTCCATACTGTAATGCTACCATATCCCAACACATGGGTAACCCACACACCGGTGGATTTTAGACACTAAGAAGAACAGATACATGGTTGCACTGGGAGCACAGGTCTAGCTGCCTTCTGAGTGTGGAAGCTTCCTTCTTCCAGTTTCCTAAACTCTGGGACAGGCAATCTCTTCGAGGTAGATCGATCCTAGAGCAATAATGCCAACCCCTGGGTAATGGTGGTGTGGGAAGGTCTCCCCCAGATCTCTTGCAGACTGGACAGAAGAACATTTCCAGGCTCTGGGAGCAGTGTCCCACCTTGAGTCTCATCTCGGAGCTGCCGCACAGGGTTAGATGCACATCCTGGGGGGCCACTGTGCTGTGGACTGTGGTCCGCAAGGAATAAGGTCCCACATCCCACCACACTTGACATCTGACAACTCACCTCCTCCTGTTCCTTCTCTTCCTCTTCCACGTGTGCTTGTACGTCTTTCCACCTTGACTCAGGCTGGGGTCTCCAAAAGCAGACCTTGAGATGAGGCTGTGTGTGCAAGTGACAGGTGGAGGATGTATCCCCAGATGCCCAGGAAAGAAAGGTGGGGAAAGAGGAGTGAGGGGAAGTCGCGTGTGGCTCTCCAACATCCACACAAGAAAGCTTCCCCCAGTCCCGCAGGGGGCCCTGGAGTGTAAGTCTCATCACAGAGACTCTGAGCCAAGAGCAGGGACCGTGTGCTACGTCCCTGCCACATCTCTGTCACATTCGTCATGGATCAAGGCCTGTGGGGCGGAGAGCACAGAGTTGCCCAATTTCTGCTCCCTGCACCTCATTGCAAACCCGCCTAGGAGCCCAGGGCCAGCCTCTGCAGAGCCGCAGGTGCAGCTCTTGGAAGCAAAACTGCAGGAAACAAAATAGTATGTGCAAAAATGATATTATAAAAAGAGACCCAAGGAAGGAGCATGGGCAATGTTCACTATTTCTAGAGTGTGCATTGTGGTTAAAGGACAAGGAGGAGGAGTTCTTGTTCGGTCCCCAAGCCCTACCAGATAAGCTTGGCTTCTCCTTTAATTCCACTGGGCACAACCCAAGTACAGACCTCATGCCTTCATACAGGAGCCATAGGCACAGTTTCAGAGGTCTCATTTCTTCCAGACTGTCCCAATGTCACCATGTCACTTCCTTTTCAAAAATCCCCTATGGCTCTTCATTGCTTTAATGATATACTCAGAACTCTTTTACCTAATATTTTGGGCCTCTGAAAATCTAGCCTCAACTGACCTTTCTAGTCACGGAGTTCTCTTTTTGTATCTTGTTTTATTTTTTTAGTTGGAGCCTCATTCTGTTGCCCAGGCTGAAGTGCAGTGGCATGATCATGACAATCATGGTTCACAGCAGCCTCAACCTTTTGAGCTCAGGTAATCCTTCCTTCCTCATCCCAAGTTGCTGGGACCACAGGTGCACACCACTATGTCTGGCTAATTTTTTGATTTTTTTTTGTAGAGATGAGCTTTCTCTATGTTGCCTAGGCTACTCTCAAACTTCTGGGCTCAAGTAATCCATCCACCTTGGCCTCCCAAAGTGCTGGGATTACTTGAGAACATTGCACCTGGCTGATTTCTCTTTTTAATCGTGAAGACCCGCCAGTGAAATGAATGAGTGAGAGACTTTGAGGCTGAGGCCATCAAGGGTGTGAATTCTGCCCTAGCATTACACAGCTGTGTGATACCACATCAAGGCACTGCCTCTCTCCTAGGCAGAGTGTCCTGATCCATGAATGAGAGCTGTGAAATAGTTGTGAGGATTCCACTGGGTACAGCATAATGGGATTTACAGCAGTGTCTGGAGATGGCAATGCAAAGGAAATGGTAGTTGAATCTGAATCTATGCAGTTTCCATGGGCAGGCACTATGTTCTTTTCTGGTTTGAAATCTTTGCTTGCTGGGCTTTGTACCCTCTTTTTTTTCCCCACTGGTCAGGATCTTGCACATCCTTCAAGGCTGGGCTGAACACTTCCCTCTTTTGTGCCAACTTTCCTTATTACCTGAATACTCAGTGATCAGTCCAACTTCTGAATTCTTATTGTCTTGTATTATGTCTTTGATGGTTTCTTCTGCTCCTATTTCATTTTTTTGTTTCTCTTTTTCTAGTAGTCCCAGTTAATGGATACTAGATCCACAGACTGGTCTTCTAGGTCTCTTATTTTTTCTATCATCTTTTTTTCCTCTCTTGTTTCTTGGATCTATTTTTCTGGGAAGCCATCTTAATTTTATTCTCCCTTGTAATGAATTCTTTTGTTTGCAATCATTTAAAAATTTCCAATAGTTCTTTATTTTGGTCTCTATTTTTTCCTCTTGATATAGCATCATGTTTTTGTTTTATGGGTATAATTACTTATTAGAATTTCTTTTTTTGAGTTCTACAGCCTATTTTATTTTTATGTTGGTAGGAATCATTTACAAAATTGTCTCTATTCTGAAATAACTGGTTATCCTTGTCCTTTCAAGTTGAAGTGTGAGGCAGTAACAGGTCATGCATGTGGACAGGACTGTCAGCTACATGGCTTTGCCTTTGGGAGATTAAGAACATCCTAAATGCCAGGATGCAAAGATGTTTTAGAGGGACCATTTAATTTGTTTTAAGGAGGACCCTCTGATGATTAGACTGGGGAGCAAAGTGGGGTGGGTGGGTGAGATGTCTGGTTTCCAGGTGTTCTGAGGGAGGACAGTGGGGCAGAGCAGCAGAAGTCCACACCTTCATCTCACTACCTTCATCATTCCTTCTGTTTCTGATTGCTGAGCCATATCAGGATTTGTCAGAGTAGATGGGCTTTTTCCTGGAATATGTTCCCTCCCATGCAGACTCAAGGCTGTGGTTCCTCTGATCTACTCCATCTTCCTATGATTTCATCCATCCTTCAGTCATTTTTTTTTTTTTGAATTTTCATCCAGTGACAGAACCTCCCTTTATTCTAAGGGGTTAATATCTTAAAAAAATTTCCTGATGCCATTTTAATGAGAAGTCAGCTGGGAGAGTAATTATTATTATGATTTTTGAGTTGGAGTCTTACTCTGTCACCCAGACTGGAGTGCAGTGGCACACTCATGCCACCGCAGTCTCAACCTGCTGGGCTCAGGTGATCCTTCCACCTTAACCTTTCAAGTAGCTGAAACCACAGGTGGGTGCTGTCACGCCCAGCTAATTTTTTGATTTATTAAAGAGATGAGGTCTCGCCCAATTGCCCAGTCTGGTCTTGAACCCCTGGACTCAGGCAATCAATCCTCTCACCTCCACCTCCCAAAGTGCTGGCATTACAGGTGTGAGCCACTGCACCCAGTGAGAGAGGAATTAATCACATGCTTTAAAACTTGCATTTAGAGCTGGTATTCCCAAGTTGTATATTACTTATTTAACTAGCTATTCAAATCAGGACAGTTTTCTATTTATGGGACTAGATTTTTAAAAATGCACAACTAGATTTTAATTTAGTATGGGGGAAAGAATCATGTTTTATTATTTGTTTATTTTATGGAGATTAAGCCAATATCTTTTATGTGGCACTTGCTCAATTAATGTCTATTAGCTGAGTTGGCTTTTACATTCAAGCTCTGCCACATTTCTTTTTGTTTCACATTTTTATCTGTCCTCAGAAATGTGATTTTTCATAGAACTGACTCAAACATCTGGAGAGCCATTGGATCTCTGTTTGGTGGCCTTTTCTATTTTTAGTCTTGACTATGCACTTCAGAAGGATTTGAAAGAGATGAGAAAAATATTGTAAGTGCTCTATGTGGAGAGATTTCATATTCTGTAATTTGTCTTCAAAGTTTTAGTCTTCTTGGCTTACTTTCCTTCCAGGTAAACACATAACTTGGGTGTTTTATTATCCCTTGTCTCTCACTTTTTTTTTTTTGGGCTGGGGAATATAGGTTATTTCCTCTTGTAGTTTTCAGAATTTTCTGAGTTAAGGGACAGTCTTTCCTTCCTTCCTCATGGCTGTGATGGGGATTGCACATGGATGTGCACCCTTGCCTGTGACCCCTTCCCACCCTAAGTGCACTCTAGTATATGTTGGACGTTTTTTTCTTCAAAAGAAAACCAAGTTGGTGATTTCAGTTCAGCCAAATAAAGACCATCAAGCAGAGTGCGTGACATGGTCCTTAAGTCCCATAGGTCACATTTTTGGCAAATAGCTGTATCCTGTAACTATCAAGCCCATGATGTCTAGCTTACCATCAAATGCATGGCATTTTCTTGGCCTTAAAATGTTCCATCTTGATTAAAACTGGAGGAAAAAGAGTCATTCTTCCTCATTGCCAATGAATAATTTTTAAAAAGGTACATCATGGAGACTTTTCTCATTGGACTATACAAGAGGAGAAATTACCTGCTCTGCTGGGATCTCTTGGGAGAGACAGCTGGTCCAGGATGTAATCAGTTCATGAGGAAATCTGGGAGATTCCTTTCTGCCTTATATTGTGTACTTGAGAAAATTCATTGTAATTTTGTGTGTGTGTGTGCTTTAGTAATCAATAAAACTACCCCGATTAGTTCACAACATCTATTCAACATATTTTTTGCACAGAGTAAAATTTAACAGAATACATAATTCAACAAATTTAGAGTTAGACAATAGAGTAGAAAGAACATTGACTTTTTGGGGGGGTGCTAAGAAAGACATAACTCTGAATAGTAACTCAACATCATTTTCTATCTATCTATCTGTCTGTCTGTCTGTCTGTCTATCTGTCTGTCTATCTGTCTATCTATCTATCATCTATGTGTCTATCATCTGTATTTTTAAGAGACAGAATCTCACTATTTTGCCCAGGCTGGTCTTGAACTCCTGGGCTCAAGCAATCCTGCTGCCTCAGCCTACTGAGTCTCTGGGATTACAAATGTGAGCTACTATGCCTGCCTTGGATTTATCTATTATTGTGGTAAATATATATAACATACAATTTACCATTTCAGCATTTTAGAGGTGTGGCATTACCATGACATTAAGTATATTCCAATGTTATGCAACCATTCACCACTATCCATTTCCAGAACTTTTTAACCACCCATACCCACTAAACACTAACTCACCATTCCTCCCTCCTCACAGCTCCTTGTAACCTCTATTATACTTTTTGTCCAAATGAACGTGCTTAATGTAGGTACCTCAGTGAATCATGCAACATTTGTCTTTTTGTGTTTGGCTTATTTCATTTGTCATAAATATTTTCAAGTTTCATCCATGTTGTAACATAAATCAGAATTGTATTCCTTTTTAAGGCTTAATAGGAGTCCCTTGTTTGAATGTACCACATTTTGTATATTCATTCATCTGTCCATGGGTTGTCTCCATCTTTTGGTTACTATGAATAATGCTGTTATGAACATTAGTGTACTAATATCTGTTTGTGTTCCTGCTTTCACATCTTTTGGGTATTTATCCAGAAGTGGAATTGCTAGATTTCATGGTAATTCTATGTTTAACTTTTTGAGGAACTACCAAACTGCTTTTCACAGCATCAGCACATTATTTTACAGATGAGAAAAATGAGACTCAGAGAGGTAAGTTACTAGCTCCAGATCACATAGCGGGCCTCTAACGAGTTATGAAATTGAGGTATTTAATGTGCCCAAATGATGCTTCCCATAAACACAACCTCAGTGAATGTTTATTCTCTTCCCTTCCCTTTCTGATAGTAATGGAGATACACTTGCCGAAAGTTTCAACTTACTTGCAAGTCCACACTCTTTCTTTCATTTTCTTAATAGAGATCACAAGAGCAAACAACTCCCCTAATCTTGGCTAAAATGATTCAAGAACTTTCCGACACCTTGGAAGTGCATGCTTCTTTCAGACAGCTCATCTGCTAATTACAAATCATTGTTCTTTCTCCACTGTCTTCCTCCAGGTAGACTTCGGTAGGTGTAATTAAAATAGTTTGAGAGTCACGAGAATAGTGGAATTGCTGTGGAAATTATTAGGACATAGAATTTTCACAATTGTAGACTGATCTGGCCTCTCCTCAATCCCAACACAGGATGGAGTTAGTGAGATAACACCACATGTAGATAGGCCGAGTAGGAGGGAAACTGTAAGGTGTGTGAGGTTGAATTCAGAGGCTGGGTTGGCCTTTCATTGTCACTAGCCCACTCTGTGGCATTAACCTTCATACTTTCCTTCTGGGTGACAAGTGGCCCTTCTTCTCTGCCCTCATTCTCCCACACCTATTGCTGATTGGCTGTTGGTCGTTTGGGTTGGTATGATTGGAAATCAAGCCGATACCGCTCCCAGGAGTCCTGACAGTGGAATAAAAGGCATACTCCAGAACTGCCAACAGGCTAGTGAGGGTGGGCCAGTATCCCACGGTGCTACAGAATCATGCCTCTAGGACAGTCACTTTGGGTGTTGAAGTCTGGCCTTAGCCTCAGAGTTTTCTGATTCAGGCAGTTTGAATGGAGGCTGCTACTGTGGGAAGGACCGTCTGGGAGAAGTCAAGCCTCAGGGAGCCTTCAGTTCTCTCCTTGCTGGGCCAGGAGGATATTTTTTCCTGAAAAAGTGAGAATCACCAATTTAAAACACTCTCAGCCAAGAAGAGTTTGGGAAGACAAGGGCTGGTGAGAAGAGGAGGTAAGGAATTCCTTTTGGGCTTGGGAGAAGACAGTAATCAGAAGCTTACACATACACACACACACACACCATGCATGCTTGGGACGCAGGAGTGTCCAGCAGGTGAAGTCCCAAGCTGTCCACAAGATGGTGCAAAAACCTTGCTCATAGCCTGTCCAAGGGAAACGCCTCTGAAGAGTGAGCTGTAGCTGGTGCCAGACTCCTGGTAAACCAATCAACTGATTTAGAGAGTAGGATGAAGCCTTCACCGCGGTGAAAATACCCTGGGCATTTTAAGCATTCTGACTGAATATTGGATAAAAATGGGTTGAGTGCTTAATAAATGAAATGAAATGACAAATGTGTACAAAAGCTCTTTGTACAGTGCCAGCCTGGACAAGAGATCTGTGTCAGACACAAGGCGCAAAAGGAGACCTGAGTAAGACGCAGTGTGGAGTGACGCAGAGCACCTCCTGCTTCTAGAGAGCCTTGAAGGCTAACTGGGGGTTCAGCCGTTCATCACACTGGGCATTTGCTGTGGACAGCGGTCATGTGCATGAAGAGTAGTAAAAAAAGTCCCAGCTTTTACAGATCTTGTATCAGACAACAAATCAGATACAGAAAGTCATGTGTGTGCCAGATAGTGATATCGACTGTGGGAAGAGCCAGGCACGGTGGCTCACGCCTGTCATCCCAGCACTTTGGGAGGCGGAGACGAGAGGAGTGCCTGAGCCCAGGGGTTCGGCACCAGCCTGGGCAACTTGGTGAGACCTCGTCTCTACAATAAATCAAAAAATTAGCCAGGCATGGTGGGGTGAGCCTGTAGTTCCAGCGACTTGGAAGGTTGAGGTGGAGGGATCGCCTGAACGCAGCAGGTCGAGGCTGTGGGGACTGTGAGCATGCCACGGCACTCCAGCCTGAACAACAGAGTGAGACTCCAACTCAAACAAACAAACGAACAAACAGACAAATAGCTAACTGTGGGAAAAATATTAAAGACAACAAGTGGAGGTGGGGGGCTACACTTTTAAATAGAATGCTCACGGAAGACCTCTCTGAGACGGTGACTTTTCAGAAGACCTGAAGGATTGACGGTGCAAACCATGGGATTTTAGAAGAGCTTTCCAGGCAGAGGGCACCGCAAAGGCAAAGGCCCAGGGGTTGGAAGGGGCCTGGAGGACTCAGGGAAGACCAAGGAGGCCTGTGTGGCTGCCAGGGCGTGTGAAGGCGGAGGGCAGGATATGAATCAGAGAGATTCTGCTGGGGAAAGAGCCGGGGATTTTGGAGCAGAGGGATCCTAAGAAACCTTGTTAGATAGTGTAAGGACTTTGGCCTTTACTTTGGGATCGGTGGAAGTCGTGGAGGATCTGAAGAGAGGCGTGGCGTGACTCGACTGCATTTGAGAAGGATCGCTCTGGTTCATGCACTAAGAAGGGTACACAAGCAGGAGCAGGAAGACCAGGTAGGAGACGACTGCCACATCTTAGGTGAGAGATGGCAGTGGCTGGGGCCAAGGGGGCGACAGAAGAAGTGGAGAGATGTGGTTAGATTTGGGGTGACTTTGGAGCCCACAGACTTGAAGGGAGATTAAGTGAGGGTTTGGGAGGTAGAGAAGGGTCAAAGATGGCTTCGGGGTTATTTCCCCGAGCAGCAGGGTGGATGGGATGGCTGTGAACTGAGACGAGTTGGAGGAACAGGTTTTTTGCGGGCAATGACCAGGAACTCCGCTTGGGCTATGCTGAGTTTGGGATGCCATGTGGAGGTATTTAGATCCATGAGCTTAGAATTCAGCGGTGGGGCTCAGGCTAAGACACACGTTTGGGAGTAGCAGGTCTGTAGACGACCGTGAAGGCAGGGGCTGGAGTGAGAAATGGGGAGAGGAGAGATGAAGTCCAAGGATGGAGCCTGGGCGCGTGCCCAGGTTTAGAGGATGGGGAGGGGTGGAGGAGCCAGCAGAGGTGACTGAAGAAGACGGGCCAGTGGGAAAACCCAAGCGGGAAAAACGTGACGTCCTGGAAACCAAGGTAGAAAAAAGGCCAAGGAGGGGAGAGAGGTCTCAACTGTAGCACAGCCGATGTCTGAGGCTGGATCATCATCCTTTGCTGCTGAGGACTGTCCCATGCATTGTGGGATGCTGAGTCGCGCCCCTCTCTTCTATCCACTAGAGGCCAGTAGCACCGCCCTCCCCATTGTGACAACCACAAATGTCTCCAGACATTGCTACAAGTCCCCTGAAGGACACGCTAGCCTCTGGTTGAGAACCACTGCTCTAACTCAAGGCCTGAAAGAGCTCAACTTGTGGTGAAGGGAGCTCTGCTAGCTAAGGGCAGGGGAAACTGCTGGAGAGGCTGACACATTTGATTTGAACTTTGAAAGTTGGGTCAACTGTTGACAGAGAGTAGCTGCAGTAGAGCGGGAAGGCAGTTCAGCCAGGGAAAAATCCCTGACGCTTGACAAATGTAGAGACCAATGTCTCCTTTTGGAGTCATAGAAGTAGTTATATCGTTTTTATCATCTCTCGCCTTAGGCACAGTCATGGTTTCCATGACATCTGTCTTTCCAATAAAGGAAGGCTGGAGGTTAAATGATTATTTCCTCCAAAATATAATTTAGGGAGATTTAGGCATGACAATGCATGTTATACCACCTTAAAACTGTAATTTAAAGAAGAAAAACTGCTCCCCTCTCCTCCTCCCCTCTCCCACCTCCTGCCTCTGGCAGCTTTCCAAATAATATATGAGAAACTTGTCTTTACTCCAGTTCCAGATACAAGATCAGATAGTTTTTTTACTCCATTGGACTATAAAAATAATTTATTGCTTGGCTTAAGTTTGATTCAAAATCTTTCCTTTCCTTCAACACACACACACACACACACACACACACACACACACACACACACAGAATTGAAATATAAAGCTTTATTTTTTTCAACATCTACTCTATGGGTACATTAGGAGGTTTTGCTGGAATTTTTTCTGGATGGTTAGCCAATATGTCCAGAGGACAAACTCATGTTGCCAGTATAAGAATCTCAACGGAAAAAGTCTTCAGGGTGAGAAGGGGTAAACTGGGTTCCACTTTGAGAGGAGGGAGGTTCTGATACAACTTAGTACAACCCAATTTAAGTAGGAAGTGTCAGGATTTTGGAAGAAGGGAGGAACTTTCAAAGTACAGGAGCTGGGAACTCCTGGGCGAGTAGAAAGGAATGGCTATCAGTGTCACATTATGTTCTTGAAACTGCTGGGTGAGCTTCCTGATGGCAAGTTACCAGGAAGAGAATTAGTTAATTAACTTGACATTCAGATGCAGGCCCTATTAATCTGGGCATGAAAATGGCCGATTTCAGGGGTTCTTGAGGTTGTTTGCTCATCACAATCATCAAGGATAAAGGACAAGACTCTCCCTGGAGTTTCTGGGTCCTGCCATAAGGGGTTAACTCAATCCAGCTGTAATTTGTAAAAGTTCCTCAGGTGATCCTTATTAGCCCTGGACCCCACATTGCCATTTGGGAATTTTTTGCCCAGTTTTAATTAGAAATGAAGGGGCTCCAGGTCTAAGACAAGGAAGAGGTTCTGAAACTTTGTGAACCTGACTTTTTTTTAAAGAAAGTCAACAATTTGGTATCTAAATGAAGATGGTAAAATCTGACAGATACATGACTGAGAAAATGGATTTTTGACTTTTTGTTGTAAGGAGACTTCTGCTGAGCATGTGGCAAACTTTTCCCTTCCTGTTTTATCCTTCCATGTGTCTTAGCAAGGAGCATTATTATCCAGTACTGTGGTGCCCTTAGCAAGGAGCACTATCATCCAGTACTGGGTCAGAACCAGTAGCTGAGACTCTGCTTGCCTGAGCTTTATGTAGATTGATGTGTGTTTGTCATTCACATGAAGTGATAGTGGCTTGATGCCTTTTTTGAGGTCTATCAGCCTCAACGAAATGCCCATCTCTCATAGTGCCCTCTTCAGAGTGACCCTGGGGAAAGCTGAGAGTTTCCCAGTGAATAGTTGCTGCTTCTCCATCCCTTTTCGTTAATAAGTAAGCGAACTCAGATAGCAAAGGATGACTGTCTTGTGTCTGCCATCTCTGTTTTTATGGCAACGTCCCAGCACCAATCCAAGAGATCCTGCTTTGTCAGCAGCAGAAAGAACAAGGCAAATGGAGGATTCAAAGATCTTGGCTTGTTTGGGAACCATAAACATACAATGATGTGTGATATTTAAAAAGTGTTTTCTCTGTACAATTTTAATGGCTCCCTGCTAGATCTTAACTACCCTTGATAAAGAGTTGCCTTCTAAGCACGCAGGAGGAGATCTGTGCATATGACCAGCTCATCTGTGGTCTTCCTCCATCAATAGGAATCCCTTTTTCTCTCCCAAGATGAAGTAATGACTTCAAAGTGGTTCATACTCTATAAAGACAGATGGTTCCGTTATAAGAAATTTCAGAGGCGAATAAAACTCATCATGATATTAGCTGATTTCTGTTAGTGCTTCATCAGGAACTAGACACCACATGAAACCTTTACATGCCTCATCTCATTTAATTTTCTCAACAATCATGAGGTATAGGTATTGTTATTATCACCATTTTACAGATGAGTAGAACTGAGGCTCAGAGGGGTTAAGAAACCTGCTTGAGGCTGGTAAGGGGCAGAGTCAGGAGTCAAGCAAGGTTTGCTTAACTATGAGTTTATGTTACTAAAACATCTTTACTATGCTGCCTTGTATGAGCTTTAATACAATCACTGCACAGCAAGGGCATTGAATCCACATGGAGTTTGGTCAGTATGGATTCCTACACAACTCACTAAGAACTCCCATCCAAATGTAAAGACTGCTGACTTCAACATGGCTGTTGTGGGAGCAGAGGAGGAAGAAGAACACAAGAGGATAAAATTCTTTATTCCTCCTGCCTTACTGCATCTTCCATATTCCCATATAAAGGATCTATCAAAGAATAAAATAACTCATCTCGTTTTTCATCATCTAATCGCTCCAGGAAATCAAGTAAAAGATCAAATCCTAAACACATCAATATTATTAGTCATCACCATCAAGGGCTTTAGCCCATTAGGTAACATCAAGCTCCTGACATGTCAGTGATTTCTTAATGAGCAGCTTGTGACTCATAGCCAAAGAAGGGGAGAGAAGCTCCGAGACCCTGCCACTGTCCTAATTGCCAACTGAGTTGCTCTCAGAGGGCACGCTCTGTGGATTCTGAAAACCTCATACTGCCACCAGCCATTTCATGATCACTCAGGAAACTTTCAAATATCTTAAAAGATGTTACTTTCCTGTGTTATTTCCACTAATGAGACCTGAGGGCAAGACGACCTTGCCTTCTTTCTTCAGAAACTCTATCTTTATCCTTTACTGGCTGCTATTTATTGCCACAAGGCTGTCTTCACTTCTCCTTATTTCTCTGAAATGTCTTCTTGAATTTTAAGTGCTTCATTTCTACCTCTCTCGGAGAAGCAACAATGCCTCAGGCTCAAGACAGTGTATTTGGGTACAGTTGGATGCCTGCAGGGTGAACTTCACCTTTTAGGATGGACTTGGGGCCCTGGGCATACCTGCTGCATCCCTCCAACTGTGCAGCCACTGGGGAGTGGGCTGTATAAGATGAAAAGACCTGTTTTTTTCATCCTCAGGGTGTTTTTGACCCAATGTGGCGAAAAAGAAAAGTATACAAAATAAACATGATGCAAGGAAGAATAAAAGGAATATCTTAAGAAAGATTTTTTTTTTACCAAAGTGCTGGTCAACTGAGCAATGATGAGGTTTTTAAATCTTGAAAGAAGAGCCTTACCTCTTATAAAGGGTTGTGGCCTGCAGGCAGCCATTCTGACATGGGAAGTGCAGCCAGAAGCCAGAAGCCAGAGAAGTGGAAATAATAAAACAGAAATTTATGCTGAGAGGGGCAAATACTCATATTCAACAGGTTGTAGGAAGACCTATGAATATTCAGAAAGGAGAGGCATGAACATGCATGATGGACTAACATGTGTACAACATATGTCCCATGTTCACTTAAGGGTGGAGTCATGTCATTTACATGTACTGCAATCATAAAAGGTGAAGTAGAGAACTTGAAGTCCCTCTGTGTGCAGCCTCCATAGACTGGCCAGACCACTCCGTCATTGTCATCGGTGGTCTCTTATCAGGAAGAAATGCTGGTGTTGTGTCAAAACCGTAGAAGGAAGGGCAGCATCAGGTGGTTGGCTGATACCTGTGGAATCATTTGGAAGGGCTGGTTTCCGTTTTTTGTTTTTTTTTTTGAGTTGGAGTCTCACTCTGTCTCCCAGACTGGAGTGCAGTGGCCGCTCCCGGCCACCGCAGCCTCGACCTGCTGGGCTCCAGCGATCCTTCTGCCTCAGCCTTCCAAGAAGCTGGAATTACAGGCATGCGCTGCCACGCCCGGCTGATTTTTTGACTTATTGTAGAGATGAGGTCTCGCTGCCCAGGCGGGTCTCGAACCCGTGGGCTCAGGCAATCCACTCACCTCAGCCTCCCAAAGGCGCAGTATTACAGGCTGAGCCACGGAGCCCGACTCGGTTCCCGTTTTTTAACCCTTAAGGAAGAAAGCCAAATGGTGGTTAGTGAGAAAGTGGAGATAGTGAGGCAGTTTTTAAGATTTCTCTGGGATCCCCTTGGCCAAGATGGGGTCTGTTTATCAGTTAAGGGCTTGGGATTTTATTTGTCATGCTATAGAAATTAAGAGAAGAAAATAGGTATTTTCATCAATGTCCTTCGGATGCACTGCACAAGTCCCCTGCTTTCAAAACTCCTATCCAGGAACTAAATGCACTATTAACCCTGAACCCAACCTGATTCTAATTCTCTTCTACAACCCAAGTTGTTTCACTTAACAATAGGTGTTTATTAGTATTGCCCCTGTTTCATTCAACTCCTTTCTTTTCTGCATTTGGCATGGAGACCCTGAAGGTCACCTGGTTGTCTAGTTCAGAAAGGTAAATGATCTCTCTTTAGGCAGAAACAGCCATTGGGTGGGTATTTCTAATGGGCTTGGAACATTCTTCCCACGGGTCCTCAGCTTTTGTGGATTCTGACAGTGGTGCCTGGACATAATATTCAATTTACCTTACATGGAGATTTGATGCTTCTCCAGCAAGTTTTGACATAACTCAAATACTTCTAAAACTTGTAAAAAAAAATGCATTTTTTGTGTACATTATTTCTGCTAATGATGCTGAAGGGTCTTTCCCCTCCATCATCCTGTCTCCATCTTTCTTTATCTGTGTGAATCTAAAATAATCAAAACGAGCAAAATCCAGTTTTAAAGAGTTTACTCAAGTGAAAAGCTGGAATAGCCACCCAGGAGACACAGACTCCAGAGAAATGGAATCAGTGCTTGAAGTCAAAAGTTACATTCTTGCTTTTATAGGCAAAAAACAGAAGTTTAGTAGGATTATGACATTTTCTATGCAAGACTGGTTTATGAGTTAAAATAATTTAATCAGTTATAGTTTGTTTTTTTTCTTCAGCTTGTTTTCATATCCCTTCCAATTTAAAAGTGTATATTTAACATTCCATCTTAAGACAATGTGATAGCCATGAAGTTTTTTGTGAGAAAGGGTAAGAAGGAAGTTGATCTACACTGAAGATCAACAGTAAAGAGGGAAGAGGTCTTCTCTGGCATTGTTTAGTCATTTGCAATGACAAAACAATGTTGGTAAGGAAGAAATATAATCAGTGAAATGATGGTTACGGTTACCTAGGTTACTGCTGCCTGTCACTTAACTCAGACCCATAATCACATTCCTTTAAAACTCAAAATAACTTAGCTTCCCAACAGTTTAGGTTTTTGAATTCCGTATTTTCACATCTGGGAGTCACTAAGAGCTACTCCCAACTGTCTCCTCGTTCCTCCTTATTCCATTTCCTCCCCTTCTCTGAGTTCTTTTTCCCAGTCTCCTTTGCTGGTTGCCTCATCCTTCCCTTCTCATCCTTAAGTGCTGAAGTCATCAGCACTTGCTTCCGGACTCTGCCTCTGTCTCTGAACCCACCTGTGCCTTTCAGTCATTTCCCTGGTTGAGTCCCCCATTGCTTTCTCCCTTGCTTTGTAAAAACTGAAGTAGGACTTATTTGCACTGAAGTGCAGACTTCTTTAGAAGTGTAAAATGTTTCTTAAAAAAAGAGAGAGAAAGATCACGCTTCTTATCTATTATGTGATGAGTTTTTGCCTATGTGTACACCTATATAGTTGCCACCTAAACCAAGGTTAGAGCATTTCCAGTCTCCAGAAATGCTCCTGTGTAGACCCACCCAACCAGTAGCCCACTAGGGAGACTCCGTCTTCTATTCTGATCTCTATCACCATAGGTTAACTTTGCTGACTTTTGGACTGAATATGAATGGAATCATACAGTATCTACTCTTTTATGTGTACTTTCTTTCACTGAATATCATGTCTATGAGATTCACACATTATGTGTATTAGCAGCTTTTTTTTTTTTTTTTTTTAAGAAAGTGTCTCACTCTGTTGCCTAAGCTGGAGTGTAATGGTGCAATCCCAGCTCACCACAGCCTCAGTCTCTTTTTTTTTCTTTTTTGAGTAGCAGTCTCACTCTGTCACCCAGGCTAGAGGGCAGTGGCATACTCTGCCACCACAGCTCAGCAGGTCCAAGTAGCTGAACTACAGGAGCATGCCACCACATCCAGCTAATTTTTTGATTTTTTGTAAAGACGAGGTCTACCAAGTTGCCCAGGCTGGCCTCAAACCCCTGGGCTCAGGCAATCCTCTCATCTCCATCTCCCAAAGTGCTGGGATTACAGGTGTGAGCCACCATGCCCAGAAGCCTCAACCTCTTGAGGTCAGATGATCCTTCTGCCTCAGCTTCCTTGAGTAGCTGGGACTATAGGCATGTACCACCAAGCCTGGCTAATTTTTGTATTTTTGGTAGAGATGAGGTCTCATTATGTTGCCCAGGCTGGTCTCAAACTCCTGGGTTCTAGTAATCCTCCCACTTCGGCCTCCCAAAGTGCTAGGATGACAGGCGTGAGCCACCACGCCCTGCCCTGTACTTTTTAATTTAAGTGATTTCAGATACTCCCTACTGATAGCAGTGTCTCATGAGCATGAGAACTGCAGTAGGGGGGAAGAGGAAAATTACAGATAGAAATATAAATAACACCAAATCTGCTGACTATAGTGGCTTGGGAATTCCAAGGGAGTTTGAGGATTTTGAGACAATCTCAGGCAGTGATGAGTTTGGTAAAGTCTAGCCAGAATTGTTTCCAGCCAGATGATCCTTTGAGTCCAATGGTACTATAAAATTGTGGGAAGTTCTTTTCCTGGGAGAAGGCCATGTCCACATGTCAGTGTCCAGTGCCCTGGTGTTGTTGAACAACCTGATAACTTAGACTGGCACTGGTTATTTTGAGCAGAGATGGGAACTTGTCCTCCTGGGACCTGTAAGTTCCTGTGAGAAGCCAGTGGATTTGTCTATGCACTAGGCACTTAGACTGCATGAATACTGTATCTTGCAAATGTGTTTACTGCTACTTTTGTGATCTACATAGATGCTCTTCTAATTAGTACACATACTCGCACATACATTAAAAGTATCATTGACTTCATTGGTTCCTGATATTTAGATAGTTTTAAAAATAAAGCAACAGGAAAAGTATGACAATATTCATGTAGAAGGGTTTTGGAATCTTTCTGGTGTTTAGTAAGATATGGTCTTTTATACTAGAAAGGTTGGAAACCTAATAAAGTTTTCCTTAATTACCTAAATACCTAAAAAGTGTCTATGGCTTCTCAAGTGTTGTTGGATGTTGAACAAATGAGGAGATGGGGCTCCCAGGAGATTAGGTGACTAGACAAAGGTCTCACTGCAGCTAATGGAAAAACTGTGTTGTCTCATGGCAGCAAGGAGGTCTAAGTTTTACCCCTAATATTTTGCATAGATAATGGCTCCTGGGGAACCATCCCCACCCCCTTATGTGTTTTTGTAGTTAGGCTTTCCCCCTTGGACACCACAGTCTCCCATAAATCACTGAAGATTTTAGGGCTTATACTGCAAACAAGATATTTTGTCATAGGGCAGAAGTTAAGTTTTAGGAGCAAATTCTATATCTTAAATAAAAGTGTGATTGCTTTTTAGTGATTTGATTTGAGAAATTTGGAGGGTTATTCGTGCATGGCTTAACTGGTAATTGCCTAGCAGTCGGGTGTGTATCCAGTTCAGTCTCTAGAAAAGGGGTTCCCAACTCCTGGACCGTGGACTGGTACCGGTCCGTGGCCTGTTAGGAATCTGGCCACAGTTGAGGCGGCAAGCGGAGTTCCTTCTGCTTTCTGTCAGATCAGCGGTGACATTAGATTCTCGTAGGAGCTGAACCCTATTGTAAATGGCACATGTGAGGAATCTAGGTTGCGTGCTCCTTATGAGAATCTAATGCCTGATGATCCCCTCTGCCCCTGCCCCTGTCTGTGGAAAAGTCATCTTCCACAAAACCAGTCCCCGATGCCAAAAAGGTTGGGGACGGCTGCTTTAGAAGGAGCAGGCTTTGACCACCACCTCCCCATATTCCCCATCCTCAGCCCCTGGTGACTACCGTTCTGCTCTCTATTTCTATATGACTTTGAGATTTTAAGATTCCACATACAGCCATGCAGTATTTGTCTTTCTCTGTCTTACTTATTTCACTTAGCACAATGTCTTCCAGGTTCATCCAAGTGGCTGCAAGTGGCAGGATTTCCTTCTTGTTTTTTTATGGCTGAATGATATTCAATTGTATGTATATATGTATATATGCATATGGATGTATATATGTATATATACACACATACATATGTATATATCCATGCATATATATTATTTACACCACAATTTATCTGCTCATGGATGGCCACTTAGGTGGCTATTGTTTTTTTGTTTGTTTGTTTTTTGGAGTCAGAGTCTTACTCTGTTGCCCAGGCTGGAGTGCAGTGGCATGCTCATGGCCACCACAGCCTCCACCTGCTGGGTGCAGGCAATCCTTCTACCTCAGCCTTCCAAAAAGCTGGGACTACATGCGCCATCACACCCAGCTAATTTTTCTTGATTTATTGTAGAGATGAGGTCTTGCCAAGTTGCCCAGGCTGGTCTTGAACCCGTGGGCTCAGGCAATCCTCTCACCTTGGCCTCCCAAAGTGCTGGGAGTATAGGCTTGAGCCACTGCGCCTGGCCTGGTGGCTATTGTGAATAGTGCTGCAGTGAATGTGGAACTGCAGCTATCTCTGAGCTACTGATTTCATTCTCTCTCTCACACATACAAAATGGCAAGTAGGAGAGATGATAGATGTATGAACTAATTTGATTGTGGCAATCATTTCACAGTATATACATCCATCAAAGCATCATGTTGTACATCTTAAACTGATGCAATTTTATTAGTCAATTATACCCCAATAAAGCTGGAAAAAATAAATAAAAGGAGCATCCTGTCAGCTCTCTCTGTGGGGCGGCCTGACCTAACAGAGTCGCTCTCCGGCCAATGTGCATGTGTGTGTCCCTGCTGGAGGCCGCGGCTTCTCCTTCCTGACCAGGGGAGCTGGTTCTCATGAGACATTGCTATCCTTGCTGGAATATCTGAAGTGGCTTCTGCAATGTTCAAAGGCTTCTGCGACAACTTCCAACCTACCTCTAGCCCTTCTACCTAATTCAGCTCCAAAGAGTATCCTGAGTTCTGTCTTCTCTCTTGTCCCACGACCCTTACCTTCTTTAATGTGTGCCTAAGGGTGTCTCCAGGCACTAGAGAGCCCCTGGGCCTTTTCTACTCGTGTGTGAAGTCTGTGTTCACAGAGTGAGGCACATCCAGTGGAGAAAAAGAACCTGCTCTCAGCTTCATCTGCAGAACTGGGCCTCTTTAGTCTGTTACAAAACAGATCACCCATACAAATTGCCTGGAAAAAGATTGAGAATGGGGGACAAAACCAAAACAAAGCAAGATAAGACAAAAGATAAATCTATGATAGGGTCTTGAAGGCAGCGGGTTTCTATTTCTGGTTCTGGGGCTCAGACATTAATTTAAGGGCATTTTTTAAAAGACTTAAAATCTCTTTGTTGTAAGATTAAAGAGAATTTTCCATATAAAATGGAATTAAAAGCTTGGGCTTAAAGGGGGCAACACTACCAACTAGTTTTCTTCCATTGGCTGTATCATCAATATCTTTGAATCCCTGGATCTAAGATGAAACGACTTCTAAGAATTCTTGTACTTTCAAGCCCTGTTTCTGCAGGGACACTGAGGCCACAGGGAAATCCAGAGGCCACCTGTTTGGCTGGTGGAGGGCACTTCAACCTTCGGCTCTGGGTGTAATCACTTTGCTTTTCACACATGACCTGGCAGAACTGATGCAACCTCAGCACATCACACAAGCAACTCGCATTTGCAACAGACTGTACTGTGTTTTTCATCTCTTTTTGCTTTTGCTTTTCCTTCTAATCCTGAAGGTGGACTTGCCTGTTTGGAAAGTATTGGAGAACGAAAGAGTCTGAAGTCATAACAAGACGGCCTGCAAAGGGATCAGGCTGTATTTTGATTAAAATGAAGATATTAAGATTTTGAAGCCTTGTTTATCTATCCGGGTTCCAATTAAAAAAATGTAACGTCAGTAGACATCTTCTGATCCCAAGAAGCACACATGATGAGTTCTGGGTCACTCACCTTCCCACGGCGCCCTCCGTGTTCCCAGAGCTTTTGTTGCTCTTAGCAAGTCTTAACAAAAACCACTTCCTCTGGATGGCTGCCCCTGGCTCCTGTTTGCGAGTCTTCCCAGCTGCCCTTTTAAAGTTCTCCGACCATCCGCCACTGTCCCACTGTCTGCCTCCCCGCTACCTGCTCCCTTAAAAACTTGACCTCGTCTGTCTCCTCTTAAAGGTGAGGTGTAGCTACAGGTGGAGAAATAGGTAGTGTTATGCTTTTTTTTTTTTGACTTCCAGTACCTCTGAGTGCTTCATTTAAGGAGGACATCAACTTTGATCTTTCCTCTCAGCAAAGTGCTTTAAATGTGAAAGAGTCTTTTCACAGAGCTCAGGACCTCTTTGCATCACAGCCTTGGAGCCATTTCTGTGTAGCAGCGAGACCCCGCTCACCCCACAACACACATAGCATTGATGGCCTTCTCTTTGAAGCTGATGCATGTCTCTGACTCTCTCCCACCCTGAACTTTCAGCGTTGTCTTTTTCACTGGCCACCCTAGAGCCTGATGAGCTGAATATAGATGTGTATAACGATAATGCTCGTTGCTACTTTGTTCCATGCAAGAGCAATGGGATTGGTATTGAGGATAAAAGCTGGAGCTCTGGAGTCAGTGTGCCTGAGAAGAATTGGGAATTACTAGCTGTGTAACCTTGAGCAAGATAATTAATGGCTCTGTGCCTCCCCTCTGCTTTCTTCTCTGAAAAATGGGGGTAGTAACATAATCTACTTATGGGATCCTTGAAAGAATTACATGAGACAGAACCTATTAAGAATTTAAGATAGTTTGTGGCATATAGTAAATAGTCAAAAATGTTAGCTAGTAGTCAAAATAGAAGTAGTGAGAGAAGAAATTACATTTATAAATATCACTCAAGTCTGCAAACTCCCAATGTGTCTGAGATATCCGTCCTCACTATCCAAATCTAGTTACTACTTGTACCAAGTAAGAAAATGTCAGACCCCAGGCTCTGTCCTTCCTTCCTCCATCTGTGAGGCAGCTATGTGGTTGCCTTTCTTCTTCTTTTTTCTCTAGGTATCAGTGGTCAGACAGACAGTGTATCCTACACTAGGACTTCTCATATGTACACAGGAATCATTTGGACGCCGGAGCCCAGCAGGTCGAGGCTGCGGTGGCCAGGAGCGGCCACTGCACTCCAGTTTGGGTGACAGAGTGAGACTCCAACTCAAAAAACAAAAACAAAAACAAAACAACAAAAAAAGAAAAGTACAGATTCCGATCAGGTAGGTATGGGTTGAAGCTGAGATTCTGCATTTCTTTTCTTTTTTTTTTTTTTGAATTGGAGTCTCACTCTGTTTTCCAGGCTAGGGTGCAGTGGCACACTCATGGCCACCCCAGCGTTGACCCGCTGGACTCCGGTGATCCCTCTGCCTCAGCCTTCCAAGTAGCCTGAACTACAGGTGTGCACTACCACACCCGGCTAATTTTTTAACATATTTATATATTGTAGAGATGAGGTCTTGCCAAGTTGCCCAGGCTGGTCTCGAACCCATGGACTCAGGCAACCCACACACCTTGGCCTCCCAAAGTGCTGGGATCACAGGCTGAGCCACCGAGCCTGGCCGAGATTCTGCATTTCTAATAAGTTTGCAAGTGCTGCCGTGGCTTCTGCTCTGCTACCACATTTTGAGTAGTAAGGATCTATACGATGGATGAGACCTGGACGAGGGAGAACCCATATGGATGAGTACTGGGTGGGAAAGAGCCCGTGGAGCGGCTCAGCTGCACTGGCTTATATATGGTGCTTTAGATGTACAGATGGACTCTTACTAAAGGATCCCAAAATGGCCACATATATTAGGAAACCCTGTGACTAAGGCCATCTTGTTTTGGGCTCAGTCTTTGTTTATTTTTGTTTAAGTTTAAACAGATGTATATTTTGAGGGAGTCATAGCTAACATTATATAGGAACTCAAATATGCTTTTTTTTTTGAGTTGGGGTCTCACTCTTTCTCCCAGACTGGAGTGCAGTGGCATACTCATGGCTATTGCAGCTTTGACTTGCTGGGCTGGGCTCATGTGATCCATCCGCCTCACCCTTCCAAGTAGACAGGACTACAGGCGTGTACCACCCTACCCAGCTAATTTTTTATTTATTGGAGAGACGACGTCTTACCAAGTTTCCCAAGCAGGTCTTGAACCTCCAGACTCAGGCAATCCTCTCGCCTGCTCTTTCTAAAGTGCTGGAATTATAGGCATAAGCCACCATGCCTGGCCCAAATATGCATTTTCATAGCAAAGTCAGTCACAGTAAATGCAGATAAAATATATTTCTGAAAAATGATTCAGATGTACATTTTAAAAGGAAAGTTATAGTCTTCCCCCCAGCACTTTAAAGTTTTAGGAATATGTGATAGAAAGTTCTTTTGACTCTGAGGTCCTGCTTTCTTCATTATCCCCTCTTCTGTGTTTGTACAAACCACACATCCACACCAATACTTTCAGTTGGCTAAAATTCTAACTTTCTAAGGATTGCAGTTCTGTAGTGTTACTGTAAGAGGGACTTGAGGGAGGTGGACAAGGTTAGGGACAGGGAAGGAGGCCCTTCCTGGTAGGCAGCAGCAAACTACCACTGGAACAAGGTCAAGACTTTCTTATTTTGCAGTTAAGTGTCATCAACCCAGTGATTTTCAGAGCGTGCCAGCAACTCTGAGTTTCCTGTCCCATGTCTCCATGTAGTTTTTTGAGATTTAATTTTCATCAATCAGATGCCTCGGGGGCACACACTTTTGTGTGCTAGGCTAAAGCTGCCACAGGGAAATGAATTTAGAGACTCTTTTCTAGACTAAGACAGATCTGTGATTTGCAGAAGAGTCTAGCTCATCTTTGTGATGGCACTTTTCAGGTAGGTAGGCTTTGTGGTCCATAGGTCTCTGGTTCATAGTGCATGGCTGACTCGGAAGGGAGACTCTATCCATGAGGGTGGCCAGGAGAGTTTCACAGGGCCCAGTCCATCTGGATGCAAGACAGCTCTTTCTTCAGTCTTTGTCTGTGTGGACCCATTCTGCTACTGGACCGGATATGCTGACATGAAATCTGGGCTGTGGTCATATAAAAGCACAATGACAGTACAATGACAGCAATGTGCTTTCTGGGTGTTGGAGGACACAGACAGAAAACAGTTGACTTCACCTTGAGATGAGTCCCATGTCCATGAACCTGTAGACTGTATATTTGTGAAAATGAATGGAAGGACTTCCGGCACTTGACCTCAGTTTTGTTACACTTTATATTATTAGCAGCAGAGATTCAGGCCAGAAAGCTGTCTGGATTCTTGTTTGTGACCTTGATAGGATGTGCTAACATTATTTATGTTGTAATGTCAGTGATTCCTTGACTTTATGAGGAGAATGTCCACTTAATCCTCTTCCTTGAATGCAAATTATACACTTTACTTAATTTTTCTGTCCATGGGGAGAGCCCCACAGTTTCCACCAGCCTGGTTAAACTCTTATCATATGTATGTGTCTTTTCCCTTCTATGTTTAAATCTTTGAATTGTATGGGATCCCAGGAAATGCAACTTTATATACTTTAGAACCTTTTGCATCTTTTATTTTATTTATTTATTTATTTATTTATTTATTTATTTTTTGAGTTGGAGTCTCACTCCTTCGCCCAGGCTGGGGTGCAGTAGCATGCACGTTCATGGCCACCCCAGTATCATCCTGCTGGGCTCCGGTGATCCTTTTGCTTCAGCCTTCCAAGTACCTGGAACGACAGGCACGCGCTACCACGCCCGGTTAATTTTTGATTTATTGTAGAGATGAGGTCTCGCCAAGTTGCCCAGGCTAGTCTCGTCAAACCTGTGGGCTCAGGCAATGCACTCACCTCGGCCTCCCAAAGTGCTGGGATTATAGGCTGAGCCACTGAGCCTGGCCACATCTTTTATTTTGCTAGAAACATGCAACACTTAAATATACACAAAATCATATCCTATTAGATTTTGAATATTTTATTTGCTTTTGTTTGATTTGAGACCAGAACACAATGGATCATTTTACTATCAGTCCCTCTTGAGTTAAAAACTGCTTTTAGCTTGATATATTTACTCTTTCTGTTCTTTGTCAATACATAAATGTGATTAAATAACAAGACTCAGCTGAAATAAAGTGCCTCACCTTCTTTTAGAATGTTTTATGTTAGTTTTATATCATTTTGTGTGTTACAAGTATTTGTCTAAACATTTTATTTCTCAGAGCCCTTTGAGATTCTGATAGGCTATGGACGCTCTCTCTCTAGAAAAATACACACACACACTCACAAGCCATTTTGTCCTGGTTCTTAATCACTCATCATTACTGGGTTATATTAACTTCTTTATCTGTACTTTCCTGTTTGTTGTATCACTGTCTTCCTATTTTTCTTATATTTTCTCACTTATTCATTCTTTCAGTAAAACTGTCATACAGCTATGAGCACAGTGCTAGAGGCACATGAAATATTGAACAACCAACTCTACCCTGGGATCCGAGAATTTTGCAAAGAGTCAGGTTGAACTTGGAGCTGTAAATTGAGAGAGATTATCTGAAGTTTCCGAGCAGAGTAGACAGAGGAGAAAGACTCCAAATTAGATGAAACACCTGTGTCAGGCAAGAAAGTATGGACATTTGGTGAAAGTCCAACAAGAAGGGGGAAGTAGCAGTAGAAGAAACCGGGGCTGTGGTTGGAGTAATGGAGAGAACAGCAAATGTCCGTGATAGTGAGCATAAGGAGGCCTCTTGCCCTATATTGAAGTTCCAGCATCATAAACACAGTGGGTGTTTCTCTTCCTTCATCTGGAGCTTTATTAGCACATGGAAATGTCCCATTTGAAGCCAAGAATAGTCTCAACCCCATAATGATATTATTTCTAAAGCTACAACCTCAAAACTCTTGAAAGGATAGCCAGTGTTCAATCTTGTCTTAGTCAGTTTGGCTACCATCACAAAATACTTCAGACTTGGTAATTTATAAATAATAGAAGCTTATTGCTGATCATTCTGGAGGTTGGGGAGTCCAAGATCAAGAGGCCAGAAGACTCAGGGTCTGGTGAGGACCTGTCCTCAAAATTTGGCAGCTTCTATGTGTCTCTCACATGGCAGAAGGGGCAAACAGGCTCTCTCAAGGCTTTTTTATGAGGACAGTAATCTCATTCATGAAGGCATAACCCTTACAACCTAATCACCTTCCAAAGGCCCTACTTCTTAATATACCACGTTGGGGATTAAATAGCAGCATATGAATTTGGGGGGGCACATAATCATTCAGACCACAGCAAATATTAATTTATGGGAGTTTGAAGTCTACTCTCACATTCTAAATGGGTTGCCATTGTCATGAACAATGAAACCATTACCATGACTTTGTCACTTTGAGTGGAAGAGCTTATTTCTGGTTTAGAACAAGATAGTTTGAATAAAGATAAAGAAAATACACAATCCTTGCCTTAGGATACAGGCAATCTTTTGTGTGATTCTCTTTTTTTTTTTTAAGTCAGGGTCTCACTCTGTCACCCAGGCTGGCGTGCAGTGGCATGCTCACAATCATCACAGCCTTGACCTTCTGGGCTCAGGCAACGCTTCCCTCTCAGCCTTTCAAGTAACTGGAACTACAAGTGCACATCACTACACCCAGCTAATTTTTTCTGATTTATTGTAGATATGAGGTCTCATCAAATTGTCCAGACTGGTCTTGAACCCCTGAGCTCAGGCAATCCTCTAACCTCAGCCTCTCAAAGTGCTGGGATTACAGGCATGGGCCACCACATCCAGCTGTTTTGTTGGATTCTACATCACAATAATTGGCAGGAAAAAAGTTACCTTGGGAACAGAATAGCAAATAATGTGAAACCCTCATTGCCAAACCCATGCCACTGCCTTTGTTCAGACCCTCACCGTCTCTTGCTTGGACTTTTCAATAGCTGCCTGGTTTCTCTGACTCTGGTCTTACCCCAGTTGCATTATTCATGGTAGTGTAGCCAGAGAGCTCTTTCTAATATGCAAATTTAATCATAATGCTTCCTAACTTAAATCACTTAAATGTCCCTGATTTCCATATGGCAACGTGCAGACCACTAAATATAGAGCATAGGACCCTCCACGTCCTGACTTTTATCTACTTATGTTCTCTCATCTCTAGCACATATTGCTATTGAATGAGGATTTCTGAGTACCTAAATTATTTTTCAACTTCTCATCTTTTAAAATTATTTTCTTTTATCTTCATAAGCTCTTTCCTTTTTTGTCTGGATAGAGAAATATTATTCATCCTTTAAGAACCAGCTTAAGTGTCCCTTCTTCCAAGAAACCTTTTTCAATATCTCTAGAGACCATTAAGAGCGTATTTCACTGTATTCCCATACGCCTTGCTCCTATTTGTATGAAAACCTTAAGGCACAAAAACAAATTATTTATAACATCAGGAGACCCTGGATGGTAGCATTTGGATTTGGTTCACCTTGATATCTACTGCACAAGGCTGAATATAGAGTTGGTATGGATAGTTATTGAGTGGGTGAAAACACAAACATCACAAATTTATTGTTGTGATGAGAAAGTTATCCTTTTTTCCCCCTCCTAAGAATTCTTTTCCCATTTACTTTGGTGAGAAAAGGGTGGAGGGCTATGACAAAGCTTTGAGGGGACAGAAGAGAGAGAGGGAATTAGAAGAGATTATAGTGTAGAGAGTAATAGTTGAGACAGAAAGGAAGCAAAAACAAGGCTTTCTTTTCTGTTAGTACATCAGGCTCAGTTCCAGACAGGAAAATCTCCATTGGTTTTCAGAAAGTGAGCTTGAGTTCCCAGTCTGGCCATGTGGCAGGGCAGTGTCTCTCTGTCCCTGCTTCTGAGAGAGGAGAGAACATGTGAGGTCTCCCTGTACAAAGTTCAGAAGGAACTTGGGCATCCACACTCCAGCTGGCTATCCATTCTGTTTGTTTTCCTTTGTATTCTCCCTCCCAGCACTTAGAAACCTTCCCTTTCAGCCTGCTCAGCTGAAGATGACCAGAAAGCATAACCTCAACAACCCCAAGAGGCCTTTGGGGCCCATCCAGCCTTCCAATGCTCCCAATCCAAGAGCTAGATTTTCATTGTCTTTCACTGAAGACTCATTTTACCTGAGATATAAGCATCTGATGTCTTGGCAGTGCTTGGTAGCCATAGAGAAAACTGCTGACTTTTCTAGTGGCGGGACGGAGTCACCATCCAGGGAGGCAAATGGACAGTGGTGCTGTTGACCTGCCTAAACTTGGGGAAGCAGGTTTGAGGGAAGAATTAGTTCTGTGTGCTTTTACCCTTTATGATGTGAATGCAGTCTGGTAAAGATACTCTTGGAGCCTTAGGAAGAGAATGTCATGAGGAGGCAAGAACACATGGAACCTGGCTGCCCATATCCTTGACAATTACCTCCCCAGGAAATTGTGCTTCTCTATTTAGTTCTGAATGTAGAAGCTACCTCATTCACAGTAGATTCTGCCTGTAAAGGCTTAGTGTGGCTCCTCTTCTCTGTCCTAGAATGTCTAGACCAACTGTCCTCTTTTTGAGGCCTATCCCAAAGGGGCAGAAGTGAAGGAAGGGGCTCAACCCCTCACCTAAAGCTAGAATATGGACAAACCTGGTTAAAGAAATTGTTCAGGGTACACCTATCTGTGTCATGAAAGCATTAACATCAGTAAGCAAAGCTGGTGGGGAGAAGTATTTCTGAGAGAGATACTAGAAAGGGATAACAAACAACCTGAAGGGTTTAAAAGGAGACAGTGGATGATGGTGCTCACAGGATATTCTTAGTCGCATTTTAAAAACGGATAGACATTGTATTTCAGCTGCTAGTTGGTAGTTTTCTGCTTCTTTCTTTCACTGATGCCTTAAGACCTTCCTTCCCCAGGGTCTTGATCTTGATAAAATTGCTCATTCCTAGAGATGGCTCAGGTTCCTTCTCACAAAGGGAAAATAAGAATTAAATATTAAAATATTCAAATGTATGTTTTATCCATAGGGTCACCAGACTCAAAATCTACCATTAGTAGGACATTCTGACCAGAGCGTACTATCCTGTCGTCATCTAACTAGCTACCCATAAACAAAAGATCATATTTTCTTGGGCTTTACTACTTCAGAAGTACTATAGAAGCTGGGATGCAATGAAATACGCACACCACACACACACATACACCAGCTTTTTAAATGATTAAGGTTTGTATGGAGGAAAAGTAGGCAATGCCTCATTCATTCATTCATTGAATATATTTTGAATACCTCTGAATCAGCTTTTCTACTGGGAGTTGGGATGCAGGAGGGTATAAATTAGAGGATCTTTATTCTCATCTAGTTCATAACTGATATAACATCGGACGAAAAATGGAAATCTCTGTCATCTCTATAATACAATATTTCAGTGGACTCATGTTTTTCCGCTCTTTTCTGTCATGGCAGTCCTGTGAGTCTTGGTAACTCTGCAGTCCTAGAACAGATGTGTGAAAGATATAGACAGGGATGTGCCTCGACACTGATTTGTCTCTGCCAGATAACTGGATGAGCCAACGGTTTTCTTGGGAGCTTCTGTTTTTCCAGCCGTATTATGAAAAAGCTGATACCCACTAAAACCAAGAGGGTCATTTTGTTGACTTTCGGTACTACAGCTGTTTCAGAAAGCATCTGTGGTGCTTTTGTCCATTAGTGTTTCATGCTGTCTGTCCAACATCCGTAGATGTGGTGGGAAGACCACCTGGCTAGAGGTGGCCTGTTCTGCCTCAGGGTGAAATCCTGGCTTCTCTCTGTCTTGTTTATAAAGCTGCATCTGCTCAGTCTCAGATGAGGAGAGAACACCAGGCAGCACTGCTGGTGGCTGTTAGTCACTCTGCAGAGAGTTCTGGTAATTTTCCTCTGTGAGAAAAGGGGCTGGTTGCCAGCTTTAGTCTATGATCCCTCTGCTGTTCCCTCCAGTGTCAGCTGATGAAATAAGGGCTTTTGATTTCCTTTTCTGTTATATTCTCTGACAAAGAACCACTAGGGAAATGAGGCTAGGAACTTTCAGGGTATCCCAGGCAGCTGAGAAAATTTCATAGAAACAAAAATATTGGCCTCGCTAAAGATTCGGAGCCAAGTCACAATGATACACCAGTGCTTATGAATAGATTATGTAGATTTGAGGGTATGTTTGCATATGTGTGTTTTTCTCCCCAAAAGATCGCATCAGGCAGGAAAGAATATTATTCCCATTTGCATGGTTTTTGCTTTTCTGGAAGAAAAGCAAAAGCATCATTCAGCTCTTGACCAAAAAGGATTTCTTTCCTGTACATTTTTAAGGCAGGGTTTTCTAGGGGGAATCTGGGCCTCTTTTTTTTTTTTTTTTAATATTCCCATATTTCAATTATTGTGGGGGCCATTCCTCTTGGAAGATATGTTGGATATTCGTGGGATTAGGGTGTCTAGTACTGCACACCTTGTTTAAGGTACTAACTGTCCTGTATTTTAGACTTATGATTCTGGGAGGACCATCAGTCACAGTATCCTGCTCCTCTCCCAATGCTTCTTATTAAGCCAAACAGTGCAGTTCTGGTTAAACATAAATTCCCATCCTGCTGACCACTATGATGGTACAGGGGTGATCCTATAACCTGAGCTAGACGAATCTTTCTTTGGAGTTCTTCCATTTGGACCTGGAGTTCTGGAAGCGCATGAATCAAAAGTCTACCTTTCCACCATACAGAGGAAGTCTTTCTGTCCACTGGAGAATACTTCCAAGTAGAAAAAAGTAGCTCCCTCATGTGCCTTTCCAGGTGATTTCCCATCTTTCAGCCCCATGCAACTATTTGTCTTCTTTTTGTCGCTATAGAATATTTTCCTCTGTTCTAAAATTTGATATAAATGAAATGACACAGTTTGCATGCTTTTCAATCTGGTTTCTTTTGCTAAACATCATATTTGTGACATTTATCCATGATGCTCTGTGCATCATTTTTCTTGGGCAAGTAGTTGAGAGTAGAACTGTGGGGTTGTATGCAGCCGAAATTTTAGTAAGAATTGTATGAAACCAATAGATCAACTTGGGAAAAATTGACATCTGAACTATCTTGAGCTTTCCAATTCATGAACTTTGTGTGTTTCTTTTCCCTGGTAAAGGACCAGGTACACTGTGTGTTGTTACGTGCCCCCACTCCCATGATGTCTCGTGACTGCTGATCCCTCCTCTGCGCTATTGTGATTAATGTTCAGGTCCCACTTATGAGTAAAAACGTATAGTATTAAGTTCTTTGTTTCTGTGATAGATCACTAATATGATGGTCTCCAATGCCACCCAATTTTCTGCAAAGTCCATGATTTTGTTGTTCTTTATGGCTTCATAATACCTGCACATGCTTGTTTATAGTTGCACTATTCACAATAGCAAAAACATGGAACCAACCCTACCGCCCATTGAAAATGGATTTTTTTTTTCTGGCCGTATTACAGCTTCTGGAACTTCCAATGCAACGTTGAATAAAGTAGGAAAAATGAATATCTTTGCCTTGTTCCTGACTTAAGAGGAAATCACTTAGTTTTTCACATTTAAATATGGTGTTTATTTGAGATTTTTTTGTAGATAGTTTTATCAAATTTAGGAATTTTCCTTCTATTCTTGTCTTACTGAGGTTTAATAATGAATGGATGTTAAGTTTGTCAAGTGCTTTTACTGCATCAGTTGATAGGGACATGTGGTTTTCTTTTTAGCCTGTTAATATAATGAGTTATCAGTATAATATATCAATACAATCATCAATACAATATTATATTTGATTTTCAAATATTGAATCAGCTTTGCATTCCTAAGATAAATATCACTTGGTTGTTATATATTTTTCTTTTTATATATTTATGCATTGATTTGCTAATAATTTGTTAAATTTTCTCACATCTATATTCATGGGAGATATTGATGTGTAGGGTATTTTTCTTGCACTATCTTTGTCTGGTTTTGGTATCAGATCAATGTACCTCATAAAATAAGTTGGGACATTTTTCATCTTATTATATTTTTCTGGAATAGGTTGTGTAGAATTGGTATTTTTACTTCTTTGTATTATATATTTATTTTGAGTTGGGTTCTCACTCTGTCACCTAGGTAGGAGTTCAGTGTCAGGATAATGCTTTACCGCAGACTCAACTTGCAGGGCTCAGGGTATCCTCCCGCCAGCCTCACTAGTAACTAGAACTTCAGGCGTGTACCACCATGTTTGGCTAATACTTTAATTTTTTGTAGAGACAACAAGGTCTCGCTATGTTGCCCGGGCTGATCTTGAACTCCTGCTTCGGCCTCCCAAAGTGCTAGGATTACAGATATGAGCTGCTTGTCTTTTTAAAGCATTACTTTTAAAAATGTTTACTCATAGAATTTACCAATAGAACCATCTGGCCTAGAGGTTTTTTTTTTAACGAAAGTTTTAAATGATTAACTAATTTATTTGATAGATTTAGGACTATTTATGCTATATGCTTCTCTTTTTTTTGTAAGGGGAGTTGGTAACTTGTGGATTTTAAAGAACTGGCTTATTTCATTTACACTGTGAATTTTTTTTTTTTTGGATTGGAGTCTCACTGTTGCCCAAGCTGGAGTGCAGTGGCATGCTCATGGCCTTCTCAGCCTCGACCTGCTGGGCCCAGGCGATCCTTCCACCTTAGCCTTCCAAGTAGCTGGCACTACAGGCACGCACTACCACTCCTAGCTTATTTTTTTATTTATTATAGAGATGAGGTCTTACCAAATTGCTCAGTCTGCTCTCAAACCCCTGAGCTCAGGCAATCCTCTCACCTTGGTCTCTCAAATTGCTGGGATTACAGGCTAGAGTCATCACACCTAGCCACACTGTGAAGTTTATAAGCATGGCTATGTTCACAATATTCCAGTGTTATTCTTTTAATGTAGTAATATTCCTTCTTTCACTTCTGCTATTAGTAATTTGTGTATCTCTGGTTTTTATTTTTTTTAATTTTTATTTTTTTTTGAGTTGGAGTCTCACTCTGTCGCCCAGACTGGAGTGCAGTGGCCGCTTCCGGCCACCGCAGCCTCGACCTGCTGGGCTCCGGCGATCCTTCCACCTCAGCCTTCCGAGTGGCCGAAATTACAGGCATGCGCTATCACGCCCGGCTGATTTTTTGATTTATCGCTGCCCAGGCGGGTCTCGAACCTGCGGGCTCAGGCAATTCACTCACCTCAGCCTCCCAAAGGCGCGGGATTACAGGCTGAGCCACCGAGCCCGGCTTTTTATTTTATAAATTTAGTTGGAGATCCATCACTTTTATTGATATTTTCACAAAATAAAGTTTTAGTTTCTTTAATTTTCTCCACAGTTTTGCTGTTTTCAATTTTGTTAATATTTGGCTGTATCATTATTTCATTCTTTCTGCTTGTTTTTGGTTTGTTTTGCTCTGATATTTCTAGTTTCTCAAGGAAAAATATTAGATTATTGATTTGAGCTATATCTTCTTTTCTAATATAGGCATATAATGCCATAAATTTACCTCTAAGCCCTGCATTAGCTGCATTCCATACATTTTGGCATATTGTGTTTTCATTTTGTTTAATGTTTTGCAATTTTGTTTCTTTTGCTTTCTTTCCTTCCTTTTAAAAAAAATTTTATTTTAAAGATGTGGGGTACAATTCAGGGTTAGGTAAACACATGTTCATTATGCAGGTACTCTTGGTGTGGCCCTCCTTCCCCTGGCAGTTTCCCTCAACTGCCAATCCCACCCTCCTCCCTGACAGTTTCCCAGTACTGCCAATCCCTTTCTTATGGTATTATGATAATTGTTCAAGGTCCACTTATGAGTGATAACATATGGTACTCTGTTCTTTGTTTCTGTAGTAGATCACTGCGTATGATCAGCTCTAAATTAATCCAAGTTGCTGCAAAGTCCATATGTTTGCCCTTTTTTATGACTACATAATATTCCATCGTGAGTATGTACCACATTTGTTTAATCCAATCCAACTTTGATGGACAGCATGGTTGGTTCCATGTTCCATATTGTGAATAGAACTGCAACAAACATGCAAGCACAGGTATTTTTTTGGTAGAATGACTGGAGTTCCTCCAGGTATATTCCTAATAGGGGGATTTCTAAGTCCTTTTTCTTTCTTTCTTTCTTTTTTTTTTTTTTTTTGAGTTCATGTCTCACTCTGTCACTCAACCTGGAGTGTAGTGGCACAATCATGATGATCACAGCTCACGGCAGCCTCGACCTCCTGGGCTCAAGCAATGCCTTCACTTCAGCATCCTGAGTCGCTGGAATTATAGAAGTGTGCCAGCATGCCCAGCTAATATTTTGATTTTTTTTTTGTAGAGATGAGGTTTTGCTATGTTTTGAACTCCTAAGCTCTGGTAATTCAGCTGTGTGACTTCCAAAGTGCTAGGATTACAGGCATGAGCCACTGCACCCAACCTTACAATTTCTTTTCAGACCTCTTTTTTGACCCATAGATTATTAGAAATGGATTATATAATTTCTACGTTTATGGAGATTTCTATTTATTTTTCTCCCATTGTTTTCTAAAGTAATTCCTTTTGGCCAGAGTGCTTACTTTTTACGACTTCAATTTTTTTTTTTTTTTTTTTTTAGTAGAGTCTCACTCTGTCACCGAGGTTGGAGTGCAGTGGCATGCTCATGGCACCATAGTCACGACCTGCTGGGCTAAATGATCCCTTCATTTCAGCCTTCCAAACAACTGGAATCATAGCATGCACCACCAAGCCTGGCTAATTTTTTCTATGAATTATTCTAGAGACGAGGTCTCACCATGTTGCTCAGACGGGTCTTCAATTGCCTCCCAAAGATTGTTGGGATTACAGGTGTAAGCCACCATGGCTGGCTGATTTCAATGCTTTTAAATGGGTTTAGGTATGTTTATCAGTTAAGATGTGGTCTGTCTTGTTGAATGTTTCATGGTGGATGGAATGTTCTATAAATATCAATTAGACACAGTTTGGTGATGGCATTGTTCAATTCTCCTATATCTTGCTGATGTTCTGTTTATTATTTCCATCTATTACTGAGAAAGGAGTGTTGAAGTCTCCAGCTATAACTGTAATGTGTACATTTCTTCTTTCAGTTGTATTAGTTTTTACATTACATATTTATGGCCTCTGTTGTTAGGTACACATACATTTAGAATATATTTAGAGTTGTCTTCTGCATGGATTGACTTTTTTTATCATTATATAATATCCTTCTTTATACCTGATAATTTTCCTTGCTCTGTGGTCTATTTTGTCCGATATTAACATAACCATTCCAGGTTTCTTCTAATTAGTGTTTGCATGGTATATCTTTTTGCATCTCTTTACTTCTAACCACTTATAGTGTTTTATTTAAAGAGAGTTTTTTAATAGCTTATAGTTGGATCTTAAAAAAATATTTTGACAATCTTTTTTCAAAAGTTAAGAAATTATTAACTTTTCACAGTCTACTTGGAAGTAGTATTTTGTCACTTTCTGGGGGAATGTAGAAACTTACAACTATATAAATCATTTTTCCTTCCTTCTTTATGATCTTGTTGTAATATGTATTATATCTGCATGCATTTATAACCCTATTACGTAATGTTATATATTTTGATTTCAACTTTCATACATGTTTTGAAGAACTTAAGAAAAAATAAAAAAAACAGTCATCTTCTGGACTATTTGCCAGTTCTGTTGTTCTTCCTTCCAAGATGCCTTCAGGTAACATTTGCTTCCATTCTAAGTACTTCCTTTAGCAATTATTTTAGACCAGATCTACTTGCTACAAATTCTCCTGGCTCTTCATCTGATAATATCTTTATAGACTGCTCTCATTCCTCAAGATATTTTAATATAGGTATTTTGTTGTCCAGTTCTTTTATTTTAATACTTTTAAAATGTGGTTCTATTGCCTTCTTATCTCCATGGTTTCTGGTGAGAAATCCATAATTACTTGAATTGCTGATTGCTATTTCCCTGGATTAGATGTCATTTATTTGGTCTGCTTAGAGTAGTTTTTTCTTGGTCTTTAGTTTTCATAGGTTTAATTATATCTTATCTGCACATGGATTTCTTTAAGTGTATTCTTTTTAGAGTTTAATGAGCTTGAATCTCTAAATTTATGTCTTTTACCAAATTTGAGAAAATTTAAGATTTTATTACCTTAAATATTTTTTCTGCACTATACTCTATTTCCTCTCTGGGATTTCAGTGACATGAGTGCTAGGCCTTTTGGTGTTGCCTCACAAGTTCCTATAACTTTGCTCATTTTTTCAATGTTATTTCTCTTTATTGTTCAGAATAGATGACTTTTATTACTCTTTTTTTTCTTTTTTCTTTTTTTTTAGTAGGAGTCCCACTCTGTCACCCAAGCAGGAGTGCAGTGGCATGCTCACGGCTGCCACAGCCTTGACCTGCTGGGCTCAGGTGATCCTTCAGCCTCAGCCTTCCAAGTAGGTGGAACCACAGGCATGTACCACATTGTCCAGTTAATTTTTTGATTTATTGTAGAGACAAGGTCTTGTCAAGTTGCCCAGGCTGGTCGCAAATCCATGGACTCAGGTAATCTTCTTGCCTCTGCCTCCCAATGTGCTGGAATTATAGGCATGAGCCACCGTGCCTGGCTATTAATCTTTAAGTTCTCAAAATCTCTCCTTTGTCCTCTCTATTCTGCTATTAAATTCATTCAGTGAATATTTTAGTTCAGTAATTGTTTTTAAATTTCTTTTCCATTTGGTTCTTTTTTCTACCTTATGCTTTTTGTCTTTCCATTTGCTTCAAGAGTGGTTGTCCTACTTCTTAGAGCATGCTTAGAAAAATTACTTTAACGTCTTTGATAATTACATTTGTTTCATTTTGGGATTTGTATTTGTATATTTTATTTTTTCCTTCTGAAATGTTGAGGTTATCAGTCTCTTTGTATATTGAGTGATTTTAGATTGTCTCTTGGAACATTTTGAATATTATTTTATGGAACATTGGGTTTTGTTTAAAACTGATGAAGAATGTTGATTTTTTTTTTCTTTTTTGATTTCAGTCCACCAACCTGCTTAGGTTGAGGCTGTAATTCCTGTCCATCTTCTTTAAGCTGTAGTTTTGAGGCAGTTCATTTTTGATCTCACTCTGTCACCAGACTGGAGTGCAGTGTTAGAATCATGACTCACCTCAGCCTCGACCTCCTGGACTCAGGCGATCCTTCTGCTTAAGCCTCCTGAATTAATTGAGACTATAGGCATGTGCCACCATGCCTGGCTAATTTTTTTGAGTTTTTGTAGAGATGAGGTCTCTCTTTGTTGCCTAGGCTGGTTTTGAATTCCTGAGCTCAAGCAATCCTCTCAACTTGGTCTCCCAAAGTGTGGGATTACAGGTGTGAGCCACCATCCCCAACCTATTTTTCAAAATCTTTGTGGTGCTAATTATATCTGTCGTGTGTGTTCACCTACCAGTCTTGGACCTGGAAGCGGTCTACTCTGTGATTCAGTTCTCTAAGCCTTTGGTAAATTTACAGTTAGATTCATGTATGGACATCTTGAGGGGGTGTGTCCAGGAATTTGTATACTGATTTAAAGTATGACTTTCTTGAGTTTGTACTTTCTGATTATTTGTTAGTAGGGACCCCTCCCTCCCTTGGATATCAGATTAGACAGCTGGGCTTATTTTCCCCACTCTGTTGCCCACTTACCCCAATGACATATTCCTTGGTGGCTGAGTGGCTAATGAACGGGAAAAAAAGCAATAGGGATACCCTATTTGTCACTCTTGGGATCACATTTCTTTGGTCAGAGAATAGGTTTTCCTTTCCACAGAGTTTTAGAGGCCTAAGCAGTGAACTTCTCTTAAGTTTTTCTGTATGTTCTAAGTGTGCATTTCTAGGATGTAGACTGCCTTTGAGTCCAGACTGGGAGAAACTGGAGGATAAATGTAATACCTATCGACACCTCAGTGGTACTTTGAGACCTTTTCCCCACAATCCTTCTGATACCATTTACTTTCCAGAGTCCTCGGAAAGGCATTCTACACATTTTTTCCCAGTTGTTAATTACATTCAGTGGGAGAAACATAAAGAAAACCCATTGTTGCAAAAAGGAACAAGAAGAAAGAAGACTAGGAGACAGAAAAAAACCAAAAACAAATAAATTCTAAAATAATAATGTACTTACTCGATTTTGACTGGAACGTTACTTTTTTTAATTAGAAAAAAATTATGATCTTAAGGTAATTATTTGTTCCAATTGAAGATTAACTGGATAATCTGAAGTGAAAAATCCTTTCATATCTTCAGACTTTCCTTTGAAGTTTTCAAGCCTTATAATCTTGATTTCTAAAAGTGCAAATTAGCAACACTCATTCATTTATTTGCTCAACAAATATTTGTTGAGCACATACTATGTGTCTGGCTGTGTTATAGGTGTTAAGTATAACAATTCCAAAATTTTTAATCTAGGTTATTATAATCAATGTAAAATTGGGTAAAGAATTTTAATCCCCCTACACACACACACACACACACACACACACACACACACACACACACTTATTAGCAAATAACACTACCATTTAGATCGATCCCTGAAATGGCAAATGTTGCTTTGTTCTTACCTGGTACTAAAACATGTTGGAATGACCACCCTGATGCTTTTCAGACATAAAGAGGGCAACCCCCTTGGATCCCCTCCCACCATGGGAGCTTTTCTGTCCTCTCAATAAATCCTGCTTTCAAAAAAAAAAAAAAAAAAAAAAAGCCAATTGTTGCATAAGAGACAGAAAAAAAGTAGATAAACTCTAAAATAATAAGAAACACAGCTAGTAAAAGAAAACCTGTGTGATAGTGACAGAAAAAATATTGTAGGAGAAAAGTATGATTCATGACAAGAAGAAATAAATTTCCTTTTCATCCAGAAATTTAAGACTTAATTCTTCAACTTCTATCAGCAACTTTCCTTTTCCAGCTGTTTTCATGTAGTGAGTGACAGAAATGAGAGAAGGTCATTGGAGAAAACGAAGACTATAAGATGTCCCATTATATTTATTTTATAATGTTTTTCTTTTAGCTGAGATTTAGTGCAGAATTTTCTTTCTGTTATAACTTTCACATAGGTGTAACCTGTGCTTGTAAGGGACTCTCCTTGTGTGTTGTTGTGTACAGGGAGGGAATCAGGGGCATGGGTCTTATTCTATTTCATGCTAGGAGAGAGGTACCTGCCCCTCTATGGATGTCTCTGTCCAATCACCCACACGAGGAGGGTGGTGCCATTTTAGCCAGAGCCCTACAGAGTGGAGCATCACACCTCCATGCAATCTTTTGTAGGTGAACTATATCTACAATAAAAATGATAGACATTTAAGCATCTCTTTGACACAGGAGTTGGATCAACTTCTAAAAATACTGCAGATGAGGAATACTGGAAGTTTGTTTGTTATAGTAACTATCTAGACCTCTTAAACCTTTCAAAGTTTGGGAAAGGTCTCTGTAAAGAGGCTGCTCTATGCATATGCTCCTAAGCTCTTACTACACAATCACGCAAGCCTTCTGACTCCCTCTAAATCCCACTGTGCACAGTCCTCAAACTCCCTAAATGGGTCCTCTTGAGCCCGTCTCTATTTTGTGAACTGTAGTGAAAATCTAAAACGAATGCTAGAAGTGGGTTTCCTTACCTTATCAGCCACAAGGCAGGAAGGGAGGTACAACTTAAACAACTTGATGGAAAGATGCTGGATGTTTCAATTCCAGTTTAATCTCCGCCAGCAAGAGTTATGGTTGCCTTCGAAGGTATGACCTACAGAAGGTATGAATATGTGTGTGTGTATTTCTTTTTAACAATGTAATCTAGTCTTATATAGAGAGAGCATTATTTCTCTTATCATTAAGACGTTAACTCTTCTCCTTGCTAAATATAAAGTTAACATGATTTTTCTAAAGAGATTTGACTCTTTCTTGTGCCTGTCTACCTTACAAGAGCCTCCAAGGAGCTGAGAATGGCTTTGTGTGAATCATCTGAAACAAGGGGGGCCAATCTTACATACATTCCTTTTTTGTTTGTTTATTTGTTTTTTGAGGTGGAGTCTCACTCTGTCGCCAGACTGGAGTGCAGTGGCCTCTCCCGGCCACCGCAGCCTCCACCTGCTGGGCTCCGGCGATCCTTCCGCCTCAGCCTTCCGAGTAGCCGGAACTACAGGTGTGTGCTACCACGCACGGCTAATTTTTTGATTTATTGTAGAGATGAGGTCTCGCCAAGTTGCCCAGGTGGGTCTTGAACCCATGGGCTCAGGCGATCCACTCACCTCGGCCTCCCAAAGCGTGGGATTACAGGCTGAGCCACCGAACCCGGCCATTAGTTTTTTTATTCTCAACTTTATCCTTTGGTAGAAGGGTATGTGGGGCTCAGTAAATGCTGATGAGAGTCTTTATCCTTTGGTAGAAGGGTATGTGGGGCTCAGTAAATGCTGATGAGAGTCTTTAAATTGTGGACCTATCTACATGTATAAACAGGTTAAACAAGTTGATCAGCCAATTCATTTGTGATAGTAAAATATACATTTCAGATTGATTCTCTTCATAACTGTTTTGGAGTAAAACCAGATGTTTAAGGGAAAGGATCAGTTTGGTTGGTTGACAACTCACTTATTAACTATGCTTTTCCCTCTTTGGTGGTGGCCATAGTGGGTATTATGTAGCCCAAGGTGATTCAATTGGTCTAGTACTGTGACATTGTATTTCTAAAATTTCAAAGGCAAAGGTTGAAAAATTGCTTTTAGAAGTTATCAAGGGATCGTTTTATCGGTCTGTTGGGGTCTAAGAGGGAAATACTGAGAAAATCTAGTCTCTTATAGACCATTTTACTTGATTATTAGCTTCACTTGAAGGAATATAGTATCTCTCTCTAATAATCAGCCAAGGTGCCATGTGAGATCATTTAGCTAAGTGATATGCAGCCATTCTCTGTTCTGTGACACTTTAATTTCCGGAGCTGCAATTGTTGTCATACCTTACTGGTAACTATGGTAACGGACACTGCTGACAAGCTCGGAGCCTAACGTTATTAGAGGTGTGACAGTCTTGTCAACTACAATTAATTGGAATTTTTTGGGAAGAGATTTGTAAGGCAATTTACGTCAGTATTTCCAGGCTACAAATAAAAACATTTTGGACGTGGAAAAAACCAGACCTCATTTTAAAATTGTGGCATTTACTCAGACTGGCTGCTCAGGAAGATACATTCATATGAGGAAACGTCAGTCTGGTCTGTCTTAGTCTTCAGAAAGAGGGAGCTTGTCAATGCTTCTTTGGGTGAAATTTGAGCCTATGACCTTAGATATGTCTATGTGCAAAACTGCTAATTTTTTGTTGTTGCAGTATTTAGAGAGAAAGCATCCCAGAGAAAATTTTAAATAGTGATATAATATTTTGGACAGCCCTCAAGATGACTTTTTCTCAGTCTTTCTAATGAGTTGTTTGCAGTTTTATTTCTCCAGGGTTTATGGGGAAAACAGTCTGATTATTTGACTTTGAAATTCTGTTTAACGGTATTTTGATGTGTCAGAAATTTGTAGGCAAGGGAATAGGGCTTCAAAAGGGTTCTGCATTCTGGATGTATTTAGTACCATGGTAGGGTTAGGAGAAAAGCTTGTCTTAGTGCCTGTCGTGAAAAACTAAAAGGCACCCAGAGAGAAACTGCAGTAGACTCAAGGTTAGTAAGCATTTATTGAGTATTCACATATACCTTGAATAGTGCTAGGTACTTTCACATTTATTTCTGCACTTAAGAATTTAGTGTATTTATTAAGGTAAAAATAACTCTTACAATTGTATTTGCATGTGTGTGTGTATATGTGTGTATGTGTGTGTATTGATATGTACTTTTTGACCCAAGGAGATAACATAGAATAAAAAAGTAATCTTGCCTCATTGAATATAAATAAAACTTGATACAGAAGAACAAGATAAAAACAGTCAAGCAAATGTTTGTTCTTATCTGGTCAGCTTTGGGGCCCTTACATCTAGGACTTTATTTTTCTTCTGAGAATGGTATCCTCTTTACTATTGTGATAGGCCATCTCACCACTTCTTCAAGGTGAAAGTTTTTTCCAGTAATGCTTGTTTTCTGGTGATTGGATTTTTCTCACCTGAGGTATTACTCCATGAAATTTGTATGAGGCCAGTGACTACTTAAAATCTTCAACCCCAGACTGTGCTTATTTAACTGCAAAATCTGAGGCTACTTGATTTTCTTGGAATTTTGACATGGGGTTAGAAGAAATCAAGCGTTGGACCTCATCAGACCTGCCAGACAGACAGACATGCAGAAATGTCGTTTATTCCTTCGGACCCTGCTGTAGAAATTTCTAGAAAGTTGCTTTTAGATGAAAAGAATATTAGGGTTGGATCTGGAAGACTTGGATTTGTAATCCTACTTCCAGCCTTTATTCTGTGGCTTAGGGAAGATTATTTAATCCTTTTCTCATTTTGTAATCTCATATTGAAAAATATGGTCAATCTAAACATAAAATGAGAGTAGGTGCAAGATTTCTGTAAATGCTAAACTACTTTGGCAAAAATCACCAGGGGGAAGAATTAAAAAATACTATCTTCCCTCTAGTGAGTTTTGGGAAAGGAAAAGAAAGCCAGAATGGTTGATATTGGAGTAGATTTCTTTTTTTTTTTTTTTTTTTACAACGCATTTTTTGGACAAGATATATACAACGAAGATAAAATATACCTGAACATTACTCCATACTCTGTCAGTTGCAGAATTAGATGAGTTTCAGAAGGGTCTACGTAGTCAGACCTGAGTGTTTTGATGCACTTTGATATTTCTGGTGGAGTCTTTGGTGGAGTGATGTCACTCCATAGGTGGGCAAAGGGAATAATAATGACACCACCATTTTTTGAGCACTCACTATGTGGTAGGCACAGGATCAAATGCTTTCTCCAAATTCCCTTGCTTATTACAACAAATCTATGCAAATGAACTCTTACCGCCCCATTCTATCTGCTAGAGACAGGAGTGTAAAGAGGTTACCTAACTTGCCCAAGGCAAGTTAGAAATTAAGTAGAAATTAAAATAGAAAGTGGCAGCTAGTACTCAAGCCCATGGGAGAATCTCAGGTCACCAGTTCCTCAAATAAACATACTTTGAGTTTGAATTAAATGAAGTAAAATCACAACTTTATTTACATAAATAAATAATGCATTTATTATTTATTCACTTATTAATAAATAACAACTTTTGCACATTTCTGTACTGGAGCCTGGGGATATAAAAGTCAATACTCCAACCCCCGCCCCCCATAGCTTCTAGTCTCCTGGAGAAGACTGATACATATACAATAAGTTCTTAAATAATAATTAATCACATGCAAATGTGGTAATTACAGCACAGGAGAGTATGGGGTACCCTGAGGTTTGTACAGAGGGTCGTAATGTAGCTAAAAGGTAAGGTCATATCTAGACATAACATGAGATAGAGTGGAGATAGTGACGTTGAATTCTTTTTTGAGTCAGAGTCTCAATCTGTTTCCCAGGTTGGAGTGCAATGGCACTCTCACGGCCTCTGCAGCTTTGACCTGCTGGGATCAGGCGATCCTTCCACCTCAGTCTTCCAAATAACTGGAACCACAGGCACATTCCATCCTGCCTGGCTAATTTGAAGATCATTCTTGAAGGACTGGAGTAGCAAGGTAAGTAGGCATAGCTATAATTTCCTTTCATCTCCCTATATATAACTCCACTTTTAAAGAGTTCGTCAAAACTCAGCTCAAATTCTGCTTTATCAAGGCTCTCTCAGATGGACATGACCTCTTCTTCTGGAGTCCAAGAATTAACAGTGAACAGTTCACTGTGAATAGAGATTCTCATGCCAAAGGTTCTAAATGCATTAAATGGATCGTGTGTTTGACCCTTATGACACCCCTCGAGTAGTTGCTATGATTGTCACTATTTTGCAGATGGGAAAGCTGCGTGGGCTTAAATAAGTTGCCCACAGTCACCTAGACCCAGGATTTGAAGCCAGACAGTGCTATGCAACCCAAGAGAGGAGGGTCTCGATCACTTGGCCCTGAAGTCTCTAGCTGTGCCTCTCTGGTGGGACTTAGGTCTTTCAGCTGATAGTAAACTGATATTTGGAGGTATCATCTTTCTCACTGCTCTGTGGGCTTTTTGTTGAGATAAAACTTATGTATAGCAAAATGCACAGAATTCAAGCCACCCTAATTAAGCTATAAAATATTTCCATCACTCTGAAAAGTTTCCTTGTGCCCTTTTCCGATCAATACCCCTCCCCCATTCCATGCCGGGCAACTACTTTTCTGAGTTACATGATCATAGCTTTTTCTGAAGTAGAACTTCATACAAATGGAAGCATACAGTATTTTTTTTGTGTCTGTTTGGTGTCTTTACTTAACATAACGTTTTTGAGATTCACCCACTTTGTTCCTTTTTATTGCTGAGTAGTACTCCATCTTTCACCTCTTTAAGGACAAGGCTTGCCCATTTTTGTATCCATCACTGTACAGACAATCCTCTCACTTCAGCCTCCCGAAATGCTGGGATTATAGGCATGAGCCACTGCGCCTGGCTACAAGTATTTCTAAGTACTTTAACTCTATCAGTACTCATGTGATATAGGTTATTAAAACAGTTTCGGAGCCTTTATTGAGGTAACATTTGACCAAAGTTGACGCGTACCCATGGGATCAAAAAGACTGATGAATGACCAGTAAATGCTGTAAAGTCTTAATTGAGTTTCCAACTATGAACAGGTTACATCTGGTACATCACTGAGAAAAGAATCAGGACATTCAGAAGAAGAGTGGGTACCTAAGAGAGTACCTGGTCTGTAGTGAAGGCTCAGAAATATTTGTTGAGCAAAAAATTATGTGAATGACTACTCATATTGTTTGCATTTGGGAGAGAAAGAGGTCAAGAAAGGTTGGAGTATCCAGAAGACACTTCTTGGAGAAAGTGGGTTGAAGGTAGGGCCATGAGGGTGGATGGGTTTTAGATAGGAGGGCAAGCATGTGGATAGCATGACCAAAGGAAGGACATGGGGCCTGTACTATTGGCTGCCCAGCACCCTCCTGCCTTCTTTTCTAGAACTCAACTATACTTTCTTTGCTACTTTAGACTTGGAGGGTACTGTCAATCGAGGAGTCCTGTCTTCCCTGGGTAAGAACTGGATGCATGATCAAAGCTACACTGATAATGAATTTTCTCCCTAGAATGTGGCTCTCACATGGAATAACCTGGAAGATTATGGTTGAACAGATGGGTGCTGATGGCCGTGTCCTGAACAGACTGTCCTTCGGTTCCTATTAGGATCTCCAGAGCGGATTCCTGCTTTTTGAACTCTCTGCTTTTTCTTCATTTCTGTGAGTTTTCCATATCCTTTCAATATTTTCCTCCCCACCCCCGCACTTAACATAGCCAGAGTCAATTTCTGCTGCTTGCAATGAACAAACACTCACTGATTGAGGCAGTTTCCAGTTTCCCAGCACCCAACGGTTTTTCCAGGATGTTCTGGGTGGTCAGTATCTGATGACCGCATACTTTTGAGTGTGTATTTTGAAGAATGGAATCCCCTGCTCTTTCCTTACGAGCAGACCACATCGTCTCACTCCTTGAGTCACAGACCGAGATGTCTGGAAGTTGAATTTTTCTCTTTATGACTCCGTTTCACCTTTTGCTATGCATGACTTCCCATGAGATTCTAGTCTGAAGGCTTCTGTGAGGATTGGAAGATAATACTGTAGATTTCTAACAACAAAGACACAATCCAATGTTTAAAAAATGGAAGATGAATTTTATAGCTGTGGCCAGTGGCTGTCTTGTGGTTTTTATTGGGTTTCAGCTACACATTTCTATCCCAACAAAAGTAAGTATTTTCCATTCTCACTCCAGCCCCCTTTCTTGGGTCAAACTATTATTGGGGTGTTGATTTCCATTCCCCTTTTTTAGCCTCTGCTAACTTTTCCACCAGCTTCATCTCTTGCTCCTTATTCGGAACACTTCAGTGTTTGCTTCTGACGAGTGCTAATTGAACTCTACTCCTCATTTTTCTCATGAATCCTGGGGAGAGTAGCATTTTTCTCCCCAAGGGAAAATGAAAACATGACAGAAGACTGAAGTAGCTATTATGTAAACAAGAGAGGAATCACAGAACAGACTTCAGTGGCCTTTGTGCAAAAGGAAAGCGGAAGGGAGAGAAGCAGTTTAAGTCCAAGGCCTGGCCACGTGGACTACCCTTTTTCAATGATAGCACGGCATGAGAAAAAAAGGAGAGCCTCTGTCAGAGGAAGTGCGTGTGGGACGACTGCGCAAGTCCTTGCTGTCATAGTCTTCAGTGGACTCGAGGATAGATGGGAAGAACCCTAAAGAGTTTGTACCTAAAAGGGCACAAATTCAAGAGAATCTGAAAATGAATGGAATTTTATTCAGCAATGTTATTATGGCTATTGGTTGATAATGAGAATAAGTACATTTAGCAGACTGAAAATAAGTATTAGCTTGGGGTAGGAAACCTGCACTTGGCACTTCTTACTTCAAAGTAGCATCATATGTTTTGGTGCTTTGAGAAGAATCTACCATGTCTTTCACTCTACTCTTCTCTTCACTGAAATAATTTGTGCGTCCATCATCTCCTGGCACAATTATCTAATGGTCTCTCTTTCCCTGTCCTTTCCCAACCCCCAGCCTCTTCCCTCAGCTTCCAGAATAAACAAGAGCTGGTCATGACAATCCCCTGCTTAAAAACCTTTGATGATGCTCCTTAGTCCAGGAAACTTTCTCTTGGCAATTGAGACACGCCCATGTGGGTCCACTTGCCTCCTCAGTCTCACCTCTTGTTCCTTGTCTCCATTCTTCCCACTCATGGGTCTACTTGCCATTCTGCAGACATGGCAAACACTGTAGGGTCTCTATGACTTTGCTTATGTGTCGTCCATTTTGGTCTCCTCAAATTTCCTTCAGAGAAATCTCTAAATGACCAATATTCAATGTCAGAATCTCTGTCCAGCTTTTTCCTCTGTGCACAATTAGCTTCTTATCCATACCATGCAAGGGCACATGTAAGAGTATTATATCAGTGCAGTCCAGTAAAAATATAATGTGAACTGCAAATATTACTTAAAATGTTCAGTAGCCACTTTAAAAAAGAGAAAAAGAAATATGTGGAGTTAATTTTAAGAACTACTTAGCACATTATATCAAAAATATCATTTCAACATTTGTATCATTCGGGGCTCTCCAGAGAAACAGAACTCCAATGGTGTGTGTGTGTGTGTGTGTGTGTGTGTGTGTGTGTGTGTGTGTGTGTGTGTATGTATGTAAGTATGTGCATATATATATGTCTGTGTATATGTATATATGTTCTTATAAGGAATTGGCTTACATAATTGTGCAGATCAAGTCCTAAGATCTGTAGGGTGAGTTGACCCAGAAGAGTCGATGGTATAGTTTTGATCTGAATACTGGCTGTCTAGAGACTCAGAAAAAGCTCACGTTTCAGTTTCAGTCTGAAGGCAGGGAAAACTTCATGTTTTAGTTCAAAGGCTTCTATAAACTGAAGGGTTGGGTCCCCATTCAAATTCGTATGTTGAAATCTTAACCTCCAATATGATGGTATTGAGAGGTAGGGCCTTTGGTGGGTGATTAGATGATAGGTGTTTTTATAAACAAGATCCTGGGGAATCTCTCTAGCCCCTTCCACAATGTGAGGACATAGCTAGGAGGCAGATATTTAAGATCTAGGAAGTAGCCCTCACCAGACATCTAATCTGCTGGTGCCTTGATTTTGTATTTCTCTGTCTGCAGAACTTTGAGAAATACATTTCTGTTGTTTATCAGCTCCCCAGTCCATGTTATTCTGTTATAATAGCCTGAACGGGTTAAGACAAAAGCTGTCAGGCAGAAAGAATTCTCTTAGAGTATCACCTTTTTATTCTATTTAGTTCTCCAACTTATTTGACAAGCCCATCCACATTATGGTGGGCAATCTGCTGTACTCAGTCTACCCATTTAAATGCTAATCTAGCCCCAAAACACCTTCACAGTGACACCCAGGATAATCTTTGACCAAATATCTGATTACCACATTACTCAGTCAGTTGATGCGTAAAATTAACCACCATAAACATGTAGTTAATGTAAAACTTACTAATGAGATATATTTTGCTATTTTTTAAGCAAATTCTTTGAAGGGTGTGTCTTATACATTTACAGCACATTTCAGTTTAGACCCACTACATTGCATGTACTCAATAATAATTTGTGGCTAGTGACTACTGTCCTGGGCAATTAGCATTATAATATAGGTCATTGTACATCGTCTGTCCTTCTGTTTCAGTTAGGAGTTTCTTAGGGATGTACCCAATTCTTATTTGATGTCTGATATTTGGTCCCATGTGGGAAATAGCAGCCCGGTAAATATGTACTGAGTGGAAGAATGAATTCTAAATGTCTTGGAAATCTCTGGGTATTGGCTCACAAATGAACCATTGTACTTCCTTTTTTGTCAAATTCCCTTGGTGATCTCAGGGAAACCTATAAAAATGATGTTCAACAATTCTCTTAAATTAGCTGCCAAATGGTCAATGGGGTGGTACCTAATAGACATGGCCTGAAAGGAAGATTAGTTGCACTGTTCAAATTCCATCTGGCTGTTGTAAAATTACCATAATAGTTTGGATACATTATGACTACAATGATTGGATTGTAATTGTACATCTTTTGGGTATTTTGGGGCATGATGTTGGCCAGATGAATTAACCATGCATGTGTGATCTAATCTTTCATGGACAGTATCCCTAAATGTGTTCAGAAAATGTGGAAGTGGGAAGAAAAAGAGAATTTGTGAAATTCAATGACATTTGAGTGCTATTTTTGGGCTCCTACGGCATTTGTAACCCATATTGTGAACGCATATCCAAGGTGATCCTATGGTACGGGATTATGAGGGAAACCTGTTCGGTCTCTGAGAGCTGTGGATACACACCATTGGCAATACGACTGTTCTTTAGCCCTACACTGTTACAGCCTGCTCAGTACCACAGGGACAGAGTCCACAGAGGGGACTCTTGGGATTTTGGGATGAGATTGCAGAATACAAAGTGCTGTAACATGCATCTAATGTATTATAAACATCATCTCTTCTTGCCGGAATAGAGTTCTTGAGAGTCATTTAATCACTCAAAATACAAGTAATAGTTACATTTTAAAGGATTACTAAGAACACATGGTTTTGAATACCTCAGTGAAAAGAAAACTCCCTGTTTCTGTCCCCAAGAAGATGACATTAAGTTGAGATTCTAGTCACGTCTGTCACCATATTTGCCTTTCCAGGTCACTTTGCTTTTTCCAGTGTTTATAGATGATTTAATCTGTCATATAATCCATCCATTCACCAAAAAATATGTCGAAGCTGGCCTGGCACGGTGGCTCAAACCTGTAATCCTAGCACTTTGGGAGGCTGAGGCAAGAGAATTGCCTGAGCCCAGGGGTTCGAGACCAGCCTGGGCAACTTGGCGAGACCTCATTTCTACAATAAATCAAGAAAAATTAGCTGAGTGTAGTGGTGCAAGCCTGTAGTTCCAGCTACTTGGAAGGCTGCGGTGGAAGGATCACCTGAGTCCAGCAGGTTGAGGCTGCTGTGGCCATGAGCTTGCCACTACACTCCATCCAGCCTGGGCAACAGTGTAAGACTCCGACTCAAAAGAAAAATAAAAAGAATATGTCAAAGCATTGCCATAATTACTTGCACTATGATTTATGTTGGTCATGAAAGCTATTCTACCTAATATTTTTAGAGGGGGTCTGTTATTTTTTTAACATGGAGATACGATCATCAATGATTTCTCTCATGCTATGTAAGAACCAGTAGCTGTAATCAAAAGAAAAGTCAGTTAAAAATAGGAAACAATATCAAGACTTTAGCCTTCTTCTCTACTCTCCCAGTGGAAGAAACTCCTGGTTTCTGACAGCAGGGACAGAGGGAGTCTTGGTAGACAACACCTAGCAAAGTGGGGGTGTTGCCTCCAGCTGTGCAAAATAGAATTACCTTGGCATTTCTCAAAAGACTCAGCACAGCAGACTCTTTGTGCTGGAGAAGGAAAGAGACAAACAGAGAATAATAGTGTTGATTTCCAGCCCACTTAAAAATCTACCTATTAAAGCCATAATATATTTGACATTTTAAATGTTCAAGGTTTAGGTTTGACTTGATTCAGCGTGTATATTTTGAGCCTTTTCCCTTTGGTCTTAGACATTGATAAGATGAGTGAAATTTGGGCCTTGTCCAAAGATAAATCAATTTCTGAGGCTGATGGAGTATGAAGTGCTCTAAGGGCCATTCCACCGGTTCCACCTGCCAAAAAAGATGCTGTGGTTTGTTGAGAAATGCAAGACATCTCATAGTGTTTGCCTGTCTTGTTTTTGGCCTTCTCTTGGACATCCTGTCCTTGTGGAACTGAGTGGTGGTGGAAATCAGGCCTCTGGTGTCAGACAGACCTGGCTTGGATACATGACTCAACCACCTGCTGGTTCTGTGACTCTGGGCATAATGATAGTAATAGCTAAACAATGATGCTTTTCTTTATATTGTTCTTTATCCTTTTGCAATTGCAGATACATGTGCCAGAACAAATTCAAGATAAACATTCACATTTTTAGGAGATTTGATCAATGGCAAATTTAGTTTTGGCTTCTTTCCAAATGTGGAGAAAGGAGAAAAAATTCTCCTCCCTCTTGCATGCTATCAGCTTTAGACTATCTATTAGACCAACTGACAGAATTGTTGGCGTGGCCAATCTGAAACAACATAAAACCAAAATAACTTTTTGTCTGCAATCCTCTTGGTGCTTGGGTAATTTCTAGTATGTCAGATAGTTTTGTAGTCAAGTTTAAGTATCAGATACAATAACAATTTGCCCCCAGTTTTAGAAAATCTAATAACAAAAATCAAAAGTTAGCAAATAAAATAGGAGGTGGTGATGTTCTCTGACAAGAGAAATATTTAGATTGTGATTTATCGTTGAGTCCCTGAAATCAAACATTCTCAAAGGGCCGGCTCTGCCCTCTAGGGAACATTTGAGTGTCAGAGTAATTGAAGTGGTGTTATTGACATTTAGTGGGAAGAAGCTGGTGGTGCCTGACTGTCCCAATACCCAAAGTCTGGCACAAATAAATTATCTATCAGCTTGTACAAATTGTCAAATGCCCAGTGGGACATTCATGTGGGTGTAAAATCTATTTTTAATGAGCTAATGCTGGAATCCAGTTCCACTTTACATATTGCTATGGTTTGAACGATAGTGTCTCTGCCAAAATTTATGTTGGAACTTATTCCCCAGTGCAACAGTATTAAGAGGTATGGCCCTTGAGAGATAATTAAGTCATAAGGACTCTTCCTCATGAATGAGATTAGCACCATTATAAAAGGGTTAAAGGTTGAAGGGAGTGTTTTCTTGCCCTTGTGTCCCTTCTGCCATGTAAGGACAGTCTTCATCTGCTCTGAAGAATGCAGCGATAAGATGCCATCTTAGAAGAGGCGATCAGGCCCTCAGCAAACATCAATCCTGCTGGCTCCTCAATCAACGACTTCCCAGCCTCCAGGACCATAATAAATAAATTTCTATTGTCTGTAAATTAACCAGTCTGTGCCATTTTGTGATAGCAACGCAAATGGACTAAGGCATATATAAACATAATGTGGGGTTTTGTTGGTGGGGCATGGTTTTAATAATATGTAATAAATTTTCTAGAAATGCAATCACCATGAAAATTGAGGGAAGATTATATTCCTTTGTTTGGTTTTAAAACTTACTAAGTGTTGTTTGATGTTATGGCTTGACTTGTGTCCTCTCCAAAATTCATATGTTGAAGCTGTAACCCCCAGAACCATAGAATGTGACTGTAATTGAAAGATAAGGTTTTTAAAGAGGTGGTTAATTTAAATTACATCATTAGAGTGGACATTAATCTAAGTGACTGGTGTCCTTACAAGAGGATATTAGGACACGAACAAAAAGACATCAGACACATACATGGTGAGATGGCCACGTGGGGACACAGCAAGAAAGCAGCCATCTGCAAGCCAAGAGAGAGACCTCAGAAGAAACCAACCTATAGGAACCATGATCTTAAACTTCCAGTCTACAGAACTGTGAGGAAATGCATTTCTGTTGTTTAAGTCACCCAGTCTGCGGTTTGTTATTTCGGCAAACTCACACCAGTGATGTTAAAACTGCTCATTGCCTTTGCACCTCCCACCTAGCACATAGGTGTCAGTCTGCATTTATACCATTGCATTTGTGGTGACAACTAAATATAATACCGGCATCTTACTATGTTGTGAGTAGTATTGTTGTATCCAAGCATTTACTTCATGGCATTTATGTTATTTTACTATAAACTATCTTTCTGTATTTTACTTCTAATATGAGTTAGACTAATCTCTCGATATTTTTGGAATTTACATGTATAGGCAAGTTACATTACCTATGCATTTTAATTGATAACATAAAGAAGATATTTAAGCATATTTATGACAAACAACAGACATTGAATCCGTTGAGGTTGAAAAGCATAGGTTTGCTTTAGATGTGAATCACGAGGGTTACGTTTTAGGTAGGTTTTGTTTTGTATGCTGAACAGGAAACCCCCTATTGTCTAAAACATTGGTTCTTTTTTTTTTAAGTTGGAGTCTCACTCTGTCACCCAGACTGGAGTGCAGTGGCCGCTCCTGGCCACGGGGCTCTGGCGATCCTTCCGCCTCAGCCTTCCAAGTAACTGGAACTACAGGCGCATGCTACCATGCCTGGCTAATTTTTGATTTATTGTAGAGATGAAGTCTCACCAAGTTGCCCAGGTGGGTCTCGAACCCGCGGGCTCAGGCAATCCACTCACCTCAGCCTCCCAAAGCGCGGGATTACAGGCTGAGCCACCGAGCCTGGCAAGCAGTGGTTCTTAAACATGGGTTCATGTTGTTAAGAAGTTGATGCCTGGCTTTCACTGTGAGAAATACTATTTTACTAAGGGTGTGGTCCAAGTGTCAGGATTTGCAAAAGCTCTCAGGTGATTCTGATGTGCAGGCAGTGTTGAAAACCACTGTGGTGAGTTTAAAACATGTCTGTAAGTTATTTGATACTTTTTCCATCAAAAGGTGAATCTAACTTTCCTTGAATTAGGATATTAAGATCTGTTTAATGACTCATTTCTAATGAATAGAATGCAATGAAAGTACCCCTTTGAGACTTTGAAGGCTAGATCATAAAAAGCAGCCAGTGAAGCAACTGTTCTTTCTCTCTGTCTCTCTCTGCTTCTCTGTATCTCACCCTCCTTCTCCAAGCTTTTGGAACCCTGAGCAACCATGTAAGTCGAATGACCTATGCTGAAGCTGCCATGCTAGAGAGATTGTTTGGAGAGACAACTCAGAGGTAGAGAGGGATATCCAAGGAGCACCAGCTGTTCCACCCCCAAATGTCTCATTCTTTGTAGCCCTGGCACCAACTGTGTGAGCAGACAAAGCTACAAGATGATCTCTGACTGCAATTGTGGAAAGACCTGACATGAACTGCCTAGTGGAACCTGGTCGCCCCTACAACCTCGACAGATAGTATGTGATGATTATTGGATGAAGCCACTGCTGGGGCTGGTTTGTTATGTAGTGATAGAAAACTCCAACAAGCCCTGTTCTAAAGTGAGCCACGTTGATACTTGCAAAGCCCTTTTTTTAGTGGAATTAAAGAGTTGCTCTGTGCCCTCATCCTGTTCTCTGGATCACGTTGGGATGGGAGCCCTCCTTTCTTCTCTCTGGCAGGACACATGAGCTTGCTAGACTCGTATCTTCACTTAGATTCCTGTGTATCAGGCCTCATTTAGTTTTCTAACCTGATAATGGGAGAAGAGGCAATTGTCAGTCCAACATAGAAAAATTCTGACCAACCCTAGTGGAATGAACCACACTGTGGGATTACATTGATTAAAAGGACACAGGGGCAGAGAAACCTGGATTTGCTTTGTCTCCTAATTAGTTCATGTCTTACATTTGGCATTTCCAAAGATTTTTTAAAATTTTAGATTTTTCCCACAAATTTCTGGCACATCTGATGAATACTCATTAGTCCAATTGTAGGCAGATCAGGACTGGAATTTTATCTCCTTCAATGATCATGCTGCCAGTTGCCCAGCTCTGACACAGCAAAGGGTAATAGACAAGCCATTACTGTCTTTGATATAACTGGAGTGACAGGGAAGTGCAGTCCTAGTCCCCTTCAGGCTCTGAGAGCCCTGCCTGAGTCCTGTGAGAAGAAACTGGGCAACATTTCAAATGTCATAAAACCTTTATGTGACCGCCTCTCGAAGGGGCAACCTAGAAAACAGAATATACAAATAATATAAAAGTAGATGCATCTTGCCCTTCTTGAAAGTACGTTTGCGTGCCAACTTCCATTTATTTCTTTATTTCCTTTCCAAATGGTGGCCCTGTGCAATGATCTCTTCCTCACCGTTAAGTCACACTACCAGCGGGGGCCTCCAGAATGTTAGGTCAGGCCTGTCAGGGGTGTGGGTGTCTGGTGTGCAATTTGATGCCACATGAGAGATGCAAAGAATTGCACAGAAGTTAGATTAGAAAATATAGTTTATTTAGAAAGTAAATTAGAGCGAGAGTGAGAGAAAGAGGAGATTCTCTTCCCCAAGGTAGGGGAGGGGCCGAAAGCCTAAGACAATATGACCAGGCCATAGCTCAAAGAGCGCATAGCTGCACCATAGCTTAGCGAGGCAATGGCCTTCGGTTGCCTGTGGTTGAGTCCTTTTAATCCTTCTCTTTGATGGGGGAAGGTCATTAAGGTGATTGGGTGGTGGTCTGTTCCACATCATCATGAAGGGGCAGGTAGGCACAGGTACCCATGTCAGGATGGACAGCAGGCAGATGGGTGGGTTAGTCACATGATTGCTGCCATGGTGGTGGGCTAGATGGAAGGAGACAAGGGGAGGGGTTTTTCCTGCAAGAGTCCTGTCAGACATTTCCAATCCACAAGCGCTTTAGTAAAATGGTGGTCTTATTATCATTTCTATGGCCTTGGCCAGCTAAGGGGTGATCTTTGACCTTCTGCTTTTGACAAGAAAATTTCTGCCTGAAAATTTCTTAGAGATTATTGTGCAAAACTATGAATTGAAAGGTTGGGTTGTCCTTGTCTTGCATTAAATGACGATTTGTTGAGGGTGTGGGGTAGGCTGCCAGCCTAGCCTGCAGTAAAATGTCTGAAGGCTTCATAAAGCCTGCCTATTGGAAATTTATCTATGTCTAACCTGTGCTAGACTCAGTGCATGTCAGTCTAAGCCAGAATGGTTATGCTGAGGCAAAATGTGAACTAAGTTTATTCTGAGTTTCTCGGAGTCCCTCCTTTCACTCACCAAGAGTTCAGTTCAAACCCAAGTGAGGTTGGGTGGGTCATGGGAATTTGGGAGCTGTGGTTTTCTAAAAGTATAAGCAGCCCTTTGGGTAGAATCTTTGGAAATCTAGGATTTAGGTTCCCTTACACTGTTTCTGGGGTGTTTGGAAAGGGCACCACCCTAAGAGCCTCTTAGTGTTTTCTTACAGAAGGGAATCTTCTAGGGGAAGCCAGCTATAAAAAAAGAACTTTGGTTACCCAGTTTAAGAGATTGCTGGTATCCCATCTTCTGAGGAGGCATTTGTTGAGGGTCATGGAGATTGGTGACAGTCTTTGCAAAGGATTGAAATGGATTTCTCTGAGCTGACTGTGAAGCAGGGTATCTGGAAAATCAAAAGTTTATTTATAGGTAAAGGAAACTAATGATATATGGAATTTGCAACTGCAGGGAGAGTAGGAATATTTTCACGAGGCTTTCTGAGAGGAAGGAAACAGGACTCCCAGTAACCTTTGCCTGAGACTTACAGTTACTGATATTTCTCAGGTTGCCTGGTGTGGCTCTGAACAGTACCCAGTGACAGGGGTGTCACTTGGGAAAAATTCTCTTGAAGGTAAAAAGAGAAATGACCAAGTCTGGTGGTGAAAGCCTTGGGTACAGAGAAAGGAAGCAGGCCCTGGGATGGATGCATCTGGTGAATTCCAACACTTAACCTGAGAGCTGAAATGTAGCACTGGGTGTTTAATTTTCTGCTAACGTTTATATATGGTGGCTAGGCCATCATTTGCATCCCCCACAGAGAATCAGACCACCAATACTTTTATATTTGTGTAATACTTTCAATTTACAAATTGACTCTGAATCAATTTTTCCGCTTACATCTCACAACAGTTTCTTGATGTAGGTGGAGAAGGTTTTATGTATGTGTTGCTCCCATTTTACAGTTCAGAAAACTAATCAAGGTCAAGCAGGGAGACAGCAATTTTCTACCATGAGTAATAGCTGAACCTATTGATGACTTTCTATGTGCCGAGCCCTGCAGCAGGCATCTTACTTGTATTAATTAATTTAACTCTTCCCACAATGCTGTTGGTATTGATATTAATCTCTGTTTTACAGAGAAAGAAGTGGAAGGAGTGAGAGCAAGTGACACACAGGACAGTCCTATCTGAAGGTCTTGCACGTGAAGTAAAAAGTCTCTTCCCTTATTTTGAGAGGCGGACTCTGCTGATTGCCTTTGAGAATCCTGTGTTCACAGATGCTATTTACGTATCAATGTGACCCCCCCGTGTGATGTCAGGGCCAAAATGCCCTAAGCTACCGAAGGGAAACTGGGGTGAGATGGTGTCGGTGTCAATTTACAGTTGACTGCACCATTTCTCATATACTTTATAACAAGAGTTTGAATAAGGAAGGAATGTAGCAAGCTGAAAGCCTGAGAATTGTTCCTCCAGTTTCCATTTTCATAATGTGCTGCATGAATAGCCTGGTAATTTCACGGGAGAGGATCTTGATTTCATTTAGTCCCAGCCCTTTTGCCAGACAGAGCATTCTGAGAATGACATGACAGGGAAGGTGGTGACAAGCATTTTCAGAGTTTCTAGAGTGAAGAGTGAGAGCTTTAGGAAGTGCTCCTTGGGGTAAAATGTCAGATGGAAAGAACAGACATTTGTTATGGGGTTCATCCCACTGACCTGCTGGCATATTCGTGTGGCATAAACCTCGAACAAAGTCTCTGAGCCAAAACATGGGGGTTCAAATGACAGCAAGTTCATTAACCTCTTTGCACTCTAGTCTCAGTTTCCTAATCTGCAAAATGGAGATAATAACATTATCTCCAAGAATATTATTAAATGAGTTAATGGATTAAATGAGTTAATGCAAGCAACACTGGAGTGTCTGGCACATGGAAAGTTATTTTGTGGTATTCATGCATATGGGGGTTTCGCAGTTTCAGCACTGTTGACATTTGGGCCCGGATAATTCCCTGTTGTGGAAGCTGTCCTGTTCATTGCAGGTGTTTAGCATCCTCCTTGGGCTCCGCCCACTAGATGACAGTAGGATCTCTACTGCTCATAATCGTGACAGCCACATATGTCTCCAGACGTTGCCAGATGTCCTCTTTGGGCAAAGTAGCCTCTGACTGGGAATTATATATTTCTATAAAATTATATAAATGTATTAGTTTGGTAGGGTGTTGTTTTTTTTTTTTTTTTGAGTTGGAGTCTCACTCTGTCGCCCAGACTGGAGTGCAGTGGACCCTCCCGGCCACCGCAGCCTCGACCTGCTGGGCTCCCGCGATCCTTCCGCCTCAGCCTTCCGAGTAGCCGGAATTACAGGTGCGCGCTACCATGCCTGGCTGATTTTTTTTTATTTATTGTAGAGATGAGGTCTCGCTGTCCAGGTGGGTCTCGAACCCGCGGGCTCAGGCAATCCACTCACCTCAGCCTCCCAAAGGCGCGGGATTACAGGCTGAGCCACCGAGCCCGGCTAAGCTTGGTGTTTTAAACAACATAAATTTATTTTCTCACAGTGTTGGAGGCTAGAGTTCGAAGTCAAGTTTTCAACAGAGTTGGTTCTTTCTAAGGCCAAGAGAGAATCATGCCACTTCCCAACTTCTTTTTTTTTTTTTTTGAGTTGGAGTCTCACTCAGTCGCCCAGACTGGAGTGCAGTGGCCGCTCCTGGCCACTGCAGCCTCGCTTGCTGGGCTCTGGCGATCCTTCCACCTCAGCCTTCCGAGTAGCCGGAATTACAGGCATGCGCTACCACGCCCGGCTGATTTTTTGATTTATTGTAGAGATGAGGTCTCGCTGCCCAGGCGGGTCTTGAACCCGCGGGATCAGGCAATCCACTCATCTCAGCCTCCCAAAGGCGCGGGATTACAGGCTGAGCCACCGAGCCCGGCTACTTCCCAACTTCTAATGGTTTGCTGGCAATCACTGGCATTCATTGTCTTATAGAGTGTCTACGCCTATCCCTTCCTTCATGTTTGTGGCATTCTGTTATGTGAGTGTTCTCTGTGTCTAGCTTTTCACTTCTTATAAGGACACCAGTCGTATTGGATCATGGGCCCACCCTAATGACCTCATCTTAACTAATTACATCTGCAATGGCCTTATTCCAAATCAGGTCACATCCTAGGGTACTGAGGGTGAGGACTTTATATGAATTTTGGGGGAATGCAGTTCAACCCATAGCATGCATGCATTTATTAAATGTATAAATGGAAGGTTCACAAACTGGCAAACCCACAGCAGTGGTTAAACAGTGCATGATCAATCCCAGCAGGCATTGACATCAAAACAATACATGATCTGTGTAAGGGCTGGGTTGAACTGGAAAACTTGGTAATTGCTGTCAGGAGGACATGTGGCCAAGTGATGGCAGACCTAATGTTTCAAGAGAATCCTCCCGATCCAGGCTTTCAGATAAAATTTTCAAAATTATAACTGCCAAAGAACCCGACCAGTTAGAAGAATTTTAAAACAGTGCAAAAGCCCTCCAGTACATCTCCAAGTAATATCTGGCCTGTTGACAGCCAGTCTGCAAGCACAGGAATCATTAAATTAATGAAAAATAGAGTTGAGAAACAGGTTAATTTTTATCACTGAGGGAGAATGGCGAGAATTAATCAGATTCCTTAGCTTTAGGTGGCCATGTCATGTGGTGTCCAAAGTAGAACACTTTTGATAATGAATGAAAATGCCATTAATAATTGCACGTAGACTAGAATCATCCCATGCAACTGGAATATATAATCATGCTACTTGTGTTGCATCTTAATAAAGAAACTTATTTTGACCTAGAAGATCCCAGTGTTTGGGAAGGGGCAATATGGTGGCATGGGGGAATGGGACAGGTTCTACAGTTACTAGCTGGAATGAGCTTGGGCAAGACACTTTGGATTTCTGATTCAACATTTGTTAAAAGAGACACTAGGCTCAGATAATGTCTTGACTTTCTTCGACTTTGGTTCTGCAAACAAAAGAGAACCAAGATCCTATGAATGACTTAACCCCTTGAATGTCAGCTTTCACGGGACAAAGGAAAGGTTTGACTAGAAGGTTTCACAGGTGAAAGTCTACATAATTTAGAATAAAATATTTTTGCTTCTAGAATAGTGGTTCTTTCTTTTCCATGGGTCACACATTTGAGGAAAACAATAAAACCTCTTTGAAAATGTGCACATCCAAAAAATTACTAACAGTTTCAGGGGAGTCACAAATCCATTTATAAACTCTAGTGATCCATGGATCTAGGATGAGAACCTCAGCTTTAAAGAAAAATATTATTTTAGAAAATCTCCCAGAATCTCGTTTCATTCTCCTAGTCATTTCAGTCATGTAAAAGGGTCATCAGATCTCCAACTCTGTTATATGTGTTAGGTACTATGCTACATGCCCAACACATGGCAGTGCTGCTGGAAGTTTGAACCTCCTTGCATTTGAACACCCTGGTGTTTTTAACAATTGCAGATTCTTCATGAAAGTGAAGCAGATTCTGCAGGGATGCAGCTCAGTAATCTACCTTTTAAATAATTGCAACCTCCTTCCTCCACTGCTATGGTCTGCATGAGTGCCCCAGACTTCATATGTTGAAACTTTTTTTTTTTTTGAGTTGGAGTCTCACTCTGTTGCCCATGCTGGAGTGCGGTGGCACACTCACGATCACCCCAGCATCGACCTGCTGGGCTTCGGTGATTCTTCCACCTCAGCCTTCCAAGTAGCCGGAACTACAGGTGCACACTACTATGTTTGATTACTTTTTGATTTATTGTAGGGACCAGGTCTCGCTAAGTTGCCCGGGCTGGTCTCGAACCCATGGACTCAGGCAATCCTCATTTGAGCCTCCCAAAGTGCTGGAATTATAGGCACGAGCCACTGCAACTGGCCTCATATGTTGTAACTTAATGGCCAATGTGATAGTATTAAGAGATGGAACTTTTAGGAAGTAATTAAGTCATGAGGGGATATCTCTCATGGCTGAAATTAGAGCTCTCATAAAAGGGCTTGTGGGAGTAGGTTCACCCTCTTTTGTCTTTTGCTATGTGAGGACACAGTATTTGTCTTGTTTGCCTCTCTTTCTTCACCATGTGAGGACACAGCATGAACCCCTTCTGCTATATGAAGATGTAGCAAGACCATCATCAGATACTGATTGTCAGCACCTTGATTTTGAACTTCTCAGTCTCCAGAATTGTAAGAAAGCAGTATCTGTTGTTTATAAATTAATAGGTTGTGGCATTTTGTTATAGCAGCAGGAACAAACTAAGATACCCACCACATTGTTCTTAGATATATTGTTGGTATAAGGAATATACTGGCTTGCCTCCTGGAGGAGAAGGAGGGGGTAGACTTTTCCTTCACAAAATTGCTGCACAAATGTCTTCATGTCATGTGCCACTTCATTCAAAGTACTCCATGAGCTGAAAAATGGAGCCCTAAATTAACATAGTCCAGTGGAATTCTTGGTTAATATATTGCCAGTGGAAGAGGAAGAAGTGTCTTTACTGTTGTTCCTAAGCAGTACAAATATTTGGAAAACTACAGAGATGAAATGAATAGATTATGGGAAAATTATGCAATTTTCAAACCAACTGATCCAAACTTATATTTCTATATTTTTGCTTTCAAGTAGCACATTATGTTTGAATTCAGTTTCCAGGGGCTTCCCCATTGCCTATAGACTAAAATACTGATAGGTCCATTTGCCAAGTGCTTTGTGCACTTGCTCGTTATACCCCGACAGAAGCTCTGTCTGTTAGTGCCATTGCTTTTCTAGTTTATATATGAGGGAGACAGAGGTTGGGAGGGGCTAGATGCCCTGTTCAAGGCAACCCAGGCTGTCCAGTGACTTCTCTCTGCAGAGTAGCTCTTTGGCCTCATGTTATCAGCCCACCCCATTCACCGAATGTGTCTCCCACTACCACTCTCTGGACGTGAAGCATCTGCTCTTTTAAATGAGGCCTCTCCACTGGCGTTGGTCCCAAAGTCAAGTCTTTGTTCATACTGACTTTCTTGCCAGCTGCCTCCCTTTTCTGCTTTCCTGCAGATTTACATCTCACTGGTCAAAAAAGCTTTTCCCTAATCCACAGCATCTTTGATTAATTATCTGTCTTGCCTGTGGCACTGATGTCCTGTCTCGGCACGATATCAGCTTCCATCTTACATTCTGTCTTGAGTGTGGATCCTTTCTCTCTAGCTAAGTTGTAAGCTGCTTCTATAACTTCCTCATGCTTACAGTAATAATGATAGTGGCTTACATTTGTCTAGCAGTTTACTGTTTACAAGTGTGCCTTCCTGTTAAAATCAGTTATGGGTGAGAAGAAAGAAGGGGATAAAATAAATGCTAGAGAAGAGATTCATTTTTGCTAGTCCAGTCTCAAGGGGGACGAAGCTGAACCAGAGCCAACAGAACCTAAGAATCATCCCCTGGACTTCTGGGAGGCAGCTGATGTGGATTGATGAGGGGAGGCAGGTCAGCATGCTCTGAAGGGCTCTGTTTTGCTACAGCAGGAAGTTATTCCAGAAGTCTAAGCAAACTGATTCAGTGCATCTAGGAAGGGGTCGGAGAGTCCCATGATGGGTACGGAAGTTTCTTCCTCTGGTTCAGGATCTGACCAGAAGTTCGCCCATCACCACCCCTAGAACATCACGGCCATGCCTGAGAGACATGGGAAGCTAAGTGGTCTGGGGTAACGTTCCACACTTAGAAAATGGAAGAACTGGATATTGAACATGTCTACCTGCCATTAATGACTATGTTCATTCCACTATACCAGTGGAATATGCAGAAGTGCCACTGGGAGTGGTTGGTAAAAATGCAGAATCGTGGTCCATCCAGGAATCTGCAATTGTACTAAGCAATTGATTCAGGCAATTGTACTAAGCAACTGATCCAAGCTTTTATTCCTATATTTTACAAGTACCTGAGACTCTAGATGACCTTTGGGAGCCTTTCCATCTTCAAGAACTGGTGCTCATATAGGCAACCTGAGAGCTTGGGTGGATGGTGGTACACACAGACACCAGACACCACTCTCTGTCACCTCTCATGGAGGGCTCCCACTCTGAGGCTGTGCTGTCTATCCTTTCATGAGATTTCTGTGCATCAAGATCCTGGATGTTTACAGCAGAGGCAGCTGCATGTGTTGACCCCAGAACCGGAAGATAAGTGTCTATGGAAATGCTCTTGATATAGGCAGGAAATTCACAGACCCAGAGATTACGTGAACATATCCAGAGATGCAGCCTGTTGTTTGGAAAGAGAACCTGGCTGCAAGTCTGGAGACTTGGTTTTTAGACCCAGCCCAGCCACTACTTATTAAGTGAATATGAGCATGTCACTGTGCCTCAGTTTCTTTCCTGGTAACATAAAGTAAAAGGATTGAATTAGATTGCCGGTTTTCATAATATGATCCTTGGAGCCCAGTGGTTTGAAAAAGGAGGCCTAGGAAACACCAAAGAGAAAGGTGTCAGTAGGTGGAGGGCTTTTGGAACCCCAACTTTGTTTTAATTATGGTAGCTCAGAACTGCTTTATTTTGGGGGGTTCTCTGTAAGTTCTCTTTAGAAATATGGGTTCCAGTGATAAAAAAGTGTTTGAAAAATCATTGAACTAGATGATCTTTCATTTAAGGGTTCCTATGATTGATCTTTGAAGTTCTTTTTCAGAATAACTGCACTTAAAATTAAAAAAATTTTTTTGGGGGATCTGTGATATGGTTTATGTCCTTGCTTCAAGGCAATCTGAGGCTCCAATTCATTGAGATTAGTGTCTCTGGAACCCCAAACTTGGTGACTAACCTGAATTCAGGTACCAATCAACATATCACAAGAACTTAATTCCTTGGCCCTACTTTTCTGCAACTAAGAACCCCAAGTTCAGGTGAGCAGGAAGGGGGCTAAAGAGTAAATATGAGGCCTACTTAGGACCAATATTTAATTTAAATAAACACAGCTGAGCAAACAGAAGACATTAAGCGAGGGCTGTATTTACGTAGCCATTTCCTTAGTGGCTTATGTGCCAAATGAATTCAATGGCTTTTTGACTTTCTTCCTTTTGATCTTAATTGTGACCTGCTTGACTAAGTTGATGGAGTCAATGGAAAAGTCTAGACATGAAAAACTGGTGAACCTTTTTATTAAGAGCATTTTTAGTTAAGCCTTTCTTTATTTTGCAGGGGGCAAAACAGAGGGCTTATAGAACTTCTTGGTATTTAAAACAGAATGATTTGTATGCCTCAGTAGACTCTACATTCTTTTTCTTGCTTCTGTTTTTTTGAGTTGATGTCTCACTCTGTCACCAAGGATTCAGGGCAGTGGCATAATCATGGTTCACCACAGCCTCGACCTCCTATGCTCAGGTGATCCTTCTGCCTCAGTGTCCTGAGTCGCTGGGACTACAGGTGCACGCTACCACGCCCAGCTCATTTCTGATTTTTTGTAAAGACGAGATCTCACTGTGCTGCCTGGGCTGGTCTTGAACTTCTGGGTTCAAGAAATCCTCCTACCTCGGCCTCCCAAAGTGCTGAGTGATAGGTATGCTGCCACCACGCCCAGCCTGTCTATATTCTTTGTTCCACTTAAGAAATGGGAAAAATAGCCGGGCTCGGTGGCTCAGCCTGTAATCCTGCGCCTTTGGGAGGCTGAGGTGAGTGGATTGCCTGAGCCCGTGGGTTTGAGACCCGCATGGGCAACTTGGTGAGACCTCAGCTCTACAATAAATCAAAAATGAGCCGGGCATGGTAGTGCGTGCCTGTAGTTCCAGCTTGGAAGGCTGAGGCGGAAGGATCGCCAGAGCCCAGCAGGTTGAAGCTGCTGTGGTCGGGAGCAACCACTGCACTCCAGTCTGGGTAACAGAGTGAGACTCCAACTCAAAAAAAAAAAAAAAAGAAATGGGAAAAATCATCTTGGGGCTGTTATACTGATACAGTCTGAGTGCTGTGTCTTGGATGACTCAGCAGGGTTGTCTAAAGTAGCTATTGTGGTGTTTTCTTAGGACTGGTCTGACTTGGATCATCATTATTTCTTAGGTGAGATCCCTTATGTTATAGCTTTGGGAACTGCAGTCTCATATTCTCTCAGCAGACAGGGTCTGCCTGTAATTTACTGTCTTCAAATATATTTTTATGTTTTTGAATGCTTCTCATTTTATCCATGAATTGATAACAACACAACTGCTTTAAGAGTTAAGCCCTCAAACCTCAGTGGCAACACAATAGAGGTTACTGCTTGCTCATATAAAGTCCAAAGTGGCTTTGGCCCTCTTGCTTTCGATGCAGTGATTCAAGGGAACCAGCCCCCTTCCACCTTGTAGATAAGGCATACTGGTTTCTTATCCATATTGGCCCAGATATGTGACACTTGTCCCTTTTGTTTATTTTCCATTGGTGAAAACTGGTCACATGACTCTACCAAGAAAAAAAAGAGAATATAGTAATGACCTGCAGCCATTTTCCAACAAAAACTCTGTATAATGAAATGAAAACTCTAGTCTTGGTATATAGTTACCTCTGCTACAACTAACAAAAATAACCTTTAGTTTATTAACTAAGCATGTAATTTTAACAGCTTAAGTTTCAAAAGGTGTGCTGGCATTGTTGAACTCATGCCTAAAGAAATGGCCTATTTTGAGCATTGGAGAAGTGTCCACTCATCCAACCTGATATTTCTTGGGACAAGACCTTGTCTTTATGAGAACTGCAGGAGAATGTGCACAGGCACAGGTTAGCTTATTTCATGTAGGTCCAAGAGAGTTACTTCCTTTCTCTGTACCTCAACTTTCTTTTCTACAAAATGAAATTAATTGTTGGATTAGATTATCTCTAATACCTATATTCTGGCAAGATACATTTCATTATATATGCTGTTGAAATCATCTGTCTTTGATGTGATTAAAGGTTGTTCTTTAGGAAAGGCATAGACAAAAGTTTTGTGCCAGACCCCCAAAGACTCCAAAAGGGAAGACATTGTGTCCGAGAGGCCGAATAAATGACTTGGAGACAATGGACAAGACATGGGCTTTATTTGAGAACTTACCGGAAGATGGTCCAGGAGTGGCTGCTGGCTGGGGAATAAACCACTGAAGACTGTAAAAGGAACACAGGTTATACAGCATTTTACACAGGGCAGAGTGTGGAGTTAAGTGTAAAAAGGGTAGGGTTTCTAGTGTGCAGGTGCCGTATGAGAAGGTACTTATACATTGCCTGTACACAAAATGGCTACGAGTTCTTCCTAGGGACGGGATTTTTGGTATTATAATGAACTAAGGGTGAACAAAAAGTTAACTAAAGGTTATGGAATTGACCTAGGAGCACCCCATCTGGTCTGAACCTGCCTGCGGAGCTGACTGCTTCAAGGAAGGGTGCAGGAGAACACTCACTATGTATAGCTGCAAGATGTGGTCAGCAGGTGTAGGAAACACTTCGCCCATGGTCTCAGCATGACCTGCATGCCCAGGTATGGGGCCCAAGGCTAAGGGTACATCTTGGGTTGGCCACTCCCAGGACACCTCCCCAGGATCCAACTCCTGGTTGGGGCCATATCCAATGTGTGCTCATGTTGTCACTAAGTGTGTGTCCCCCCACTTTTGAATTTCTAAAAACTACTAGAGGAAAAGGGAAACAAAATTCTTACTTTTCTCAGTGAGTCTTGATCATGTTTCCAAATATTTAAATGTAAAATGTGAATCATTTAACCACAACTTCAATGCTAAGAGCAAACACATGAAAGCAAACGGTCAAATGGCATGATTTGGGTTTTAATCCCAAACAACCTGTACATGCAATTTTCAAAGAAGAAAGCCTATTCAATTACAAGGAATTATTATGCGAATTTTAGCCTCAGATCAAATTTTTCTAATGATGAATTTTCTTTCCAGCCACTTCATGCCATTGTTGGTTTTTAAAAAGACGAATAGTCTGCAAAGGAACCAGTGTTGTGAGGTGTCCTGCTGAATCACTGCCCATAATGGAATTTGATTCTGAGCCTTTGGGGCAATGCAGTTCATCATACATTCTGCCACCAGGAAAGTGGCTTTTCCTAAAAAAAAGTGACTTGCTCCATTGCTGTTCACGAGGCTTGGGTTTGTAAATACAGGAAGACATGAATGTTTTAGTGCCGAAGCACCAACTGATGAAGGTTAAAATAGGAGAGAAGATTTGTAATGCACAACTGTTGACAAATAAGTTGCTCTCTGTGGTTCTTTATGTGTGGGAAGAGACTTGGTCTCCTCCAAGGGACAGATGCCTCACTCAGCTGTAGGCAGACGGCAAGATGACAGTGAATGCCTCCAGGGGACAGTTTTCCTGTCTGCCCAACAAACAGCTTCTTTTGTCCCTATTATTTATTTTTATTTACTTATTCTTTTTTTCTCAAGCTCCTTGCCCCTCGGATTTCTTTTTCTTTTTTTACCATGTGCATTTATTTCCTCCAAAAAAGTTATATATTTAATTTTTTCATAAATAAATAATACATTGCTTTTTTGTTTTTAAATTTTTTTAAAAAAATCTTAAAGATGTGGGGTACAATTCAGGATTAAGTATACAAGTGTCATCACACAGGTAAAGTTTAGGTCTCTCTTTTGTCCCTACGTTGCCTGATTTGAGATCAGGTACCTTTATTGATGTTGTGTCCCCACCCCTGACCCCAGCAATGTCCCGCTATGGCTGATCCCTTACTTTTTTTTTTTTTGTTTTAGTTGGAGTCTCACTCTGTCACCCAGACTGGAGTGCAGTGGCTGCTCCCGGCCAGCGCAGCCTCTACCTGCTGGGCTCCGGCGATCCTTCCGCCTCAGCCTTCCAAGTAGCTGGAACTACAGATGTGCCCTACCACGCCCGGCTGGTTTTTTGATTTATTGTAGAGATGAGGTCTCACTGCCCAGGCGGGTCTCGAACCCGTGGGCTCAGGCAATCCACTCACCTCAGCCTCCCAAAGGTGCGGGATTACAGGCTGAGCCACCGAGCCCGGCTGGCTGATCCCTTTCTTACAGTGGTATGGGAAATTAGCATAATGCTGGAGTCTGAGTCACTCGGCTTGGTTTGAGGGTCCGCTGCCTGATAGCTTAGGCTCTTTGTGGCTCAAATATCTCATCTGTAAGATGGGTCATTGTAAGGATTAAATAAGATAGTTCATGAAAATCACTTGACACATAATAATGACTCTATTTCCCCATCTATTTATTCATTCTCTCTCTAAATGTATGTACATATTTATAAAATATGTATCATCTATAGATCAGTAGGTAGAAAGAGAGAGGAGAGACAGAGAGGGATAAAAATGGCAGTGGAAGAGGTACTCTGGTTTTTGTGGAGTTAGCTTTCATTTAGATTTTTTTGGTGATGAAATATTTCAGGCATACAAAAAAAGCACCACACTGTAGCAGACACATATATAGTCACCATCCAGCTTAAGAGCTAGACCACACAGATTCAATTGAAGCCTCCTTCCATCTTTTCTGGTCTCCCTCCCCTTCTTTTCTCCCTGCTCTCTGTCCTCTGGAGAATTAACCACCAGCTTGATTGGCTGATCCCTGCTCCTGTGCAAGATTTTATACTTATGTCTGTATCCACCAACAACTTACAGTAAAAACCTTAGAGAAATGATATAACACTTTGTGTATCTTTCTGTCATTTGATTCCAATGTCTAATATTATGTTTTGAGATGTCTGTGTTGATATGTGTATGTCTAGTGTATCCATGAACTTGTGTGTAATATTCCATGTGTTTTCTTTTTTCTTTTCCCTGGAGGTGTTTCTTCCTCCAATTTTCCCTCCTCCTGCCCTGCTTTACTCTACTTGTTCTTCTCTCAAATCTCTGCTCTCCCCACCCTGCCCAGTGAGAAGCTGCCTTGACACATTTTGACAGGAAAAGTCACTTGTAAGAGTTCACTGTGTTCTGATCACCATGATGATGTGGCATTTTGTTGTGACTTAAAAGGCACATTACTAACCTGTCAGGCATAAAAACATTTTACTAAGCAACAGATGCAAAAGGTGTCCTCACCTCAGGAGTAGGGGTCCAGGATGTCTATGGTGCACATGTATGGCAGGAAAAGCCACTGTTTGAGGAACCTTCTCAAAATGCCTCTCTTTGATGGGACAAACCCTTATAAACGTGATCAAGATGCCTTCTTTTTCTTCTGTCTCCCTCTGTCCTCTTTGCTTTAAGAACAGGATGTAGATAAAATCATTCACATGTCCCATTCTGTACGCTCTTTGAAAAATATTACATTTGATGCATATTAAAATAAATGATGTATGCATATGTATGTATTATACATAAATATAACATCATATTCACAAAGTTACCTCAAGCATCCCAACAACTTTAGTTGCATCGACCTCTGGGTTCCTCTCTGTGACCTCCTTGAGGTGAAGATATCATGTTAAGCATTTCTTGGTTCTAGTCTTGAGTGTGCTGTGGTGAATATGTGATGTCTCAGGGAGCAGATGGGGAGGAGCCATTCTGTTTCTGCCTGAAATCATTGTTGCAGGAGACCGGGTGTGAGCCCAGGGAGTGGCCTGGACATTTAGCTCTGAGAAGATGCATTTAGGTAACTGCTGAATTTATTTCCTCTCCTTGGGCCTCAGTGTTCTTGTCTGTAAATGGAAAAGGCTGAATTAGGTGATCTCTAGGATCTCTTTCATCTGTTGATGCTTCAGTGAAACATTAATGTGTTCCACTGATAGCATCACTAAGATAGCATCAGTCTGCAGAAAAACTGTCCTCCATCTGACTGCTTCATCTGACTGCTGTGTCCAGTCACAGAATGTCCCTCTTTGGGTGCCCTTCACAGACTGGAAGAATTCTACTGCTTTCCCCGAGCTTTCCAGGGACTAGTGTGTCCTTCTTCCCTGAGAATGAATCATGGAATCAGGGAGCTGGATTCCATCCAAACCTCAAACCAATCCTAGTTATTTGTTGTCTTTGAACTCAGTTTTTCCTCTCTCTTTTTTTAAAAAAAATTTTTAATTTTCCTTTTCCCCGGTGGTCTAGTTATATGGTCTCTTTTAGGCTATGAGTATATTTAAGAAGGGGAAAAAGAGATTGGAGTTGACGGAGCAGGGAATAGATCCTGACTTCAAATACTTGTTGTCTATCAGGTTTAGGACAAGGGAAGATATTCTAAGGTAGTCACAAGGGGGAAACATGGCTAATATAGAAGTTCCAGGGATGCAACTTTGGGCTGATATAAAAACTTTCTGAAAATTCCAGCCATCTTGTGAGGAAGTTCGTTGTCCAGGAAGGTGTTCGAATATTGAGTCATTGATTAAGTTGGTACATATAAAATGTATAGTCATGTCCTGGCTAGTGTCTGTGGGGAAAGCAAACATGAATAAGATGTTGTTTCCATACTCAGGACCTCACAACCTGATAGAAATGTACCACATTTTACTTTGCAAAATAGTTAGATACCCATCTTCAGAGCTGTAAGTCGGCTTTGCATTTTGAAGAGTAGAAATGAATGACATCTCCTTGGACTAAGGGAAGAGGAGATGTGGTTGTGAATGGTGACACAAAGTCTTGACACTTGAAATAGAACTTGAAGGTACCAGTCAGGACAACATAGCAAGACCTTTTCTCTACCAAAAACAAACAAAAAAAAAATTAGCCAAGCTTGGTGACACATGCCTCACCCTCCAGTCTGGGCACCAGTGTGAGATCCTGATTCAGGATTAAAAAAAAGAAAAAAAAAGAACTTGAAGGTAAAAAGTAGGTGAAGATGGGGGTGTGTAGAGGGTGGGAGACCAAGACAATGTTCCGGGGTGAACAGTTTGAGGACCAGGGAAGTAGCAGCTCAGAGGAGTGTTATTATTTAAAAGCTTTCTGAACAATGTGGGTGGGTTGCAACAGTATGCTACTGGGCACTTGTACCCAAAGGGAACGCAACATGTATCTTCCAGACTCATTTGGATATCTCAATATCCCCCTAACTTCTCTGTTCACCCAGGCTGCAAACTTCAATGTTTCCTTTTACTTCACATCTTTTGGGTGCCCTGGTGTGCCTAAGGAAGGTTTATGGATGTTTCCCTCCACTCCTATGCCATGCCAAACATCTCCAGGTATACACTGGGAGGAATAGTTCGTGGAGTGATTTGGAGAACAAACTCTTGAGGTGCAAGTTATCCCTTCTACTAGGCAATTATCCCTTCTACTAGGTGACCTGTGAGGTGCCAGCGAGGTCTGAAAGTGTGGGCTGAGATGTGGTCCTCCTTAAGCAAAAGGTGGCCTGCTCCTGAGCTGTGGTGGTACTGACTCCCAGCAACTCGAGTTGATGCTCACATGGCTTGGTGTTCTTTCCTGCTTTTCATGGGTGCTTGGTCCCCTTCCCAGATACTTTTCTGAGACTCTGGGATTGGCCCCAGTGTGGGAGAAGCAGATCTAGAGCCCTACACTCTGGTAACCTGGTTTGCTGTCCTGAGTCTTCTCCTTCTCCCTAAGCCCCAACACTGCAGGATGCGTCTGTGTCCTCCATCTTGGGGATGGTTACTTTCCACGCCCTAAAGGGGATACTGTCACATCACACACATGACACGTTAGAAGGTGGAATGGATGAAGGGTAGGAAGTGGCCTTCAGTGTCCTAAAGATGATTTCCAAATAAGAAAGAAGCAGAGTGCAGTTTGAGCTGCCTGTGGCATCCCTACAATATCATTCTCCTCTAGCTCACCTTTCCATTCTCACTGATACAGTTCCAGTTACCTTTCCAGGAGCAGAGAAAGAGCCTTCCAGCCTCTTCTCTCTTCCATTGCTTGCTGGTCTGGGCCACACTACCCACCTAAGAGTGAATATCGGAAGTGTCTCAGGCCTTACCCTCTCGAGAATGACCCCTGGACCCTTCTCATAAGTTTTCCTACATGCCCATGCCCCAAGGGCATTGTGACCCATGGCGGGTGAGGAGCTAAGACTGCCTGAGTGTGGTGACCTATCCGGTCTTGCTTCTGCCAGGAAGGGGTGTTCAGTCTCTACTGTCATCCCTGGTACTCCAGGGCAGTCGCCACCCTCCAGCTTCTCCCCCAAAATATTGCCTCTTAGTTTACCTAGATTCTACAGCTGAACATGGGGTGCCCCCTTTTCAATTTCTGCAGAGTGAGGACTAAATCTGACCTTTTTCTCTTATCTGAATCCCTAACTCAGAGGCTTGGGGAGTCACACCTGATAAGTCCTCACCAGTCAGGGTTTTAGTATCCTGTGACCCTGTATCCTAAAGTTTTTCTTCTAACCTGACTAACATCACATAAAGTTTTTCTTCTAACCTGGCATAACATCACATAACAAACAAAGAAGAAAATTAAAGTATTTTATGACTCTGAAAAGCCATCTCTTGTGGATTCCCAGACCCTGGGGAGCCTTATAAGACATTTGTCTATCCTCTCTGAAGTCTGCCACATATAGGACTTCATCTACAGACCAACAAACCTGGAGTCTTTCCACTCCTTTGTCTCAGCAAAGTGTCTTTTCTCCTGATTCCTCAAATTCGTTAGATAAGAACTACATATGAACAGTCAAGAAATCTTTAAACCCACCTACGGCCTACAAGCCTGGCTTGAAAATGTCCCCCCTTCCCTGGCCAAACCAGCAAGAATCTCACATGTATTGATTTATGGTTTTATAACTTTTACTGCCTTAAAACTATATATAATCAAGCCACCTTACTACCACGGTGGGTATATGTTCTTGGAACCTTCTGGGACATACGCCACAGGTCTAGGTCTTCAAGTGAAGCTCAGAATAAACCATCTTAACATATTTTATAGAGTTGGGCTTCTTTTTTTTTTTTTCCAACAAGAGTATCCCCATACCCACACTAGTATTGTACTCGCATTATTTATCCCAGTGTAAAGGCTTTACATGCTGGATTTCCACTCTTCCAGTGCTCCCTGACATCTGTCCAGCTCATCAGTGAACGTGTCCTGTATTCTCTGCTTCCCTGAGGCTGCCTCAGGCCCCTGGAATATACCCCTCCTACCCCACTACACTCCTATGCCAACCCCTACCACTCTCCAGCAGCACCATCAGCCGGTGCTGGCCAGCCCATCCAGGCAAAAGGATTATCTCCTTTAGAACCTCCTGGACTTGGGGCTCTTACCTCATTGGTGGCTCTTCAAGTTAATGGTTCACTATTTGTTGGAAACCATTTTTTAAATTTCCGCGCATGGTTCTTAGCTTCTTGAGGCTGAAGACTGCTTCTTATCTTTGAATCTTCCTCTGCCAATAAAGAGCACCTCTGGGGGTTCAGTGTCCTTTTCCCAGAGACCACATTCAGTATTTGTTTGTTCAATGGAACTGTGTGGGACAGGTGATGATATGGGGGCAAAAGGTTGGAAGCAGGCCTTCGAGGGGTTTGCATTCCCTGGTGAGGCTCCTCATGGAGGCAAAGAAAGTTTGGAGTGGCTGGCTATGTCACCTGGATGCCACCAGACTCTAGAAAGCAGGCCATGTAGATATCAAGTATACATATGCATATAAATAGGAGGTGAAGAAGGAATCCTCTTCTTCCCAATGGTAAGTGAGGTGACAATCAATATGGAGAAAGGACATATTTTCCCATCACTGACTGGTACTCTTTGGAGCCCTTTCTTCATTTGTGTTCTTTCCTTTGCTAGCTCGCCCTGGGGTTTCCTTTGTGCCTTTGAGCCTTTTGCTCTTCCTTCTTTGCTGAGTATGGAAAGAAAAAGGAGACTCTTCAGTGGGACTCTTCAGTCCTCAGGGGATAGCAATATTTACAGGCGTGGAGTTCAGCCATTAGTGTGTTTGCCTCAAGGCCCTGATTTCTTTTGTGGCTGGTCAGTTGCATATGAGGGCATGAACTTGGAGATCACCTTGCATCTTTTTCTGTAGCAGCACCGTCAGGACTTCTAGCTATGTGACTCCTGCAAGTTCCTTAACTTCTTTCCGTTTCCCTTTATTCTTTTGTCAAATAAATAGAGTAATAGTCCCTCCATCAGCAATGCTAATAGAAATGAGATAATAATAATATAGCAGCAGCAGTGACTGGTATTTATTAAGTAGTTTACACATGTCAGACACTGTACTATATTTTTTTACATGTATTGACTATTTTAATCTTCATGATAATCTTACGGAGTATATGGTATGGTTATCATCTCTACTTCATAGTGAAGGAAATTGAAGCACAAAAGTGTGGATGAACTTGAAAATGTGGTACATATTCACAATGGAGTATTATACAGCTATAAAGAAGGACAAAATTATGGACTTTGCAGCAACTTGGATGGATTTAGAGTTTACCATACTCAGCAATCTATCACAGAAACAGAGAACTGAACACCACATGTTCTCACTCATAAATGGGTCCTGAACATTCATCACAACACTACGAGAGACAGATTGGCAGTAGCAAGAGACTGCTGGGGGTAGGGGTGTGGGATGTGGGGCATATAATATCACGAAGGGTACCTGATCCTAAACCAGGGGAAATGAGGACCAGTCACCCACATGCAGACTACCTATGTACCTAATCCTAGCACCTTGCATCTTTAAAATAAAATAAAGAAAAAGAAATTTTGAGGAAGTTGACCACCGTGGCATAGTTTGTAACTGGCAGAATTAGGATTTAAACTGAGGCAGTCTGGCTACCAGAAGTCAAATTCAGCAATACAAAATACAAGGCAGGAATGATGTCAGCGAAAACGACAGAGTAAGGACTTTTGAAAATTGTCTCCTCCATAAAAGCACCAAGAAAACTGGCAAAAATTTTCAGAATCAATTTTTTTCAGAACTCTAGAAATTAACCAAAGTTTTGCAGCAATTTGGGGAGTGTTTATTGTAGAAAAAGGACTGAATTTCAGTAAGAACAATGGACTTTATGATGTTTTAAGTTGCATTATTCCCATCCTTTTCTCTATCTCTGCAGTAGCTTTGAAATTCACAGTCTGAAAATGAAATTGCATTGGAACCTAGCAGTCTGGCAGCCACCAGTTGGGGAGGAGAGTGAAACTGGAGCTACTTCAAAACCTCAGAATTGTCATTATTTTACCTTTATGGTAGTTCCCTGGAGGATCCTGTTTATAAGGGTGTCTTTATTTGCTTTATTCAGAGCTTATCCAGTGAGAAAATCCTGTTACCCAGGGTCATTTGTTGAAAACAATTAGAGACAATTTATTAACTCTGTCATATTCTGAGGCAACAGCTAGCTGTTGGGGGAAACAATAGACTTACAAAACAAACAAACAAACAAACAAACCAAAGGCTGTAATCCTAACACTTTGGGAAGCTGAGACAAGTGGACCAGCCCGGGCAACTTGGCAAGACCTGGTCTCTACAATAAATCAAAAAGTAACTGAGCGTGGTAGAGTGCACCTGTAGTTCCGACTATTTGGAAGGCTGAGGCAGGCCATCAGGTCGATGCTGGGGTGGCTGTGAGTGTGCCACCGCACTCCAGCCTGGGTGACAGTTGGAGTGAGACTCCAACTCAAGAAAGCCCCCAAAATCAAAGAAACAAAACCAAACCCCCCAAAGCCTAAAAGAAAAAAACCCTGAGGAAAGAGATGTTTACTGGAACTTTGAAAAGCTTTGACAAATTCTTGGGAATTCAGAAAGCCACACACATTCACAAAGGTGTGTGCATACTAGGGAAAGACCTAAATAAGTCATAAGCTCATATCTCTGACTTTGTGTAAGGGGGAAGTGAAGGCTAAGGCAGAGTTGCAAACTGGCTATCTGAGTGTTGAAGGTATGATTGAACATGCATGTTCAGATCCATGGTAAAGACTAGGAAATGTATTGGTTCCAGAAGTTTGAGTAAAATAAGTCTCTGTCCCGTCATCATCTGGTCACTAATCTAAGTAGAGACTTCAGTGGCTACACATGACAATACAGATGGTACAGAATTAGTTCAGAAGAATCATTAAACAAATAAACAGCATTTAGACAAGGAAAAAAATCATCTAGATTCAAAAGGAAAAGTAAAACTATTTCTGTTTGCAGATGACATGATCTTGTATATAAAAATTTTTAAGAAATTTATAAAACATGATTAGAACTAATAAACAAGTTAAATATGATTGCAGGATATGCAAACAATATATGAAATCAATTGTATTTTTATGTACTAGCAATGAACAATCTGAAAATAAAATTTAAAAAGCAATTATATTTACCATAGCATCAAAAAGAATAAAATAGGGATATATTTATAAGACTTGTACACTAAAAACTGCATATACAGGGATCTATATATGTGTGTGCGTGTGTGTGTGTGTCTGTGTATAATATATATATGCTTGTACACTAAAACAAGGCTATATACTACAAACTACAGACTTTGCTGAAAGAAATAAAAGAAGATATAAATAAATGGAAAGACATTCTTTGTTAATGGATTGGGAGATTTGGTATTGTTAAGAAAGCAATACTCCCCAATTTGATCTACAGATTCAATGCAATCATTATCAAACTTTCAACTACCCTTTCCCTTTTTAAGCCAAAATAATCTCAAAAAAGAAGAAATAAGAGGATGATCCATACTTCTTGATTTCAAAACTTACTACAAATCCTACAGTATTCATAACAATGTTGTGCTGGAATAATGCTAGACATACAGACCAATGAAATAGAATTGAGAGTACAGAAGTAAACCCACATATCTGTGGTCAATTGAGTTTCCACAAAGGTACCAAGACCACTAAATGGGGAAAGAAACATTCTTTTCAACAAATGGTGCTTGGAAAACTGGATATCCACATATAGAAAAATAAGCTGGGACCTCTAACTCACATCTTGTATAAAAATTAGCTCAAAATGGATTAAGCAACTAAATGCAAGAGAGCTAGAACCTTAGAAGGAAGCATAGGTGTGTCAATCTTTGTAAACTTGGGACTGGGCAGTAGTTTCTTAGTTATGTCACCAAAAGCACAGCATCAACAACAAAAAGACTGGACTTCGTCAAAATTAAAAAAACCTTTGTGCATGAAAGAACACTTATCAAAAACACAAAAAGACAACTCAAAGAATAGGAAAAAATGTTGCAAATCACATATGTGATAAAAGTCTAGTGTATCCAGGATATACAGAGAATTCTTACAATACAACAACAAGATTACACACAGTCCAATTTAAAAATGGGCAAAGGACTTGAATAGATATTTCTTCCAAGAAGATACACAAATGGCCAGAGATAAGAGCAAAGGCACAGAGAATGCAATTTCAAATGAGCCTCAGATATGTTATTTTCTTATTTTAAAATATCTGTAAGTTCCTTTCCCAGAAGACTTGCATTAAGGGGCCAGGCTTTCTAAGGGTTGGAGCTGTGTTATTAGTCATGCAGTCACAGCAGGCCGAGATGACAGCTCACACGCCATAGCCATCCAGTGCTTGGCAGCCCCGGGGTCTGCATGACTGTGAGATTCATTGTAGACAAATATTTGGTCCTGTTCAAATAGGAGTCCGATATTATTCAGCTAAGAAGCTAGGGTCTGACAACCCCCACCCCAATACCGGCCTCTGTTGTGTAACACTAATTTTGATTTTATTTGATTTACTTCCTTCACAATCTTTTTCTGTTGTTTTGATCCTTGAATTTTTATGAAATAGATATTGGTTTAGGTTGCAGGACAGGTGTGTGTTTATTTGAATAAATGAATCAATAATGAATAAAGGAACCGATAAGACCAAATAGATATGTTATTAAGTTAAGGGGAGTGGTATATGGGGCCAGGACCATGACGAGTTTGGCTGCAATTTCTAGAAATATTAATCAGAGACATCTAGCTATACTTCTACCTGATTGATGACAAATGACCAACTTATTGCGTGACTTCCTCATTTCACAGGAGCCTCTGGTCCCAGAGCAGAAGAAAGAACATTCACCTATCCTAATGGTCACTACTCTGCAGGGCTCAGCATTTCCGACGTCACTTTCCTGCTTGTGGGCAGGTCTGAGTGATTTTTTGAGTGCAGAAGGAACACTCGCCGTCTCAGCCTGACCTTGGTATCAGCCTCAAACTCCCAGTGTCCAGGTTGCCTTTTTTCTTTGCTCACTTGTTACGGAGTGGGTGGGCCACTTTTCACAATTGCTTCCCTGCTGTGGAAAGAATCTGCTTTATGTTATCGGGTCCCTGTCAGGCAAATCCTGAGCTTCCTTGATGAGTTGCCATTCTCTTTCCCTGGTTGGACTGACCCTGAGAACCCTGGTTGTGGCAAAATAGAGATGACTCAGGGTCTTCAGCTGCCCTGCTCTTTAGACACCAGCTCTGTCTCCTGAGGAGATGAATGGAGGAAGTTGATGGGAAATTGCTGCAGCGGGAAGTCAGTCCCTAGAGGAAGGGAGATCCCCACGCCCTGCCACCCACAGTTAGTCTGTTTTCGCAGAAGGGCAATCCAAGCTATGGAATGTTCTTGAAATTCATGGTACAAATCCTTTCTCAGAACCAACTGCCTCTGGTATGTGCAGGAGTCAGAGCTAAATGGAATTTGTTTGCATTGGGTCCTGTGTTATAATCTGGTACTTAGAAGGTTAGGAAAACCATCTCTAGGCTTCAAAACACTCTTAAAAATAAAAGTGTCAGCCGGGCTCGGTGGCTCAGCCTGTAATCCCGCGCCTTTGGGAGGCTGAGGTGAGTGGATTGCCTGAGCCCGCGGGTTCGAGACTCGCCTGGGCAGTGAGACCTCATCTCTACAATAAATCAAAAAATCAGCCGGGCGTGGCAGTGCATGCCTGTAATTCCGGCTACTTGGAAGGCTGAGGCTGAAGGATCGCCGGAGGCCAGCAGGTCGAGGCTGCGGTGGCCGGGAGCGGCCACTGCACTCCAGTCTGGGTGACAGAGTGAGACTCCAACTCAAAAAATAAATAAATAAATAAAAGTGTCAGTTCTGCCCTCCCGGGCTGGAACTGTCTGAAACTCATTGGCATCCTCCTTTCATCCTGACCTCTTGATTATTCGGGGCCTGAGGACGTGACCAACAATTGAGCATTGTGTGTCCTAGAAATGGAGTATGTGATTTCAGTTGGAGGCAGGATGGTTCATCCCAGTTCTGTGATTTCCTGCTGTGTGACTAGGATAAGTTACTTTTTAGGCCTCATCCTCCACACTTACAAAATTCTGTTCATAGTTTCCCTCCTTGGGCACTGGTGAAAATTAAACAAAAAAGTCTGTGAAGAGTGCTTAGCACATTCTTTCTGTTATTCAGTCAACAAATGTTTTTAGAAGGTCTACTGTGAGCCAGGTGCTGGGAATAAAACAATGAGCAATCACTTATGGTCCTAAGCTTAAATTTAAGATAGATCTCATGTCATGGATCTCCCAAATATTGTGTTTTTGCATTTTTTCTAACATCGTTTAACATTTATGATAAGTGAACACTGGCTGCGCACTGGGCACTGTTCCAAGTTTTGCATATGCAGTCATTCTGATAAGCGAGTGTCATTCTAAAACCATCTTATCTTTAAGTCTCACTACTTCCTCAGACTCATCCTCTAGGGCTAATCTCCTGCCCTGTAATAGATACCTGGGGCAGATCCACAACTTCTCTTGGTACTCTTAGGTAATAAAAAGCCCCTGGTTGCCTTATTTTATTTTATTTTTTAAAATTTTTAAATTTTTTTATTACAGAGATGTGGGGTACAATTCAGGGTCAGGTATACAAACATTGATTATGCAGGTACCCTTGTTGATGAGGTATGCCCTCCCTCCCCTAGCAGTTTCGCTCAACTGCCAATCCAACCCCTCTCCCCTGACAGTTTCCCACTACCGCCAATCCCTTCCTTATAGTGCTATAATTGTTCAAGGTCCGCTTATGAATGAGAACATATGGAACTCTGTTCTTTGTTTCTGTGATAGATCACTGAGTATGATAGACTCTAAATCCATCCAAGTTGCTGTGAAGTCCATATGTTTGTCTTTTTTTATGGCTGCATAATATTCCATTGTGTATATGTACCACATATTTTTTTATCCAGTCCGGCTTTGATGGGCAACATGGTTGGTTTCATGTTTTTGGTATTGTGAATGGAGCTGCAACGAACATACGTGTGCAGATATCTTTTTTGTAGAATGATTTGAGTTCCTCCGGGTATATTCCCAATAGGGAAATTGCTGGGTCATATGGAAGGTCAATTTCTAGTTCTTTCAGAAGTCACCACACTGTCTTCCAAAGAGGTTGTACTAGTCTGCATTCCCACCAGCAGTATAGAAGCATTCCTTTTTCTCCGCATCCTCGCCAGCATCTGTTGTTGTTTGTTTCAATGATGGTCATTCTTACTGGGGTTAGGTGATATCTCAATGTGGTTTTGATTTGCACTTCTCTGATGATGAATGAGGCTGAGCACTTTTTCATGTGTCTGTTGGCTGCCTGTATATCTCCTTTTGAGAAGTGTCTATTCATGTCTTTTGCCCACTTTTTAATGGGGCTGTTTGTTTTTTTTCCTTTCAGCTCATTTCAGTTCCTTGTAGATCCTAGATGGTAGGCCTTTGTCAAATATGCAGTTGGCAAATACTTTTTCCCATTCTGTGGGCTGTCTTCCTGCTCTCTTGAGGGTTTCTTTTGCTTTGCAGAAACTTGTTTGTTTGATGAGGTCCCACTTGTCTATCTTATTTCTTAAGGTATTGGCCTTGAGGTTTCTGAACCCTGGTTGCTTTAGTATTGCTGAATAGTCTCGGTTCAGTGATTAATATGTCCAGTCCCATATCATGGTCTTAACTTCTCAAGTTTATTTAGAGTTAAAGCTTCTCTTCTCTCTGCCACTACTGGGGCCTTGGGCAGGCGGGAACCACTGGTGGGCAGGGCCATGGCTTCCTACCCCATTCTGGGCTGTCTTGGGCAGGAACTGCCACGTAGCCCAGGTCTGCATCTCCCTACTGCATTCCTGCCTGGCTCACTACTGTGCTATGGGAAACACTCCCTGCCTTTTTCCTGAGAAACTCTGGGAACATGGGCTCCCCCCACTCGCAAGCTGTCTCCCAGAGCCCGGGCTTGGCATCGTTTCTTGCCCTTCAGATTATGCCAGGTGTGTGTCTGGCCGTAGTTCCCTATGTCCAGTGGGTTGCAGGAGACACCGAGACACTCAAGTGATCTCTGTGAAGTCCCCTCCCTTCCCTTAACTTGAGAAAGTAGCCCCTCCTTATCCTTCCCCATGTGGGGAAGAGAAACTATTAAGGGCTCTCTCTTAAAAATTTTTTGTTTTTAAAATACCTCTGATGTGGGAATAGGGCTCATAGCTCTCACTTTTTTTAAATCTTGGAGCTCAGTCTCAATGGGAAGTGCAATAATGAATAATTGTATTTCTTCCTTGCACCAACCCTATGAGGTAGATACTCTTACTCCTCCATGAGCGAGGTTAAGAAACTTGCCTGTGATCACATGACTAGTAAGACAGCTAGTAGGAAGAACCAAGGCGGGCCCGGGCAGGCTGACCACGGAGCCTGTGTCCTGAAACTCTGTGCTGTACAGTCACCCAGTCTGAGCTCCTGATGCCTTTTAAAACTACATGCACTGGCGTGTTTACTTGTCTTACTGCCTCTGGGAGCTACGTGTCTCCTTTCAAAGTTTTACCAAGGAATTCTTTCAAACAAACCATTGATAGCCCTTGAGAATTGTGGTGGATATACATTCAAGAGCTTTATTTCAATTGTCTGGAACTCCTGATAAGAATTTTGGGAGCGAGGTGTACGCTCCAGGGGTTATTTCACGGACACGTTCATTAAATCAATCAACTGCTCACTCCAACTTCCTTGGCTCCTCTGACTGTGCACAGGCACGATTTGCACTTTCCAGGCCTTCGGTGTGTACTTTGCATATTTTCAGCAACTATGCAGTCAGTCCTGAACTATCACACATTCAGCCCAGACCTTGGGCTTGACTCTCTGGTTGGTACCTGTGCTCCTCAAGGTGGGGATCTGTCTTCCATCTCCTTGGTCTCCTGTTCTCATGCCCCCCAAGGCGGTATGTGTACGGCCTGTGTGAGACTCTCCAGCTCCATCCTTTACCAGGTTCCTCCTCTGCTCTGACAGATTCCCCACAGATGCTTTAGTCCCTTGTTCTTGCCATCCCTTTTCCCTCCTTACTTTTTTTCTCCAAAGAGTCTTTCCACAAATTACCACTGGCCAGAACCCTCTTACCTTCTTGCTTCATCTTGCTGATTCTTCTGGTCCCAAATGAAAAAATCACTTCCTCAAGGGAGCCCTCCTTGATTTCTCCAAGGATTTCCAACCCCCAGAATGTTGACTTTCCTAGCATTGTTTATCTCTCTTTTGTAATATAATAATTTACACATATAATTTTTAGATTCTTATTTGTCTCCCCAACTAACTGTAAGGTCCATAGAAGCAGAGACAATGCTTTTCTTTTCTTTCTTTTCCTTCTTTTCTCTCTTCTTAGCTCTGGATCCCAATGCAGGTCCACCATGTATAAGCTGTGTCATCTGGGGCCAACTACTCTAACCACTCTGTGCTTTGATTTCCTTATCTGTGTAATGGGGATAATAATAGAGCCTATCTCACGGGATTTTTCATGAGAATTAAAATAAGATAAAATTTATAAAGTGCTTAGAGCAATTCCTGAGGCACTTTAGGGACCCTGCAAGTATTTGCTAAGTAAATACCAGGAGAAAAATGTTTGAATAATACATAGCAAAGGGGAGTCACTACCCAGTTTTACTCTTTAATTTTAGGAGTTCTGGGTTCTTCCATGCTAACCTCCTTGAGATGACATACAAGTGGGACCTACACAAGCCACATCCTCCTGAGACATAGCTGATAATACAGGGAGAATCTGGGGTCTTATCAAGTGCCTGTTAGATTCCCAGGCCTGTCTTATTCCTAGTGCCTGGAATGCTAACATGTATGTGTCCAGGGAGGGTGACTCAGGACATTAGAAGGGATGACCCACCACACGATTTCCCAGACACAACTTTTCAGATAGAGTTTCTGGGAAAAGCAAAATCAGTGGTGGGCACTGAGGATTTCATTTTGCAATACTCTGCCAGATCCACGGCCTGGGCTGCTCAGGAGGGGAACAGCCTGAGGATTATGGGACATTTCTGAGGATCTTGAGACAATTAATGATACTACTCTGGATATGCCCGAGGGTAGCTTAAACTAAAACACAGGGAAATTATGCAACCCAGTCAGTCACGTAGCTCGGGTGAGGCTGAGCTAGGTCAGATCTCTGGACTCCAGACTTACGTTTAGTCTGATGAGATTCACAGCCGTGTTGTTATCCCAGTACAGACTCTGTTTAGTCACAGAAGCTGTTAACATAATTTCAGAGATGTGTGGCCAAGGGACTCCTGGGTCATCTGGGAAAAATGACGTTACCAGGAAATGAAAGTACTCAAAGCTCTAGAGAAAGTGTGTGTCAGGATCAAGTAAAAAAAACAAAACAAAGAAAAGAAAAGAAAAGAAAACAACACATCCAAACAGAAATCAGCTGTACGTATAAGCAAAGAAACGGTGGTACTATGGACAACATGAATACAGGGTAAGAGTGTTGCTGCTTCACTGCTAACTTCTAGAACATGCTGAGGTTGGTGCGGCCTCCAATATTTAGAATAACATGAATTCGGAAGAAACAATCTGAAATTTCATGTTTGCATTTTATGTTTGAGTATCTGGCTATCAGAGAATTAACATAAAAAAAACTTGATGAAGACTCAAAGGAGTTGGAAAAATATCCATCTTTTACTCCCCACTCTTTCTCAGTTTCTTTCTTGGTTCCCATTCAGTGAGAAAAGGGTAGTGAAAAGAGAATGGGTTTGGAGTCGCACAGACCTGGGGCCAAATCCTGACGCTTCTAGGAATGGCTTGACCTTGAGCAACTTGCCTAGCCTCTCTGGCCTTCAGTTTCCTTATCTATGGAATGGTTATAATAATACTGACCTGACTTCACAGGATTGATGTGAACAGACATTCAGCAACATATTTAGACTCGTTGAAAATGCCAGTTGGAAATGGATTTCTCAAAATGACATAATGCTAATGCAGGGCTAGACAGATGGATCAAAGGAACAGAATGAAGGGTTCAGAAATAGACGTGCATATATAAGATTAATTGATATTTGACAAAGGTTTCAAGACAATTCAGCAGGAAAAGTATAGTCTTTTCAACAAATGGTACAAGAACAATTAGACATCCACCTACAAAACAAAAAACAAAAAGCAAAAAGATCCTTGGCCCATACCTTACACTGTAGAATAAAATTACCTTGACATAGAACATAAGCCTAAATGTAAGAGCTAAAACTATAACATTTCTAGAAGAAAAACAGGAGAAAATCTTCATGACTTTGGGTTAAGCAAAGATTCCTTAGATAGGATTCAAGAAGCCATAACAAATATTGATAAATTAGACATCAGTATTAAGAAATATTTCTCTTCAAAAGACACCATTAAGAAAATGGAAGTGGAAGCCACCGAGTAGGAGAAAATATTTGTAAAAGGGGATTTACTTCTTTAGCATTGCTAGAAATAAATGGCCTAGAGTAGATATAATTAATAATTCTCGTGTACTTCCACCCTCTCCTGATAGCATGCACTTTCTAGATGGTCTCCCCTCCCCCGATTTATTACTTATGTGATTTTTTTACCGCCATCAGTCTCACAATACTTTCATGAATGAGGGCTGGGAGAAGACTGAAGATATGTGTTCTGAGATTGCAAGCCCCACATCTTAAATTCTGTTCTTAGGGGTGTCAGAAAGGGTGGTGATTAAAAAATCAGGAGATGAGCACTTGCACAACAGAAAGCAACCTGAGGCTCTTGGTAGAATCAGGACCCTCAACAATGAGAACCCTCAACAATGACAACAAAAAGCATAATTGACCATGCCCATTCTGTCAGACATGGGGCTAAGTGCTTTCCTTGTGTCAGTTTGTTTATCTGTAGAAGAAACACCCATGCAGGGAGTCAGCGGGGACCCCAGGTAGCAGGGACTCCAAGCAGGCATCCAGTAGAATTTCTTCTGTGCCGTTTCTTCCCTGACTCCTGCAATGGATTTAGTTCTTCCTAGAGCTCTGACTTGCTCTATCTTTGAACTTTATTTTAGATTTTTTTTTCCCGCACCCTTGTCTTTTCTTGGTTAATTTACTGCCTTGGGACTTTTGGCTCAGGTTTGGGGATTTATTTTATTTGAAACTTCAGCCTCTGTTTGGCGCCAGACTTTGCACTTCCTGCTCCTTGAAGCTAGTAACCCTCTTTCCCACCTCCTCTGTCTTCTCAAAGCTTCCAGTTATCAGTGCTTGACAATCCCTGGGTGGTTACTAATGTCATATATCCTAAGGTACTAATCAACAATACCAGAATCTATAGTCAATAGGCAGTCGGGTGCAGTGGCTCACACCTGTAATCATAGCATTTTGGGAGGCCAAGGCAGGAGGATCACTTGAGCTTAGGTAGTTCAAGACCAGTCTGGGCAATATAGTGATACTCTGTCCCTTAAACACACACACACACACGAGTCAACAGGTATCTCTCTCATGGGCCTCTCTTGTTCTAGTGTTCCACACATACCACTGTAGGCTTAAATATAGATGGAAGTTTTCTAGTGCTTATGATGAATGCCGTGGCTGAAGTAGCTGTGAAGCTTTTTTAAAAAAAAAAATTTGTTTTATTTTAAAGATGTGGGGTATAATTCAGGTTTAGGTATACAAAGTAGCTGTGGAATTTTTAAAGTATTGACACAACTGTGAGGGTTTCTTTATTCCTGTGAGCAAAGTTCCATTGTATGGATGTGTCGGAGTGGTTGACGACTGATACCTCAGTGCCAACCAGGGATTTATGGGTGAGCACAGCCCAAACCGTCAGATGAGTTGTCTATTGTGAAAAACAGCAGTGCATGCTCATCGTCCCACTCTCTCCACAGGTACCCTATTAGTATTAGGGTCAGATGCTAACCCCGGTGGGTTCCTGTTGCAGAAACAAAAGATCCAGTGTCTGAGCTATATATGTTTCAACTGGTCAGAGGGATGTTACATGCTTCGATTTGACAACAGCAGAGTGACAACAGATGTTTCCCTTAAAGCTGGCCCATAAGACAGTTTGGCTGCCAGTCACAGGCCACAGACAACTGGAGGCAAAAGATCCCTCTTGGTTTGCTTCAATGTAGACTGAAAGGCTCTCAGAATAAGCAGCCCAGGGAGCAGAGGGACTGACATCAAAGTCTGCAATTCCTCTTCCAATTTTGATCGCAGCAGCCATTTTAACACAGGTTCTCCCTAGGTTTTAAAAACTTGAACTGTGCTCGATTGCTCTTTAGAAGAATCCTGCTCCTCACCTGCCCTGCCAGAGACAGTAAAGAGATGTGCAAACGGTGTCTGCATGATGCTTTGGAGGACTAGCCATGTGTGGGAGGATAGAGCCAAACTTGCCAATAGTCTCTCTTACCATAACATGTTTCCACTCAATGCACACCATTAAAAAGAATCTGGAAGATTAAAACAAACGATTATAAAAAATAGGTGTGTGAACTTGATGTAAAAGACAGGTAGACTCTCTCTGTGCTTTTAAAGAAGAGCTAACATATTTTTACTTAAAAATGGGCCTTAAACATTGGGCACAAGAACACAACGGTGGGAACAGTGAACACTGGGCACTGCTAAAGGGGAGAGGGGGAGGGGGGATTAGGGGCACACAACCACCCACTGGGTACCACGCTCAATACCAGGGGGAAGGAGGGCTCCCTTAAACCTCACCTGCGGACAATTTACTTATGTAGCAAATCCTCACATGTACCCCACAACTCTAAAATAAATAAAATTAATTGAAATTTTGCAAAGGGCTAACCCACACCAGCCAGTCTTAAATCTTAGAATGGGTAAGCTGAAAGCGACTCAAAAGGTCACATGGTTCATATCATTCTATCTGCTGAAGCCCCACACATGACAGTTTTACTGGTCAGGAATAAGATGTGGAAGGATTAAAGAAGAGTTTATCAAATTTGCATAAGGAGTGGAAGAACTGAAACTCAAGACCTCGTTCCTTGACTGTAAATCCTGCACTTGCTTCCAAATGTCTTCCATCCAGATTATGGAATGTGACTGCCGCTGAAATCCCGTAGACCACATAATGTTTATTCCCCAAGAGGAGGAGGGAGCAGGAACTAATTTTCAATGAGAGAGGGTTTTGGGGTCGTGGTTCCACCGTAGCACATTCCTTTCTCCTCTTTTCCCTCATTTTTGTGGCCACCTGAAAACTCTGGCCAGGGTGTGAGGAGCAGTTCTCACTTCAGATGTCGTTCTCTTTTTACAGCTGCAGAGTTCAGGGAGTTGAACTGCAGTGCTTTGAGTTCACTGCTCACTCTGCCACAAGCAACCTCTGTTGTAAATTTTCCTCCCTGAACACGTGACGATGCATTTCTTGACTATATATCCCGACTGCAGCAGCGGAATTGTCAGAGTGGGTGCCGGACACAGAAGAAGAACCCTCTTGGACTTGATGATCTAGGAATTCAGGATTTGGGGCCAATTGTCAGCCTTTGGTAAGTCCGCAAGCCTCCTTAGCTTCAGACACATTTGAAAGAGAAAACTTATTAAATGAAGTTTTTCTTTCTCTTCTCTCTGCTTCTTTTCTTTGTTTAAGGACATTTTGCTTTGAATTAAAAATGGTTTGGTTTTAGGAGCAAAATGTAAGGATTGTTTCTGCTCTGTCAGTTAAAATGTTTCCCAATTTTTAATACAGTATTTATTTTCTCAATGTTCCCATCTTGCACTGGTTTTTCTAAAAAAGAAAATGATCAAAGAAATACCTGCTTACTCTGTTAAATGTAAATAGGACAGACAGGTGTACACTAAAAACTGAGAGTCCTTATTTCCCCCAACCCAGCCCCCTGCCCCCACCTCCGGCTTCTCCCCACACGCTCCAAGCCCTGGTAACTCACCCCTGTGAGCTGTTGGGTGAGATCTCTGACGCTCTTTCTTTCGCGCATTTTAAAGCTTTTTTTGGTCTTGCAAGTCCTCAGCCCTCGTGCTCGCCCCCCTCCCTGTCCCGCGGACCCGTGGGAGAGCCCTAACCTGCGACTTTCTCCCCAGACGCGGGCTTCGATGCTGACCATGGAGCCTCTGAACAGCACGCACCCGGGCACCGCCGCCTCCAGCAGCCCCCTGGAGTCCCACAAGCCCGGCGGCGGCGGCCACGGCAATGAGTACTTCTACATCCTGGTGGTCATGTCCTTCTACGGCGTTTTCTTGATTGGAATCATGCTGGGCTACATGAAGTCCAAGAGGCGGGAGAAGAAGTCCAGCCTCCTGCTGCTGTACAAGGACGAGGAGCGGCTGTGGGGGGAGGCCATGAAGCCGCTGCCCACGGTGTCGGGCCTGAGGTCCGTGCAGGTGCCCATGATGCTGAACATGCTGCAGGAGAGCGTGGCGCCCGCGCTGTCCTGCACCCTCTGCTCCATGGAGGGGGACAGCGTGAGCTCCGAGTCCTCCTCCCCGGACGTGCACCTCCCCATCCAGGAGGAGGGGGCGGACGACGAGCTGGGGGAGACTTCGGAGACGCCCCTCAACGAGAGCAGCGAGGGGTCCTCGGAGAACATCCACCAGAATTCCTAGCACCCCCAGGGCTCCCGGAGGCGGCTCCGTCAGCCGGCACCCTTAGAGAGAGGAAAGACGTTTGCCAAGCGTCTGGTTTCACTTTGGCAGGGCGGCTGCCACTTTGAAGAGACCCTCGGCGAGGCCCCGAGTGGGGTGGGGTGGAGGACGAGGCTCAGGGGAGCCAGCAGCCCCGAGGGGTCCCCGGCCGACCGTCGGCGGTTCGGACCCGCCGCTGGAACAGCCCCGAAGCCGTGCAGTGTGTCCGTTTACTTTGGGGCCTGGGTGTGGGGGCTCCTGTTCAGAATTCGGCCGGGTGATGTGCTTGTCATTTTCTCACCGGATGGCCTGGGTGACTCCTGCAGCGTCGGCCTGTTCCCAGGGCTGCCAAATACCTAGGACGTGCTGGGGGACTAGTTGTGACTTGCTAATTTGCCTAGAGCTTTGTCCTTCTAGATCTGATTGGCTGTGAGTATCTCTACTGTGTACCTGTGCGTTAGTTCACGGCGAGTTATAGCTTCTTTTGGATGATAGGGGGAATATTTGCTTTTGATGAGAATTTTTGATGGGAGAAAGCTGGAGATCTGAACCCCGCCCACTTGCACACCTCAAGAAAAAAACAAAAACAAAAATACCAACTTTTAAATCTTTTATTATTGGCTGGGACTGTAAGAGATGATCTGCTATTTGACCTTCTGTCTCACCTATGACCTTGAACTCCCTGACCTGTGACCTTGCAGCACTGAATGCTGGCATGGCATTCTCTTGATCAGAAGAGCTTCCCCAGAATCTAACCTGCACTCTGCACAGTGGTTCAAGAACTCTTCCTGATCTTTCCAGAGGGGGTAATGTTGGGGTTGAACAAGGCCAAGTGGTTAACTCTGCTGCTGCTCCGTTTTCCGGCCTAGTTTTCTGAGCTGGGAGAGGACATTTCGTTATGTAGCTGAGACTTAGAAGGGCACACTCAGGTGGAGATTGCATGTAGCGGGGGAGCCCTGACACTCATTTGCTGTGTGGTCCTGGGCACGTCATCCAGAGGCTCGCTGACTTCTTGAGACTGTTGCTGATCTCCATCCCCAGGGGGCTGGGAGGATGTCTTTAGATTTCAGGATTCTGTGATAAATCCTCCATGGCCGGCTGTGAGGAAGCTTGGACCAAATATTTCCCCTTTGGCCAGTTAGTCTGAAAAAGGATCTGCTGACTTAAAGGAGCAGTTGGAGGCTCAGAACTCATGTAACTGGGGGATGTAAGATGAGCCAGCAACCAACCCCTGCTGCGGTTTTCCCAGAACTGAACCAAGGAAGCAGATACCACATTCTTCTCAGCAAAGTTCTCTGGAGGGTGTGATGTTAACACTCCCATCTAAGAAAAAGAGAAGCCCAAAACCTAAACGCCCACGCATGCTTGTCAGTGTCTCCATGTAGTCCTGTGGTCAGTAGCTTTGTAGCAGATCTCTTGGGTCCTTGAAGAAAAGGAGGAAGTGAAAGGTCACATTTTATTCTATTAGTTTTTTTTTTTTTTAAATTAAGAATAACACACTCTGTCTGGATTGGAGACACAGCAATAATCACTGTTCCCATGGAAGGGTTAACAGTGTAAGGGCGGGTTTATCAGTCTGCTTGGACACAGAGCTAGAGAAAATCTACGTTTGGGGGAAAAGGGCCCTCGTGCCCTTTAAAATTCAGTGTGGATTTACTCCAAAGGGGGCTGTGTAAGTTGAAAGAAGCCAAGTTCAGTTTGGCCCCTTGCCTGGAATCACTTGAATTCTGAAACTTCACTGCGACGGACATGTGCCTTGTCACATTTTCCATTGCTTAATCCTGAAGTTTGGTGCAAGTCTATCTGCACCTATTAAAAAGTGATGTATATACTTCCTTCTTATTCTATTGGTTGTATAGAATTGCCTTTTGTATTTAACAGTTGTAATTTTCACAATATTTTTTATTTAAATAAATAAACACTTTTTTTTCCCTTGGGAAGTCATGAGTTCTTTGATTCTTCAATACAATTCATCACTTCTAAGGCATCACAGATACATTCTCCAAGCTCACTCTGGATGTTACTCATCTTCCAAGTTAGACTCTCCTGAAGGCATATCTTATTTCTGCCTGAATCATGGGGTGGGCGAGGTCTGGCTTTTCATCCTTTGACATGCTTTGTCAAAATGAGTGAAAAACACGCTGCAGACAATCTTACATCAGCTTGTCTTTTTAAATTTGGTGACTTGAACATGTAGTGACATGGCAACTGCTGCTAAGATGTTATTCCAAATTTGGCTGCAAGAAAATGTTTGATTTGCATGTTGGCTCAGCAAATATTATCCACACGCGTGGCCCCAGCAGCACAGGCTAATAGGCAGGGAGTTGCTGTGTATACAACAACACAAACACTCTGAAGCACATAGTGCATGAGTTGGAACTGGCTCTTTTTCCTCTCCCAGTCTCTTCCTGAGGGGTACTGATTTCCAGACTTTTCCTACCTGGTCTTGCTGAATCGCTTGCCCACAAACTGAGATGTAACCAGCCTGCTGTAGCCTCTCTTTTATGATTTCATTTACATGGTCAAAAGTGCTTAAGAAAAATGCCCAAAACCCATGATCTATTTTTGAATCAAGTAAAAGGTATGGAATGTTTTTACTTTTAAGTGTCTCTGTTTCCTGTGAGCTTGGCTTTTCTGTTTCAGGTAAACATTTCCATTAGGTTCACAAATAACTGTCTACCTAAAGAATTTACCTGGCAATGGTACAGGGGAACTTGGATCCTTTTCAAATAATATCAAAGATCCTGATCTACCAGTTGGTTCTTGGACAATGTAAGATGAGATTATTTTAAAAGATAAGAAAGCCCTTCAATGTACCCCAGCTTCACGTCATTTTTGGTAAGGAAATAGTTAAGCAACACTTTTTTTTTCACCATGGGCGGAAGAAGAGGGAATTCTAAATTCTAATTGTCCTAAAAATATGCAGAGTACACTTTGTCGTTTTAATGGAATATTTGTTTTCTTTTAAAAACAACAAAAAAAGAACTTCTAAGTAGAACCGAAGACCCAAGGGGTTTAGTCTGTGTGGATTTACTCATGCATGTGAAAAACTGAGAAGGAAATTTGGCCCTTTGCACCTAAGATATTAGAAACATATTTCAAAAACACTTAAATGTTAGGGATGAGGTAAATGGATCCTCCTGCTTGTTCCATGTTGTTCTAATTACACCTTTGTACGTCAGAGTCAGGCAGGGATGCTACAGAGAAAAAGATTTCTTTCACGGACAGAATCATGGGATCCAAACTACCGGGAAAGGCTGAAAACAGGCCAAGGAATGAGTGCTCTTGGCTCGTGATTTGTGTTGGAAAGTGGACCCCATGGTGCATTTCAGAGCTGTGATTGGAGGGTTTTGTGGTCAGGCACGCACTTTCAGGGCTCAGCAGAAGAAGGGTCATTCATCATCCTGTAAAATGCTGCTCTGACCCTAGACATTGTGGAACACACAGATCACTGGGCTTAAAATGTACTTTAGATTCCAGGTTTAAACAGAGAATACATTTGCTTCATACCCTTACCTTAAAGTCCGGACACTGTGCTGAGGAAAGTCATAGGACATTATCTTGACTCATGGGGCTAGAGGCAAGGTCTAAGGCTGGAGGAAGACATGTCATCCAGTCGACCAGGATGGTGACTCAGGCTGGCAGGACATACATAGAGAATGATGGATGCTCAGCCCTGTTTTGTTTGGCTTTTTAGCCTAACTCTGTTACTGCATTGCTCTGTAGTCCTGGGGAAGCTCCCTAGCCTCTCTGACCTCTCTCTTTCTTTTTTTCTTTTTTCTTTTTTTTTTTAGTTGGAGTCGCACTCTATCACCCAGACTGGACTGCAGTGGCTGCTCCCGGCCACCGCAGCCTCGACTTGCTGGGCTCCGGCGATCCTTCCGCCTCAGCCTTCCGAGTAGCTGGAACTACAGGCGCGCTACCACGCCCGGCTAATTTTTTGATTTATTGTAGAGATGAGGTCTCGCCAAGTTGCCCAGGCGGGCCGTGGACCTCTCTCTTTCAACATGAGGACAACATGCTGACCTTCCTCTTCGGGGAGCAATTCATGAAAAGAATGGTGACATGCCCTGAGAAACATGAAAGGAAAGGCAGACTCAGGCTTCTACTTTAAAGAATGTGTCCTGGACATGCATTTGCAAATAAAATCGCAGAAACATCCTCTTCTGTGGCAGTTTCCTCAGGAGACTGCAATATTCAGAAAAAGGATACAATTTGCCAGAGGAGAAGGGTCAAAAGAGAAAAAACAAAACAAAAAAACGCTGTTAAATTCTGCCTTCCCCCACTTGTGAAATGTTTCCTCCCACACAGGAAGAACAGTTTGGGATGTAAGCTGTTGCCATGGAGATATCCAGCCAAGGTCACTTGATGGAAGGACCCACAGCCCACTGGCCCTGAGTCAGCAGGGCCAACCTATGAAGCTGGGGTTTGGTCTTCAGCTCAGGAGACAAGCTTTGAGGCCACTGCAGTCTCTATTCATGGACAGGGGTCAGGGTGCAGGGGCAACAACACTTTTCTTTTGTCCTGCACAATCTTATTCTCTCTTCTTGCATCTCCCCCTTTATAATCCTCGCAATCCCGTCCTTGCCCATCCCCGGCCCTCACTCAATTTAGGGTTAAGCTCTTGTACACCCATTTCTGGGAATCTATTTTCTTACTTTTAATTTTCTTGCTAAGAAACATGATTGAAGAGTTCTTCATATCAATACCCCTTTTTCTGTCCTTAATGGTTTCCTGTCCCCCGTTCTTTCTTTATCCAATCTCCCTTCTTCTTTTCCTCTCTCTCTTCCTTCTATAATCCAAAAGGAACAAAACCAATAGTAACCACAATGCATACATATGTATTCAGTACTTATTACATGTCATGCATATTGGATATGTCATGTATATCCAATCTTTTCAACTCTGCGCTTTGAGATTCTACTCTGCTCTTAGTACTTCCGTAGGTGCTGGGAAAAATGTAACACCTATCTGCCTATAACACTTCCTCCTCCCTGCCAGCAGGAGTTGGGCAGGGCCATTTGATTCATTCTGGTCGATGTAAATGGAGTGCAAGTGATATATGTCACTTATGAGTTGAGTCAGTGAAAAACCCACGTAAGAATCCCTAGACACCTTTCCTTACCTGCATATCACCAATGCAACCATGTGATCCAGATGATAAAGATAATAAATGAAGCCTGTGTCAGTCTGGAATAGTAAGTTACTTTCTGGAAGATAACTGCTCTGCACAGTTGCCCAAACCTGCAGCTGGCTTTGCTGCAAGCAATAATAAATCTAAGTTATGGCGAAGATGTAAATGTTGGGATTTTTGTTATTGCAGTATAAGCCCACCCATTGTATAATGCAGGGTATGACCATATTAAGAGAGACAGAGAATGCTGAAATATGCCTTGTAGATTATTTAACCTGATCCTTCCATTTAGAGACAGGAAACTTAAAGTTCACGGCAGTTAAGTGACTTATTCAAAATCACAGAGAGATATAGGAGCAAATCAAGGGTTACAGCCAGGTCTCCTGACATTTGGTCTAAGTTCCCCATGGGGGAGCCTTAGAGCCCTCTTCTGAGGCTCAGTGAAGACAAAATACCTAGCAGGTTTTCTTCTTTGAGTCTCTCAGTTTGAGCTGTCTTGAGCAGCATTGAGTCATTGGTGCTGTCTCTGTTTACCAGTTCCGTGGGCCTTGCTGGGAATTGGCTTCCTTTTTTCCCGGTCAAACCCTGGCACTTGCTGCCCATTGTGGTGGGGTGAATCTGAGCAGGCAAGAGTAAACACATATTCTTCTAAAGCAATGCTATGTGACATCACTGGAAACTTTAATAAAGGGGAAGAAGTTATAAATAGGAGGAGGGAGATAGTCTAACAGGGTTGAAAGCAATTTTTCTGCCTGATGCTTACTGGCTTCTGGGTTTGTTTGTTTGTTTGTTTGTTTATTTTAGTTTTGCATTTATTTCTGCTCAGTTCCAGCACCAGAGCAGCCCACAAGCAACCCTCCTCTTCCAGTGCAGAGTGCTCCCAGGACTGATGCCCCTGGCTTCTGGGTGATGATCCTGGAGGGCAAATTCTGAAGGTTCAGCCCAAGACTGGGGTTTCAGATGAAGCAGAAATCAAAGGACACATCACTGATCGTTATTTTTATGTACTCAGTCCTGATGTGAAAGTGATGGTTTCTCCTTCACTTCTGTTTTTCTTTTCCTTTAGAACTTCAGTCAAAGAACTGGACAACCTGTTCTTGAGTCAAAGAACTGGTAAACCTGGTAGAGATTCTGCTTCTTTAAAAAAATATAGTGCCGGGCTCGGTGGCTCAGCCTGTAATCTCACGCTGAGGTGAGTGAATTGCCTGAGCCTGCGGATTCGAGACCCGCCTGGGCAACTTGGCGAGACCTCATCTCTACAATAAATAAAAAATTAGCTGGGCATTGTAGCACACGCCTGTAGTTCCAGCTACTTGGAAGACTGAGGCGGAAGGATCGCCGGAGCCCAGCAGGTCGAGGCTGCGGTGGCCGGGAGCGGCCACTGCACTCCAGTCTGGGCGACAAGAGTGAGACTCCAACTCAAAAAAAAAAAAAAAATCTATATCTATATCTGTATCTATATTACTTTGTAGAGACAGAGTCTTGCTTGTTGCTCAGGCTGGTCTTGAACTCCTGACCTCAAGCAATCCTGCCTTGGCCTCCCAAAGTGCTGGGATTTTAGGTGCGAGTTGCCATGCTAGGTATAAACCTTTTCGTCCTTCTGTCACACTGTCCTCATGCATTGATGACAGCAGAATTTATGCTGTCTTTGGATGATAAATCCTATAAATCTTATAGGATTATAAATCTCAAGAGCTGGAACCCTATAGCATTGTTTTTGTAGTCTAAATGTCTAGTTTGAGCTGATATTCCTCAGAGCTCTCTCTCTCATCATGTTCTTTTCTTCTTATTTCACATTTTCTGTTTGGATGATCTCATCTATCTACAAGTCTTTAACTGTTAAGTAAATAATTATAACAAACATCTATCTGGTGTTTACTATGTGTCAGGCATTGTTCTCATGACATTTAATTCTTATGACAAGTTAAGAGTTAGAGATTTTTAAGCCCATTTTTTGGTGTGTGTCAGTCTCACTATGTCCCAGGGTAGAGTACAATGGCAAGCTCACAACCACAGCAAGCTCACAGCCACCACAGCCTCGATTTCAGCCTTTCCCAGTAGTTTGGATCCTCCTGCCTCAGCCTTCTAAGTAGCTGGAATTGCAGGCGTGCACTACCACGCCTGGCTTATTTTTTGATTTATTCTAGAGACAAGGTCTCGCCAAATTGCCCAGGCTGGTCTTGAACCCCTGGGCTCAGGCAATCCTCTTGCCTCCATCTCCCCAAGTGCTGGGATTACAGACTTGAGTCACCTTGCCTGGCCTAGCCCATTTTAAAGATTAAAAAAAAATGGAGGTATAGAGAGGTTACAGACATTGACCAGGTCACACAGCTAGTTACCACAGAATTGGGATTTGAATCTGGCAATTTGACTCCAGAGTTAATACACTCACGTGCTGGCTGTGCTGCTCTTTGTCTCCAGACTCCAATCATTCATCTGTAGTCTGGACTTTTTCATAGATACCAGTTCCTCTGGCTGTATTTACCTATGTCCCATAAGCACCTAACATTCCTGATGCTAAAACCTGAACTCATCATCTTTCCCCAAAAACTTGTCCCCCAATTTCTATTTCTCTTTGTTCATTAATCACAGGTGTCAGAAACATGGGTTGAACCTAAGCATCTCTCCCTTACCTTAGGTCAACCAGGCCCTCTATAAAATCTCTTTCCATTCACTTGGTCATTATTTACCCTCAAAAGTATTTCTTTGAATAGTAAAATACTGAGAACCAGAGAAATATCGAAACACGAAAAGGCAAGACCAGAGCTGTGTTTCTATAAATTAAAAAGATAATTTAAACTTTTGGGTGGAGCATGCTAGCACTGGATGTACAATGATGAAAACTCAGTCTCTGTCACCGTGGTGCTTGTAATTTTTCCCATTTTGTAATGTGAATTGAAGAAGGGAGATAAAGAAAGCAGGATTTCAGGTGAGAAGTGAGAAGTGACTGAACTGGGGTAATGGCAGGCGAAATGGAAAGCTGGATGCTAGAAGTATTGAGGAGTTGAAACCAATAAGATTTTGCAAATATAGTAGTTGAATCTTAGAGAATGAAGGAGAGAGTGGGATAAAAGAAGACTCCAAGGTTTTGAGTCTGCATAATTGAGAGAGTGGAAGTGTAAATGATAAAAATGGGTAGTAAATCTTGGAAAGGATTTATTGTATTGTGTATTTTAATTTGGAGGTGCTGACGTGATATCCAGAAAACATTTGGAAAATCAGTATGGAAACTTTGTGAGAAGCTGGCACCACAGGCAGAGATTTGGGATGCGTGTCCTTGAAACCTTGAGCATGGCTGAATTAGCCAAGGGTGAGTGGGAATAGAGAGGAAGGCAAAGAACAGCTACTTCTTGGGAGAGGAATGAGAGAAAGCTGGAACATTCAACAAGTGAAATCAGGGTGGCAGAATGCCCAAGAGCCAAGTAGGCAGAGATTTTTCCAGAAAGAGGAGCTGGGCAGCAAAGAGAGAAGGGGATAGGGGAGGGAAAGAACCCTCCTTTGATGACTTGTACTTTTAAGATGTAGAATTTGTAGAGTGGTGGTGGTGGTGGTGGGGAAGATATCACAAGTATAAGAAATGCATGCATATTGAGGCATAGGTCACTGGCATTAAAAGCTTACTCAGGAAGTTTGGCTGTAAAAAGCAAAGTACTGTATAGAGTGACTAATTCAAGGAGTCAGAAATACTCACAGCCCTCTTTCTTTTTCACTTGCTATTAATTGCTACTTAGTTTATTGTGCAAACTACTTTTACTCCTTTTCGTAGTATGGGATGGCTCAGTTCCTTTCTTTATGTGTTTCTGTAGGGGTTGATGTTTCTCCAGGTTTATAATGCATCTCCATAAAAGATACCCAGGGAGGATAGTAAGTCAGACTGGAGAAGATGCCTGGAGACGTGTCTGCTTCAGAAAGTGGGGATGTAAAAGTAACATAGCATTCTTTCTCCCACTCCAAACATCAGAATGCATATTTTGCTGCCAAATCTCTGCCTTTCTGTGATTCTCTCTTCAGATTTTGTGAAGAAGGACTGAAGAAAATAAAGTGACCTTTTATTTAGAATTGCTCTGAATTTTATATTTCCACAAAGTGATTTTTTATTCAGGAACACAATTTTTCTAGGCACTTGGAAATGGATGGGGCGTATGATTTTATATAACGGTACTTTTTAATATAGAACATGTCATAATGAACTCAAGATGTAATTTTACTTGATTATATTTAATTTTTGAGTGTTGAGAAAGTGATTAAGGCATGTTTTGAGTATATTGGTTGTAATTCAAATTACCTTTAAAAAATCAGGTTTCTGAATAAGTGAATGGGAGAAGATTTTCTGGTAGAAAGTAAACTCATGGGCACTTCATGGGCCTCCATCGTGATAAGAATGCAACATTAAAAAGAATTGACTGGTTAAAAGTCCTCCTTGCATTTCTTAATAGAGGTCCATGAAGAGGCATGCTTAGGTCCTCATGGATGGAAGGTGGCTTGAGGATCTCCAGGGGCAAATGATCTAGAGTCTGAGTAGATGAATTCAAGCTATTTGTAAATATTTTGTAATTTAATGAGCTGCATTATTTTGTGGCAGTAATGATTCAATATCAGGACTTTGATGGCTTAACATAAACTGAAAAGGAGAAGGCTAAAATATTATATTTCAATTCAAAATATAAATTATAATTTGGTCTTCAGATAAATCAAATGATGCTTTTAAAACAAAAACAAAATAAGGAGAAAAACCAGAACTGTCATGTGAATTTAAAATGTTGGCCGGGTTCAGTGGCTCAGCCTGTAATCCCAGCACTTTGGGAGGGTGAAGAGATGGATTGCCTAAGCTGTGGGTTCAAGATCAGCCCAGGCAACCGAGCAAGACCATGTCTCTACAATAAATCAAAAATTAGTTGGGCATGGTAGTGCGCACCTGTAGTTCCAGCTACTTGGAAGGCTGAGGCGGAAGGATCGCCAGAGCCCAGCTGGTGCTGAGGTGGCCGTGAGTGTGCTACTGCACTCCAATCTGGGTGCCAGAGTGAGACTCCAATTAAAAAAAAGTTGATATTTTACTACTGAGATTTATATTTTTAAGAGAAAATAAGATCTGATTTTACTTCAAGGATTGGATTCTAAAATCAAAGTATAAGGTAAAATTATCCTTGAAAGTCTCTTCTTTAATTATTCTTAAAATTCCAGGACTTGGATACTTTCAAGTTTGAAAGTTAAGAATAAACTTATGTGGTTTCTTGGAGTGCTTTGGTTAGGGCCTTCCTTTCTCTGGGTAGGGAGATGCTGAATAGAGGAAGGACATAAGAGGATTTTTTTCTCTCTCTGTTTCTTTCTCTCTCTCTCTCTCTCTCTGTGCTTCTCTCCCTCTCTTACACACACACACACACACACACACTTGAATTCTCATAAATTTAGTGTGCCTATTCTGGGCTTTACTATAAAACAGATGAATTATTTCTCTGTATTGTGGTTTTCTGTCTTAACAGCAATCCATATTGCACTTCTGTGCTATCTCTCTATACCACCCAAGTCACAGGCACCGTAAATCAGCCATGATGTTTACTACCTTTGTGACAAGAACATAACACCGAGGAAAACAAAACTGGCTTTTGAAACATATTCCCAAAATTTAGCCAGCATTGTCATAAGTGTTTAAAGTCTACAGTTTCAATGGTCATTCCTTTTGCATCTTAACTTATATATGTGATTGATTAACATTTATTGAATGCCCATTTTGTGTTTCCAGTCCCTTTGAATACATAATCTCATTCAATCCTTGCAATGGCTCTATAATGTTCATCTTACATGCAAGAAATTGAGGCCGTGTGAAGTGTCCAATATCACATTACTAATAAGGGGAGTAGTTAAGATTTGTGCTAACTATGCATCTAACTGAAACAAACACATGTTTTATTCACTCTGCATCGGAGAGTCTTCCCTCATTTTCCACAAAAAGTATACTTATGTAATTATTTTCTTCCCTGTTTTGAGAGCCTTCAAATAAGGTTTTATTTAAGTCTCACATTTCTTTATGAGCTTGAAAACTTCTAACAAGTTGGGAAGGCTGTGAAACTTATTAAAATTCTTAACCACCATCCAAATGATCTCTACTGTCTTCTCAGCATCATTCAAACAGAGAAAGAGTAGTTTTATTGCAGTACAAGCTGGAAGCTAAGCTACAATGCGAAGGTGGTCCAGGATGGTGTTGCTGTGATGGGAATAAAGACCATGTTAATATAAAGGGAACAAAGGGGAGTTCCCAAGGTCCTGAGAGTTCAAGACCCAGGTGGGTCCTGGAGGGAAGAGAAGGGGAGACAGGCTGTGACTGTGAGGATGTGTGGTCTGAACAGTTTCAGAGAGTCGGGTGGGAAATTTGGTAACTGTTGATTTGCATAGAATTGTCATTTTAGTACTTATTGTAAATGCAGAAAAGTGACTGGAAAAAAGAAGCAAGGTTATTTCAAGTCATTTATTCATCAATTCAGTAAACATTCATTTTTGAATCTTTATTGTGTACAAGATCATCTTGTTCTAGTGCTCTGAATGATTCAGAGAAAAACAAGACACTTTTTTTTTTTAGGGTTAGAAATACTAAGCTAACAAGAATAGTTAGATAGCACCTGCAAAATGCTAGGAAACCTTTGCAGTTAATTTACAAAAAGAAAGAAACTTTATTTCTTTTGTTTGCCAAAGGGCTTATTATTGAACAAATTCAATTGAATTTAATCATTTCATGGGAAGAGTCAACTGATTCTTTTGTGTTTCTTTTTCATTTTTATGGAAATTTCCAGTCCAGTCCTCCTGATTGGATTTTATTGTATCAGGTTCATATTCTGCCTTATCTACTGAATCTTCTCCAGCTCCATGGTGACAGACAACACAAAAAGAGAAAAATATTTTGCACCCAAGTTTGCACCAAGTTTGAGAACACTTGCCTCATATAAATTCACTTTAAGCATATTTCTCCTAGGTCTTAAAGTGCATGTTTTCATTGAAAGAAATGTAACCCTCAAGAATTTAGCCCCTTAAACCTTTAGCCAACATGTCATAAGCACAATTTGACAACTAAATAGTACTTTTAGTTTTTAAAGTGAGTCTGATTTTGGAAAATGGAAAATCATGACAGGCTCTGGGCAAGACATTTTAAAGTAAAGATTATTAGGAAAAATCTGACAACTGTCATTTATAAAAGCTATTTGTTTTGTTTTCTATTTAGTCACAGCTGGAGGAAACAAAAATTTGCCTCAAAATGTAAAATTAAGTTTCATATAGTTTTCATGACAAACATAAGATAGTTGCTTTTCAATTGTATTAAAATAGTTATACACATACAATATTAGAATAATGACTCATATATAGTAAGCACTCAAATGTTAGCTACAATGACTCCTATGTTTATTTTATTTTTTTTCTTTCCTGGATCATCATTTTTATTTATTTGTTTGTTTATTATTTATTTATTTTATCTTTTAAACAAAATTTAAAGATGTGGAGTATAATTTAGGACTTATGTTTAAATTGATATTAATACAGCAAATATTTATCATTATATTTTAATTTTCCTATGTTACATATTCTTTTTTATATTTTGGACATTTCTCCTCACTCAATTTTTAAACTGTGCTGTGTTATTACTGATCACATTATTGGTATTCTCTTTGTCCAAAGAACACGAAACCCTAAGATGCTTAGGTTTCAGTGCCTGCGACTAATTGTAAGTCTAGAATCTCTATTGAATTTCACCATTCCCATCTCAAAATGATTGAGGAGAAAAAATATATTTGGAGTGCAAGTTTATTCAGATACTTAGCCCAAGTATCCAAAAGTCACTCGTTAGGTAGCCTCCATGTGCTGGAATTTGGGTGTATAGAGCTTATGGTCCTGTACTTAGGTAGTTTACAATGCTCATGGAGGAGACAGATGTATAAACCAAAACATTGCATGTGATGGAGTAGGTATTAGAATACGTTGTCAGTTGTCTGTCATAGGAGCCAGAGTAGAAAGTAACCTGGAGAGGTGGAGAAAGTATCCCCAAAGAAGATGGCATTTGACCAAAGTTCTAAAGTATGAATAGAAGTTGCCTCAACTTCTTTATCTGTAAACAGAGAATTAGATAGGATTCCTTTATGCTCCAAACTTCTCTGATTTTAATGCTCTGAATTTCAGTTGGTCAATAATGAAGGACCTTGGGCCTTCACATTTTGATTTTTGCAGATGACTTTATCTACTCAATTCGAAAGTTTCTCAATCCACCGTAAAAATATGGGTTGACTGTTCAGCTGTGCTGCTATCCTGCCAAATAGCTGAGCTTTTAGATTGTAGGACAAAGAATTCACACAACTGGCTGAATGTTTCACTTTTCATCAGGATATTTTGGCATCAGGTAGACAATAACTGTGGACGAATTTCAGGAATCTGAGTGATTTGGATTAAGTACAAACAAAATAATAGCTTAGATTTTGATTTGAAGTGAAGTTGAATTATCCAGAGCCAAAAACTATCGTTTCTTCTTCCAAGTGGTCTAAGATGCTTATTAGCTCTGGCTTTGGTCCTAGGATATTTTTGTAATGAAGTCGGCTGAAAGTTTGCAGGACAGATGGGGTTGCCATCCTTCACGGGGCTGTGGAGAACAGAACTAAGTTAGAGCTTGGAATAAATAAAAAATTGAGTGAGGAGAAAGGTCCAAAATGCTACCTGTGTGGCTATATAATTGGATCTAGTTCTGCCTCAATAATTCCTTGGTAATTGGAGTAATAAAAAAAAAACCACCAACGTTATTAAGGCAAAATACACACATTTTATGTAGCTGGTTCTTCGAGGTTTTTTTGTTTGTTTTTTTTTTTTGAGACAGAATCTCACTCTGTTGTTCAGATTGGAGTACATCACAACTCACCACAGCCTTGACCTCCTGGGCTCAAGCAATTCTTCTGCCTTGGCTTCCAGAGTAGCTGGGACTATAGGAGTGCACCACCAGGCTGGTCTCAAACTCTGGGTCTCAAGCAATTCTCCTACCTTGGCCTCCCAAAGTTCTGGGATTATAGGTGTGAGCCACTGCGCCCGGCCAGTTCTTTGAATTTTGACAAACTTTTACATCCGAATGACCATCACTACAATCAAGATATATAATACCATTATCACTCCAAAACACTGTAACCCTTCACAATCCTTCCTTTTTCCACATCCCCAGTCTTAGACTTTCAATCACTGTAGACTAGATTTGTCTTTTTCAGAGTTTCATATAAACGGAATCATATAGTATGTACTCTTTTGTGTCTCTATCACTCAGTATAACGTTTCTGAGATTCATCTGTGTTGTTGGGGGTATCAGCTATTCTTTTTTTTTAATTCTATCTTCAGAAAGGATCTTGCTATGTTGTCGTGGCTGGTCTCAAAATCCTGGGCTCAAGGGATTTCCCCCCACCTCAGCCATGCGAGTAGCTGGGATTACAGACGTGTGCCACGTTTTTTCCTTTTAATTGTTGATTAGTATTCCATTATATGAGCTATCACAAGTTGTTTATCCATTAACCTGATCATGAACATTTGGGCTGTTTCTAATTTTAGGCACTTACGATTAAAGCTGCTAAGAACATTCAGGTCCAAGTCTGGGTGTGAACATATATTTTCATTTCTGTTGGGTAAGTTCCTGAGAGTGAAATTGCCAGATCATATGGTAATGACATGTATTAACTTTATAAGAAAATACCAAACTGTTTTTCAAGATGGCTGTACCAATTTGCATTCTTATTAGCTGTGTTTAAGAGTTTCAGTTTCAACATCCTTGTTAATCTAGTATTCTAAATTTTAGCTATTCTAGTAGGTGTGTAGAGGTACTATGTTAATGCTTTAGTATGAATTTTCCTGATGACTAATGATTTTAAGCAACTTTTCATAATTCTCATTGACCATTTGTTTATTCTTATTTGTGGAGTGTTTGTTCATATCTTTTCTGCAGTGGTTTTGAAACTTTTACATGACATCTTTGTGGCTCAGTGAATGTACTTTGGGGTTACCATGGTGAGTGGACTGGGTCTGTGCTTAAGATTATTTTGAACAAAAGTTTCCATGGTTAAAAGAAAAATTTGTATACCATTGATATATAGCAAAATTATGAAGCAGGCAAATTTGGCTTTTGGTGTTTCCATTCTTCTTTCCTCAAGTGATTACATGGTAAGTAGTAGAGTGCTGTGCTGGGCACTCGGGAAGCACAAAGTTTATGAAACAAAGCCTCTGAATTCAAAAAAGCATTGTAGTAGAGAGAAATATGGCCAGGCTCTGAGTCACAGAGATGTAGATTTATACCCAGACTCCATCATTTGTTAGTTCTATAACCTTGAACAAATGTATTATGCTTTTTGGGTCTATAGTTTCATCAGCTAAAAATGGAATTAGTAATATCTAATCAGCAAGTTATTTGAGGATGATATGAGAAAATAAATGTAAAATATCCAGAAGCCTGCCCAGCATATAGCAGATATCAAACCAAATATGAGCTTCCTCCTCTTTCTCTCTACTCCTAAATTTACTTTATTTCTTCCCTTTATTTTAGAATTACTGTGGTGCTTCATCCTACCTACCCTTCAGAGGCTGTAGACTTAGATGAACTTTCTGCCATTTCATAATTTATCTTTGCACCCTCTCACAGAGTCATGCTGAATGTATGAGTAGCTAATATGACAAAATATAAGTTCTGTGAAGGTGGCAATGGATGATAATATTTCAAAGGTTCACTAAGTACCTAATCTAAGGAGTAGGATCAAAGAAGAATGAGAAATGGGGAAATCTGAGGCTCGTGGAAAACTGATTAGGGTAGGTAGTGGTTTTGGTATTATTGGTCTTTCCCAGAACCCCATAAATTGCATTACATGAATGATTTTCTCCAGGGAGTTTGCCTGAATTTGGACATTTTTAATTAGTTGATTCTTTTCAAGTCCCCCTTTCCCCCACTTTTTAACGAGCTCTTTCCCACCATCTTCTGGTAGATCAGAGTCGTCTGAGTGACTTTACAAGTCAAGCAATAGTTCTTTAATAAATGTCATGTTTTCCTCCAAACTTATAGTTTGACCATACTCTAGTACTTGTTAATTGCTTGTGATTTAGAGATGCATTTCATCAAGATTTTGAGACTCTTGGTAAAACTGTAATTATCTGTAGTTGCTGTGGCAAAACCCCAACTGAGTAGGCAGATCTGATGTCCGTCCTCCAGACTGTATTTTTGGGATCCTAGCTAGCATCTGAGCTAATAAATCTTCAAACATAGTTTGAATGATAATCAGTTCTACCTCAAAAATGTTGTGAAATTATAGAATAATAGACTATTAGAACTGGAATGGCATTATGGGACAGCTAGTATAACCCCGTGTCCAGTTTTTAGATGAGAAAACATATTATGGCTATTAAAAATAATTTTGTGACGTTGATATGTTTCATTGGTCATGATATTGACCCGGACATTTCCACTTCTGAGAATTTTCTGAGACAGCTAATTAATTCATTTTTTGAATGTCACTTTTCATAATTAAATTCACAATCCTCAATTCTGGTTTCTGTTAGTTTGTTTAGTTTCATTAACATGTCATATTTTTTCCATTGCCTTGGTAGCCAGATAGTTTTGCAGAATATTAACATTATGCAATCAAAACACACTAAACCGCAGGTTCTAAAGTGAGGTAGATTCTTCCTTGCCAAATTATCTTTAGGGATAAGTTAACAAATAATTGAAAATAATATTTACAGCATATTTATAACATTCATTAGATAGCTGTTCACAGATGGGTTCTTACTCTGAAATCTTATCCACTTTACAAATGAAAAATGTTTTCCCTGATGGCTGAGAAAGATTGCCTCCAAACAAAAAGTGACTGGACTGACATACAACCAAGTTATTCCAATTAGGTATTCCTGGAAAACCCAATTCTATTCTGAGAATGAAAAGTTACAAGAGAAAGTGCATAGAGAGTTTGGCACTGTTTGCTTTTATCTGTTTTTTGGGGTAACTCCTTATGGACTACTCTGAAGAATTTTGAAATATTAAAATGTCTTTCCTAAAACAGTGTACACCTCTACCCATTGAACTGAATTTGTCAATACCAAGTCTTCATTGGAAAAACAGAGGGCAACTTAGCAGAGTACAGCAGTAGGCCAGACATAGGGTTAAAATGATGTGGAACTAGACAGCAGGAATAGCAGTGGGAAGAAGAAGTAATCAACATCCATGAGCCGAAAGTATGGAAAAGTGTCGGGAGTGAAGAAAGGTAATGGAATTTTTAGTTGAAAAGTTACAATTCAATTTTCAATACTCAGAAAGAGTAAAAGGAGATTTTCAACTGTACATACGTGTCCTGTTCAAATTCCCCTGAGCTTTCTGGCTTAATGGGGTCTTCCAGGAGTCCCTCTAATTCACGTTTTTACTCATTTGGGCATGTGTAGTGGTAACTTTATTGTCCTGTTGAGTTATGCTCATGTTGTGTTCTAGAGGTGGCTGCATTTCCCTACAGGGTGTGTGTGTACACGTTGTTTGTTTCATGTAGTATGAAAGGTTAGAAAACCCTGGTGGAAAGGAGATTCTGTGAAGGCAGGTACTTTTAATACAACCACAAAAAAGGTAAATACTTATAATATGAGAACATTTACAGGAAAGAGACTGGAAATGACCATCACCAATTAGTTTATAAAGTGTTACCAAGTGTATTTATTATTTAGGCCAAAGACAGTGTCAGAAGAGAAAAGTATAAAAGTTTTTAAAAAGCTCAAAGCTTGGAAAGCCCATAGATTATAATACATATTTTTAGAATTAAACAATGATTATGTTGAGCATTGTTTACAAAAGTTCAGGAGAAGAACCGGCTGAAAGAATAAGAAAACTAAGTTTATTTTGGGATTTCTATCTTTTTTTTAAAGGGAATTCTAAGCTTATCTTTTTTTATCTTTATTTATATATGTTCATGCAGTCTCAACCTATTCCTCTACACTTCTAACGGTCAATAGCTTACAGAGATTTGTTTGGAGGGTTTTCATATTTTCTTGTAAGACGTAGATCACAGATAAATCTTGACTATTCAGCATCATTGTATCCTAGAGTGGAATGGTGAAGGATAACTATAGTATTTTCTAGAAAAGATGAAGACAATATAGATGCCTGTTTGCCCAAGATAAGTAGATGCTGCATATTCTTTGCTTTGAACCCTATAACTTCATAATCAGGGAACTAGTGCTGTGGGCAAACAGAAGTTAGCATGCTGACTGGTCTTAACTCATTGAGCTGAACTTTGAGATCTTCATGCTTTATTCAAACCCCACCCCCTGAGTTGTTCAGATTTGCTGACATAATGCAATTTCTCACTAAAAATGATTGGTGGATTTCCTTTTCTTATAGGGTGAAACTTTGTGGTTTTCAAGGAATGTGCTCATTAATTGTTACTGGATTTGCTAGTAAACTGGTGTATTTGTAGGATTTCAGTGAATAATGCTGCATAATAAGCCCTCTGAATCTCAATGGCTTACCATATCCATTTATTTTTGCTCATGCAACCCAAAGACTGAAGGCCTCTACCATGTCTGCTGCACTTGGCTTCACACTTCCAGACTCAGACAGAACCAACAGCCCCTATCTGGGATATATTCTTCATTATGAGTTGATTTGTGTCCTCCCTCACCCTACCCCCACCAAATGCATCTGATGGAATCCTAAACCCCAGTACCTCAGCATGTGACTTTATCTGGAGACAGGGTCTTTACAAAGGTAATCAAGTTAAAATGAGGTCATTAGGTGGGTCCTAATTTGATATGACTGATGTACTTGTAAAAAAGAGGAAATTTGGAGACATGCACTAAGGAAGAATGCCATGTGAAGAGATACAGGGAGAAGGTGGCCATCTGCAAGCCATGTAGAGAAGCCTCAGAAGAAACTGACCCTGCTGACAGCCTGATCTTGGACTTCCAGTCTCCAAAACTATGATAAAGTTCTGTCGTTTAGACACTTGGTTTGTGGTACTTCCTATGGCAGTTTTAGCAAAGTAATATACCTTCTTATGGATAAGATAGAGGATTAAGATGCCTGGCCAAACCACAAGTCACATTTAAAGCATCTTTTCCAACATGAAATATGGTATGTCTACGCACATTTATTGGCCAATGCTAATCACATGGCCAAAGCTGAGAATTAGACTTCTTTCTGTGAGGGTGAGGCACAAAGAAGAGTGAATCCTCACAAAATATGGTTCTGTCTACTCCAATCAGATGTCTAATTTTGTTACTGTCAGAGGATTGACGGAAACCTTGGATTTTTGCTCCCAAAGTTCTCAACTCAAATCTACATGTCAGCTGGATGAGAATATTCTCCTCTTTCCTACTTTCCTTGCTACTTTGGTGTGATTATTTCAGTTGATATTTATTTAATTCATGAATTTGTGGGTTGAGGAAAAAATGCCTTGTTGAAACAATCTAGTTTGATCATTCTTTTTATGTACACATCCTTAATATTCCATCACTACAGGAATGTCTTCAGCCTTGGCTTGGGTTTCTCAGGAAGGAGATGGCTTATTTTCTCCTGAAGTGGCTCATTCCTCCATCAGTCAGATAAACAGAAATTTCCTTCAAATACAGAACTTAACATGTTTCTGCTTGGGGACTGTCAGACTTTTACACATCCCCAAATCATGTGAGTCGGCAAAAGTTTTCTTGGGCATTCTACCATACACATAAATAAATAAAATCCCTATCTAGAAAAACACTCTACTTCCTGTTGTCATTTTTCTCCCCTCTCGTTTCCAGGCAGGGCAGACAGTGTCCTAAGGGGTCTCTCAGGACCACTTTCTCTAGCCTTAGTGGGAATGAAGACAGCATGCTGAATTATGCGTGCACTTTTTGGGTTTAACTAAAAATAATTCTTAGTTTGAAGACATGATAGCTGAAGTTATTGGACTATTTACATAAAAGTTCTTGACCTTGGCGTTATAGTTTATTAATGTATGATATTTTGAAAATTAAATATGAAGTGAGGCTCACACTTTTCTATTTTAATGTTTTTTGACTTGGATTATATTTTGTTTGATATTAATGTTGCCATATTTGCTTTTTTATGTGTTTTCTCATTATTCAATTTTTAGTCTTTTTGTTTTATTTCGCTCAGGGTGTGTGTGTGTGTGTGTGTGTGTGTGTGTGTGTGTGTGTGTTTTGTAAATGACAAATAGATACTTCCAAACTCAACATGGGTGTCTTTGTCTTTCCAGATAATTTTGCCTGTCCACTCTATTGTGACTATTGACAAATATTTGCTATGCTTTGAATTTTTTAATACCTTTGTACACAGATTATTGTCTGTTTCATTGCATGTGCAGGGAATTGAAATAAAGGATGATAAGTTTTTATCTTCTAAATGCAGTTTTTCATTTAATTATCCTAGTGGTGTCGGGGCTCCCTCCTACACCTTATAGCTGTTGATCAAATATAAAACACTAATAGTACCAATCCTATGAGTGTCCAGAGAAATCTTCTATTACACATGTTTTGGCTTTGATTTTCTTATCCTTAGTCCAATACCACCTGTTTCCTTACTTTAACAAATTCCTCAGTTAAAAAAAAATTTATAGTGATATTCTTTATTGTTTTCTACTGCTATTATGACTTTATTTTTATTAAAATATCTTTTCTTCATTTTATAAAATTCTTATCAGGAAGAAAGGATGATACAGATACTCAGTCTGCTATGATGATCTAGTTCCCTAAGACCTTATTGGGTTTTACCTATTTTTCTCTTTTTTTTGTCCTGGAGGGGATGGATGTCTTGTCTTCTTTTCTCTTTACTTTCACTGAATTCTACTTGAAAGGCCAAGTAAAGTCAGTTAAGAAGAGAGAATAATGAATTTCATGCTCTCTTGCCTAGTCTGTACAAGGGGGTAGGGGTTAGGTACTTGCATGTAGCATGATTAATTTTCATCACCATGCTTTAAACAATACAATGGGGCTAATCATCATTAATTGTCTTGCTCTTATAATGAAGGATAATTAAAATGGATAGTCATTCATCTGCCATATCACTAACAGACATAGCTTTTGGGATAGCTTAAAAGAGCACACATAAAAGTCCCCAAACTGTGCTTTCTGAGGTTTGCACATATTACAAAGAGTGTCTTAAACTTTTGAGATGTTCAAAGGATTATTGTCATTTGAATTATGTATTCGTGGAGTTAAAAGATATAGTTGTTCAAAATTGATTTTTAAATGTATATCTGAGGAGGTGAAAAAAATATTGATGCCTGGATCTGCTCCAAGAGATTTTGATTTAACTGGTTTGGAATAAAGCCTGGACATCAAGAACTTTAAGAGTTCTTAAGTACTGCCAATGGGCAGGACATTTTGAAAACCACTGCTCTGAACACCAAATAGGTAGAAAGCAAAACTTCAGAGTCTTACCCCCAGATAGGTGACCAATCACAACTGGGCAAACTGTCATCTGAAAATCTTTTGCTTGACTCTTCTGTGCCTGCTCTGCACAACAGCTTTATCCCCACTAATCCCCACTGAGGCAACTAAGAGTGCATAGTGCAGGGTGCTTCAGCTCCTTTTCCTAAACTACTCTGAAGTCTCAAAAGAGACAGAAAACTTGGGAAATCCTCAGAGCCCCACCCTTGGCCTAGGCTGGCTGGGCACTTGCTTGGAGCAACACTCACAAAGAAGAAAACCCACAGTCATCATAATAGCTAATTTTCTCCCACAAAAGGCAATTTATGGCTGGAGATCAACAGTACAGTCAACCATGTCAGATACAATACCTCAGCTTTGGGGAAGGCCTGGTCCCAAATGCCAGCTAACAACACTTTGCAAGCCGTTCCAGCTACTCAGGACACTGTGAGTCAGTGCAGGTACACAGCACAGGGCTTCCACATCTGGCAATTGAGAAACTCACCATAACAAGGCTATATATACATACCCAAAGGAACCCTACAGTGCCTGCATCAACCTCTGCCAACCTCAAATAAGAAGAAATAATCAACCCAAATGAGAAGGAACAACAACAACAACAAAATTCTGACAATATGAACAAACAAAGCTCTCCAACACCCCCCAAAGACCACACCAACTCTTAAGCAACAAACCCTCACCAAAATGAAATTTTTGAATTTTGAGACACAGAATTCAAAAAGTTGATGATAAAATTGGTCAATGAACTTTAGGAGAAAATTGAAAACCAATATAAAGACATTTAAAAAACTATTCAGGGTATGGACAAAAAATTATCCAAAGAGATAGAAACCTTAAAAAAAAATGCCAAAATTCTGGAATAAAAGCAGTGTTTAGGGAAGTAGAAAATGCAGTGGAAAGTTTTAACAGTAGACTAGAACAAGCATAAGAAAGGACCTTAAAACTTGAAGACAAGGTTTTTGAATTAACCCAATCAGACAACAATAAAAAAAATTAAGAGAATGGAAGAAAGTCTCTAAGAAATGTGGGCTTATGTAAAATATCCAAACCTAAGAATCATAGATGTTCCTGATGAGAAAGCAACAGGCTTAGCAAATCTTTTGAGGAATAAAGGAGAAAAACTTCCCTGGTCTTGCCAGAGACCTAAACATCCAAATACAACAAGCCCAAAAAACTCCCAGCACATTCACTGCAGAAAGGTAATCCTCAAGGCATATAATCATCTGGTTATGCAAAGTTAACATGAAGGAAATAATTTTAAGAGAAGTGAGACATAAGCATCAAATAACTTACATAGGTAAACCTATCAGACTAACAGCGGGCTTCTCAGAAGAAACTCTAAAAGCTACAATGGATTGGGACTCTATCTTCAATCTCCTCAAACAGAATAACTGTCAGCCAGGGATTCTGTATCCCACAAAACTTAGTTTCACAAATGAAGGAGAAATGAAGTCCTTTACAGACAAACACACACTGAGGGAATTTGTCCTCACTAGATGAGCTTTACAAGATATATTCAAAGGAGTTTTAAAAACTGAAAAAAAGGTTGAAATACACTAGTAGAAAAATGCTGGAAATCAAAACGTTTACAGACTTTATGGAGCACCACCACAATAGAGAAAATAAAGCAACCAGATAACAATCAGTATGATGAATAGGATAGTATCTTACATACTATTAACTCTGAATGTAAATTGTCTCAGTGCCCCACTAAAAAGATAAAAACTGGCAGAATGGATAAAACAAACACAACCCAAATATCTGCTGCCTTCAAGAGACCCACTTGAACTCATAAAGATTTCTATAGACTCAAGGTAAAAAGGTGGAGAAAAATATTTCCCACAAATGGAAACCAAAAATGAGCAGGAGCAGCTATTTTTATATTAGATAAAAAGACTTTAAATTAACAACAGTTAAAAAAGATGGCTAATATATAATGATAAAGGAGTCAATTCAATGAAGACATAACAAATTTAAATATATATGCACCCAACACGAGATTCCCCAGCTTTATAAAACAAATTCTACTAGGCATAAAAAAGAGACAGACAGCAATACAGTAATAGTGGAAGACTTCAACACTTCACTGACAGCAATAGACAGATCATCAAATCAGAAAGTCAACAAAGAAATACTGGAGTTAAACAGGACTTTAGAGGAAATGGAACTAACGGTCATCTACAGAACATTCCATTCCCAAACTACAGAATATATATTTTTCTCATCAGCACATGAAACATTCTTTAAGATACACCTTATGACAGACCACAGATCAAGTTCCAATAAGTTTAAAAAAATCAAAGTCATATTAAGCACCATCTCAGATAACAGTGAAATAAAACCAGAAAATATCTCCAAGAAGAACCAAGAAACCAAACAAAGATATAGAAGTTTAAGCAATTTGCTTCTGAATGACCTTCAGCTCAACAATGAAACCAAGATAAAAATTTAAAAATACCTTGAAATGAATGACAACAATGAAACAAGTTATCAAAACATCTGGGACACAGTCAAAGCTGTGCTCAGAGGAAAATTTATGGCATTTAAAGCATGCATTAGTAAGACTGGAAGATCACATATCAACAACCTACATCACACCTCAAGGAACTGGAAAAACATGAACAAACCAAATCTAGAGCTAGCAGAAGAAAAGAAATAATGAAGATAAGTGTATAACTAAATGAAATTGAAATAAAACAATACAAAGGATCAATGAAACAAAATGTTGGCTATTTGAAAAGATAAACAAAATTGCTAGACCACCAGCTAAATTATTTATGAAATGAAGAGAGAAGACTCAAATTAACTCAATCAGAAATGAAAAAGGAGACATTACAACTGATACAACAGAACTGGAACAAGGCACAGGTGCTCACTTTCACCACTACTATTCTAGTTAATACTGGAAGAATTCTCCAAAGAGATAGACACATTAAAAAAAAAACAACACTGAAATTCTAGAATAAAAAAAGAATTTAGGAAAGTGGAAAATGTAGGGGAAAGTTTTAACAGTAGACTAGAACAAGCATAAGAAAGGATCTCAAAATTTGAAGACAAGGCATTTGAATTAACCTAATCAAACAACAATAAAGAAAAAATAATTAAGAGAATAGAAGAAAGTTTCTAAGAAATGTGGGCTTATGTAAAATATCCAAACCTAAGAATCATAAGTGTTCCTGATGAAGAATAGAAAGCAACAGACTTGGAAAACCTATTTGAGGAGTAATGGAGGAAACCAAAGCAATCAGGCAAGAAAAAGAAATAAAGCATAACCAAATTGGAAAAGAAAAAAAATCAAGTTATTTCTGTACGCTAACAATATGATCTTATGACTAAAGAACCTTAAAGACCCCTCCAAAATTCTCCTGGGCTTGATAAATGAATTCAGTAAAGTTTCAGGATACAAAATCTATACACACAAATCAGTAGCATTGCTGTACACCAATAGTGATCAAACTGAGAATTTATCATCCATTCCATTTATGATAGCAGCCTAAAAGCTAAAAACCTAGGAATATATTTACCCAAGGAAGTAAAAGATTTCTACAAGAAGAACTATAAAACTCTGATGAAAGAAATTCCAGAGGACACAAGCAAATATAGAAATATCCCATGCTCATGGATTGGAAGACTGAACATTATTAAAATGATCATGTTATCCAAAGTATTCTACAGATTCAATGTAGTATCTCTTAAACTGCCAACATCACTTTTCACATATTTAGAAAAAAACAATCCTAGAATTCATATGGAATCAAGAAAGAATTGGAAAAGTCAAAGCAATCCTAAGCAAAAAGAACAAAGTTCAAAGCATCACATTGCCTTACTTCAAATTATATTATAAGGTTGTAGCAACCAGAAAGGCATGATACTGGTACAAAAGCAGACACATAGACCAATGGAGCAGAATAGAGAATCCAGAATAAAGTCAAATACCTACAACTAACTGATCTTTGACAAAGCAGGCAATAACATCCTGGGGAAAGGACACCCTATTCAACAGTGGTGCTGGGAAAATTGGATAGCTATGTACAGAAAAATGAAACTTGACCCCTGTCTCCCCCCATAAACAAAAATTAACTCAAGATGGTTTAAAGACTTAAATGTGAGACCCTAAACCATAAAAATCCTAGAAGAAAACCTAGGAGAAACTCATAGATGTTGGTCTAGACAGAGACCCTGAAAGCAAATGCAACTAAAACAAAAATAAATAAGTAGGATTTAATTAAATTAAAAAAACTTCTGCACAGCAAAAGGTATAATCAATGGAGCAAATAGGCAACAAAACAACCTACAAAATAGGAGCAGATATTAACAAACTATACATCTGACAAAGAACTAATATCCAGAACCTACAAATAAAACAAATCAGCAAGAAAAAAGCAAATACCTCCATCAAAAAGTGGTCAAACAACATGTACAGTGATGTCTCAAAAGAAGATATATAAATGGCCAACAAACATATGAAGAAATGCTTAACATCACTCACAATCAAGGAAATGCAAATTAAAGCCACAATGAGATAGCACCTTACACCAGTCAGAATGGTCATTATTTAAAAATCAGTGAACAACTGATGCTGGCTTGGGTGTGGAGAAAAGGGGATGCTTCTACACTGTTGGTGGGAGTGCGAACTAGTTGAACCTCTATAGAAAATAGTGGCAATTTCTAAATGAACAGGAAATTGACCTTCCATATGATCCAGCAGTCCTCCTTCTGGGAATATACCCAGAGAAGCACAAATCATTCTACAAAAAAGACACCTGCACACGCATATTTATTGATTCACCATTCACAAGGGCAAAACTATGGAACCAACCCTACTGTCCACTGAAAGCAGATTGGACAAAGAAAATGTGGTACATACACATGGTGGACTATTATGCAGTCATAAAGAAGGACAAAATCATGAACTTCGCAGCAAATTGGATGAAGTTGGAGACCATCATACTTAGCGATCTGTCACAGAAACAAAGAATCGAATACTACATGTTTTCACTCATAAGTGGGACCTGAACATTAATCACAATAGCACAGTGAGGGATTGGCAGTCATGGGACACTGCCGGGGGGGGGGTTGGAGGTCTGACATGTAATAAAACAAAGTGTACCTGGTTCTAAACCAGGGGAAGTGAGGACCAGTTGGAGGCCAAAACTTCATCGGCACATTGATTACTTATACTGAATCTACATCTTTATAATAAAATAAAGTAAAAAAGATACTCAAAAACAATAAGTACTGGCATGGACGTGGAGAAAAGGTAACACTTATTCACTATTGGGAGTGTAAAATAGTACAACCACTATGGAAAATGGTGTGGGGTTTACTCAAATAACAAAAAGGAGATCTACCATTTGATCCAACAATTCCACCACTAGGTATCTATCCTAAGGAGCAGAGGTCATTACATCAAAAACACACCTGCACTCACATGTTCATTGCAGCACAATTCACAATTTCAAAGAAATGGAATTAACCCAAATGTCCATCAACCCATCAGTGGATAATGAAAATGTGGTATGCATACACCATGGACTTCTATGCAGCCATAAAAAAGAATGAAATCATGCCCTTTGCAGCACATGGATGTAGCTGGAGATCATCATCGTCAGTGAACTGACTCAGAAACAAAAAACCAAACACTGCATGTTCTCCCTTATATGTGGGAGCTGAAGTCACAAAGATGGAATTAATAGACACTGGGGACACTGATGAGGAGGTAGTTGGGAGGTAGGTTAGGGTAAAAAAAATTTATTAGCCTGACTTTCAGACTGCTACCAGATGGTTGCTTATCCTTCTTTAAATAGACTAGCCAATCTTAAACCAGTTCTCTCACTCTGTCTCTATGTCTCGTACATTTCCACCTTTGACCCAACACTTATGCCATTTCTCTGCATAAAGACAGAAGTCTCTTGTCTTTGTCAATTTTTTGTGCTGCTCCATCTGCCAAATGAGCTCCCAGATCTCTTCTACTGTGAGTAATTGCAAATTATGGTGATTATTTTCATGGATCTGATCCTGGCTACTGTAGGCATTTGTACCTTGACTTTGTCATAGGCTACTTGGACAGACAACCTCCCTGTGCCTGACAAATGGAGATAATAATAATAATGGTATGTTGTGAGATCCAATGGGAGACACAAACTTCACTTGTACGCAGACCACTTATGTACCCAATCCTGACTTGTACCCCGCATCTTTAACACAAAAAAGAAATAATAATAGTATGTTATTATAAAGATTACATGAAGCAATGCAAGTAAATTGTTTAGATCAGGGATGGCTCATAATAAGCTCTCAGGCTCCAAACAAACCCTACCCCAAAAACTTCTTTACAGGTTTTAAATGCTTTACCACATATCAGGTTTCTGTGTTGCTTTAGCAGTTGTTTCAATAATCTATTGCTGTTTTACAAACCATGTCAAAAACAATAATAATTTTTCATTTCTCATGTTTCTGCAATCCAGACCGGGCTCTGCTGGACAGTTCTGCTACATTTAGAGTATTCAAGATGGCTTCTTCATTTCCATGTCTGCTGAATTAGCTGGGATGACTAAAAATAGCTTAGGAGTTGGTATGTCATTTCTCTTTCTCAAGGCTAGCTTGGGCTTCCTCATAGCATGGTAGTTTCAGAGTGGCTGCACTTATTACATGGTGGTTGTCTTCCTATAGAGATGAAGCAGAAAGTATATGTCCTCTTAAGCCCTGGACTCAGAAGTTCCAGAATATCACTTTTGCCATATCTGTAAAAGAAAGTCTCAAGGCTAGCCCAGATAGAAAGGAAGGGGGGAATGGACTATATTTCTTGAAGAATGGATCAGCATGCATGGTATAAAGAGAAAAATGATGGAATCCTTTTAGGAGACTATCTACCACAATGATATTCTTAAATTTTTTAAGAATGTATATCTTGTTTCTCAGTTACATTGCACTTGCCTTGAATCTGAGGACAATGAATTTTATCTGTTTTTTATATTTCCCCATAGTGCTCTGTAAATACCACACATTCAACAAATAGCTATCGGTAAACCAATATTAGCACATAAGGCATAAAGTTGAGCAATTGGGGGAAGAGTAATTGACCTTTTCATTTGGGAGGGACTCCTTACAAAAGAGGAGAAAGAGGGGGAGATTTCCTTAAGGAATGATGAGTTTTAATGATATGTTTCTTTGACTTCTAGGTAATGGCATACACCTTTTAATTTTCCTTCCCTCCATTCTTCCTTTGAATTCCTTGGTCGGTAACCTTAAGTGATCTCTAGTTTCAGAGAAGAAATGAGAGGATGCACTCATGGGGCTGTGCCATCTCTTTGCCTGTGTTACCATGGTGATAGGAGTTTGGTGCTACAGCCCTGCTCTGCAGATACTTCTTTTAAAAACCCAAGGCCTCCTCCCCACCCCCCATCTTAGATGTTAGAACTTGATTGCTATATAGTATCTTCCTTAAACTGTAATTTAAAGATTAATGGCTTGTGGAAGAATGTTTAAGATTTAGATTTGCATCAAGAGACTCATAAAATAAGCATGTAAAGTAGAGTTGTGGAAACAGAGCATGGCTCTTGAGGATTTTAAAATATGAATCCAAAGCTGCTTAAATTTGGATCTTTATCTGTTTTCCATTGGGAAATGAAGTGGTCCAACTATTGGATCAGAGTCTGCATGGAGCCTTTGGCCTCAGGGCTATTAATGCCCTTTAGTCATTTTTTTTTTCTAGGCAGTCTTTTACGTTGTTCCTGGGAAGCACTCATGGGTCAAGGGTTTTAAAAAGTAAAGAGATGCAATGAGAAAGAATTGTCACAGCGCCACGACGGTGGACAGCTGTCAGAATGTTGGATTCCAACAGATTTGCTTCATGTCACAACTTTTGACTGCTTTGTTTTCAAGAGACATTTTGCATTATCTATAGCTCAGAAGCATTTTCAAATTTTTAGGACGTCTAGAAAAAAAGAAAAGCCACTGACATGTTATTAGGAGAGAACTACATTAATTCTCCTAATAGACAATGTTGTTTGAGGCAGATCATTGGTTAGTCTAGTTAGTGGGGAGATTGCTGCCTCCTAGGGATAATATGGAAATTGTGGGGATAGTGCTGAAATGCTTGGAACATTCTTGCACATCAAATGACTATGTTTTTTGACATTTAAATATTCTACCGGACATTCATGCGAATATTACAGGTTTATAATTACCAGAGTCTTTTTGTTAAAAATGTTACCAAGATTATTAATTGATCTGATAAATTTTATCACAGATGGCAAAGCCCTGTGACTTGGAGCTACCATCCTACACAGAGGGAGTAGTTTGCATTGTAGTTGACTCATTTACAAGCATGTTCATGCTACCACAGCAGAGGCAAACACCTCTCAGCTTCACTAGTCCTCCAGTGTAGTCATGCTGGGGGCATGGGCATCTTGAATTAGTTGTTATTTTATTATAAGCTACTTTTATTTCATCTCTGCTTTATATTTCTCCTAGGGCTTTATAGTACTGAATCTTAAAAATTTGGAGCCCAACAGGTCGATGCTGGGGTGGCCGTGAGTGTGCCACTGCATTCCAGCCTGGGTGATGGACTGAGACCCCAACTCAAAAAAAATTATATTTGTAATTAGGTTACATTATGTAAGAATGGGGCATTCAGTTTGATTGAGGACCACTGTTTTAATGCCTACTGTGATCCAGTATTGATTTACAAAACGTTTCAGGGCCAAAATAAATAAGTGAACATAGTATTATTTCGAACCCTACATAATTTATTAGTAAATTAATTAAAATAACTTTTATGGGCATCTACATTGTGCCAGGCCTACAGAAATGAATAAAGTCACTGATTCTCAGTACAGAGAGGGAAATAGAGCAGTAAGTCAATAATTAAAATTAGCGGAGACAACCATAATGAAGACAGGCGTGGGGTGCTGGGGAAGGCAATTATTATCCCTGGGGTAAAAGAGAGGGTGGGAGAGGGTATTAACATAAACTTCACCCTGGAGAGCTGAATCTGAAAGTCTTAGCAAGAGTCCTTCAGTCTCTGCAATTTCCTAAGGCGTTTTGGATTTTGCCTTCGTCTAGGAGACTATAGCTACAAAAGAACTTGCCTCCGTTGACTTTTGTCTTAAGTCAAAGCTGTGGGTGATGTCCTATAAGAGCCTATGTGGTATGACTGATAGATGCTAAAGCATCACCTTACTCAACACATAATTAAGAGATCAGGTTCTTAATTATGTTCGAAGCAGACCCACTGCAGTTTTAAGCATTTCTCGTTACTTTTTACTCCTGTAACCTTGGGTAAGTTACTTAGCTGCTCAAAGTTCTGGTTCCACCATAATAAGAATAGGAAAGACAGTGCCCACCCAGTACCCTGAAGTGTGGGTATCATCCTGGGTTCAGACTCACCGTACCTCAGACTTCTCTTCACCCACAGGGTCTTAGGGAAGTATTGATGAGGAAGAAGGAAATAGGCCACTTGCCTGGCCAAAACAAAGGGCTAAGAGTTAAGAGGCCTAGGTGTTAGTCCTGGTTCTGCTATTGTCATGCTGTGTGCCTTTAAGCAAGTCCTTGAACCCCTTCTGGCCTCAGTTTCCCCATCTTTAAAATGGGACAGTCAAACAAGGTTATCTCTAAGGCTCTCCCAGCTCTGATATACTATGTGTATTCTCATGGTTCTGTCTTTGCTCAGCAGTGGCTAATTTCTACCACCATCTTCCCTTTCAACAATCTTTGGATGTTTCCCTTTCAAATAAGTCCTTGCTTTGGGTTTCAGTTAAGTTGTAAAAGGATGCATGGATTTGTTTTCTTTTCCATCATAATAATTGAGACCTCTTGGCCATTAATCTATAAGTAAAACAGTCTTCTAGGTAGAAGAGGATCAACAATAAGTCATGTTGAAAATAAACCATCAGTTGGGCTCGGTGGCTCAGCCTGTAATCCCGCGCCTTTGGGAGGCTGAGGTGAGTGGATTGCCTGAGCCCGCGGGTTAGAGACCCACCTGGGCAGCGAGACCTCATCTCTACAATAAATTAAAAAATCAGCCGGGCGTGATAGCGCATGCCTGTAATTCCAGCTACTCGGAAGGCTGAGGCGGAAGGATTGCCGGAGTCCAGCAGGTCGAGGCTGCGGTGGCCAGGAGCAGCCACTGCACTCCAGTCTGGGTGACAGAGTGAGACTCCAACTCAAAAAAAAAAGAAATTAAAAAAAAAAGAAAATAAACCATCACGCTTCCTTAGGAGTCTCAGCTTGATTCTGCCTCAGGGCCTTTGCATACACTATTCCCGGAGCCTAGGTTTGCTTCATTTAGATCTGGTCGTGCTTTGTTCTTTCTCATTATTCAGGTTTCAGCTGGAGCATATTTTTCCCTGAGAGGCTTTCCCCGTCACGTAGTCACTCTCTAGCACATCTGCCCCCTGCTGGCCCTTTAAGAGCAGGGACCTTGTCTGATTTGCTCTCCTCTAAGTCGCCAACAACTGAAAACAGTGCTTGACCCTTGATCAGAACTCACTTTAGGTCCTGCGTCCCTTGCCACGACCCGATACTGCTGTTTAGAATGAGAAATGCAGGCAGCTGCTGTAAGGGGGATGAATTAGATAACAGTAGAACATGCTCGATCACACAGTTATCAATTCTGTTCTCTTAAATCCTGACCCTGAGGATCTCGGCTCCCACATCAAGCTTGACAAATAGCTAACTGGTTTTGAGTTGTGATTTAACTTTTCTGGACCTCATATGATGCATTTTTATGTATGTATGTATGTATGTATTTTTTAGTAAGGGTCTCACTCTGTCACCCAAGCTGGAATACAGTGGCACAATCACAGCTCACTGAAGCCTCCACCTCCTGGGCTCAGATGTTCCTTCTGCCTCAGTCTCCTGAATAGCTGGGACTACAGGCACGTGCCACCATGCTCAGCTGATTATTTGATTTTTTTTGTAGAGACGATGTCTCTATATCTTACTTAGGCTGGTCTTAAACTCCTGGACTCAAGCAATTCTCCCACCTTGGCCTCCCAAAGAGTTGGGATTACAGGTGTGAGCCACCCCACCTGGCTGTATTATGGATTTTTAAAGTTGATGAGTTGGATTATTAAAATTAACACCTCACATGTGTGCAGGCCCTTTTGAGTGCCAGGCGCAGGCCCAGCTATTTATAGGGTTTATCTCATTTCATTCTCTCACCAACCCTTTGAGGTAGGATTCATGATTTAGGAAACCTGAGACTTACATCGAAAAAACTTCTTATATCAGTTTGCTAGGGCTGCTGTAACAAAATACTGTAGATGGAATGGCTTAAACAACAAAAATTTATGCTCTCACATTATTGGAGACTGGAAATGCAAGGTATTGCAGGTTTGGTTTCTTCTGAGACCTCTCCCCTTGACTTCTAGACGGTGGTCTTTTTTGCCTCACATGGACTTTTCTCTGTGCACGAGCATTCTGGCATCTCTTCCTTTTCTTCTCTTTTAACAAAATTTCATTTTTTATAGAAATGAGGTCTAACTTTGTCAACCAGGCTGGAATGCAGTTGTGCACTCCTAGCTCACTGCATCCTTAAACTCCTGAGCTTAAACAATACTCTTTTCTCAGCCTCCCAAGTAGCTAGGACTACAGGCATCACTCCAGTATCACTCCCAGATGATTTTTATTTTTATTTTTTTGTAGAGATGTGGGTCTTGCTATGTTTCTCTGGCTGATTTCAAACTTTGGCCTGAAGCAACCCTCCACCTTAGCCTCCCAAAGCGCTGGGATGGCAGACATAGATTATTGTGCTGGTTCTTCCTTTTCTTTTAAGGCTGCTGGTGTTATTGGATTAGAACCTCATCCTTGTGATCTTATTTAACCTTTGATATTTCCCTAAAAGCCCTATCTTCAAAATCAGTCACATTGGAGGTTAGGGCTTCGGTATGTGAACTTGGAGAGGACAGAATTTAGTCTATATCACTGCCTACAGCCACTCAGCTAGCAAGCAACCAAGAAATTATTTAAATCTAGGTCACATCCCCAGTATCCCTAACCAGTACTCTCTACTGTCAAGAGAATTTCCTCTCAACTGTCATCCATGAACGTTCAAGAGTGGAAAAGCTGGGGCCTTACCTCCGTTCCTACAAAGCGGATATTGGGAAGGGAAGGGCAGATGGCTGAAGACTGAGTGACTGCCTGGAGTTGCTCTGAAGACGTGCTCAGACTGAGTAATTAAATGAATGTTGCCATATCTCATTATTCTCGGCATGTCTGATGGGAAGGTCATGGTAACAGGAGTTACTGAGCATTACAATGAGCCAGAAACCTCTCCCAACTTCTAAAATTATTGGAAGATAAATTTCACTTCTTCTCTCATGGAAAAAGTAGCAGTCATCCAGGAACTTAAAAAGACCAGCAGAGTTTATAAAGGCAGTGCTGATATTTGCTGGAATGTCTCATTGGAAGCCCTGGCTGACAGGAGAGGGCATGGCAGCTGGGGGCCCAGAAGTAGTTCTTCTAGTAATGCTGGTTGGGTGACTGCGGGGCGCCGCAGGGCATCACTGAGTGTACCCGTGCTGTCTTTTTTTTTTTTTTTTGAGTTGGAGTTTCACTCTGTCGCCCAGACTGGAGTGCAGTGGCTGCTGCCGGCCACCGCGACCTCCACCTGCCGGGCTCCGGCAATCCTTCCGCCTCAGCCTTCCGAGTAGCCGGAATTACAGGCATGCGCTACCACGCCCGGCTAATTTTTTTGATTTATTGTAGAGGTGAGGTCTCACTGCCCAGGCGGGTCTCAAACCCGCGGGCTCAGGCAATCCACTCATCTCAGCCTCCCAAAGGCGCGGGATTACAGGCTGAGCCACCGAACCCGGCTCGGTGCTGTCTTTTGCCACCTGTTCAGTAATGTCCTCTGAGCAGCCACTGTGCTTCAGGTACCCCACGAGACGGTGCTCAGTCCTCATGATTTATGCCCACTTTAGCAGATGAGCTCAACAGTGAAATCATGAACCACAGTCCAGTGCTCCATATCAGAAACCCAGATGATAATTTCAGCTCTATCAAACTCTTCTTCTGCTATTCCCATTCCCCTGTTCTTCCTTTCACTACCTCCCTTCTTTCTCTTTACTGCATGGCAGGAACTTGATAGACATTGTCTCCTCTAATCTTCATAAGACCCGTATGAAGTACTTACTGCCATCACCGCCATTTTATACATAGAGTCACCTTGCTGAACAGTCTCAAGTGGTGGGATATAAGATGACAGGGTTCTGTGTTTCTTCAACAGTGCCCAGCCTGTGCTATGCTGAATGCTTTTTCCTTAATGACACTGTGAGCAGATTGGGTAGCTTCCTATTCACCATCAATTCTTTAAAACCTCAGTCCAATTTCAAGTTCTTTTCCATCCTGTAATCCCTGCCACTAACATCTGTAAATCCATCATTTGGTAATGAAAATGTCCACATTTGGTATCACTTTAGTTCATCGTTATCTCTATGTCATGTCACATGATGTCGATGTGTTTTCTCTTATAATTACTTTCCACACACACTGTTGAGGATTTTCAGACAGGTTGGTGGAACGAGTCATGTGTGACACTGTGAGAAATTTTGGCATTAGGTTGTTAGATGTTGTCATTAGTAGCATCTTACATTCTGCTTGGAGCCCATCTCACAAATGGACTTCACTTTTCATTTTATGCTTGGAGGTATTTAGAAAAGTTCAAATTGTGTTCCCTGTGAGATGGATGCTGAATGTTAGGTGCTGGCTTATTGTTTCTGTTGATAGCCTGAACATGCAAATAAGCTGTTTAGACAGCAGAGAAGAAGAACAGGCAGATCTCACAAATCTCAATTTATAATAGTCCTCATTATATTGTCTGAAAAGGGCCTTCAATATTTATTGCACTTTTCTGTTTGTTTTGTGTGTCTGATGGCCTTCTGCTTTTAATCAAAGTCTTGTTCATTATGATGAGAAAATAAATGTCAGAAAAATTGTAATCTATTTAAATGCGGTGTATGTAAAAGGATTATAGGTCTTTTTTTTTTTGGTTTTCGAAAAATTGCCTTTCCAAACATTTTAAAAATTGACTGCATTTTTAAGGACATTAAAAACTAAATTGCATCAAAATTATTGAAAAATTAAATGTATGTGAGCAAAATATTAAATATTAAGATGCAAATTTCCATTTTATAACCAATATTCTAAAGTTTCATAAGATATCAATTTTGCTTATGCGCTGATGCTCAAATACATTTTGACAATTGATATTTTGAAACTATAAAAATCTATGATATTACAGTAAAATGCACAAATCTTGAACTTAACTCAGTTGATTTTTACTTCCATTTATCAGCAGTTCATTTTTATAATGGCATGTAATATTACATTGTATGGATATACCAACATTTGTTTATCTATTCTCCAATTGATGACTGTTTGGGTTGTTTCTAATTTTGCAGAGGAGGCAGGCTATTATGAATAAAGCTTCTGTAGATTAAAAAAAAGTCTATGACATCCTTTAAAAGCTATTTATTTAAATCATGTTTAAGCATTATTTGTTTTTAGAAGTAAGCTCTTTGTTTCTAGAAAATAGTTATAAAATTCTGTTAATAATTAGACTTGAGATAATTGCTGATGTCAAAAGACAGTATAAATTATTAATTAAAATAAAGAAGAAACAATTAAAAAACAAACAAGGTCAATTATATCCCACTTACGGACATTTTATATCAGATAATAATAACAACCAAAATCATATATACTCCATTTTTGGTAGAAGAGATTGTGGAAAATAAGATAAATGACAACATTTATACGAACTCAGACTAAACTTATCAATGGTGATGCTTAAGTGAATAAAATAATAACCAGTTTAAGATAACTCATCGATATGGTCAAGGGGAGATGCTACTTAGTGCAGCCCTTAATGCTCTCAAATAATGAATTGTTAGTGACTTCAGAAATTTAAAAAAGGGACCATACAATTATTTTTCAAATATAACTTCTATTCCTGGAAATATTTGAATGGTTGAAACATGGTCTTTAATTTGTTAACACTCTGCAACTTTGAACTATAAGGTCTCCTTGCACATAAGTGAGTGTTGGCTTATCAATCGGGAAGGTCTGTGCTGTGAGGGCCAGTGCTAGCATCCATGGAGGGAACATCAACTTTTTCTGGCTTGTTAGAACGTTCAAGACCTTTATGTCTTTATTGCTGAGCATCTGGTTAGGGTCACTTTATGAACCAGAAGGTGAGAATTTCTTGTAATGTGTGTGGGAGATACGGAGATAGGATAGTTCTTAATGTAGCAGCATGGTTGCCTTTACTGTTGTGGGTGTTGGGAGAATGGAAATGAACAGTATATTCTTTTAGTGATTGACACCTGAATTCTCCTTAGGAAGAGAACTGTCTTTGTTTATAATAACATACTACTAAGACATGGCAGGTGAAAAAGGGTTTGAGGGCAATAAAAGAAATCCAAGAAAATAAAAGAGACAGGAAAGTGCTCAGAACAAGAAAATAATAATTATTCTACTCTCAGAAGAACAGAGTGAGGCTGGACACTATGGGGGTGAATTGGTCAGTGCAAATGTCTCTTTGGCCTGGTGTTTAAATAGGTTGAGAGTGGGCATGACAATATTTTAAAGGGTTGTTTGTATTTATGACTCCTTTTCAAATCTGTAATAAAGTCAACCCCTTGCCCTTTACTTTCTTTAGAAATCGAGGAAATGACTGAGTTTCATATCTAGGTCCATAGGGGCAGACAGGAAATGGCGAGATAGCCATCATTTCAAGGTTAGTGCCAGAAATTCTGAAACCAAAAGTTTGTAGACATTTTGAAAAGATGTGTTCAAACTTGGACAGGGTGTGGAATTAGGATTTTGATCCAATGGTATATAAATTCCAAGACACATGAAGGTATCACCTGATATCTTGGATGTATATGTATATATATATAAAAATATATTAACTTTCAATACTAGGACATTAGCACGAGAGGAGAATGTTCAGGTCACCTTCCCTAATGTCTTCATAGTTTTTCAATGAGGAAACAGGCCCAGAAAGATGAAATCCCTAGCCAGGTACCCTAAGTCAGAAATAAAAAAGGAAGCCGAGCTCGGTGGCTCAGCCTGTAATCCCGCGCCTTTGGGAGGCTGAGGTGAGTGGATTGCCTGAGCCCGCGGGTTCGAGACCCACCTAAGTAACTTGGTGAGACCTCATCTCTACGATACATCAAAAATCAGCCGGGCGTGGTAGTGCGCCTGTAGTTCCGGACACTTGGAAGGATGAGGCAGAAGGATCGCCGGAGCCCAGCAAGTCGAGGCTGCGGTGGCCAGGAGCAGCCACTGCACTCCAGTCTGGGCGACAGAGTGAGACTCCAACTCAAAAAAAAAAAAAAAAAAAAAAAAGAAAAAAAAGAAATAAAAAAGAAGTGTGCTTGAAATAATTTTATGTCATGAAAGTTGAAAGTATTGCCTTGAGAGAAAAATTGACAACATCCTAAAAATGTCTGACTTGGAAAGGAGAAACGTCATTAATCGACAAAATGATTTGTCCTGCTAGGTCAGAATGATGAAACTTACTTCCTGGCCTCACACAGCCTTCTGGCAGATCCAATTCATTTTGCTGAATTGTGTGTTCTTGGGACACTTGCCATCTCATTACAGGTAAGAAAGCAGATAAGAGCAGCACCCATTTATGCTGGGCATCATGCTGACTGAGGATCTGTAGGAACTGCCAGAGCTGAGTTTGGAGAAATATGAAGTACAAAATAAATTTTAGGTTCATGGCTAATTTTGCCAACTCCTTTTTGTAGACTGATTGTTTTTGGAAGGAAAAATACACAGTCACTTAAAGGTATCATTACATTATGGTGACCAAATTATTCTTTAGAAATACTAAAATAGGGGTTTATTTTATACGTATTGGTCAGGGTTCTTCAGGGATACAGAACTGATAGGATGTGTAGATACATAGAAAGAGATTTTTAATAAGGAATTGGTCCCCATGATTATGAAGGCTGGAAAATCACAAGGTCTGCAGTAGGCAAGTTGGAGACCCAGGAGAGCCCACGGTGCAGTTAGCTCCAGTCTAAGTCTGAAAGCCTGAGAACCTGGAGATGCAAAGGTGTAGTTCCAGTTTGAAGGTTGGCAGGCTCAAGGCCCAGGAAGAGTCAATGCTTCAGTTTGACTCTGATGGAAAGTGAAATCTGATGTCCCAGCTGGAAACCAGTCAGGCCGAAAGCGCTCCATCTTTTTGTTTATTCAAGCCTTCAACAGATTGAATAAGACCTATCCACATTTGGGAGGAAAAATGCTTTACTTGGTCTACCAAGTCAAATGTTAATCTCATCCAGAAACACCCTCACAGACACAGTCAGAATGTCTGACCAAATATCTGTGGTCAGACATTCTGACCAAATACTCTGTGGTCCAACCAAGTTGATATATAAAACTAACCATCACAATATATATGATATGTTTTCTCACATAGTTTATGAAAATTGATCTTATTTAAGCACAGTTTCTTCAATATCGAGTAATTTTCTTGTCTATGCTTGATTTGAGGGCTTTGTTCTTTCTCCTGGGTGAATTGTCTAGGTTACCATGTATTTGTGATTTGCAAAAGGCTAAAATCTGGCAGAGACTCATTCCTGTAAAAGAAAGGCCATCTGTAGATTACCTATAGTTATCTGAGTTATTTTTCTGTTCTTTACTCAAAATAGTGGAAAGTAAATCCAAAGATATACTGTTGGTTATTTTCCTAACCAATTTTTTCACTGATCTTTGCCTTTTTTTTTCTTCTGGAGTCCACTCTCAAGTTGGGGCTCATCTTCTCATCACTCTAGATTCTTTGCTCCCCTTTCCTGCTTTCAGTACCACTTAATGATTTTGCTCTCTTTGAGCCCTTCACTGACCTCTAGCTCTATCATGCTCTGGAACGACATCATTTCCAGTAGTTGAGAAGGTCAAGGCTACCTTATATAACCTTTAACTCTTTCTTCACTTCAAATATGTCCCTTATGTCCATTATTCTCTGCTTCCTTTTCCTTAGCAGGGGAAGAATTTTTCCTTTTCCTCTCAGGTTGGCTCCTGAGTACAGAGTACAGATCTCCCATTGGTACTCTGATCTCTTCTCTTTATTCCTTATGTTCTTTGGTCTTTGGTCATTCATTTGGTTTTTCACTCTTTGGTCATTGCTCCCACTGCATTGAATGGTTTTTATGCTCAAGGTGTTCTCATGGACTTCTTATCTTCAACTACCTGGTGATTCCCCATCCTTCTTCTCATAAGTTATAGATGCACATCTAGGCTACCTCCCTCATGGGTAGACTGCTTTACACGGAGAGATAGCCAGCACGTTCAACCTGCCTTATATAATCCCCAATCACCATTCTTACCCCTTAACTGTCTCTCCCTTCTTCTACAGTTTCTATCTTGATTGGTAGCATGGCCATCATCTCTGTAACCCAAATGAGAAGCCCCTTCCCCCAATCTTACTTTCCCCCCTCAGTCACAACCCCACTCCACCATAAACTTCACTTGATGTTTCTGTTCACATTATTTCTCCATCTAATGCCTTCTTTTCATATCCACTGTCTTAGTTTTAGCCTACCTTTTCTCTTGACTGCAGTATAGCCTCCTAACTGCCCTTTCTACCTCCACTGTGTTGTTAAAATCAGGTTATGTGATTACCAAGTACAATCTTGAGGGACCTAAGAAGCATTTTAGTGACTAAGCACACAGTAAGTGAGAAGACTTCTGCTCACCTAGTGTCTCTTCAGCTCCAGATTCTCTAGGCAAAAATAAACTCAGGGTCCCAAGGCTGAAGACCTTTGGGTTCATAAACACTGAGTCTTTCCCTCAAGACAGGAATAGATAATTCTAAATACAAACTAAAATGAGGCATGAAATTATGGTAAAAATTTGTGATATTGCAAAAAAATATAAAACAGGCATTAGGGGACAAGCTAGTTTTTACTCTTGAACTTTCTTACCCTTATTTTACAGCTTAGTATAAATATTACTTTGAGTGACATTTTAAGCAGAGATGATGATTGGATGGGAAACATTCTTTTCAGAATTTAGGGCCTCTGAAAGTCTTAAGCTGACCCTGCCTTGAGGACATGATCAGGTTGCCATGGTGACGAGTTTAGGAAGGGTCCCATAACGTCATTAGTCATGAGATGTTCCCAGTACTGGGCTATAGTGTTGAGCCCAGGCCACCCAACTAGATTCCACCTTCCTACTTCTGGGCAGTTTTTTATTTGGTTGTTTTCTTTCTTTGCTCTTGGCCCCAGTCAAAATAGACTGAATTTAAAACTTCAAACCTAGAATGCAGATGTCTGGGACCACTTACCTCATAGAAGGTTTCTTAGACCTCAAATCAACTCATAGTTTCAAACTCAATAACTGGAAGGAACACAGCCATTTTGATTGCTAATAAGATTTGAGTCCAAGGTCACTGCAAAGCCCAACAACACTCTTGAACTTTTCCTGCAGAACAGCTGGAAGGCACTTTTTCAAAATTTATTTATAAAGGACCATTTCTGGTGAACTTCCTGAAGCAAAGAAGGTCTGATCCAAGGTGGCTTCCCGTTCCCCCTCCTGAAATAGAAAGAAGCTTCTGTACATCTCAGGGGAAGCGAGAAAACTAGCTGATTCGTGCCTAGCACCTTTTTGATCCTGAGAAAATGGACATTTGTGTTGCCGAGTCTGTGATTTTCCATCTGGCTTTGACTTTGGTCTGCTGACTTCTTTGGCTCCACCCTTGACTGGAAGGACTGCCTCATGGGACATACATATCAGAATTATGCTAACTGGACTGCTGAGTGCCAGTTTGCCTGGGGGACACCACACTCTAAAAATCCTGCTGGGCAAATTGTCAAAACATGATTCCCATCTAATCCCTAGAGAGTCTGAAGAAAAACCAAAACCACCTTGGTCAATTGCATTAAATACATTTCACATGACACAGAAAAAAAGGCTTGGCCAGGAAAACCATTTGGCTTATTAAAAAATTCCACTGTCTTATCATTGTTTGAGGATTTGAAACTGGCAGCCACCCGATGTCTTGAATGTTTTCGGTATGTCATTGGTATGGGCTCAAAGTGTTCAGAATAAGTGAAGTCCTTGAAACTGCCTCATAAGTTTTTTAAATGTAATTTTTAATGATTTTTAAAATATTTAATTACCTTCCCCCAAACCCTACTGGATTTGTATAATGGAATGGAAAAAAGAAAAATTGTGAAGCAATATCAGCCTGAATGTTTCAGACTTTTTGTAGGCAAGACCATCAGAGATATTGGCAGAAATTTTGCTTCCATAAAAAGTGTAGGTTGGGCTACAATGTTTATGGTTATCAGGGGAACTATTTTTTAGACCAAATTGGAAACATTTTTTTTTTTCCGAGAGAAATTAAATTACTAACTGTGGCTCAAAGTATCTCAATAGAATATTTTTTCAAATAAATTATACTGTCCCAAAGTTTTAATAGAAAAAATTGTCTAGGTCATCATGATGTGTCATATGTTAACTATATAAAATAAAGATGTTCATTGATATAATTGGTATAAAATAATCTGCTTGAATAAAGTATGAATTAGAAATGTTTTTTTAAAAAACTATTATTTAGACAATGAAATGTTAGAGTGACATACCTAATTTCTGTTAACAATTCTAATGTGAGGTGTTATCTCAGTTTTACAAATGAGAAAACATAGGATCCAAGGACTTGGAATCTGTGTTTTAGATGACAAATCCCTGTTCCCCAGTACCACAGCCACTTTATCAAGGCAGCTATTTTACCGTTAAGTTCTGACACAAAAATAGCTTAAAAGTAGCAAACATAACATTTTCTGGATCTGCTTTCATGAAAAGATTAATTAACATAGCATGCGCTTAGATTATGCTATTGCTTTAAAAATCTTAGAAGCATTTTGAAGTGAAAACTTTCCCCTTTAAATCGTGTTTATATTGCTAATTTGCTTACTAAGACTTTTTCTTCATAAATACTGTAAAGGGCACCATAACCTTATTAATCTCATGTTTTAACAAGGCCTCTACATAGTTGTATTTTTGAGTGCTCTGCAAAATAACTTTTTTCCTTTAAATTTAATCATTCTCTAAAATTGTTACTACGTGAGAGAAGTAAAAGACTTTCTTTTCTCTAGTGCAGAGCACACTGCAAAGATAAATAGAGAATGGGAAATGAAAATTTGAGCATTCATACTAGTTCCAATAATAGTCTTGTCCCATGGTAGTAAATATCTGATGGAAGGAACTGTTACTTTATAGGCCATAAATGTCAGAATCTCAGTGTTGAGCATCATTTCCTCTTTATTGGTGGCTAAAAATGTACAAGATTTGTTTTATAATAGCAGTGGTTTTATGGAAAATTTGCTAGGCTTGAGGGTTTCTAGCTTTATGAACACTTGTAAGGAAGAGATCACTAACCATCGAGTCATATGTGAGCAGAGGGGCTTGCCCAAGGTCACATGGCAAGTGCATGGCAGAACTGGAATTCCATCCTGACTTTGCATCAAAAGAGCTTCAAAGAAAATGGAGAGAATGGCCTCAGAGTCACTCAAAGTGGCATCAGGGTTAGGAGACGGGGCCACTGAAGCAAGAAGTTAAATTGTGTTATCCAGTATTCTCTGTGAAATTAATTGGTGATGGTTGCCTTTTAGCTAAATGCTGTTTTTTTTTTTTTTTAGACTGGTGGTAGTCAAACTGCTCTATGCAAGTCTTGGAATCTGTGGGTCATTTTTAGATCCCACTTTTGGAAATAAGTGAGAGCCATGGCTGTCCTGAGGAGCTTAAACCAGTGGTTTAAGTGAGCTCAATGCCCGACTACAGCTAATACCTGTGGTTGAATCAGATTGCTTCATCGCCTTTGGTTTTTTCTGTCATCCCTCCAATGGCTTAGAGCGGCTGGCCATGGACGGTCATCTGAGAGCCCCCTGTAAAACCAGGAATTCATCTCCAGTTTGTTGCATGACTGACGCAGGAGTCTTGGGAAAAATTAAATAATTCCTGAAATCTTTTGGTTTAATGTCTAATAGTAATTTCTGATGTTGTCGTTTTCTATTCTGGGCCACTGATTTTCAAATGTATTTTTTCCTATATGTTTCTGTTTAATACTTAGAGGGCCAAGTTTATTATTTTTCTCAAGAACTGCCCGATGTTGAAAGCTTCTGGTTCTTTGCCCAGATTTTGCTACCCTAGGAAAGCACTTGCATAAACAAAGGGGCAGGGCTTATATTTAGTGAGACCTCATCATTGGGGTCATGCCAGTTGAAACATTGAAATAGTTTCACACTAGTTGGTAAATAATTATTCTTCCGAGGTGACTGGTTACCCCTTGAACAGCTGTCTCCTTCTCCTCATGATCTGGTCACTGTGGCCTCTCCCTTGGAACACTACAGGACATCTCATGATTTGGCAACTAAAATATTAACACCTGGTCAGGGGATGATTTAGGTTTTGTAAGACCTATAGTTTAATTTTGGGAACCAATTTTATTAAATGGAGTGTAATATTAGGAACACACATGAATATAGATGTAATATAAGAAAAGAAATCATAGTAAATTATAAATTTTAAGCACCTGACAATGCAAGAGTCACAAAACTTCAGAAACAACGATATCTCTTAGTTATTTACTCTTTATAAAACCATACAATTTTTCCCACATACTTTTCTTGGGTTGCATTTTCTTTGATCTTTCTACATGGCAATCATCTTATATGATCCATAGAAATAAAAGAAAGATGAGCCAGGCTCGGTGGCTCAGCCTGTAATCCCAGCACTTTGGGAGACCGAGGCAAGTGGATTGTCTGAGCCCGTGGGTTCAAGACCAGCCCAGGCAACTTGGAAAGACCTCGTCTCTACAATAAATAAAAAAAATTAGCTGGGTGTGGTAGCACACACCTGTAATTCCGGCTACTTGGAAGGCTGAGGTGGAAAGATTGCCGGAGCCCAGCAGGTCAACACTGGGGTGGCCATGAATGTGCCACTCCACCTCAAAAAAAAAAAAAAGAGAAAAAAATAATAGAAAGATAACTTGGTCTTTCTTCTTGTACAGTTAATCAAATTTTATTTTTATTTAAAATAGTATTTACTAATTTTATGAGACAATGAAAACTGCATATTCTATTTATGATATTTCACATCTGGTTACTATAAGCATTTTCTAAAGACTCGCTTCTGAGATGATGCATTTCAAACCTCCTTATTCTCCACACCCACTTACTGCCACTGTGGCTGACTTGGAATATGTCCAAAAGTGGGTATTCAAAATATTCCTGGTCTTGACACCAGAAACAAGATCCATGAAAAGAAAAATTGATAAATTGGTATCAATTTTTTTTTTTTTTTTGAGTTGGAGTCTCACTCTGTCGCCCAGACTGGAGTGCAGTGGCCGCTCCCGGCCACCGCAGCCTTGACCTGCTGGGCTCCGGTGATCCTTCCGCTCAGCCTTCCAAGTAGCTGGAACTACAGGCGTGTGCTACCACGCCTGGCTAATTTTTTTGATTTATTGCAGAGATGAGGTCTCGCCAAGTTGCCCAGGCGGCTCTCGAACTCTCAGGCTCAGGCAATCCACTCACCTCGGCCTCCCAAAGTGCGGGATTACAGGCTGAGCCACCGAGCCCGGCCTATCAATTAATGAAAATAAAAACTTTTGCGCTACAAAATCCCACATGAAGAGGATGAAAAGATAAATTATAGACTGAGAGAATATGTTTACAAACCACATATCTGACAAGGGATTACCGTCAAGAATATACAAATAACTTTCAAAAGAAATAATCCAATTAAAAAATGAACAAAAGACATTTCATGGAAGAAGATTTATAGATGGCAAATAAGCATATAGTAATATTTTCAACATCAATGGCCATTAAGAACATGCAAATTAAGGCCACAATGATATGTCACTATACACCTATCAGAGTGGCTATGATTAAAAAAATGGTGGTAACACCAAATGATGTTGAAGATGCAGACAACCTGGATCGTTCACACATTGTTGGTAGGAAGGTAACACTGTAGACACTCTGGAAAAGAGGAAAGCTGAGCAGTGTACAAGGAATCTCTATGTTATTCTTTACACCTTTAGGTGAATCTACCATTATGTCAGTAAAAATTCCAATTAGAAATAAATTTGGAAATGTTTCTGAAAGTTATTCCTACTCTACAACATTGGACTATACAGAAGTGACTGCAAACTACATACAGATATTATTGCTAAACCTAACCAATGTACATGAATTTTTCCTTAGTCAAGTCTGGGTGCAGTGGCTCACATCTGTAATCCCAGCACATTGGGAGGCAGGAGGCTCACTTGAGTCCAGGAGTTCAAGGCCAGCCTAGGCAACATAGTGAGACCTCATCTCCACAAAAAATAAAAATATTAGCTGGGCATGGTGGTGTGTGCCTATAGTCCCAGCTACTCAGGAGGCTGTGACGAAAGGATTGCCTGAGCTTAGGAAGTTAAGGCAGCTGTAAGCCTTGATTGTGCCACTGCGCTGGGCAACAGAGTGAGACCCCAACTCAAAAAAAAAGAAAAAAAAAGATCAACAAAATTGAAGGCAAAATAAATACTTAGTTGTTTTTTTTTTCCCCTTAGCCAGATCCAAAAATTCCCTTGGCTATTCCAATGCTCCCCAATATGGAAGGAAGTGAGATGGAGGAAACATGGGAGTGGAGTGGAAATGAGTGGTATTAACCAATTACGGTTAAATTCATTTACTTCTGCAACTTTTATAGAAACCTACTACCATGTAAATACATTGCTAGGGTCCCCATCAGGTGCTGTGTGGGTGAGGAGCCCTGAGGCTTAATTAAGTACCATTAGCTTCCCCGAGTCTGGGTCTGAACCTAGCCCAGCAGGGGTCTCCATGAATGAGCTCACTGGCCTTTCCTCTGATTGTTGGTGCCTGGGTTGGGTTGACTGATAGACAGTTTGACACAGGGCTGCTAATCTTTAAATGGTTTGAATGATGTTTTTGCGTACTTATTCTGAACTCCAGAAAATTAAAAAATGTGGCGAAGGTATACAAAGTGGTATGAGAGGTTTGCTGTAAAACTCTTTGCTTTCTTCTGTAATTTGGAATAAAGTGGATTCATTAGAAAGCCCTTGGCAGGGAGTTTATTTTCAGAAGATCCTAGAATACTGATAAGAAGGCATCTGGGAGGTGGTTCTGCTTTCTGAACTCTTGACAAGACAATGGGCAGACTCCTTAGGCACTTCCTTAGGTGATTTCTTCTCCCTCAGGATCGGGCGTGATTTATCCACCTGGTGAACAGGAAAAAGACATGCCATGCACCATGCTCAGGCCTTTCGACTCTTTCCTTCTGAGCCACCTGCCTACTTGACTCCTCCTACCCTTCTCTTTGTAGAAGGTTCACCAAGGCAGGGCCAGGCCTTGTGGAGCGGGAGTGGGACAGGCAGGAATCCAGCTGTCCTCCTTTCCCCAACTCAGCAGGCTCAGCTGAGAGGAGGACAAGGAGAAGCAGGGAGTTTCTTTTGCTCTTGGGCTAAAGCTAAGATCTTGAATCTTACTTTACTAGGGATAAAGTTATGCTTGGATCATGGTCTTACTCTTTAGTCTGTCTGTCAATTGGTCCTGTAGGGTTGAGAAATATGAAACGGACCCTTAAACACGGTGCACATGAAACTCACATTTACCTATATTTGTTATGTTATGTGCCAGATACATAGGCTTGTAGTGAGCAAACCAGTCCACATCCTGCCCACAAGAGCTCTGTAGACACATTTCACAGGTATTAAGCACCCATTTCTGACTCTGAACACATAGCAGTCATACCGTTAGTCTACAGAGAGGAACGTTTCTTTCAGTTCAGTACTGTACATTCCTCCAAGATTTTTTGAAGCATCTGGACTTGAGCCCAGCAGTCCTGGGGGAATCATTTGGCCACTCTGTCCCAGTCTCCCTCCCAAACATGTGTGGCATCAAGGAGAATATTCCTTTTATGATCTCAAGTCAGCTTAGAGTAAAACCAGTCCAGGCTGTAATAGAGGAGGCTGTGGACATACCAAATAAATCACCAGTCTGGCAGAGAGTGGGGCTCCACCTACCCATTTCCTGGTGAGCCCCTGGCTCTGCCTCCAAACTGGAGAAGGAGAGAGAAGACCAGCCAAGCACTGGAGCATCCCCCTCAGGTGACACCAAAGGGGACTGCTTTCCCTTGTTCCCTTCCCTCCCTCACTCCTAGTTCAGTTTGGTACAGAGTTAATATATTCTCTCCTCCTCATTTTTTTCCTCCTCCTAGTACCATTTGCTTTGGAAAAAGCATTTATAAATACAGCCAGGAGCTTCATTTTGAAAACAAATTTTACTTGCCTGAGAAGAAAACAAAATCTAAATTTAGCTTCTGAAGCTTGCAATTACTGATTGGTTATTGGTACCTTCTTAGTCAACTCTGGCTGCTATAACAAATAACAGACTGGGTGGCTTAAACAACAGAAATTTATTTCCCACAGTTTTGAAGACTGGAAATCTGAGATCGGGGTGCCAGTATGCTGAAGGCCCTCTTCCTGACTTTCAGATGGTGGTCTTCTTATTGTAATTTCAAATGACAGGATATGGAGATGAGAAACAGAGAAAGAGAGGGAGAAGGACAGGGAGTGGGGAGAGAGAGAGGGAACACTCTGTTTCTTCTTATACGGAAACTAATCCCATCATGGGGGATCCACCCTCATGACCTAATTGCCTCTCAAAGATTTCACCTCCTAATACCATCCTATTGGGGTCTAAGGTTCAATGTATGCATTTTTGGGGGGCACAAACATGCCGTCCATAATGGATATATTTCATTATTAAGTGGTTTTCAGGGCAATGATTCCTCAGGCCTCAGTCAAGTCTGCATTTCAGAAGAGAGGTTCGCTTTTGGTTGGGGCATGAACCCAACTTGGGGTGGGAGAAGAGCCCTGTTGGAACCATCCCATGAGGAAAGACTGATGTCCAGTGAGGCAGGTTGGTCAGGTGTGCTTTTCTCGCTCTGGATTAGCTGTTGGCTCTGCCCCTGACATGCCACAGCTATCATATTTGGGTGAAAAATTCGTCCTGTTTGCATCAACAGAATGGTGTCCTCAGAAGAGAAAACCAGACTTGGGTTCATGGCATGGTAGAAAGAGCACTAGTCAGAACTCAGGGAGTCTGGGTCTAGTTCTGACCTTGTCACCTGTTGAAGGGCTTTACCTAAGTCCGTTTTCAATGGTGTCTCAGTTTCCCTTATCCATACAATGAATAATCAGAGCAAACACATCTCTGTTTCTTTTCCAGCCCTCATCTCTAGAATTTATGAGTGTTCTAGCTCAGGGGTTCCCAACCCTTGGGCCGTGGTCTGGTCTCTATCCCTGCCCTGTTAGGAACTGGGCCGTACAGCAGGAGGGAGCAGCAGGTGAGCAGACCTCTGCCTTCTGTCAAATCAGTGGTGGCATTAGATTCTCATAGAGGCAGGAGCCCTGTTGTGAACTATGCATGCAAGGAATCTAGGTTGCACACTCCTTATGAGAATCAAATGTCTCATGATTCCCCCCCACCCTGGTCCATGGAAAAATTGTCTTCCACAAAACCAGTCCCTGATGCCCAAAAATGGACCACCACTGCTTTAGCTTATAAAGGGGAAGAAAACAAAATGTACTGGGTAGTTACCACATGCCAGGACTTGAGACAGAGACTGACACTGTTCTCACCTAATCTTCAGGAAATACTACCTCAGTTTTACAGATATACTAACCGAGGCTTAAGAGACTTGTGCAATACCACACAACTGATATATTGCTGAGCATACTTTTTGTTGCATCCATCAGGAAATCCAAGTTAAGCTGGTTGGAGCAAAAAGAGAATAAAGAGTTTGAAAATGTGACCAGAAACTAGCTTTTTCTCTTTACCTCTCATCTCTGTTTTTGTGTGTATGTATGTGTGCTAGTTTCATTGTCAGATTTCATGTGAAAACAATATGGCTGAAGCAACTCCCGTCTTCATATCACTTAGGGTAACCAATTGCTCTGGTTTGCCTGGATGTGGGACTTTCAGTTTTAAACCTAGCAAAGTCCCTGGCAAACTGTGACAAGTTGGTCTCCGGCATAGGCTTAGTTTCAAGCCCAACAGGAAATAGCATTCTTCTTTGAGTGGCCCTTGCACAATGTTCTAACATGCTCGGACCTGACTGAGTTAGACCAGGGTCTGTCCCAGAACGAGTCCCTGGGGCCAGAGGGATGTAGGTGTGCTGATTGGCTTAGGCTTGGGGAGAACCCTGCTTGGACCATACGAATGGATACTGGGGAGGGAAGGAACTTTAAAAAGGAAACAGAAGCTGTAGTCAGAAAAGGGAGTGTAGGATCCTGGTAGGTGAATAGAAATGATTCCCTACACTGGTAAATGGCAGGATCAAGTTCCAAACCCCAGTTTCCTTTTGCCGTGAACCACAGGGAGGCAGCTTTCTAAGACGTGCTGTGGTCCTTTGCCAGGTGAGGTCAAGGAAGAACGCCTGGCCGAGTTAAAGAGTGGTGATTCTGACGCAAGAACTTTGGGAGTTCTTGGCGCTGTGGCCTTTGAATAGACAACAGATCCATTTCCTGGCCCCTACTGCACAGCGGGATTTATGGAGGGGTTGGATGGGGTGTGTGTGGGAGTGGTTGGCTGGTTCTCACCATGTGAGCACATCAGCAGCAGAGCTGAGGGCTGCACTTGTGCATCCCTCCAGCATCTGGGAAGCCCCTATTTGATGCCAAGAGCGGATCCAAGCCTACTCCCTGTGGAAATATGGTTTCTACACAGGCAGAAGGACATCTGCGTAAGAGATTGATATCCTTCCCAAATTTAAAATATGCCTTCAGTGCAGTACCAGCTTGGAGTGACCTGGCTGCTGATACTGCCATTTATTAAAGCTTCTAGCAACACTCACTGGAGAGGTACTAGGCTAAAAGGAAAGATTATTTTTGGCGCTCATACTTCCTGTTTGAAGAGCAAATGGTGTTCTAGAAAGGCTTACAAAGACCAAAAAACTGCTAACATAATGACATGGAAGACAGGAGAGAAATTTCACACTGAAATTTTTACTTCAAGTGAGAAAAAAAGTGTGAAAATTATTTTAAGGGTGATGATAGAAACATGCTGTAATCAGGAAACAGAAATATGTTCTACTTAAAAAGGCCTAATGTTAGAGGTATATTGGATGGTTTTAGTGCCAAGTTTATCTTCCTACATATGGAAAATTTTAGAAGTGTTACTAACAGGAATGACTCTATAGCAAAATGATTATTCAAAAATTGTCTTGTATTTACACCTCCAGAAGCCTAAGATTAAGAGACCTGTAATGAACTTCAGTTGGCGTCTATAGTTTTTTGCCTGCCCAGAATTCTTTCTCTCTTCTTCTGCTAATGGCATGTTAATTTCATCTTAAGGAACTTACCTTAATTTTCCCTTTTCTTTATCTTTGTGGTGTTGGACTGACTGAACCCCATGGTGAGTGCATGATCAAAGCCTGGCTGTTGTCAAAAGACAAAATTGCATCAAATGTAGTTTAAGTATCCTAATTGGCTTTTATTTGTGATTTTAGAATTAAGCAACACCTCGTTTTATAAAATAGAATGTTTCCCTATGAACTGAGTCGAGGAGGTGAGCTTTATGGGCAGAAAAGATTGAAGAAAGCAGAAACAGGGAACAAAAAGATTGTTTCCAAGTTACTTTCCTTATCGAGTTAAAGCAGAGGGGACTTCATTGTTATACTAACTCATTGACTGGGATCTCCTGAGTTTTAGAAAACTTCTTTCAAAGTTCAGTTTCACTATGTGGCACTTAATGACTCCATTCTGGTCTGCTGGGGCCTAGTGCAGGAGGCTAGTCCAAAACAATGACCTCCCATAAACTTTAACACCATTCAGTCACTATGACTAGATCAGGAATGGTCATTTGACCCAATCCAGGCTAACAAAACGCAGTACTGAGACTTTTGCTTGATTGTTGGAGAAAAGATACCTAGGTTTTGTTGGGATTCTGCACTGGTGGAATAAGCCCATAGATGCTGGTGGCCATCTTTGTCTAGATAAAAGGTAACATGGCAGAAAGTAGAGCCCGGGATATTGAGAGATAATGCTTTGACCCTACTGTTTGAGCATCCAGACCTGGATATGCTTGAAGTGGATGATTTTTTTCAGCTGTAGAAGTTAAAACATTCCTTATTTTGCTTAAGCCAATTTTACTTGGTCTTGGGTTCTTTGCAAATGAAAGTCCTAATGATGAGAGAATAATTAATCATATCACTTATTTGGAATTCAGTTGTCCAGCAACTTCACCTATGTGAAACAAAGAAAACAGTGACCTGAGTGTAAGGAAATGCTGAAGTATCACATAATATGCACTGAACATCCTGAGATGGACTCAGAAGTTAGTCTTTTATTTAGGACTGTGTGTTAAGTAAGAGTCAAACTACTCTCGGTAGTGTTGTTATTTGTAAGGCAAGGGAGGGGTCATACCAAGCAGAAATTGAGAGGTGAGGGGCAATTGAGCAGCCAATTGTGGGAAAAGCCAGATGCCACATGAACTGCAAATCGACAGCAGTCTAAACCATTTAGCATAAGGTCAAAAAATGCCTGTTAAAACTGCATTGATGGCGGGGGGGCAGGGAGGGCATAACATCAATAAGCATACCTGATCTCAAACCAGACAAAGCGGGAACCAAAGGGAGGCTCAAACTTTACCTGTACGATGACCACTTGTATAACTAATCCTGAATTGCATCCCACATCTTTAAAATAAAAAAAAATAAAAATAATTGAAGGGTCTGTTACATAATTGTTGTTGATAACCCTTGTATCATCAGGAAGAGACTGCCTGCTGGTCCCCTGTTTGCTGTTTTAAAAGGTTGGGAAGTACATTCTAGAAGGTGTTCCACATGTTTTAGTCTAAAAAAAGACAAGTTTTGGTTATAAAGGGGTGAATTTCACTAACTGAAAGAGCTCTCCACCAAGTCCAATTTCCTGAGGGTAATGGATATTCTAGAAGTGCTTTTACATTGATTTAGAAATAATGGTTTCTGAGGCTTTTTACAGTTTAGCACTAAGTGGGGCAGCCTGTTTCTTGATTTTTGTCTGCTTTAGTGGAGCCACAAGTTGGATTTTGCTGCCGGTACTGAAGGAGAGAGGGACAGACTGACGTGGCAATGAAACCCAAGGAGGTCAATCTAACTGCGTCTTAAAGGGGAGGCAACACAGGTGCCAGATCTTTGAGCATTTGTTCTAGGTGAAATATTTTGTGTGATAAATGGATATTTTCTGGCAAGAATCTATCATTGTATGCTTGGTTTTGATGGTTATTTATTTTTTTAAATGACCATTTAGTTTTAAGTAGTCTCCCATGGAATAAATCTATCCTTTTTTAGAATTCATATGATACCGTGACCTCATTTCAAGAGTCATCTCAGCTGTAGATGACGTCTTTCCAGAATCTCTGGGTTAGCCTGAGTTCTGGTCAAGAGAGCTGTCTAGTCCAATTTCTACTTCTTCCTCTTCTTTGGTTTAAGATTTTCCTGAGAAATGGCAGTCCGGCCGGGGACCACATTCCTCCGCCTCTCTTGCATCCAGGAATGACCGTATGATTAATTTTCACCAATGGAATATGAGGAAATGTGATGTGTGTCAATTCTGAGTCATATTTTTAAGAAGTGGGTGTTCCTTCTCCGTGATCGCTCTTCTAGCTGGATACAGGGTACACTGGTGGAGTCACAGGTAGAAGGCACCTGGTTCTAGAATAGCCACTTAGAGAAGAGCCACTTGCTAACCAGTAACACCTTCATCAGACTATTAGGTAGACGATTGACAACTAGTTTTAGGTGGTCTGTGGGTCCAGAGTTAAATAACGTTGACTTGTTTCCTTTTCAGTTTTTTTTTTATTCTTTGATAGTGTCATTCCTTCTGCTGCACTAGATTTTAATACCTCGGTAATATACTAGTCTTTCCTTTAGACAAAAAAGATAGCAGGTGTCAGACAGAGTCTGCAGGCAGTAACTCTGTCTTGATAGAATGAAAAAATACTGATTTGTTTTGCTGTACTTGTTTTAGCAGTCATCTTTTATTTATAGTAAATGAAACTGGTTTCTAACTATAATAGGAACATATGTTTCCTTTTCAATATATGTATTTTTAAAAATAATTTGAGGTGATTAAAAAGATTAGTAATTGGCTGGGCGTGGCGGCTCACACCTGCAACTCTAGCAATTTGGGAGGCTGAAGAGGGAGGATTACTTGAGTCCAGGAGTTCTAGACAAGCCTGGGCAACATAGTAAGATCTTGTCTCTACAAAAACAAAAAATCAACTGGGTGTTGTGATGTGTGTCTGTGGTCCCAGCTACTTGAGAGGCTGAGGCAGGAGTGAGGCTGTAGTGAGCTGTGATTGTGCCATTGTACTCCAGACTGGATGACAGAGTGAAACTCTGACTTAAAATAAAATAAAATAAAGTAAAATAAAATAAAATAAGATAAATATATTAAGTAATAGTCTTGGTGGTAGTTAAGATAAATGCATTACTATAAAAATCCACTGACACATTAGTATAGAATACTCTCATATTATTTCCACAGTATAGTATTGAGAATGGGTATAATATTTGCCCTCACTTTTCATCCAAAAACTGTTAAAAATATAACCAGTCTGAGAAAGCTAAGCTGCATAAAGATGACTCATTTTACTCCAGAAAAATTCCATTTAGATCCTCAAGATGTAATCTGGTGGTGTTTTTGAATTCAGACAATCTTCGTTTCTCTTAAATGATTTTTGTGAGAAACAACTTTATTGAGATAACTCATATGTCATACAATCACCTATTTATTTATTTATTTATGCATTTATTTATTTATGTATTTATTTTGAGTTGGAGTCTCACTCTGTCGCCCAGACTGAAGTACAGTGGCCGCTCCCGGTCACCGCAGCCTCGACCTCTTGGGCTCCGGCGATCCTTCCACCTCAGCCTTCCAAGTAGCCGGAATTACAGGCATGCGCTACCATGCCTGGCTGATTTTTTTGATTTATTGTAGAGATGAGGTTTCGCTGCCCAGGCGAGTCTCAAACCCGCGGGCTGAGACAATCCACTCACCTCAGCCTCCCAAAGGCGCGGGATTACAGGCTGAGCCATCGAGCCTGGCTACAATCACACATTTAAAGTGTACAATGTAATGCTTTTTAGTATGTTTATAAAGGTGTGCACCATCACCACAATTAATCTTAGAATATTTCATCACCTTAAACAGAAGCCCTATACATATTTGCAGTCACTCCCTGTTCCCCCCCCAAATCTGCTGCCCCAAGCTCGAGGTAACCACTAATCTACTTTATGTCTATAGATTTACCTAGTATGAATATTTCATATGTATAGAATCATACAATATGTGGCCTTTTATGATCAGTTGTTTTTGCTTAGCATAATATTTTCAAGGTTCATCCATGTTGCAGCATGTATCAATACTTCATTTCCTTTTATTGCCAAATAATATTCCATTATATGTATAGATGATATTTTGTTTATTTTTTTATCCATTCATCAATTGATAGACATTTGAATTGCTTCAATTTTGAGGACTATTACAAATAATATTGCTACTAACATTTGTGCACAAGTTTTTGTGTGGATGTATGCAATCACTTCTCTTGGGTACATAGTGAGGAGTGAAATTGCTGGGTCATATGGTAACTCTGTACCCAAGAGAAGTGATTGCATACATCCAGATACTGCTTTCCAGAATGGCTGCACCATTTTACATTTCACCAGCAGTATATGAGAGTTTGAATTTTTCCACATCCTCACCAACACTTACTACCAGTCTAACTGATTACAGTCAGCCTGGTGGATATGAAGTGGTATTGATTTTGGCTTCCTTGCTGGCCAATGATTTTGAGGGGTTTGTGTGTGTGTGTGTGTGTGTGTGTGTGTGTGTGTTACTAGTCATTTGTATATTTTCCTTGGAAAAAAGTCTAGTCAGGTTATCTGCCCAATTTTAATAAGGTTGTTTATTATGTTATTATTGACTTTCAGGAATTCTTTATATACTCTGAATACAAGTCCCTTATCAGATATATGATTTCCAAATATTTCCTTCCAATTTTTAGGTTGTCTTTTCACTTTTTGATAGTATTACTTGCAACATCTGTGACTTTTTGTAGCCTCCATGACCTCATAATTTTATCCATCCATTCATCCTTTCATTTATTCAACAATTCACTAATGTGATAAAATCTATTGATTGATTTACTTTTTTTTCTTCCTCCAAGTATGAAGAGTTTTAATAGAAGAAAACAAAGACTTACTCATAAGTTGAGAAGGCTGGGGGAAAAAAGGTCAGGGGAATTCTTGTTAGTTTTCGGCCAGCAGCACCAAAGTGAATTGTTTTTTATTTAAAAATTTAAATTTTTTTAATTTTAAAGATGTAGAGTACCATTCAGAATTAGGTACATAAGTGGTCATCATATAGATGAAGTTTGGGCCCAAAGTGGGTGATCCTTAAGAGCTCACCTGGAAACCGCTTTGACTCTGTGTAGCTCCCATCAACATAACTTTTTCTGACTCTTTAATTGGCTTGCTTTCTTGACTTGTGAGCAGGAGAATTTTCTGTAGTGAAGCAACTAAGTGAAAAAAACCTTAATTGAAGACACAGTAAGGAATTGATGTTTTTCACCAGTTAAGAAATGTAATCCTTATTCAACAGGACCTCTGTGTTGAAGCATGGGGTCATGCCTGACAGTTCCTTGCAAGAAAAAGAAGTTTTGGAAAACATGTCAAGAAATCTTTAGCTTTTAAAGTAGCGATTTCAGTATTATCCACACTTCAATGACAGATTAATACACTTTTAGAAAAGTACTTTATGTGAAGTGTTTGTATTCACTTTCCATCCAGCACGTACTTCTGATCTTCCCTCTTAAGAAAACAACAAAATAAAATTCAACTTGCCCTGTTTCCTTTGAAAAAGTCTGGATATTTTAGAATACTCCAAATTAAGCTGCATTATATGCTGTTCAACTGGTAAATGCAAATTGTTTCTCATGATGAGTGTATTTAGTCAGGGAAGGGATCAAGGTTCGTGCTTGATCAATTTTGCCTTTTTATTTATTTTGATTTTTTGTAGAGATGAAGTCTCACTATGTTGCCCAGGCTGGTCCTGAACTCTTGGCTCAAGCAATCCTCCTGCGTTAGCCTCCCAGAATGCTGGGATGACGAGTATGAGCCACCATGCCTGGACCTTAGTTTTGCCTTTATAATTTTTTGATTATTTCTTTTAGATTCAAGGGGATACATGTGCAGGTTTGTCACACAGGTATATTGCATGATGGTGAGATTTGGGCTTCTATTGAGCCTAACACCCAAGTGGTGAGCATGGTATCCTGTGGGTGGTTTTTCAACCCTTACCCTCCCCCCTTTAGGAGTCCCCATTGTCTTTTGTTCCCATCCTTATGCTAGTGTGTATTCAGTATTTAGCTCCCACATAGAAGTGACAACATGCAGTACTCGATTTTCTGTTCCTTCTTTGATTCTCTTAGAATAATAGCCTCCAGCTGCACCCACGCTGCTGCAAAGGACATGATTTCATTCTTTGCCTTCCACTTTGAATTGCAATTTATTCTTCAAATGACAGGTGTCATCAGTTTTCTCATTTGTATCATGGATATAACAACATGTATTTCATAAAGTTTTATGAAGATTAACTGTGTACAGGCCTCGTTCAGTGTCTGGCTTAGAGTCGGTGCTCAATTAATTTATTAAATTTTATCTTTTCTTGATTTTGTATACAGGAGTTCAAGCCTTGAGAGTCTGACTAGATTAACACCATGGAGAAAACAAATTATACAAAGTATCTTGGGGATCAGGCATCTGCAAGTGTATTTCCCCTTAAGAATTGAATGAGGGGAGTGGTGCAGTAAGATATCAGGTGTATGGAATGTTTAGAAATGCCAGATTCTGAGTCACAGAGACCACAGCTTGCCCAGCACCCCATGGGTGGCCAGTGGAGACACATGCAGATCAGAGGGCTGGCTCAGGCTCAGGGCTCCCTGTTCAATCTCTCCGTGAACATCTGCTTTATGGAAAGAAGCAGATCAAATGGCCCACAAAAGTATCCAAGTCAGATGGAAAAAAAAAAATGATGTTTCTTATGTCCTAGGCTTAAGTTCATTTCCCAAAAAAGGCACATGGTGTACTTAGTAGCATTTTTCAGAGGAATGTAATTCCCTGACATTGGCATAATGATCTGGAAGGCACTTCAGAGCCAAGATGGAGTGTGTAGCTTGAAAGAAGGGTAGAATCTTTAGAACAGGCCAAGTAAATGAGGAGGTTGTCACCTTTATTTTATGATTCATGATTTTGCTTCAGTTCTGGGAGACACTGATTTGAACGTTCCTTCTTATTCAAAGACATGTGCGCACAGCACGTGTCATAAAATTGAGTTTAAGTAATGCAATAGCATGCATCTTGGACATTTACTGGCTGCAAGGCACTGTGTGAACCCCTGTGGGGGTTGTAGACAGACAGGTATATAATACTATCATATTTTTCAGAGAAGCTGACAGTGGAGTTGAGATAAGCAAGACATCTGGGATGGTTAGTTCTATGTATCAACTTGGCTAAATTATAATACCTAGTTATTTAATCAAGCACTAATCTAGGAATTTCTTATGAAGATACTTTATAGACATGATTTACAGATGTGGTTAATATCTGTAATCAGTTGATTTGAAGTAAAGGAGATCATCCTTGGTAATGTGGCCTCATCCAATTTGCTGAAGGCCTTAAAAGCAAAAACTTAGGTTTCCTGGACTAGAAGAAATTCTGCCTCATAAATGGCACCACCCACTACTGCCTGAGTTTCCAGCCTGTTGAACTGTCTTGCAGATTTCAGACTTACCAGCCCCACATTTGTGTCAGCCAATTCCTCAATATAAACACCCCCTCTAACTTCTATTGGTCTGTTTCTCTGGAGAACTTTGACTGATACCCCATCCAATAACTAATACAAGGCAGAATGGATGCTACATAAGAGCAAGGACTTCGTTTTGTTCATTTGTGTATCCAAGCAAATAGAACAGTGCCTGGTGTCTACTTTACACTTGATATGTATGTCTTGGATGGATAGATAAATGACTGGGGTGGCTGGCTGGATGAACAGATGAAGAAATTGTGGTAAGAATAATACAGAAAGCTTCTAATGCCCATACAAAATCATAGAATTCTTCAAATCAACCTTGAATTTCAGTTTTTAATTTTTATCCTTTTTCTCCTAAAAACAAACATATTCAATGTAAAATGGTGACAAGTCGGAACCAAAGGCAACTTATTCCATTCATTAGTGTGATCAGTTTAAGAATGGAAGGCAGTCAGGTGTGGTGACTCATGCCTATAATCCCAGCACTTGGGAGGCCGAGGTGAGAAGATTGCTTGAGACCATGGGTTTGAGACCAACCTGGGCAGCTTGGCGAGACCTTATCTCTACAATAAATCAAAACATTAGCTGGGTATGGTGGCACATGCTTGTAGTTCCAGCTACTTAGAAGGCTGAGGCAGAAGGATCACTTGAGCCCAGCAGGTTGAGGTTGCGGTGGTCATGAGCATGCCACTGCACTCTAGCCTGGGTAACAGAGTGAGACTCTGACTCAAAAAAAAAAAAAATGGAAGGCAAGACAGGGGTGCCTAGGTTCTGAACTGTGAGCTATTGAAGAGATGTATGTTAAGTGCTGCTTCTGGGGAAGTTTTTCTTCTCCTGAAACAAAAATCCTCTTTCTTCTCTAGATATACAGTTAACTGTAAAGAATGCTTTAAATTGGACTCGGTGGCTCAGCCTGTAATCCCGCGCCTTTGGGAGGCTGAGGTGAGTGGATTGCCTGAACCCGCGGGTTCGAGACCGGCCTGGGCAGCGAGACCTCATCTCTACAATAAATCAAAAAATCAGCCGGGCGTGGTAACGCCTGCCTGTAGTTCCAGCTACTCGGAAGGCTGAGGCGGAAGGATCGCCGGAGCCCAGCAGGTGGAGGCTGCGGTGGCCGGGAGTGGCCACTGCACTCCAATCTGGGCGACAGAGTGAGACTCCAACTCAAAAAAAAAAAAAAAAAGAATGCTTTAAGTTCCCGCAACCGTTCTTTACCAGCTGAAGAAGTGCTCAGCCTTGAAAATTACAGAAAAATCGAGTGAGAATCCTGATGTACCACATCTGAAGCCCACCTGAACTTAACTCTGGAGTGTGTGTGTGTGTGTGTGTGTGTGTGTGTGTGTGTGTGTGTGTTTGTGAATGTGGATGAGATAATGCATTGTTCTATTGATTAAGACAGTTTGAATCATAATTTTTGTTACTTGAACTTTTTCATCTTGATTCATTAAATGAACACACAATCATGCTAGGATGGCTTGCAGTGGCCATTAGTTTAAAAATTTTTAAAAAACTGAGTTTGTTTTACATCATCAATGATAAGCTGCTTACTTTAGTTGTTGGCATACATTTTTTACTCTTTAATTGTGATGCTTCTTGGAAATCAGAAAAAAGCTCCTGAAGAATTGAAAAGAACACAAAAGTACCCATGTTAGTAGTGAAATTAATTCTAACAAATTGTAACCCTGTGTCCTTTACTCAAAAAGCAATGGAAATAATTTTCAGGGATCCACAAACAGAAAACTGTCTAATTCTCAACAGCCTTTAATTATTCCTGAGTGAATTATTTCCTTTTATACTTTGGATCATTGCACCCAGACACCTTCCTAATAGCCTTTGGGGGTTATAGAATGCCAGGATGGAGATGGTAAGATTACATATGTGTCTGTTTCATTGATTTGTTTTTGATAGGCTGTCAAGGAATATGAAGGGTCAAATTTCTAGTGATAGTGGAAAAATGAATTAGAGCCCTTAAAAGAGTAAAATTCAGTGAGGGCAAATCCACTATCACTTGAAGACACAAGTTAAACTCTTCTATCAAAAGGAATAAACAAACTATTTAGAAAAAGACTTTCTCATCTTAATTCTTTCAATCTTAATAAGAGTAAAGCATGTGGATCATTTATTCCTTAGAGGTAGTGATATTAGATATATGTATAAGCTCTCTGAGTACTTCTCATTCTGTGAAAAGTAGTGACTTTCTCAAATGAAAAATGCCGTGCTTCTCTCATTCTGCCCATGGAGTTTGTCCTAAGTTTTTGAGAGAGTTCAACATTTAGTGAGGTATAGTAGGCCTTTGGGGGCTCAGAAAGGAATACATGATTTGATAATGAGGGAGAAGGATTGGTTGTGATGAAGACCCTTCTTTGAAAGCAGCTGCCAGTGGTGGAATGGAGACTTGAACCTGGAGAGTCTGGCTTTAGGCTCTGTTTGGATCCTATACTTCCTACTGAGAAGAGTCACCTGGGTTCCAAAGTCACTCCATTTCACAGTTCTAATCCTTTTCTGGATTCAGCTGCATCACTCTCCTTATATGGTATGTAATATCCTCTTATAATAACTTCCTTGTGAGGTTTTAATAAACATTTACAAAAGTTAGTTCTGTTACTTGCATGCAGAAGTGATTTAACTAAGACAGTTGTTGGCCTCTAACAGAAAGGTCAGTGAAGTCTTCATGATTGTTCTTTCAGGCATGAAAAGTTAACACTCCTTCCAGCAGTATAGAATCCAACAGGAAATGGGTTTACGTTTCAGGAAAGACCGTTTGGTTAGACCATTGGATGCGGTAAGCAGCCTTATGAGCAAGAGAAAATTAAGGACTAAGTTATTGGGGTCTTTAAAAACTAGATCAATTACAAACCTGTGTGAAGCAGGGGACTGGAGCCGAAGATATTTTGAGGTCCTTTCCAGTGATATATTTCTAAAAATAAAAGACCTCATTATTCCAACCTTCTGGTGAGTAGGTAATGGCAGGGTCCGCTTGTAGAAGTTTCTCTGGGGACTTAGTTAAAGCCAATGGGATCTCTTAGGTAAGTTCTCTGTTCAGATTCCTCAATTAGGGAAGACTTCTCACATAGGAAGGCTGAGGCAGAAGGAATTATGACTACTATAGTGTAAGTTCCTTGATGTCAGGCACTGCATCTACACTTTTTGTCTTTTCCTAGTGCTGTGGGAATTTGTCATTTAATTCTCATGATAATGACAACTACAAAATTAACAGAAGGATGTTAAGTTAATAAACTGTGTTCAATGTGGATATTTTAAAAGATCTTATCAGTGTTTTACATTTTGGATTGGGAGACAGATGCTTCATGGTGATCGTAAATCATTAAATGGATGATTTGTGACTCAGATGCTGATTGAAAATCTTTGATATCACCTGGCAGCCCTCAGCCAGCCTTACTAGAGAACGATATTCTTTCCTGATTAGTGCATTTCTGAAGGGACTTCGTTTTTTTTTTTTTTTTTAAAATCAGAGTCTCACTCTGTTGCCTAAACTGGAGTGCAGTGGCATACTCACGGCCACCATAGCCTCGACCTACCAGACTCAGATGATCTTTCTGCTTCAGCCTTCCAAATAGCCGGAACTACAGGCATGCACCACCACACCGGCTATTTTTTTAAATTTATTGAAGAGATGAGGTCTCACCAAGTTTCCCAGGTTGGTCTCGAACCCTGGGCTTGGGCCATCCTCTCACCTCTACCTCCCAAATTACTGGGACTACAGGTGTGAGCCACTGTGCCCGGCCAGGGAGTTCATTTCTTTTGAGATGCTATGGAGAGAAACTGAAATGTTATCAGGTCTTCATGATGTGAATTATGTAAACAATAACCACATGACTCTTGTTCTATGCTGAAAAATTTACTTAAGGTCTTAAAATCTATATGGGGAAATCACCAAAAATTCTCCACATTTAACATTCTTTGTGATGCAACATGTGGTCTCCAATGCTCGTTGGGTTCCTAAGACACTGCTTGATTCTCCTGGCTTATTGATGGTTTATAGGAAACCTGTAGGAGAGAGATGTGGGCGGCTCATGTGCCAAAGATCATCATCAGGCACTGAAAAAGAGGTGGATAGAAAAAATGCACTCCCATTAATTTAAAAAAGTCTCAATAAGCTTCAACTGTGATTCTCTTTGTTTTGGTTTATGTGACAGTATCTTGAAGGACAAAATTTTCTGGAAGCATAAACCATCCCCAGATTTTGTGACAGAATCATGACATATAAGCCTTTGTTGCCACAGTGATCAGAGGCGGGCTCTTATATCTGGCCACCTGTGACCCGTTAATTTAATTATTCCAATATAAGCATTAATTTAACAGATATTGAGACTCCTATGTGTCAGGTGCTTGGATGAGTACTGAGGAGAGTGGTCAGCCACAGACCCTACCTTCATGATTTTCAGTTCCAATTACTATCCTATAAACAGTTTGATTCATACAATATTAAAAAGAATCCTTTAGGTCTACCATTGCAAGGTTGTCTTCAAATTTTAAGTGTATTTTGGGTTTATTACACTTCTTCTCCTTTGTACCTTGTTTGCCTTTGGATCTGCAAATTACTTCTTAGAAATATTCAAGCCAAATTTTCTTTAGTGCATTTCTGGCATTTACATAAAATTGTGGGTTTTTGTTAAAAGACAAGGTATGCTGTCAAAACTTTTTCTATTGAATTTTAGTGGAATACTGCAATGGTAGGTGATCACCAGACAAATAAATCTTGTTTAAAAATGGAAAACATTTCTCTTTCTCTCTTAGAGCTTCCTGTAAAAATCAGGAACACTATTCAAACTTTACTTTCACAGGCCTGTACACTGCAGAGGAAAGAGGTCCAAAGGGAAATATAATTTGTCGAAGGAAAAACACCATGGAGATTAAAAAAAAAAAAGTATCGAGACACTTGAAACAAAGGAATGGGTCACAGCATTCGACTGAAGACCGGAAAACACCAGGGGTTAGCATAGCCGAAAATACATGTAAACATATTTTAGTTTTGAGAAATGGCTCATAGGAGACTTAATGGCTGTGAAAAGCCCCCTTTTATTTCACATAGGAAGGAGGATTAAAATAGCCCATTTATAGCACTGGGAAATCCAGTCCCCAAGGGTACCAGTTCACTTGAGCTAACTACCAGTTGCAGAGAACCTGCTTTGTACCAGGCACTGTAGACACAGGAAGAAGAAGGAGATACAGTCCACAGTCTGGAGAGGCTTCCAGCCCATTGTGAAAGTAAATATCCAAGCACAAAATTTCTCTATGTTGTGATATGATCTGTGATGCAGGAAAGCCTGGTTGCCATGGGTGTGCTTTGAACCTAGGGTACAGGAAGGAGGTAGCATAGTAGAATTTCTGGAAGTGATGGCTGAGCTATGTCTTCAAAGAGTAGGTAGTGAGTAGCCTTATTTCAATGAAGGAGTATTTTCAATTTGAAACAATTAAAAAAACTGAATGAGGATTTTCACAAGATGATGCATATGCCATTGAAACATTCAAAGTTGAATATTAAAGGCAGTAATCACATCCCAGTTCTGCTGATTTTTCCCTTGCCAAAGAGCAGAGGTAAAAACCATTGATCAATTGGATATAGTAATTCACCTGCAAATATGTTCATATAGATTCTGCCAACTGGCTTTTTTGAACAACATTCTCCCCAGATGACTTTCTGGTAACTGGGAAATTATGGCAGGGTTCCTGCTAACGGGTTCTGTTGCCAAATAGCCAAAACCATCCTTGTGAGGGGAAAAGCACTTGGACTTTCTTCATTCGGTGACTTGTATCAGGTTCACAGCATTCCCACAGGGTTATTTCAGGATAGCTTGAAAATAGATGGTGATTGCATTAACCCTTTCTCAGATGGTATTAATCACTCAAGCCTTGTCAAGAGGCAGATACTGATTTCATTCACAAAATATGTTGCTGATAAGATAAATTGATTGCTTTTCAGTCTCAGGAAATCAAATAAGTCACACTGAAGTCAAAGATGGCATGAACTGGTGGCCTTCTCCTGGTTGGGCAGTTTCCTTTCAGGAAAATGCTGTAGTGGTACACAATAGTTTTGGGAAAAGAAAGTAAGGGTCTCTTGATTCTCTGAAAATGTATCTGTTCTGAGAAATACTTAAAAAATGATTGACTTTCTTGATAAGTCTCTTTCACAACATTTAAACAACTTAAGAATTTGGGGATTTTCTTTATAATGTTCTTATTATAGCAAATTCTCTATTCATGTTTCTCTTTATTATTTTACTTCTGCCAGAAAGGAGAAAAAATAAAGGAAAGAAAAAGAAAAAGAAGTCTCTCACATTGCCGTAGATAAATCATATTGGACCACTTTTCACTCAGCCATTCAGATTCTTGTTCATTTTGGATACATCCATGTTGGAGCAAAAATATGGCTTGAAAGGGCTGCAGTCCCACAGGAATTTCAATCAACCAAATTCCAAATAAATGTACAATCGAATTAAAAAGTGGGTACTGGCTATGCATACACAGTTTCTAAAGGAGCATCTGTCACTACCAGAGTGCCCATCTTCTGTGTGACAGCCAACTCTTCAGAAACTCTAGGGCACATTTAGGAGAAGCTGCTGGGGTCTGTGTCTTTGGAGTTTAGGGCAGGTGCAGTGACATGAACAACAGATAACTGTTCTCAGCCTGGCATGATGCTTAAATTTCATACGTTGCCAGGGTTTCCTTGCAAAGTTAATGAAGCAGAGTTGTCTAAATCCTACTAAGCTGTCGTGGATGTGTTTCTGGGTTTCTTTTCTCATTTCTACTCATCTCAGAGAACAGACAAGTCTAGTTCACAATCCTGCTGCTCTCACTCAGCTCTCGAGGTTCTGTAGAAATAAGTTCTTACTTCCCACAACTATAAAATGGCAGTGTTGAGAAGTTAGTTGTTATGGCTTGGACATACTTGGGAAATCTTACACAGAATGAAAAGACTTTCTATTCTATTCTATTCTATTCTATTCTATTCTATTCTATTCTATTCTATTCTATTCTATTCTATTCTGTATCACTAAAGCATTTTCCCAAACGAAAATTATTCCAACCAGGAGAAGGTCGTCAGTTCATGCCATCTTTGACTTCAGCATGACTCGTTTGATTTCCTGAGACTGAAAAGGAATCAATTTATCTTATCAGTAACACATTTTGTGAATGACAAATCTTTTAGATGCTTTCCAATAGCCATTGACAGGTAGAGTTAGAGGTTAATATCACCGTCATTTCAGTCCATTCCCATTTCAGTCCATATGGCTGGATGTTCTTGGTATACACCCAAGCATAACTTGGAATCACTACTTCACTGTCTGTAACTGAAAAGCTTTGGTTGTCACTGAGTCTACTGGAGCTAAATCAGTCTCTGAAGGAGCAGTAGAGAGGATAATGGAACTTTGGGTAATGAAAAGAAATAGTTGAATTTGTTGAGAAAAAAGCCTCAGGGATGAATTCTGGCTGGAAAGTGAATTGAACCCTTCTTGAGAGTGTAGCAGGATCTACCCTGTTCTAGCTGCGGGTGACTCTGAATCTTACCATGTGCCTGTCATGAGCAGCCAGAGGGGAGCTTCCAACCTCTGGGTCTCAGACACTAGGACTAGGGTGGAAGCACATTGCTCTTTTTATTTTTCCTTTGATCCTCACTTTTTGCCTTCACTTTGTGTCCCATTCACATCCCTGTATGTCCCTCTAGCTTTTTCTCATCCTGTCTCTCCTTTTCTTTTCTCCCCAATCTCCCTACCCTGCAATCTCCTGGTTGGTGCAAATGTAATTGCAGTTTTAGACCATGAATCATTATAACTAGGCTCAAACACATCTTTATTAATCAAAATAGGAACCATTACAATCAGCACATTTTTACCAACAAGAAATAAGTTCGTTTATTCCCATAGCATAAAAATCTGTGCTTCGGGATTTGACAAACTCTTGGAAAGCATTTTCTGCATCCTGCTGGTTGTGGAAGCGTTTTCCCTGCAAAAAGTTGTTGAGATGTTTGAAGAAATGGTAGTTGGTTGGTGAGAGGTCAGGTGAATATGGAAGATGAGACAGAACTTTGTACCCCAATTTGTTCAATTTTTCAAGCGTTGGTTGTGTAACATGCAGTCGGGCATTGTTGTGGAGAAGAATTGGGCTCTTTCTGTTGACCAATGCCAGCTGCAGGTGTTGCAGACTTCAGTGCATCTCATCGATTTGCTGAGCATTCTTCTCAGATGTCATGTTTTCACCGGGATTCAGAAAGCTGTAGTGGGCCAGAATGGCAGAAGACCACCAAATAATGATAATGACCTTTTTATGGTGCAAGTTTGGCTTTGGGAAGTGCTTTGTAGTTTCTTTTCAGTCCAACCACTGAGCTAATCATTGCCAATTGTCATATAGAATCCACTTTTTGTTGTACATCACAATCTGATCGAGAATAGTTCATTGCTGTTGCGTAGAATAAGAGATGACACCTCAAAAGACAATTTTTAAAATTTTTAGTCAGCTCATGAGGCACCCAGTTATCGAGCTTTTTCACCTTTCCAATTTGCTTCAAATGCTGAATGACCATAGAATGGTCGATGTTGAGTTCTTCAGAAACTTCTTGCGTAGTTTTAAGAGGATCAACTTCCATGAAAGCTCTCAATTGGCTCTTGTCTCCTTTGCAAAACTTCTTGAACAACCACTGCACAGCACATTCATTAGTAGTTCCTGGACCAAATGTATTGTTGATGTTGTGAGTTGTCTCTGCTGTTTTATGAACCATTTTGAACTTGAGTAAGAAAATTGCTCGAATTTGCTTTTTGTCTAACATCATTTCCATAATCTAAAATAAATAATATAAAATAAACAAGTAATAAGTCATTAGCAAAAAAAGTAAGAAATGTGCATTCAAATAATGTATAACATAACTACATGTATTTAAGCATGTATTCCAATATCAAATGGCAAGTTTCAACAATGCAAAAACGCAATTACTTTTGCACCACGATAATACGTCAATGAACATGGGAGTGCAGGTATCTTTTTAACATACTGATTTCATTTTCTTTGGATATATAGCCAAATTTGGGATTGCTGGATTACATGGTAGTTCTATTTTTGACTTTTTTTTTTGAGGAGCCTCCATACTGTTTTCCATAATGGCTGTACTAATTTACATTCCTTAAAACTGTGTACAAGCGTTCCCTTTCCTCCACATCCTCTCCAACACTTGTTATTGCTGTTTGAAGATGACACAATGTTGTATGTTGAAAACCCTAAAGGCTTTACCAAAAAGCCTGTTAAAACTAATCAACAAATTCAATAAAATTGCAAGATAAAAAATCAATACACAGAAATCAAGCTGCACCATGGAGTGTCATGAAGCCACTGAAGGCCACGGTACCTGTGACCATCAGAGGCCAGGCCAGCTGGGAGCTGTTAGACTCCTGGTGTCTATGTGCCTGGTGCTTTGAGGTAAGACTGGTTCTCAACTGCTCCCAAATTTGGACCAAATGAGTCCTCAGACACTTGGATAATTTGGTGGGAAGCATGTTGCATGAGGGAACTATTGGATTTTCTGCTAGTAAACTGCATCTTAGGTCATTAACCAAAGCTGTATAACTGTATTTGTGCCCTATTTTCACAATAGGTCAAACTCTGTGTTGATTATACATTAAAATCATTCAGGGAAGATTTGCAAAGTGCTGATATCTGGGTCCACTCCCAAAGATTCTGGTGCATTTGGCCTGGGCAGTGTGGCCTGGGTAGTTGGAATACAAATAAAACAAAAAAAAGCAAAACAAAAACTCCTTGGGTGATTCCAATGGGCTGGCAAAGTTGAAAACCATAGAAATGGCTTCGGCATAGAGACTGAATTAAATGTTTTAATACAAGTGAAGTGCTCAGAAGATTATTGGGCACGTGGAAGATACAGTAACAATGTTACTGTTTTTGTTATTATTATTGGCACATGGCTGAAAACCAGACCAAATACTGGGAACACAATTAGACAGAATATCTCAATTCTCACACACTAGTCATATCCTCACCAAAGACCAGGGAACAGTTATCCACTTAATAGTTGTGTTTCTCTTTCTACTTATGTAATTATCACTTGAAAGGTGGATCTTTGATGTCTGCCTGGCAAAAGGAGGCTTATTGGCACTGGTTTCTGAAATGAGAAAGGCAAATTTGTGAAACTGAAATGTTTTTATATTTCTTAACATCTCCATGTCTTGGAAGAAGACTACAGATGAATAAATATTGAGCCCTTAAGAAGAGACTAAATGGAAGAACATTTGCTAGTTATTCTTCCCTGATGAAAACATTAGTGCTGATTAATTTGCAATGAACACCTATGTGTAGGGCCTCACAGGAGACCCAACAAAATATAAGACTTAAGTTTCTCAATGAAAGAGTTTATAATATTTATTCAGAACCTATACAAAATGTTAACGAGAGTCAAATTCATTTCAAATGCTTAAATAAAAATCACTGGACTGCCATTTTAGAGTTGTATAAAGTTGACTTACTTACTGTAGCAGATTTCTTTCCTCTGCTTTACTTGTTGTTTGTGTATTACCCCGACAAATATAATGGGACACAAAATATCTTAATGGATTTTTCCTCCTCTTTCCTTTTCAGAGAAAAAAGAAGCATTCACATGGAAATAAGCCCTTTTCATCAGATTTTTACTATTTTAAAGTTTAAAGCTTTAGAACTATCTTCAAAAGTTGAAATTGCTCAAATAAAGAAATCATTTCAGTATAAGCTGAAAGAGTAACTGCCTTTGTATTATCTTTGTGGAATCTTGTTTTCATCTGAGTCAGTACTGTAGCAAGATTATACTATTGTTCTCAATTGGGGTTAAGGTGGGCGAGTGTAGCCTGTGGCTGAAGAGTATTGTATACATGGGACATGTAATTTAAGATTTTTCTTAAAATTACTAAGCTTTGGCTGAGCTGTCACAGGAAGTACAGGCTGGAAATATTACACAGTAGCTCAATCTCTCACAATGGAAAAGTACACAAAGTCTCAATGCATGCTACCGCAATAACTTTTTGGCATCTGTTCAGAATGTAGGCTGGCCAGCCTCTCTGGTGCCTCTTTTTAAATATAAAAATGGTGATGGTCAGTATTGACATAGTTCCTTTGACTTATTTGCGTTGACAGTGCTGCCAGTGATGACTTGTACTCTTGAGAACTGCAAAAGGTGACACTTCCAGGGTTACTCTGCAAATGGCCCTTTCTAATTTAATTATGCCAATATGCCTTTTCTGTAAGTTAACATTGCTAAGACAAAAAACCCTGGCAGAGTTGGGTTTCCACACTCAATCAGTAGTTCACTCACTCATCTGTTTAATTAATTCATTCAGACAAGAGTTTATTGAATGTGTACCTGGAGCCAGGTATTATACTAGGCACAGAGGCCTGACAAAGACCTTGGGGGGAGGGGGTTGTCCCTGTTTTGTTGCTTTCTATTTGGTGGTCCTGGGCAAGTCATATAGGCATATTTAGCCTTCCTTTTCTAATCCACTCCAGCAGGCCATGCATGTGACCTTTGGTGTCTCTGCCTAGTATCCATCCCCCTCTTGTTGAACTCAGAAGTCATCAGGTGATTTGGTTTGACCACTGAAATGTGGCACAGGGGACACAAAGCACTTCCATGTGAAAGTGCTCTTGATTGCCACCTCTCTCTCTTCCCTCTTTTGTGAGCCCAACAATGTTCTTTTTCTTTTCTTTCTTTTTTTTTTTTGAGTTGGAGTCTCACTCTGTCACCTAGACTGGAGTGCAGTGGCCGCTCCCCGCCACCGCAGCCTCGACCTGCTGGGCTCCGGCGATCCTACCGCCTCAGCCTTCCAAGTAGCTGGAACCACAGGTGTGCGCTACCACGCCCCGCCAATTTTTTGATTTATTGTAGAGACAAGGTCTCGCCAAGTTGCCCAGGTGGGTCTCGAACCCGCGGGCTCAGGCAATCCACTCACCTCGGCCTCCCAAAGCACGGGATTACAGGCTGAGCCACGGAGCCCGGCTATGGGCTGCTCTTTCCGCTTAGGTCCAGGAGTGACGGCATGGGGGGCAGACCAGAGCAGACACGTGACAGCCTGGGAGCATTTGCAAGGAGAAGTCTTGAGATTTTTGGAGTCATTTGTTGCTGTTGCAGAACCTCACCTGTCCCGAATAATACAGTTAGCTCTCACTGTGAGGGTTCATTGTGGCTATGGCTGGTAACCTCACTTCAACCTTGAATCATCACTTCAACCGGGTTCTTTTCCTTTTAAAACTTTCCCAAGTGAAATTCCTCTCCCGCACCCATCCATTTCTCACACACAGTTGCTGCCACTCAGAAGGAGAAGCCCGGGACACAGGAGGGGAAGGGAACATGGAGTGTGTGGGGGAAATTTATAGTGGATGGCGGAAGAGCTAAGGGAGTTTCTTCAAGGGTTGCATCTGCAGGACCTTCTGCTTCAGTTTTGCCCCAGATGTCACAGTCCACAGCTGCTTCCAATCATTAGATGCACGCATTTCCTGTCGAAGCCAAATAATAAAAAAGACAAGACGCACACCAGCAAAACCTTCTTCACCCTTTTTTCCTCCCTTGCCTTCTCTCCTCCTCCCTTTCTTTTCTTTAAATCTCCAAATTTATATTTCTGGATTTAAACACATGCCTTCAGAAATGGCTAATAGTTTTTATTTGGGAAGACAAGACACTTTCTGTAAATTATTTTATTTTCTCTAAAAGATCCTCCTTCTGAAATCCAAAGTGACTCCTGAGTTGGTGGTGCAACTGTTCTATCAGTGGTGGGTGTTGTCCTCAGGATTCGATTCTGATGCCTGGATTTGTGCTCTGACCTACTCCCCTGGGGGAGGGAGGGACAGAGGAGCACTTGGAGGAAAGTGAAAAGCCACTGGTCAATGCTCTTTGGTTTTAACCTAAGCTTATCTTTAACCTAGCAGTCCCCAACTCTTTGGCATCAGGAACCAGTTTCGTGGAAGACAGTTTTTCCATAGATGGGAATGGGGGGAGGGCAGTGGATCATCAGGCATTAGATTCTCATAAGGAGTGTACAACCTAGATCCCTCTCATGTGCAGTTCATAATAGAGTTTGCACTCCTATGAGAATCTAATGCCCCCGCGGATCTGACAGAAGGCAGAGCTCCGCTTGCCTGCTGCTCACCTCCTGCTGTGCGGCTCAGTTTCTAGCAGGCCATGAACTGATACCGTCTGTGGTGGGGGTGGGGATAGGGATGGGGGGTGGGAGGGAGGGAAGGGTGGGAGGGTAAGGGAGAGGAGTCAGAGACCACTGCTTTAACCTATTGTTATGGTAAACTAGTTTTAATTCAAACATTCAACAAATATTTACTGAAATACTCTACAAATATTTACCAGATTCTGGATCTATATTCTGGATATTATATTTTCTTATTCTTCTCTGGCTTTTAAATGGATGGTGATTCAGTTAAGTTTCCAGGGAAATAGCTTCTGAAACTAGAATTTGCATGCACAACATTTATTGGTGTGTGTGTTTGGCAGCAACATCTGTGAGAGAGTGAGGGAAGCAGGACTGGGCAAAGGGAGGAGTTGAGGTGTGAGACAGCAGCCACAGAGACCCCAGTCAACCCCACCGGAGCTGAACAGCAGAGATGGCCCTCCATTGTTCCATTTTGGGATAAGAGGGCTTATATTCTTTTCCCTGGAACATCACAGTCATTGGATATGGCCTGTCAGAGAGGGCAGGACCTTGGGAGAGGCAGCCTAGGGAGAGGTTCCCTTTGTTGAAGGGCAATTCCAAAGTTTCACTGGAGTCAGCAACCACCACTTGTAGCAGCTGAAAGGATGAGTGTCACCATCTCTTAGGGGGATCTGGGTAGCCCATGACAGCAACCACTACAGATGGACTAAAGACAGGACTGCCATGTACCACTATTTTTTAGAAAGGCTCTGCCTGGGTCTAAGTTGTGAGTTAATAGAACTTGTTAGTCTTCAGATCTCACCTCTTCATTCTGCACTCTTTCCTGTTATCCTCATTTTACTCACTGAGATACCAGAGATGAGATAAGAATTTCCTTTCAAAAAATATTGTTGTTTGCCCAAAAATAAACAAGCAGAGAATCAAATTAAAAGCACAATCCCATTCACAATAACTACAAAAAAAAAAAAAAAAGAAAGAAAGAAAGAAAAAAGAAAGAAAGAAAGAAAGAAAGAAAGAAGAAATACCTTGGCATCTTCCTAACCAGAGAAGTGAAAGACTTTTACAATGAAAACTACAAAACGTTGCTCAAAGAAATCAAAGATGACACAAACAAAAGGAAAAATATTCCACGCTCATGAATCGGAAGCATCAATATTGTTAAGATGGCCATCCTACCCAAGGCAATCTACAGATTCACGGCAATACCCATCAGATTATCAACATCATTCTTCTCAGGCCTGGAAACGACAATACAAAAACTCATATGGAAACAAAAAAGACCATGAATAGCTAAAATGATCTTCAGCAAAAGAAACCAAGTAGGAGGTATCATCCTTCTAGACTTTATTCTTTATTATAAGGCTACAATAATAAAAACAACCTGGCATTAGTACACGAACACGGATATAGACCAATGGAACAGGACAGAGATTCTGGAAGCAAGACCTTGATTTCTCAACCAACTCATCTTCAACAAGCCACCACCAACAACCACTGGGAAGAAGAGACCCTATTTAGTAAATGGTGCTGGGAAAACCGGCTGACAGCATGCAGAAGAATGAAACAGGACTCCTACCTATCATATATCACCATACACAAAAATCAACTTTATATGGATCAAAGACCTAAATGTTAAACCTTAAACTATAAGAATCCTAGAAAACTCAGGAGACAACCTTACGGGAATTGGAATAGGCAACCAATTCCTGATCAAAACCCCAAATGCCCATGCCATAAGAGATAAAATAGACAAGAGGGACCTCATCAAACTGAAAAACTTCTGCAAAGCAGAAGAAACCATCAAGGGAGTGGGGAGACAGACCACAGAATGGGAAAAAATATTTGCTAACTGTATATCTGACCTAACCTAGACCTAACCTAACCTCCAGGATTTGTAAGGAACTTAAATGAGCCCAAAGGAAAAAAACAAACAGACCTATTAAAAAGTGGGTAAAAGACATGTAAAGATGCTTCTCAAAAGAAGGCATACAAACAGCCAACAGATACATGAAAAAATGCTCAGCCTCACCAGTCATCAGAGAGATGCAAATCAAAACCACATTGAGATACCACTTATTTTCTTTAAGAATGGCCATTATTAACAAATCTAAAAACAATAGATGCTGGTGAGGATGCAGAGAAAAAGGAACGCTTCTATACTGTTGATGGAAGTGTAAACTAGTGAACCTCTATGGAAAACAGTGTGGTGATTTCTAAAAGAACTAGAAATTGACCTTCCATATGATCCGGCAATCTCCCTTCTGGTAATATACCTGGAGGAACTCAAATCATTCTACAAAAAAGATACCTGCACATGTATATTTATTGTAACACTATTCACAATAGCAAAAACATGGAAACAACCGTGCTGGTCATCAAAACTGAACTTGATTTAAAAAAGTGGAACATATACAAAATGGAATATACAGAGGCACACAGTCATAAAGACAAAATTATGGACTTTGCAACAACTTGGATGGAGTCTATCATACTCAGTGATCTATTATAGAAACAAAGACCTGAATACCACTTGTTCTTACTCTTAGGTAGACCCTGAACACCTATCATACTACTACAAAAAAGGGATTGGCAGTAGTGGGACACTGCCAGGTGGGGGGCACACATAGCATCACTCAGAGTACCTGATCCTAATCCAGGCTAAGTGAAGTTCAATGGGAGGCCCCAAACTTCACTTTTACCTAAACCACATGTATGCAATCCTGGCTTGTACCCCACAACTTTAAAATTAAATTAAATTAAATTTAAAAAAGAAAATCCTTTCATGTGCTCTCACTTGCCTTCCCAGAAATGCCATGGTTAACCAGGCAGATCCTTTCACAAACACGACTATGTGACTTGAAAAAGTTAAAGAATATGACCAGGGTGCATTTCAGCAAGTGCTGCACTCAGGGTTTGAGCCCTGAATTGAACACTTTCTGCTAGAGCAAGTTGCCTCTAAATCCTGGGCATTCAGCAGGTGGGCATGTGAGAGATTTTGGGGGCTGGAGACCATTTCTGTCTAAAGTCCAACATTGATCTTCCTGCATTTGGTTGCAGTGTTAATGATGTACAAGGCTATTTTCTAAATTTGCTTTCTTCTTTATTCTTTGGAAAAAAAGTTCATGTTTAATCTTTATAGCAATATGAATTTTGGATTAATTAAAAAAATGTTTATTGGTGAACCGATTGGATTGACCCGTTTAGCAAATATTTGATTAAAGACCATGTGCCAGACAGCATACCTCGAACTGTATAAAAGAGGTCTGTTTTGCCTCTACTACTTGAGATTTTTTATCTAGAATCTGTTTCACAAGCTCATAGAAGAAAATGCAGCATCACACAGTCTTATAATTAGAAATTACTTGGGAGCATGCCTTGCTGGGTTTGGTTTCCTCATCTGAGGAATTTGGGCTATAGGATAAAGTAGTGTAGACAGAGGAGGACACACCTGAGCATCTTACATTTGATTTGTCATAAAATCTCATCTCCTAAAACATAAAGACAGCTGATATTTTAAGAAATGAGGTGTGTCATCTGGAATTTGAAATGAATTTCAGTAGAATTTGATATGTGTGTAGAGATCACACAGAAAGAAAATTGAGCATACTGACACCCAGGGTACACAGAATCACTAGTTTTCAGTTTAGGTATATATATTTTTTCTTATTTACGATGGATTTGGTCATTTTGAGAGTGGCAAAACAAAATAAAAGCATTATCAAAATTAACATATTCACAATAACTCTTCTGTGTCCCAACAGAGATAAAAGTTGGCTTCTTTTTTCCAGACTTGCAACTTTGCTTTACATCATTAACAAATTTTGTCTCATAGAACGGATCCTGAGGGCAGAAGCTTCAGTGTTCACCTGGTAGCTTTACAGGTAAAAAAAGGTCTCAGAGGAGCCAAATCACCTATATAGCACCAATGTGGACAGATACATGATACGGAGGTCTACAGAGATAGAAAGAGATGAGACATTTTATACACTAGAATTCAAGATTTTTTCATCAAGAGGAAAGGGGAATTAGAGCAAACCTCTTGAAGGACTTCATGCTGTGAAGTGGTGTCTGTGTCAGGAGCTTGCCTCTTGGAAGGTGGCAGCGGTGCATGGCAGAAACCGAGTGAAAGCGCCTCCTGCTGGTGAATGAGCTACATGGAGATCCGAGAGAGAAGGGAGCAGCTGCTATGTGGTGAGAAATTTGGGGGATAAGGAGAAACGTTTCAATTTTTACAAAGCTTTCATTTGTTGTGTCCCCTCCACAAAATCTACAGCCAAGCATAGTATTATTTTCAATGTCTTTTAATAACAGAATGGAGGTGAGTTAATGGCTGTCCCTCCAGCCAGAGGCAGGGTCTGAAATTGTTTACATTATGCTATCATAAGGAGAAAGCATCTACACACCGGTGGGTTCCATGGTCACCTCAGTGGGGATTTGAGTTTTGTAACCCAAGAACATGTCGAGGATTGAGAAGAACTGAGGGCACTGATTGAATCTTCTCTGTTTATTGATGAGAAAACAGTTCATTGTTTAGCTGCCCCATGGAATGCAGGATCCTGAAATCCTGGCTTCTCCTTTTCCACAGTTCTTTCTAAAATCTACTGTGCGCACACTGGTCTTTGAGAACTGGAAAGGAAATGGAAAATGAATTTAGCCTGGAAAAAGCTGATAATGAATTTTTTCTCCATGAAACCACGAGAAAAGATGTGTTATACAAGCATGCGTACATACCTATATATAATTTTCTTATGTATTATAAAGTTATTTTTCTGATGAGAACATCTTGAAAATTTCAATCACAGAGAATGCTATGCGCAGAAAATCGGCAGATAATTAAGGTCTGAAATTCCTCCCTAATTCTTATTTTACGTCATCTCAGAATACTCTAGCTTTGATGTTCTAAGATGTTATTGCATATTTGTATGGCTACATAATGGCATTTGGATCTTTTGATATTCAAACTTGACCAAACACGGTTAGGTCTTATTCCGAGGAATTAGATACTGACCTAGACAAGCATCTTGAACATGTAAACGGGATTTTGGCTCACAATTTATCCAGAGTTAGGCTAGTTCTTTCAGTTAGAATGTATTTATTTAGTAGAACAGCTAGCGTGAAATTGATGACAGTATTGCTATGTCGTATTCCTTTAATCTTCTTCCAAGGGTCTATCATATGATCTTACTGATTGCAGAAGATGTACAAGAGTAAAATAAGCCAGAACTTAAAGAATTTAATTAGGAAACAATCTTGGGAGAAAAATATGTTTTCTGGCAGGTAGAAGTACTCTCTCTGTCTTCAAATCTTCAAATTCATTATTAGGTGAGACTACAAAGAGATTTTTCTAAGTGAGGTCTATGTACCACCCCCTCTCTACTCCTTAGATTCAGAGTTTCATTGTGATGATCTTAGAATGTGGCTCTTTTGAATGGTGAGATGCCTGGGGACATTCTTCCCATCAAAATAAGAATAGTAAGAAAACTCACTCTTTAGGCCCTCTACCTAACAACTCTTCAATGGGTATAGAACAGTAAAACCTGGCTAAGTCATCTCAGCTAGATTTCAGAATCTTTGGGAGGAAGAATGTATATGTTTCCTTTGACAAAATTTTTTTTCTGGATGAAGCAGATTGTAGAATCCTTAACCATAGGCATATCTTGTTGAGATCAAGTCTGAATCACTCCTGTAGAAAAGATCTCCTTTTCATGAAGCTCCTGGAGTAATCAGAAATCCCAGAACTTGTCAGTATCCGAAAATGCTCTCAGTACCAAGCTATGTGATGAGTATGTGCTTGAATCTCACAGATAATTATTCACAATCCTAGTGAAATATAGCCTACTGATTAATAAAAGGTAACATTTTAGTAATAGACTTAGAAAAGTTTATCAACTTTATTTGTACAAATGTACATGGTTGTAGGCCTAGTGATTATTGCTGAGTGAGTTACTGACACTACTGGTGTTAAAAAATTTTGAGACATGAGCTATGGGACAATGTATTCACACAACGTGCATCTCAATTTCAGATTCTAAACTGAAATCTCTAATGATGACTTCATTTTTAACTCAACAGTTTCATGTAAGCAAAGTTACTCTCGAAAACTCCAGGCATACTAAACATTGTTTAGAATATAGCCTTGTAGAAGGAGAAATTATAACAGAAATATTTTCTTAAAGAGTGGAACACTTCATTGTTGCCTACTCATTTCATCTCGGTTTCCTTTTTTTCAGCACAAAAATTTCCATTGGAGAAATTTCCTTCCTCCATTCTTAACTCTTAGTTGGGTGGGATTGTAACCGCCTTAACTTCAGGGGGTGAGCCCTGGTTGGCTAAATCATGCGACACTTCCTTGTCACCATGATTGACATGGAATGTGCATTTGACAGTTCAGTTGCAGTCAAGCTCAAGGTTTTCTTGATTATGGAGGGAGACTGAATCCTCCTCTCATATTTTTCCTTTATTCCCTCTGACTTATAACATAATGAATCCTGATAGACACATGGACAGAGTTTCTTTTCCCAATAAAATTAATTTCTCTTAAAACTGGGCCAAAATGATAAGACAGATGCTTGAAAATATGGATACATTTTGAGAAGAATTCTTAGGATTTCCCATAAAAAATTAGAGCCGATCCACTGACATGTTCAGTGAGTATTTGCTAAGTGTCTATTTTAGCAGGTACTCTGGAACCTCTTCTCAAACAGATCTGTGGTATTTCAAATTCAGGACTCTTCCTTGAGCTAAGGGTAGTATAACATGGTAAACAAATGCTGTATGGATACATGGAAACCAATTACATGATCCTACCAGAGGATCTGACATGGTGGGTCTCCAGAGGCATTTGTTTCCAAAGTCTCTGAGGCCAAAGGGTTCTTGCTTTGATTCTTTACTTTGGTTATTTTTATTATTTTTATTGCTGCTATATGTCTTTTCTATTTCAAGGCCTTGAAGCAGACCTTTAATATATATCTATACGTATACTTATACCTATACATATACATCTTTGGATGGCATTTGCTGTGGAAGGATGTGGGAATAGTTGATTACTAAGCTTTTTTGATAATTGTTATGAAGTTTCTGCACAAGATTTTTATTTCATTTCTGGTTATGGACTATTTAAGATAAATACGCAACAGAGAGCCATAAATCTTTGATTATGTCATATTTAATTAACATTTTGGTTTCTGATTTACTCGGCATAGAGCCTGTATTAAGGTGCCTAATTACCCAAATGGAGTGCTTCAAATTCGTGCATGAAATATTAATGTTCAGAGGTTTTATAGTAAAAAAAAAAGCCTCAAGAAATGTGACTAACCTTGTATCAAATCTGAACAAAGAGATCGGTCAGTCTCAGAAGTTCTGGCAGCAGATTACCTCAAGCTTCTCATTCCCAGAAACTGATATATAAAAATCTTGCATGAAGAACAAAGGCATTAAAACACAGGCTAAAATATTAAAACAATGCAATACATGACAAAGTTGTTTAAGCAATTAAAGCTAAAGTTTTCAATTTTCAAAACAGGAAAACCCTGGTTTCGTATCACTCATATTTACAACAGGGAAATGAATACTAGAAAACCAAGTTAATTGTAAAAAATATTGTACAATGTTCCAAAGATTATCCTCAGCTTCTTCAAAGATGGTTCCTGAAATTCTCTCATCTTGAAGAAGATATTTTTTCCATTTTGGAATCTTTTGGAGTAATGATGAAATTAGAACTAGAACCTTGAATACTTTTATTCTGCAGCACATTAATTACAGCCTTATTCTGCTCATTGTTGTGCTTTCATTCGATTTTGTACATTTTAGAAACATTTATTGCTCTATCATTTATAATTAATTAAATGAGCTGCCTATGACTACATTTGATAGAGCAAACATTTGTTGCTCTATCATTTATAATTAATTAAATGAGCTGCCTATGAGTAATGCTATAAAAATTGAGCATCTGACCCTTGAGCAAAACCTAGAAATACAAGAAAACATTCAAAATATCTGATTAAAGATAGCTTCACATGCCAGTTTCTTTTTCTGTGATTGCTATCTGCTGTGAAATTAACCAGAACAAAATTTGATTTTAAATTCTAGCTTTCTTTTTACGAATAATTTTTTATTTCTTGTAACTTAAATTCCTAGACAAAAAGAAAAATTTAGATTTTAGCATCTTTACCTTAAAAATCTCAATTCATTTTATGAACACCAGCTATAATATACTATATTAAAGATTTACTGAAGAAGAAAACCTTCTAAGAGGAGTATCTTTAGTGTTAGAGGCAATGTGAAATTGGAAAGAAAATCATTGAGTACCACTGACCTTTAGTATAATTTCAAGCTCTTGAATGTCAGTTTCCTCTTCTGTTAAAATGGGGATTTTATGCCTCATGTATAAGGATTTCTCGGGATGTCTACAACAACACAAATAAACCACCTGGCATGTGAAACATAGGTGGTGTTTACTAAATGATAGTTTTCATTCTCATCTTTTTTAAAATTTCTCATGTTCTTTACTCTTGTTTAATCTGTTGCTGCTACATCTGAGAAGTTTCCAGAAAAAGCATATAGTAATCTGAAACTCATAGACTTTAAGATACATATCCTTATTTATCTACATGAAAAAGATACATTCTGATATCACAATTTACAACTCTATCGAACAGCTTAAACATAATTCTAACTGGAGAGCAGTCTTGTTTGGGGATTTGAAAATTTTTTCTTTTTTTTTTTTTGAGTTGGAGTCTCACTCTCGCCCAGACTGGAGTGGCAGCCTTGACCTGCTGGGCTCTGGTGATCCTTCCGCCTCAGCCTTCTGAGTAGCCGGAATTACAGGCGCGTGCTACCACGCCTGGCTAATGTTTTGATTTTATTGTAGAGATGAGGTCTCGCCTGCCCAGGCGGGTCTCGAACCCGTGGGCTCAGGCAATCCACTCACCTCAGCCTCCCAAAGGCGCGGGATTACAGGCTGAGCCACCGAGCCCGGCTTGAAAAATGTTTTTAACTTAGATGCAAGATATTCTAATTGGTGAATTTCATTATAGTTTTGTGAGATTTTACACTTTAAATGACATTTTGTTTTATGCTCTGTGGGAGGTTGTAATTCACTCAAAATGTAAAACTAGGGTAACAAAATTGACTGCTTACACAATTTAAATACATACCCAAATAGTGATGAAATTTACTGAAAAAGAATAGGTGGCTATATATTTTTTTTCTGATTTTTTTTTCTACAAAGAATTCTAGACTTTCACCAGTGTGGTTGGAAAGACTGGTAACATTGGTGGAATATTTTCCAGGTTTAATGAGAAATTGCACTAAAGTATACTGTATCTGTAGTCAGCTGAGCACCGTAGTTCACCTATACTTATCAATTGTCCTAAAAAAAATGAGGTTTTAAATATGGGATTTTAATCTGATTCTTAGAAACCACATTAATACAATGAATATCTAGCCTCAGAAAATATTTTCAAATTGAACTACTAAGGAATATTTTTAATGGAATGTTTTGATATGGTTTCCTTGATTTTTTAAAAAAAAATCCTGATTTGGTTTTATATCACTACTTTAGGAATGCTGTTTTCTGGTTTTGATGATTTCTTCTTTTCACTTGCTGAGAAATTTTAGGAATACTAGGTGAGATTGAAAATATCTGAATATACAGAAAGAACACTGAGGACATTGAAGTCATGTTAGCTATTTATCTCTTAATATTTAATGCCTAATACAAATTTCTTTGATCATTGGTATAATAGATACAGTTTGCTAATACAAATATCTTTGATCATTGGTATAATAGATGCAGTTTGTTTATTTCCCAAAATGCAATTTGAGCAAAACTATTTATTGCATCCAAAAATTTTCAAGGAAGAAAGTTTAGTATGGCCTGAAATTTGTGTCTTTACACTTGAGAATAGGGGAAAAATAATTCCAGCTTGATCCTAAAGGTGCAAACTGTAAAATTCAGACATATAAGAATGACAGGGTGGATGACTCAGGGTCCCTTCCAAGCCCAGGGCAGTAGCATAGAACTCCTTAATTCCCTTAACTCACCCTCCCCACTGGAAGTGTCTGGAGGCTGCTGGTGGTCTGCTGGTGGTCTGTGGTGCTCTAGGCAAGAGTCTTGATAATTCCAGCCCAGGTTGATGAATTTTTGTCTTCTTTGCACTATGTGTTTATCACCACTATTTTTTTTTATTGTTGAGTCATGAGGCATGCTGCTGGCCTGGTTCCTCTTTGGGTGCTGAGGAAACTGTCTTGTTTTACTCCACAGGCGAAACTCACTTTAGTTGCCTCATGTCAGTCATCTTCCTAAAAGGCTTCCTCATATATATTCTTTGTTAGAGTATAGGTAAATAGTCTAAACTACTTGTATAAATGAAAAGTTGTCATATGGGATCAAGAATTTATATAACTAGCTACATACTGTTTGCAAGAGATATAGCTAAAACATAGGGACCTGCAAAGATAGAGAGTAAATAGTAGACAACACGTACCATTCATGATAAAAACTTTAAACAAACAAGAAGTAAATGGGAGCTCCCTTAATTGTATCACTTAAAACAGAAAACAGACCAAATATCCATCCTTGCTGCTTAACTACAGTATTGTACTAAATGTTCCAGCAAATGAATTAAGATAGGAATAAGTATATAAACAAAAAGAAAAAAAAAAACTAGCATTATAGTTTATGTGGAAAACTCAAATGAATTTACAAGTTTATGGATTAATATTTGGCAAGATGGCTAAGACAATTTTAAAAATCAATTGCACTTTAAAAATAAGGAATAACTTTAAAGTTGAATTTTAAAAAGATATTTACAAAAGCATCAACAAATGTAATGTACCTACAAGTAAATATAACGGGAGATGTGCAAAATTTTTGTAGATACACAAATATACATATGAAGAAAAAGAGAGACAGAGGCAGAGAGATTATGTATAGATATATAAATTCTTCATAAATTGATTTATAGATTTAATATCATTTCAATCAACTATTGCCTTTTTGTGGTACCTTTTAAGTTAATTATAAAACTTGTGTGGGAGAGCAGACAGGTAAAAAGTAGGGAAAACACTTTATAAAAAGAAGATAAAAGTAGAGTGATTTCCTTGCCAGATGTCAAGTATCTTAAGTATAATTTTGCTTTTAAAAGTATGATGTTGGCTTGAAGGTAGACATATAACTAATGGAAAGTTTTGTTTTTGTTTTAGTTTTTTTTTTGAGTTGGAGTCTCACTCTGTCGCCCAGACTGGAGTGCAGTGGCCGCTCCTGGCCACCGCAGCCTCGACCCGCTGGGCTCCGGCAATCCTTCCGCCTCAGCCTTCCAAGTAGCCGGAATTACAGGCATGTGCTACCACGCCCGGCTGATTTTTTTGATTGTACAGATGACGTCTCGCCAAGTTGCCCAGGCGGGTCTCGAACCCTCGGGCTCAGGCAATCCACTCACCTCGGCCTCCCAAAGCGTGGGTTTACAGGCTGAGCCACCAAGCCTGGCCAATGGAAAGTTGATATAAGGCAGAGTTGGCATACAGATCAATGGTAAAATTGGGTTTTCAATGAATAGTGCTAAGACAATGAATTAACCTTGTTGAAAATAAATATAATTGAACCTCTACAATACATAAAAAGTATTTTTCAGACAGACTAGATACACAAAGAGGCAAAAGTGGAATATTTTAAGTTTTTTTTTAAAAAGGAAACAGTAATAGAGAGAGTATCTTGAGGTAGGAAAAGATAAAAATAAGATACAAAAAGTATAAATAATATAGAAAAAAGATTAATGAGTAATATTACATTAAGAGAAAAATCATCCATTCATTTGTGAACACTACGAGGGTGAAACGGAGAAGACAAATTTTGTCATATTTATAAGTGACAAAAGAAGATGTGAAGAGTTTCTATAAACCAACAAAAAAGCTAAGCAGCTCAATAAAAAAATGGGCAAAAGACTTGACTAAGCTCTTTAGGAAAGAAAACAACCACACAAATGGTTAAAAAAAGAAAAGATGCTTTTAGCAATTAAGAAAATGCAGTTAAAGCCACAAAGAAATATTCCTCACCAGCTAGACTGGCAAAAATGAAATAACACTGTACTGTATACTAGAAATTTGCTAAAAGACTAGATCTCACTCATGACACAAAGAAAAGGTAACTACGTGAGGTGATATGTTAATGATCTTGCTTGTGGTAATCATTTTTACAAATATGCATATATCAAGACATCACATTGTGCACTCTAAATGTATGCGATTTCTATTTGTCAATCATACTAAATAAAGCTGGATGTAAAACAAAAAAGGGGAAATGGAAATAAAATTAAATAATTAAAGAGTTCATTATTATCAAGACTTGTGAGAATATAAAGCAGTAGGCACTTAACCATGAATGATTAATTCAGTATTATCTCTTTTTTAAAAGACTTCTGCTAATGTCAAGGTGTTCAACTTTAGGGAAAACAGCTTTTTAAAAAAGTATGGTAATTAAACATTTCTGAGAATAAATTGCTGCTGAATAGAGTTTTGAACAGGCAGAAAATGTAGACTTGCCTTGTAAAGAAAATGCTAACACTGTAAAGGTGTCACTTTTGTAAATACAAGGTTCTACACTGGGAAGCAGATGCCTTTTTGTTGGACTACTTTCCTTGATGCACAGACACACAAGCTCAAGTTGCAGTTGGTTAACTCTGAGCTCAAGCTTCCTTTTATAGGCTTCATCTAGGATCGTGGCAGATAGTACAGTTAATCTTTCAGAACTTAGTATGGTATCAAGATATGCTTGATTATTTGTTTTTCAGTATTAGGGAAATCTTCAGAAAGATATGGTCAAATATTATTCTGGGTGTTTCTGTGTGGTTATTTGTAGATGAGATTAACATTTAAATTGGTGGACTTAGAGCAAAGCATTTTGCCCTTCACAATGTCGTGGGCCTTATCAAATCAGTCAAAGGCTTGAATAGAATGCAAAGGCCCGCCTTCCCCAAGCAAGAGACAATTCTCCAACAGGTTGCCTTTAAATTTCATCTGCAATGTCAGCTCATCCTGTTTCTCTAGCACACTGCCTTCAGACTCAAACTAGAACATTGTTTGTCCTGGATCGCCAGCCTGACAACATTTTTACTAGAACTGCATTGTTGACTCTTCTGAGTCACTGGTCTACCAGGTCATCCTGCAGATTTTGGACTCACCAGCCTCCATAATCACATGAACCAACTCCTTATAATGAATCTTTTCTATATATCAACACATTCTACTGGCCTGTTTCTCTATTAATACACCAGTCTTAATAGTTATCAGGGAAATACAAATAACATTTCAATTTTATAACTACTAGGTCCACAAAAATGTCAACATCTGGTAAGAAAGAACAATGGGAACTCATAGAATGCTGGTGAGAATGTAAAATGGTAAAGTTGCTTTTGATAACAATTTAGCATTGACTTGGAAAAATGGAAATTTACATGATTTTGGAGTCAAATTTCATTTTTCTGACCTACACACACACACACACACACACACACACACACACACATACACTTGTGCTTCCAGATACACATATAATGTTAATAGCACGATTATTTAAAACATCTAAAAACTAAAAACTGGAAACATGACAAAAATTTCTTAACATATAATGTGTAAATAACTTGTAGTTTATTTAGACAGTGGAATACTATACAATGATAATGAATTAATCATGGTTACTTGTACTGATATAGTTATGTTTTAAAAATACAAAGATTGAAAAATGTTAAGGTAGAGATTCAGTTTATGTGAAGTTCAAAAATATGAAAAACTTGTCAATATATTGTTTAGAGAGAATGGCAAACTGTAGAGGAAGTCATGACACACAATAAGCACAAAATTCAATAAATGGGAAGAAAGAGATATGGGGAGAACAGGTCAGCTACAAAGAATTGGCATTATTTTTTCTTTAAATCTGCTAGTGTGTACAGTTTATGTATGAGTCTATATATATATTCTTTTAGATGTGTTTTATTATTAACAACTTCAGATGACATTATTTTCATAATAAGTCTTGGGAATTGGTAACTTTGCTTTGGCCATGTAGATAATTCACAAAAGGACATGGGTTTCTCACTATTTCTATCAGAACTTTGCACTATATAAGCTAAATAAATTCTCCTGATCCTCCAACTAGTCTAATCTCTTTTTCTTAAACATATTTTTTATTTTAAAATTGTGGGGTACAGTTAAGGGTTAGGTATAAAAATATGCATCGTTCGGGCACCCTTGTTGATAAGGGGTGTCACCCGTCCCCAGGCAGATATTGACTACCGTTAATGCCACCTCCCTTCCCCTCCCTACCTCCCTCCCATAGTTTCCCGCCACTGTCAATCCTTTTCTTATAGTATTATGATAGATGTTCAAGGTCCACTATATGAGTGAGAACATGTGATACTCAGATCTTTGTTTCTGTGAGAGATCACTCAGTATTATAGACTCTAGTTCCATCCAGGTTGCTGCGAAATTCATGGTTTTGTTCTTTTTTATGGCTGCATAGTATTTCATCGTGTATATGTACCACATTTTTAAAATCCAGTCCTCTTTTGATGGACAGCATGGTTGGTTCCAGGTTCTGTCAATCTCTTTATATAGACACTTTAAAAGAACAAATTCCAGTTGCCAAAAGCAATTAAATGTTTTATTTGACTTGGAACTATAAACAAACAAACAAACAGATCCAGAATGTAACAAAGAGGAAAACGTTACCTTTCCTTACCAGTCTATTATCTCCTTGACAGAAAATTGGTCTACTGAGCCCCCTTCCCACAGGTCCTCCTAACAGATCTTCCCTTGATATTCTCTCTCTGTTCTTGTGATGTGTCTTCTTGTTTCTTCTCCTTTTATTGAGGAGTATACTAGCCACCTAAATGTATTTTGAATCTCTCTTTCTTGCTCTCTTTTTCCTATCTTCTGGTTTAGGGTTTATAAGTTGAAATTTTCTCTTCTTTGTTGAAAAGTCTTTTTCAAAACCTTCTAGACCTAGTGCCTTTTTGGGATTAGTTTCTAACTACCAATGAGCGATGGAGTGTTGCCAGTATTACAAGAAGTTAAGCCCACCAACCACACTCATGTTTCTGACAGTCATGCATGGATATTCTTGGTGATAAGCCTAGAGAAGAAAGGAGCAGATCAGTCAAAATGCCAACACAGGGTGAGAGGAAAATGGTAGATGACACATCACAGCCAAGAATACTTACTCATGAGTACCCCTGAAGATTCTGTAAAATAACTGAGACGAAACAGGCAGTCTTTAAAATTTCTAGGTGATTATGGCATAGAAAAACACAGAAAGTATATTTTGAGAATCAGGATGCCCGGAATAGGAACAGAAGAGGAACATGGTCTAAGCAGAAGTAGTAATAATATTATAGTATTTTTATAGTATTATAATACTATAGTATGATTGATTATACTATTATACTACTATAGCACTATTATAGTATAGCGTACTATACTATAGTATTATGGTATATACGGTATAGTTTACTATAGTGCTATTATACTGATACTATAGTAGTATTATAATATATCATTTTATAGTTTTATACCATAGTATTATAGTATATAGTATATACTATATAGCATTATGTTATAGTATTATGGTATATATAGTGTAGTATACAAAAGTACTATTATACTATAATACTATAGTACGATTATACTATACTGTAGTTTATAGTTTATACTATATGTTAGTATATAGTATAGTATACTATAGTACTATTATAGTATTATAATATCCAAATTCTAATGAGCATAAAGCTTTACATATTTAATGTCATTTAATTTCATTTGAATCTTTCAATAATTGAACAAATGAGGTAGGTACAATCTTTGATCTTGCTATGACAAATCAAGACGCTTATAAAGGACACATGTTACAATGCAGAGTCAGCATTTGAACCTAAGGAGTTCTGACTTTGGAACCTGAAGGCTACCTCTGTCTCTCAAGGTGGTGCTGAGTCCTGCTGAGTCTTGGAACCGGGAAAGAGGCAGGAGCCCAGCTGCTCATTGTAGCTGCCAGGGGAGTTTTTGAGTCTGGGACATTGACGAATATCATGAGAGTGGCCTTTATGGAAAAGGGTTCAGCAGTGAAACTGCCCATGGAAAAAGGAAGAGGAAGAAGAGAAGGAGAAGGAAGGAAGAAAAGGAGACAGTTTCAGGAGGCCAGGGAGAGAAAACGTGAGATGCGGAAGCAGCTTTAAGTTCACTGGGATCAAGTTTCATATAACACACTGTGACAGTTGCATGTGAGGGACAAGCTGGAGTAGGGCCTTTATGTCAATCTAAAAGCTTAGCTTTTCCTTGTCTTTGTTACTATCCTGTCTTTGTGTATTTGGGATTCTTTGTGATGTTGCATGTTTAGGAACTTTAAGGTCCCTCAGTGCTCTTCTTGGAACTTGGCTGTGCCTTCTCCTTTAGTTTCCTGCCTTTGCTACCATGTGTCTGATGCTGCCAAAGATGACATCCTTCACTCAGGCCTGATGTTCTAGATCTGTCCAGGGCTCATGAACCAAGCATAAAGCAGAATGAAGACAAATAATCATATTTCTCCTTTGTTCTTGATATGATATATTTTTTTCTTGATTTCTTGTGTACCGTTTTAGGCTTTCTTAACACCCTGAAAACAAGAGATCAAAAGCCCCAACACCATAAATTGTTTATGTCCACAACTGTTTGAACTCCAATACTTAACAAAATCAAGTAATCAGCTATCTGAGCACAGAATTCTTTTCTCAGGAGAGTAGATGATATAAGAGATTATATTTATTTGTTAAATCTGCCATAAAAAATGCTGTTGACTGGATGACTAAAATAACAGAAATTTATTTTTCCAAGGTTTAGTCAGTTAGAAGTTCAAGATCAAGGTGTCAATGAGTTTGGTCTCTTCTGAGCTTATAGATGGCCAACTTCTCCCTTTCCCCCCGGGTCTTCATGTGGTCTTCCTCTGTGTCCTAATCCCCTCTTCTTAAAAGGACAATAGTAATATTGGATTAAGACCCCTTATGACCTCATTTTAACTTAATTACCATTTTTCATATCCTATCACCAGTTAGTTAAAGTCCTAACTGGGGACATAACATATGAATTTTGAGGAGACACAATTCAGTCCATAATAGAGATACATAGACATATTTTAGGCTTTATAAAGGTTTGCTATAAAAATATCAACTACAGTGCAAAATATGTTGTAAAATGTAATATACAAATGGAAGTCGTTAAACTAGGGGAGGAAAAAGGTTAAAATTAGAGTCTAATATTATGTCTATTTTATGTCTATAAGTGCCTAAGGAACATTTTATAATTATAAATGTTTAATTCATAATGAATGTATGGCAATTATAAATATACGGACACCTAACAACAGAGCCCCCAAATAAGCAAAACAATAATTGACAGAATAAAAGGAGAAATAAGTCTTTCAACAATTAGAGCTGGATTTTAATATTGCACTTTCATTAATAGATCAATAAGGTAATAGAAGACTGAGTAATACCATAAACCAAGAAGACCTGAAAGACAGCCATAGAGCATACTACCCAACAACAGATACTTATTCTTTTTGAGTGTATACTCATCATTTCTCAGAATAGACCGTATGCTAGGCCATAACATAGGCATAGATAAATGTGAGAGGATTAAAATTATAAAAAATATATTCCCTGATCACAAATAAATGAAATTAAATAATAATAACAAAAATTTAGGATATTCACAAAAAGTTAAAATTACATAATGCATACCTAAATAACCAATAGTGAAAAAAGAAACCACAAAGGAAAGTGAAAAATACTTTGAGATAAATTAGAATAAAACTATAACAAACCAAAACTTATGAAACTCAGGTAAAACACTGTTAGAGGAAGATTTGTTTTTATTAAAAAGATATTAAACCAATGACTTAAACTTCTATTTAAGACACTGTATAAAGAAAGGTAAACTAACATAAAGTAAGCAGAATAAAGGAAATAAAGAGCAGAGTGAAAATTAATGAAACAGGAAATGGAAAAACAATAGAGAATCAACAACAAAAAAACTGGTTCTTTGAAAAGATAAAAAAATTGACAAACTCTTAGCTAGACTAAGAAAAAAAGAGAAAAGTCACAAATTAGTAAAATGAAAGATGAAAAAACGAGCACTACTACTGACCTTATAGAAGTAAAAATAATTATAAGGGAATACTATGGACAACTGTGTATCAACACATAAGTAGTTTAAATGAAATGGAAAATTTTCCTAAAAGATTCAAGCTACTAATGCTAACTCAAGAAGAAACAGAAAATCTGTATACACCCCAAACTAGTATTATGATTTAAATTATGTCCCTCACCAAATATATTTAGTTTCGAACTACCAGTGATTTAGAATGTGACCTTACTTGGTAATAGGGCCATTGCAGATGCGATTAGTTAAAAACGAAGTCTTATTGGAATACAGTGAGCTTCTAATCCAATATGACTTATATCCCTATGAGAAAAGAAGAGATACATGCACAGAGGGAAGACAATGGGAAGACACAGAAGGGGGAATGGCCATGTGATGGTGGAGTCAGAGATTTGTGTTATGTATTGCTATACTAGTCAAGAAATGTCAAGAATGACTGACAAACACCAGAAACCAGAAAAGAGAAGAAAGGATTATTCTCTATAGGTTTTAGAGAGAGGATGGCCCTGTTGACATCTTGGCAATCATCTGACTTTCAGAACTGCAAGCTAATAAATTTCTGTTGTTTTAAGCCACTCAGTTTATTGTTTAAGGCACTATACTTTGTTATGGAAGCCCTAGGAACTAACACAAGTAAAGAGGCTGAGTCAGTAATCAAAAAACTTTCCACGAAGAAAAGCCCAGTTTTTATAGCTCTGCTGGTGTAGTCTACCAAAAAAACCCCAACCCCCCCAAAACAAAAAACAACACACACACACACACACACACACACACACACAAAATTTAAAAAATATATATATACATATATTAAATTTTAAAAAAATTTTTGAGGGAGGGATTCAAGATGGTAACTGTGATGCAGTAGACTGGTGCCTCTCACTGAGCAATGCAGAGTAGGACCCCAGCCACCAGTAGATGCAGGTACCCTGAACAGTTTTGGATGGGTGAAATACTCTGTACACAGCAAAAGTCTCTTTGAACACATAGAGACCAGAAAGCAAGGACAGATGCTGGAATTTGGGCATCCCTCAGAACAACCTACCTCGGATGACAGTCACAGAACTTAGAGACTGGATGGCTAAGATGAATGAAAAGAACCATGAGTAACTATAAGCAAAGCTCAACAAAGTTGTATAAGAAGTGAAAGTAGAGTTGGCCAATTTCAGAAAGGCCTATTCTAAAATAATGGAAATGAAAAACAGGATGAAGTGTTTAAGGAATAGAATCAATCAGACAGAGGAAATAAGACCAGAGCTAGAAGACCAAAATATGGTACAAACCCAGTCTGTCAAAAACAGAAAAAAGGTTCAAAAGAATGAGCAGAGTCTCTGAGAGTTGTGGGACTATGTCAAGAAGTCAACTCTATACATGATTGGTATTCCTGAAGCAGAAAGGGAAACTAGGAACATCCTGGAACAAGTGTTTCATGAGGTCATCCAAGAAAATTTTCCACATCTTGCTAGAGAGGTGACCAAACAAGTGTGAGAGATTCAGAGAACTCCCACAAGGTATTACATGAAAAGACCGCCCCCAAGACACATAGTGATCTGCCTCTACAAGGTAAGCATGAAAGAAAACAATTCTAAAGATAGTAAAAGAGGAAGGTCAGCCACATACTCGGAAGACCCATCAGAATTACTCCAGACTTATCTGCAGAAACACTGTAAGCCAGAAGAGACCAGAGTTCCATTTTTAACATTCTCAAAGATAAGCAATTCCAGCCAATAACTTTCTACCCTACCAAGCTAAGCTTCATCAGTGATGAATTACAATTCTTCCCAGACATCCAGTTCCTAAGAGAATATGTCACCTCCAGACCAGTCCTTCAGGAGATGCTCAACAAAGTGCTGAACACAGAAACAAAAGAATGGGCATACCCATCACAAAAGTACAGACAAGCACAGAGTTAACAGAACATACAGAACATTTACAAAAACATTTACAACAATTACAAAAATACACACCTATAGAAATACAATAAGTAAAAAGAAAGTAAAACAGTCCCTTAAGAATCCTATGACAGGGGTAAAGGCTCACATTTTAATAATTAATTTGAATGTGAATAGACTGAATGTGCCACTGAAGAGACATAGAGTGACAAACTGGATAAAGAAGCATGATCCAACATTCCGCTGCCTCTAGGAAACTAATTTCATTGCAAAGAACACCCAAGGTCTCAAAGTTAAAGGCTGGAAATGAATTTCAGGCAAATGAAAAGCAGAAAAGTATAGGGGCAGCTATTCTAATATCAAACAAAGCAGACTTCAAACCATCAAAAGTGAAAAAGGACATGGAATGACACTGCATAATGATAAAAGACTCAATCTACCAGTAAGAAATGGCCATCTTAAACATATATGCACCCAACACAGGAACATAAGGTTTCATAAACTACTAGTAAGCAAACTAAGAGAGGAGATTGATACTCACACAATCATAGTTGGAGACCTAAACACCCTGCTATTAGCCCTAGATAGACAATCAAGGCAAAAAATCAACAAGGAATCAGAAACTTTTACTTGGCACTCAACCAAATGAATTTAATAAGCATCTACAGAACTCTCTCCAACAACCACAGAGTATACATTCTACTCAGCACATGGGACATACTCCAAGATCAATCACATTCTTGGACATAAATCAAGTGTAAACATTCCTCAAAACAATAAGAGCCAACTGTGATAAACCTGCAGCCAACATTTTGCTCAATGGGTAAAAGTTGGAAACATTCTTCCTAAGAATTGGAATAAGGTAAGGATGTCCACACTCACCTCACCTATTCAACATAGTGCTGGAAGTCCTAGCCAGAGCAATCAGGCAAGAGAAGGAAGTCAGGGATATTCAATAGGAAAAGAGGAAGTTAAGCTGTCCCTCCTTGCAGATGATATGATTCTATACTTAGAAAACCTTGGGGGTCTGTTAAAAGCCTCCTTGCACTGATAAATGACTTTGGTAACGTCTCGGTTTACAAAATCAACATGCAAAAGATGCATTTCTATACACCAGCAATAAGTAGGCAGAGAACCAAATAAAAAGCATAATTTAATCACACACACACACACACACACACACACACACACACACACACACACACACAGAAATACCTTGGCATTCACCTAACCAGAAAAGTGAAAGTCTTTTACAACAAGAACTACAAAATGTTGCTCAAAGAAATCAAGAATGACACAAACAAATGAAAAAACATCCTATGCTCTTGGATGGGAAGAATCAATATTGTCCATTTACTCAAGGTGCTCTATAGATTCAATACAATATCCATCAAATTACCAACATTATTTTTCACAGACCAGGAAATGACAATAAGGAAATTCATATGGAAACAGCAAAAAAGCACAAATAGCCAAAACAATCCTTAGCAAAAGGCACAAAGCAGGAGATTTTACACTTTCAGACGTTAAACTTTATTACAAGGCTACAGTAAACAAGACAGCATGGTATTGGTACAGGAATAGGCCCATAAACCAATGAAACAGGACAGAGATTCCAGAAGTAAAAACACGATCTCTCAACCAATTAATCCTTGACAAAGTGACCAATAACAGTAACCAGGGAAAAGAGACAATATTTAGCCAACGGTACTTGGAAAACTGGTTAACCACAATTCAGAAGAATGAAACTGGACCTCTATCTAACATCATACGTAAAAATCAACTCAAGAACCTAAACAGAAAACCTCAAACTGTAAGAACCCTAGAAGAAAACATAGGAAAAGTCCTTCTGAACATTGGAGTAGGCAATGGATTCATGACCAAGTCCCCAAAAATGAACGTTACAAAAACTAAGACAAGTGGGACTTCATCAAATTGAAAAGCTTTTGCACAGCAAAAGAAACCAAGAGAGTAGAGACAACCCACAGAATAAGAAAAAATATTTGCAAATTATTAATCTGACAGAGGCCTGACATCCATAATCTACAGAGAACTCAGAGAAATGAAAATTAAAACCACAATGAGATACCATTTAACTCCAGTAAGGATGGCTGTCATTAATAAGTCAGAAACAAAAAGAAAAACAAAACAAAACAAAACAAAAAACAGATGCTGGTGCAACTGCAGAGGAAAGGGAACACTTCTGCATTGTTGGTGGAAATGAAAACTGGTTCAACCTCTATGAAAAGCAGTGTGGTGGTTTCTAAAAGAACTAAAAATTGATCGTCCATATGATCCAGCAATCCCTCTCCCAGGAATATATACAAAGGAATATAAATTGATTGCTCTACCAAAAAGAAACCTGCACATGCATGTTTGTTGCCACACTATTCACAATAGCAAAAATATTGGGCCAATCCTATGCCCATCGAAAGTGGACTGGATAAAGAAAATGTGATACATATACATGATGAAGAATTACACAGCCATAGATAAGAACAAAATCATGATCTTCGCAGCAACTTGAATGCAGCTGGAGATCATCATACGAAGTGCACTATCACAGAAACTGAATACTGCATGTTTTCACTTATTAGTGGACCCTGATCCCTAGTCACGTTACCATAGGTGGGATCAGCAGTCTTTGGGCACTGCTACGGGAGGGAGGGTGGGGACATGTGACAAACAAAGGGTATCTAGTCCATTACTGGGGGAGTGAGGGCCACCTAGAAGCCCAAACTTCACCTGCATGCAGCCTACTTACACAGTCAGTAAGGAATAGAGCCAGAATTCAAGATGAGCCTTTGTAACTCCAAACTTCAACTCTTTTTCTGTAACTTGAGTGCACCCAGAAGCTTCCCCAGGACCGACCAGACTCCAGTGGCTGCTGTCAGACCAGCCCCTTGCCCTTCCTCAGTGAGAAAGTAAAATGTCTTGGGAAAGAGGGGAAGCAGGGAGGGGGCTAGATTTCATCAGGCGACTGAGGAGGAGAAGGAAGTCAACAATGAGGCACAAGCAGCCCCTGGGGTCCCTAGATCAGCTCTCATCTCCTGCAACCCTTTTCTGGCCTCAGTTTTGTCATCAAGTGAGAGGGCAGAGTGGACAGTCAATAGAATGCAGAAGAACTCTGGACATTGCCTGGAGAATCGTTCTATGAAGAGTGTGATTTTAAAAAGTTAAATGTCACAGTTTGGAATTTACTACAGAAGAAATTGAGATTGAAATCAAAAGAATTTGTTTTCATAGCCAGAAGAGATAATCAGTACCCAGGTTCTGCTGCTATCTTTACTATGATGGCACCAACCTACTCGTTGTGTATGGCTAGAATTTGTACTTTAAACTGCAAAGAAAGTCATGGCAGAAATATTTGTTAAATTTTCCCACCATGAAACTGCCAGGGGAGGGCGGGGGCAGATTTGGCAGTAGCGGAAATCTTCGGGGGTGTGGCGGGGGCACACCTCATCAACAAGGGTACCTGCATGATAAACATTTGTATGCCTAACCCTGAATTGTACCCCATGTCTTTAAAATTTAAAAAAGAAAGAAAAGAAAAAAAAATTTCCCACCATAGGTCATTTGGCCTATTTTCTGTATAGATTCAGTGTTTATCATATTGTCCAGAAACTAACAAAATGCCTACTGCCTCTTGCAGTACCTGGAACTTGGTAGGAGCTTAATAAATATTTAGGGATTGAATGTATTGGGAAAATTATATTCACCTGATTTTATATTCTTTTCCCTGCTGCCTTTGAAATTCCATTTGCTTTCTATGTTCCAAATGATTTTGTAAGAGCTCAAATTGAAATCATTTATTTTTTATTTTGCTGATTAAAATTCATTGTTTCTTTTAAAAGGCCCAGCAACAAGAACAGCAAGATGAAGAGTTGTGAAATAAAAATACAAGAGCTGTAATTGGATGGCTGTCTTTGGAAACTAAAGTCAGCAGACAGATTGTTTTGGCTTCCTCATGCTCAAATGTTTTCAAGGGCTGCTTTTATTATGTTTAAGAATTTCTATCAGCTGTGGCAGTGATTTTCAAAAAGTACAACTCTTCTGTCACTTGTCATCAACCGTTGTGCTAGCAAAGCCTTTTGGTTTTTCACCTGCTGAGGAAGAAAAGTTGCCTGAAATGTTACCTGAAATGCTGTCACTAACGAGACAGAGCTTCCTGGGGTAGCTTTCCTTCTTGGGCACTTTGCCAGGCACAGAGAGGTACAAAGATCAATAAACAAAAGAAACGGCTACTACCCTCTGTAGAGCTTGACCTCCTTTATTTCCGCATTTCTTTCTAACCCATTCAGTTGACTATAAATTCTACTAACATTTCAACTGAGAATCCTAACAGAGGTCAGTGACTAAGCTATTTTCCTATCCAGTTCAATAACTGTCATGAAGATTTGTGACACACTGAGCTCAACTTCCTCTCCTTTGGGAGGGCGAAGAGTTTTCAATTAAGGAGAGGCCAGGGGTTTTTCCCGAGAGGACACAGTGTCTGGGCCCAGCCCTCTCAGATGGATTGATCTAGGCAGCAGCTCCTTGACTGATTGTAACCCGTCCTTCTTCTGTGAAGGCGGCCCTTCTCAGTGCATGCTAGGGTCGTGGCATGTTCTGGGACCATTCCAGTGCCTAGAGTGTCCAAGGAACAAAGGTCTAGCCTTCTCACAGTTGAAATATATATATTTTTTTATTTTAAAATTGTGGGGTACAGTTAAGGGTTAGGCATACAAATATTCATTGCGCAGGTACCCTTGTTGATGAGATGTGCCCCCTTTACAGCAAGATCATAGAACCAACCATGCTGTCCATCAAAAGAGGACTGGATTTTAAACATGTGGTAAATCTACACAATGGAATATTACGCAACCATAAAAAAGAACAAAATCATAAAATATTTGTTTTATTGGCCACAAGATAATTACTGAGTGTATAGGAGGAACTGGTAGAGTGGCCTCTGTGTATGAACTAGATGTGCATTGTTCGCAGTGCTCGAAAAGATTAGATTCCTTTTCTGATCACACATATCTAATCTCTGATTATATTAATCAGTGGAATTCTCGGAATTTTTGAATAGGATGGGCTGAGACCACTCAGTCTTCTTAAAAGGAAGGACTAAGTGACTTGAAGATGTAGACAATATAGCTTTAAAAAATATTTTTAATATGTGGGATACAATTCAGGGTTAGGTATATAAATGTTCATTATGCAGGCACCTTTGTTGATGAAGTGTGCTCCCATTCTTGCAGTTTCTCACTACTGCCAATCCCACTCTCCCCTCCCCTGGCAGTTTCCTAGTACTGCCAATACCCTTCTTACAGTATTATGATAATTGTTCAAGGTCCGCTTATGAGTGGGAACATGTGGTACTCAGTTCTTTGTTTCTGTGATAGATCACTCAGTATTGTAGACTCTAAGTCCATCCAAGTTGCTGCAAAGTTTATAATTTTGTCCTTTATGGCTGCATAATATCCCATCGTGTATATGTACCACCTTTTTTTAATCCAGTCCTCTTTTGATGGGCAGCATGGTTGGTTACATGCTATTGCTATTGTGAATAATGCTGCATTAAACATGGGTGTGCAGGTATCTTTTTCATAGAGTGATTTGAGTTCCTCTGGGTATATTCCCAGCAGGAGATTATGGGGATGCATAGAAGGTTGATTTTTAGATCTTTTAGGAATTGCCACACTGTTTCCAGAGTTTGTACTAGTTTGCATTCCCACCAACAGTGTTGAATTGGTTCTTTTCTCTGCATCCTCTCTAGTTTTTTTTCTTTTCTTTTCTTTTTTTTTTTTTAAGTAGGAGTCTCACTCTGTCTGCCAGGCTGGAGTGCAGTGGTATGCTCACAGCCACTGCAACCTCGACCTACTGGGCTCAGGTGCCCTTCCATCTCAGTTTTCCAAGTAGCTGGAACCACAGGCATGCACTACCATGCCCGGCTAATTTTTCTTTTTTGATTTATTGTAGAGACAAGGTCTCACCAAGCTGCCCAGGCTGGTCTCGAACCCCTGGACTCAGACAATCCTCTCATCTCTGCCTCCCAAAGTGCTGGGATTATAGGCATGAGCCACTGTGCGTGGCTGACAATATAGTTTTTTAAAGGTTTTATTTGCCGATGGTTATTTGAGTGATTATTTAGGATGACTCTGGAGAGAGATAACAGTGAGGGACTAAAGCCCCCTCCCCATCTCACCCCACTCTGCTTGTGGCCACTGGTCCTAGCATAGAACAAAGGGCAGTCAGTAAAAGACCAGTTTCAGAAGACAGAAAATTCTAATTTGAAGGATTTCTTTTGTCCTTGCTCAAGACGTCAACTCCCTCATCCTTCATTTTTTTTCTTCCCCGATACTACCTGAATTTCTGTCATATAAGCTGCATTCGCATCTACCTTTCTCCCTGCTCATTTGTTGCTAATGAAGTTGTACCCATTGTCTGTCAAATGTAAACCTTCCCTTGTGTTCTGGATGTTGATGACAACTTAGTTTACTTTCTTCTTTACCTGGAGCCCATGGTTTTCCATGTGGACTATGAATATGTTTTGGGTTATTTGTAAACCTCTTTAAATCATATGCAAAAATTTCTTTATATACATTCGTGTATTAAGTAGTTTTAACTTAATTAAATTTAATTTGTATACAAGTGATAGCTGCATATTGTCAAATAAAATAATCAGGCTGGGCACACGGTGGCTCACACCTGCAATCCCAGCACTTTGGGAGGTGGAGGCAGAAGGATTGCTTGAGACAAGGAATTTGAGACTAGCCTGAGTAATGTAGCAAGACTTGTCTCTACCAAAAAAAAAATAGTAAAAAGTAAAAAAATAAGCCAGGTATGGTAGCATGCGCCTGTAGTCTCAGCTGCTCAGGAGGCTGAGATGGAAGGATTGCCAGAGCCCAGGAAGTCAAGACTGCAGTGAGTTGTAATCATGCCCCTGAACTCCAGCTTGGGTGATAGAGAGACTCCTACTCAAAAACACAGAACAAAACTAAAACCCCCAAACAAATAGTGCTAGTAGGTGTATAATGAAAAAAGCCAGCAGTCCTTTGCTTTACTTTATCTTAATCCACCAGATCCATTCTCAAGAGGCAATATCTGCAACTTTTCTGCTATTTTTTATTTTCTTCCAAATTTGTAAATATGATACTTCAATTTTCTGTTTTGTGATTTTTCAATTTTAGACATTACTTATTGGATTCTTGTTATGCTGGCTAAAGATTTAGTTCCATTTAAGTCTCCCATACACAGTTCTCCTTCCCACATCTTGTCACTAGATTTCTATTTTGTTCTGTGTTTCATATTTAAGAGTAATGTTGTAAGCCATGAGAATGTACTCACCTAAACATTGGTATTGATTTCAAAAGATGATTGAAGAAAATGTGCCCTCCCACTCCGTGCTCTTCTGTTAGCCCATATCCTTGCCATACTTAATATTATCAGACTTTTACATTTTCTCCAATTTAGTGATTGTGATGTATTCCAGAGGGGTTTTAATTTCCTTGATTTTCCTCAGTAATAGTGACATTGGCTGTTTATATTTTCTCTTTTTTGATTTGCTGACTTATAATTTTTGCTTTCTGTTCTATTGAGTTGTACATGTTTTTCATATTGTTTGGTATGATAGTTCCATTGGCATAGCATACTGTTTTGCTTTCTGAGATGGAATATCTTTGTTATCACCCTGGGAATATTATAATTATACTTTTGAAGTTTTCTTCAATTAAAATAATAATTTTAGTTTTTTCCTGGGACTTTACATTTCACTTTCACATTTGTGTATTTCCTTGACAATCGCCGATGTTTGGTTATCTGTTCAGATTTAAGAGTGAAGCCTACACATCTGGCTTGCAGCCTGTGTGCCTGGGCAGAATTAGCTGATTACATGTTTCTTCATCAGTCAAGTTTCCCTTTTATAGGAGAGTTTTATCTAGGACTATTCAGGTTTTCCAGAGAAGTGTCCTCCATTCTCTGCCTTGGATATCCTGGGATACACTGGGAACAGGGTAGGTGACCTGGCATATTAGCAGCATGGTTGATATCCCGAATATACTGGTAAAAGAGTGGGGAGAATGTTTTTTCCTCTCTATGTGTAGAATTACTTAGTTTTTTGAAAATTTATTTTATTTTAAAGATGTGGGTTACAATTTGGGATTAGGTATACAAGTGGTCATCGTACAGGTAAAGTTTGGGCAACCCTTTGGTCCCCACTTTGCCTGGTTTGAAATCCAGTACCCTTACTGATGTTGTGGCCCCCACACCCACCCAGCAGTATCCTGCTAGTGCCAATCCATTTCTTATAGCATTATGGTAAATGTTCAGGGTCTGCTTATGAGTGAGAACATGTGGTACTCTGTTCTTTGTTTCTGTGATAGACCATTGAGTATGATAGACTCTAAATTCATCCAAGTTGCTGCGAAGAGAATTACCTAGTTTTTAAGAGTACAGGACTTAGAATCTGACAGCCTAGATTTGCAAACCTATCACCATTATTTGTGAGGCCACAGGAAAGTTAAATAGCTCTTCCTGCCTCAGTCTTCTCATGAAAAATGGGAATAAAAACAGTACTACCTGGAAGGTTGTTAGGAGGATTGACAGCCATTCCATACTCATTAAGAACCATGAAAACTCAAATATTAAAAAAAAAAATCCCCCAAGAGCTAAAGTCCAAATCACAACACTTTAGAGCAGGTGCATGCCCCAGTCCCTCTGTAGAACCCAATCATGACAATGGGACTCTGGCAAAAACAAACACACACACAAACCCTGGCAAGTGGGAAAGAGAGTGCTCAAACCTCAGAAACTTCCATGTTTTGCTTCTTTACTTAAAATTACCCCTGAACCAAGGTCCCATGAGCACGTGATTTCTCTCTTCTGGAGTAGGAGGGATCATCAATCAGATTACCTCAGTGATAAAGTAAGTTCTCAGAGCTTTATCACTAGTCTCTGAGCCCTGAGCAGGGTTGTCCTAGGAATAATGGCCAGTGGTGGTTGTCTACCTACTGTAAATGGACCAAGATTTCTTCTCAGAAAGAGTCTGTTTACTGAAATTAGCTCCTCTACTTTTTAATTCTTAGTTTTTGAGCAATTGGAAACATAAAAAATGGAGTTATTCGCTTTCTTCACAGTAAGCTTAGATTACAAAGAGTCTAGAGGTAGAATTATTGTTGCTTTAAACAAAATCTTTAGCAGGAGACATTGAGCAGAGCTGAAATTTAAACAGCTTCATTTAAACTTGTACTGGTTTGCAGATAAAATTTTTTTACTATCTGAAAAAGAAAAGCTAACTTGGAGTCTCAAATGTATAATCTTAAAACTTGTCATTTTGAAAAGGTGGCTTCCAAACAAGCAACTAAGATATGTGTATGTACACTTTAAAAAAAGAAAAAAAAATGTGGCCAATTTGTATTTGAAGATTTTGATAGAATATGTTTTTAAATTTTATTTTTAGCTAGAAGACAGAGTGGCAGCAAATGTCTAAACTGAATAGCTAAAAATGCATCAAACTGTTTTAAAACAGTTCTTTTTCTTTTTGCACCTGACAAAACATTAAGCTCAAAAAGATAAATTTAACTTGGGATAAGAAACTACACCCCAAGTAATTGATAAGAGGCTTGGACCAGATGCTGGACTAGTTAAAAAAAAAAAAAAGTTTAAAATCTTGCATAATAGCAAAAGTTAAGGTTGTAGAAGGGCAGGAGATTTAACTCTTTTCTTCCTGCCAAAACTTTTATTATAGACTGGTGTTTTTGTTTGTTTGGTTTTTTGTGGGGGGTGGTGGTAGAGCCATGCATTTAGATGTCAAAAATTATAGTGACCTCCCCAAACACTGCGAAATAAAACTTCAAAATTTATTATTTATCTAACATTTAAAGAATGACTTTGTGTGTGTGTGCATATTTTAATCTGGGTGCTAAATATAGTTACTACAGAATAAAAATTGAGAATTGGGCGTGTTATTTAATTATACGCTAGAATTTAGATTTCTGTACAAAACCCAAATAGCTAAAGCATTAGGTAAATGTTTTGTAAAATATGGGATTCCAATGAAATGTATTACAATTAAAATGTCTTAAAAACTGTTTTTAAAATGATACAGTTCCAGAATGACTCAATCTGCAAATTATATAAATCTGCAGAAAAGCTTCCACTTACTCCCTAAGTATAGTTTAAAAATATAAAATCTGATGCATTTTCCAGTTTTTAAAAAATTATATTTGGGACTGGGCATGGTGGCTCATGCCTGTAATCCCAGCACTTTGGGAGACTGAGGTGAGAAGATTTCCTGGGCCCACGGGTTCAAAACCAGCCTGGACAACTAGATGAGACCTCATCTCTACAATAAATAAAAAAATTAGCCTGTCATTCCAGCTACTTGGAAGGCTGAGGTGGAAAGATCGCTTGAGCCCAGCAGGTTGAGGCTGCGGTAACCGTGAGCAGTGTGCCACTGCACTCCAGCCTGGGCAACAGAGTGAGACTCCAACTAAAACAAAACAAAACAAAACTATTTTGATATATTGAATTATGTTTGGTAAGCATTTATTATCTTGATAAATTTTGATTATATTTTCTAACATTTTAGTTGTCTTTAGAAAGTCTGATTTTGTATAGCACTAAAATGTTGGATACTTGTGCTTATTCAAAGGTCTCTGCAAACTTGTAAATCTACACTCGGTTTATCTATAATTAAAATAAGGAGATTAGTAGCATATATGAAACTTTATTTATATGTCAATATAAATAATTTTTAGTGATATATGATGTTTATCACTTACTACTCTATGCTAAATTCTATCGTAGCACTTACGCCTTTATATCACAGTGTCTGTTCACTTATCTGTTCCTATTGGGCTGAGCACTCTTTGAGGTCGGCACTGTTTCCTCAGCCTGGATGCCTTGCATAATGGCTGACATGAAACAGAGTCTCAGGCAACACTTGTTCATAGACTAAGAGTTGGAATGGACTTTCTCATTTTACTGTAAAAAACCTGTGTCCTTCTGCTTAGTATAGAGAGCGGTGAGAATCACATCCCTAGATTTCTATTCTAGATCTTTTGCCACTGTTTCATGCCGTTTTGTATCTCAACAGTATTATAGCATAAGGGTAAAACCTATCTTTCACAACAACAAATAGTTTCTCACCCAAAATATTTATAACTCTTCAACAGAAAAAGCAACAGATCTCGTGAGAGCCATTGCAGGCTATAGCCTGGGCGTTTCCAATATGCCATAGCTAACATTTCCCCAATAGCTGCTTTATTCCCCCCACAGCCATAGAATGATTCATAACTTGTCTCATAGAGATCTGAGCGAAGGTTAGAGGTTGCAGAGACTGAGAAAAATGCCCATTACTGGGACTTGCTTGATGGGTAGTTAATAGCTGTGTTCACAGACAAATTGGTGTTATTGAAAATAGAACTGAGAAAACCACAGCCTTGTTTCAAAGCTTTGTGAGCAGTGGCAAGAAAACTTCTATTCATTAGAAATGGACAGATTGAATTATACACACCTTGCAATCTAAAAGCAGCTGTGGCACAATGGGCTCTCACAATGTCTGGGGGTTGTCACTTCCCACAAAAGCGAAACAATAGGTTCACCTTCCTTTAGATGAGTCACAAGAGGCTCAGCACTCCCTCCACTCTGGGTTTTCATTTAGGGTTAGCTTTTGGACAACCCAATCATATAAGAAAAGATGAATTAAAAAAAAATCCTAATTTTAAAAAAAAGTTCAACAAAAGCTCCAAGCCATCATCAGTAATATCCTTTGATGAAGGCGGAAATGAAAAAGCTTTCCTGGTAAGTGGACCAGACAGAGATTGGATGAGAGGCTCCATTTGACACACAAATAGTTGTTCTCAAAAGGTTTTATGAACTGTGCAGGACAAAGAAATGTGTTCGTCTACCTCTTTCAAACATACTGATCAAAGTCTTTTATTCTCCCTCATATTGATGGAAAGGAAGGAGGATGGAGGGAACACAGAAAGAATGCTGTACTGATGCTAGAACCATTCAAAAACAGTACTTCCTCAGAGGGCAATTAGAAAAGTACTATGTACTATGTTGTATGGTATGAAACTTTTTTTTTTAAGGGTATGTGAGAGGAGGAAACTTAATTGTGATCTATGGGCGAGGTTACTTTTTCTTCTATTTCATATGGACTTTTCTTTCTTTCTTTTTTTATATTTTGAGTGCTGCTAAGGAACACACTCCTTCTTTCTCTAGTCTGTTTCCTTCTGAGGCCAGCTCCTCATGGAGAAATCTTCCATAAACTGGGGGGAAAAAGTAGAAGATGCTTCTCCAGACTAAACAGGCAGTGTAAAGCATAGAAAACACTAGATAATGAAGTCAAGCAAACTTGGGTTGAAAAACTGTTGCTGACTCATATGGTCCTAGGAAGCCTTGGTGCTCACCATCCATGTTTCTGCTTTCTGGGAACTACACTCAGTGCAAATTTCACTTGAAAAACCACCAGGGGAAACAATTCTTAAACCGTGGATTGGGTAAATTTGACTTAACCCCTCTCTAGAGATGGGCCTTGACTAGTGAAAACAAACAAATCTCTTCCATCTTTTTGTTAACTAATCAGAACCAATGTAATATGATGAAGACATTTGCTATCATTCTTGAGAATGGACACTTCCTCTCTTTTGCAGCACCTACTAGGAGAGCATCTCTCTTGTGTTGTCAGTTTTCCAGCAGCCATAACAAAATACCATAGACTGGGTGGCTTAAACAACAGAAATTTGTCTCACGGTTCTGGAGGCTAGAAATCCAAGGTCTTATTCTTGGAAGGATTGGTTTCTTCTAAGACCCCTTTCCTTGGTTTGCAGATGACTGCCTTCTCACTGAGTCCTCGCATGGTGTTTTCTCCGTGTGCACTCATCCCTGGTATTTCTTTGTGTGTTCAAATTTCCTCTTCTTATAACGACACCAGTGAGATTAAAATAGGGTCTACCCTAAAGGTTCATTTTCACTCAATGACACCTTTAAAGGCTGATCTCTGAATTCAGTCACATTCTGAGGTATTGGGGATTAGAACTTTAACACATGAATTTTTGAGGGCCACAATTCTTCACATAGTAGCTTAGTTCGTGTATGCAAAGATGTAAAGCCTGAAATTACTTCAGCCATTTCACTACTATAAGGAGAACCTACCTAAGGATTAGGTTCACTCTGCAGATAATACAATAGAATGGTAGAAGAAAACCAGATCTTCAAATTACATTTTTTTAACTGCTGGAGTAAACCTTGCTGGAAGTTCAGAACTACTTCTGGACTGTAGAGTTATATGAACTTTTAAACTCCCTTTATTATTTAAACCAATATGAGTTGGAGTTATATCACCAAAAACTTCCTAGCTGACTCAGTTACATTGTGTGGTATTGAGTTGTTTCAAGAATAAAATTGCATGAGATGATTTATTTTAAAGTATCCAATACAGCAGGGATTCCCAATTATCAGTATGTGGCTTGTTAGGAACTGGGTCACACAGCAGGAAGTGAGCAGTGCGTGAGCGAGTGAAGCTTCTCCTGTTTTTATAGTCACTCCTCATTGCTCACATTACTACCTGTGCTCCGTCTAATGTCAGATCAGTGGTGGCATTAGATTCTCGTAGGACCTCGAGCTCTACTGTGAACTGTGCATGTGAGGGATCTAGGTTGTGCATGCCTGTGAGAATCTAATGCTTGGTGATATGAGGTGGAGCTGAAGTGGTGATGCTAGTGCTGGGGAGTGGCTACAAATGCAGATTAACATTAGCAGTGAGGTTAGATTGCACAGAGTCCATAATAAATCAGTTGCTTGCAGATTCATATCAAAACCCTATCAGTGAGTGGCAAGTGAGTTGATGTACTTCGACTGAACAGCTGCAGGTTTTAAGTCAGTATCCAACACATATTTTAGTCCATGCATGGCCCATTATTTTATTTACCATTCCATTCACACCTCTTTTTAAAAAAATGATGAGTTGTATAATTATTTCATTATATATTATAATGTAATCATAATAAAATAAAGTACAAAATAAATGTTATGTGTTGAATCATCCCTAAACCATCTCTCTCCTCCCAACCCCTCCTCTCAGTTTGTGGAAAAATTGTCTTCTCTGAAACTGGCCCCTGATGCCAAAAAAGTTGGGGAATGCTGCATTACAGCATTTCATTAAATATGTAATTTGCAAGAGCAAATATATGAACTTAACCCAAATGTCCACAGTGGATGACTAGATAAAGAAAAATTGGTATATACACACACACACACACACACACACACACACACACACACACACACACACACACACAATGGAATATTATTCGGTCACAAAAAAGAATGCACTTGGGTCTTTTGCAGAAATATGAATGGAACTGGAGTCATTATTTTAAGTGAAATAACTCAGAAACAGAAAGTCAAATACTGCATGTTTTCACTTATACGTGGGACTATATAATGAATATATATGGAAATAGAGTATGGAATGATAGACACTGAAGACTCAGAAGGGTGGGGAGAAGAAGGGAGTAGGTGATGAGAAATTGCTTATTATTATTTGAGCGATAGATACACTAAAAGCCAAGACCTCATCACTACACAATATAGCCATATAACAAAATTGCCCTTGTATCCCTTAAATTTATTTTTTAAAAACTTGCTGAAAGAAAAAAAGTAAATAAAATGCCACTGATTGTAAGACACACTCCTATTTTATTTACCATTAGTAAAGGAAAAACATGTCCATTAAACTATATGATTATTTGTTATCATTTAGATTTTTAAATTTAAGTATATTAAAAGAGTGGTTAGACTTATTTAAGTTATGTTTTTATTATATAAAGTAACTTTTAAGACATGAAAAGGAAAATATAAATAAAATAATTTGGCTAAAGTCGACCTACAATTTCTTCATACTCATAATTATACTATCTGGAATTCCTTTCCAATTTAGAGTATGAAAGTCTGAGTTTGCCTCTTGCCCACAAAAGTGAGAGTATTTCTTAAAAGAGTGCTTCATTAGCATCTCTAAGACTTTCTTTTAAACCATAAAGTTTGATATGCATGCACAATCATTGATAATTTCATCACCATTGCTGTCTGTCCCATAGTAATCACAAAATAACTACTTGTTTCAGAGATTTCTTTTTTAAAAAATTTTGATTGTCTTGACTGTATATTTGTTATACAGGCACTAAATTAAACTATTGTCATAATTTTAAACTCCACTTTGCTCATAATATTGAGTTATACAACTTTTATGTGCTGATATTCTAGGAATCGAACTGGCATTTAAAAATTGACATTTGTATTTAGTTTGGTTAGTTACTGTTACTGTTTTCCCTCCAAAGATGGATGAAAAGCTAAATGTAATTATACTTCTATTTATAGCCATCCATCTATGCACACTTTATGGGAGACTAACCTTTTTGAAACCTGAAACTTTTTGTGAATGTTCTTTAATTTTTGTCACTTAATGACCATCACTCGAAAGAATACATTGCCATTTGATTTTAAAAGATTAATGTTTAAGTAAGGAGTGTCCAGATTAATGTTTAAGTCAGGAGTGTCAATTCATGCTAAGCCTTACTTTATAGTTGGAGTCTAGCTACACAATAATACCTGAGAATTGTTAGGGAAAGTTGTTCTGCCCAAAATGTCACCCCCATTTATTTGCCACAAGTCTGACACTTCATCATTAGCCAATGCATTTGGGTTAAGGCATTGTTTTTCTTTGTATCTTTCATTAGAATGCTCTGGTATCATATCAGGTTATTATGTCCAGAAAATAAATTCTGTAGGTATGCCATCTCCCATAATAAGTCCTTGACGCAAATTTTGAAAATAGGTTTTTAAACTTAAAATTTTTCTTTCTTCACTTTGCACTTATTCTGAGTATATTGTAGATATAGTGAATAACAAGTTAGAAGGCTAGAGACTGAAGAAAATATTAACCAGTAATAACATCATTGTTATATTAATTATATTCATTCAACCGAGTATAATGGAGATTTTAGGGGACACAACTGAACATTACTATAACATTGGGACTAGATAAAGGTGAACTCTCTGGCTGAGTATCCCAACATTTGGAAGAACAAGGTCTCAAGGAGGAACTCATGATAAGGAGAGTCAAATAGTCCAAGCTTGGCCAGGGAACAGATCCATCGTATCACAAGACCTGCCTAATTTCTTACTCTCAGGTCTAGTTCCCTGCAGATTCCTGTTAAGGTCCTACAGAAGGACAAAACTGAGAGTCAACATGCAGATAATCTTTTCTACTACCTATTCTATACAACATATTATCACACTGGGCAGTACTGTGTCTGTCCTCCCTTGTTTCCATACCAACACCACACAGATTGGTGGGGCTGTCACACATTAGTGGCAGTGTCTTTTGAAAGCATTGGAAATGCCTGGAAGCACTGGCATCTGATGGAGGTGGAATATTCTTCAGAGAAGGGATGGAGAGAAGGAAAAATGGCACCTGTCACATGGTCTGTGACTGGAATGACCTGGGAGTCTGTGTAAGAAGTGTCCTTGAAGCTTCTAGTAATACTTAAGGGTCTTTTGTTGAAAGCTGTAGTCCTGAACACGGAGGGAAAGGTCAGGAAAATATGGCTAAGTGATATAATCTATGTGACCTAATTTTAAACCGGAAACTCCAAAGGTAGAGTCCTTTGAAAATTAGGGCTATGTACACATGTATTCATGGCCAACCTTATAGAGTAATTTATTCATTTAACATTTATTCAGTACTTACTAAATGCCAGAAAATTTAGTAAGTACTAAAGTATTTACTAGTACTAAACATAGTAGAAAAAATAAAACAACAAATATACCTAGCATTTTTATAATGGAAAGTGTTGAAATAAATCTCTACCAGATTTCCTTTGCTGGTGAAAACAGGATGGGTATTTTTTCCTTGGGAAGTTGGTGGAGTTACCTTTTATTTAGTGACTTTTGGGAAACTGTACAAAGCAATATCTAAGATTGCAGGCTCTGGAGTCAGACTGCCTTCTTTGAAGCAAGTTTTGCCTCCATACTTGCTGTGTGGTCATGGGCAAGTTACTCAATGTCTTTGAGCCTCAATGTTTTCATATTTAGAATGGGACTAACAATAGCACCAAACTCATAGAATTATTGAAATTATTGTGAGACTGGGCACAGTGGCTCAAGCCTGTAATCCCAGCACTTTGGGAGGCCAAGGGGAGAGGACTGCCTGAGCTCAGGGGCTCGAGATCAGCCTGGACAACTTGGCGAGATCTCATCTCTACAATAAGTCAAAAAATTAGCCAGGCATGGTGGCATGTGCGTGTAGTTCCATAGCTGGAAGGCTTAGGTAGAAGGATTGCCTGAGTCCAGCAGGTCGAGGCTATTGTGACTGTGAGTGTGCCACTGCACTCTAGCCTGGGTGACAGAGTGGGATTCTGACTTAAAAAAAAATTATTGTGAGAAGTTAAATTAGATCATCTGTAGCAGATGCTGAACGTGCACCACCTAAAACTACTGCCTGCCAGTCAACTTCCAATAGACCCTGTCTACATATCTTTATTTGAGGCTTTCTCTGAAGCTGTAGGATCCTGCAGCCCAAGTTGCTAGGATGTTCATGCCCAAGAAGCATCTCTCAAATCATGACTGAAGGAGCTTGGTATATAAATATCCCAACTCCCTCGCCCATCAGGCAGATGTGTATTTTATATGGGATTGTGCTTCCATTTCCTGCAGTGGCTTGATAATATGTCCTTCATCAGCTGCCTTCCCGTTCCTGTTTCATTTCTCTCTCCTCTGGTTTTCCCTACATCTTGCAAATTAGCCATTTGCCCTTCAATCTTTGTTTTAGAATCTGCTTCTGGGGTAACCAGACTAAAACATAATCTATGTAAAGATTTTAGCACATGGCAAACAATAAATTATTACTATTGGATGACCTCTTACACTTCCCATTTCATCCCCAAAGTTCCTGATTGTTATATATCATGAAGCAATTCACTATTCTTTTGAACACTTAATCTTTCCTCTTAAGCTCTTAAGTTCATGGTCTACATAAGGAAAAAAATATTTGAGATAAAATGATAGCAACTGTGAAAGTTTGCTCCCCAAGACAGTTTTTGTAACATTATTTTTTTCCCCATGGATCTCTTGATATTTTAGTGACTAACCAATGAACTCCATCCTATTTATATTTCTGTATAAATTTAGCTGTTTACAGGATGTTTGCCTGATTAATGAACAGAGAAGGATGAATAACGGAAATATACCAATAATCATACGATAATGACACCAAAGTATACTCGTGTTATGACAGGAATATTAAAGGTCAGGCAGTTCTAGGAATTCTAAATTTGTCCTAGAGAACATTTTAGTCTGTAACTAATGGAAAGGTGAACTTCAAACATAATGACTTAGGTTTTGTTTTGACTAACAATTTTAGTATGAATTGATGTGAAATTCATATGAATGAAACCTTTTCTTTGTCACTGATTTGTGCTTTTCTAAATGAAAACTCATTTGGATGAATTTTATTTGCATTTCCTGCTTGAAATAAATATAAAGAGATAAGCATCATACACAAGGGTATTTGAAATATAAGACTTGTGACTTGTATATATATTTTATTTAAGAAATTGGTTATGATTATGGGCTGTGGAGTCAGACAGTCTGAGATAAAATTGTGGTTCCACAACTAACTTAATATTTGATTTTGGTCAAGTTACTCAATGTCTCTAATAGGCTTAATTTTCTGTATCTGTAAAATGAGATTAAAATTGTACCAGTCTCATGAGGCTGTTGTGAAGGTCAAGTGGGCTGAAACAATGTAAAAGTACCTGGCACATATAAGCACACTGCTAGTCTTACCTACTGCTATTGTCTTTAAAGGAAATCTTTCTTCTTCTATCTTTTCTCCTTGAGATATAAAAAGTGGTATGAAAGGTTTATAAATCTAAAGTCTTATGCACATGAAACAATGTGTTAGTGTCTGTCTCCAAATTTAAGCCCTTTTATTTTTGCGGAAATGTTCATTTGTGAGCTACCACATTCCTCAGAGAAGAAATATACTGGAAGCCACATTCAGAATTTGGTTCCTTCATTTAGTGGTTTCTATAACACATTTTCTAAAATAACAATGTCCTATGCACTTATTTATATTTTATAATAAACTCAAAGAAGCAGTTGCTATTAGCCCTATTTAAAGTCAAAAAGGCAAAAGATCTCCAGCAAGAATTTGCTAATGATCTTTCAGTCTACATTTTTCTGCTGAAATATTTTTCCTAAGATTTTTTCCCTCATTCTTGATTCTCAAACAATTAATGTGGGTTTTATAAAATATTTCTTTCTTTTTTCCATTTTTGTCTTTCTATTCTCTTTCTTCTTCCTTTCTTTCTCCTTCCTCCCTCCCTTTCTTCCTCTTTTCTCTCTTCCTCTCTCTTTTCACATTTTTCCTATTGTCTCATTCATATTAGGAAACCAAAAAGACTTTGGAAGAATATTATTTGAAAAAATGTGTAGGGAAATATGTATTCAATGTCTTTCATGGGTCAAGGATATTGTGCTTTTTTTTTTTTTGAGTCGAAGTCTAACTCTTTTTTTTTTTTTTTTTTTTTGAGTTGGAGTCTCACTCGGTCGCCCAGACTGGAGTGCAGTGGCCGCTCCCGGCCACCGCAGCCTCGACCTGCTGGGCTCCGGCGATCCTTCCGCCTCAGCCTTCCAAGTAGCCGGAATTACAGGCATGCGCTACCACGCCCGGCTGATTTTTTGATTTATTGTAGAGATGAGATCTTGCTGCCCAGGCGGATCTCGAACCCTGGGGCTCAGGCAATCCACTCACCTCAGCCTCCCAAAGGCGCGGGATTACAGGCTGAGCCACCAAGCCCGGCTGAAGTCTAACTCTTATCACCCAGGCTGGAGTGCAGTGGCATGTTCATGTCCACTGCAGCCTCGATATTGTGCTTTTTTTTAGGAGCACTGCACCTGAATAGGAGATTATTTGGTAAGAACTATCAAAGACCTTAGGCTATTAAATAGAAGAGAATCATGAAATAAAAATTTTCAGCCCCCCAATGAAGAAGAGAAACCTAATTATAGAAGGTGACTTAAAGAGACACACTTAATATCTTCTTTACTCTATCCTCTACAGAAAGATCACAAATTATTGACTGGGGACTGATTTGGATTTGAAGAAATGGCAAGCTAGAAGAAGAAACCAATTGCTTATAGAATACCTGAAAAACCTAAGACACTTAAATCAGCAGGGTCTGGTGATCTAATCCTTTGATTTTTCCAACATTTTCAGAGATCATAGCTAATACTTCTAAGAAATTGTGGAAAGGGGTTGATGTTCTTCCAGAATAACAAAGAAAAAATGACAAGCCTATGTTTGAGAAAATATAAAGGATTAGTGTTAAATGCGTAGTACCAGTTTCAGAAAGTTATCAAAATAATAAATCAAATGATAAATTAGCCATTACTTGCAGGGTCATAGATGATTAGAAATTTAAAAAAAACTTTGGCACTACTAAAATGTTCCCAAGTTAAGTAGTGAGTTACGCTGCACTAATGAATCATGCAGACAAGGGTAAAGCAGAAGACACACTTTGCTTCCATTTCCCCATTGCTTTTGGGGCCTGATCTCATTTATCACCTAGTTAAGAGATTCTGGAATATCAATGGTACTTGCGAACGTAGCAGCACATCTAACTCTCTCTCTCTCTCTCTCTCTCTCTCTCTCTCTCTCATCTCACTCTGTCACCCAGACTGGAGTGCAGTGGCCGCTCATTTTTTGATTTATTGTAGAGATGAGGTCTCGCCAAGTTTCCCAAGGGGGTCTCGAACCCGCGGCCTCACGCAATCCACTCACCTCAGCCTTCCAAAGCGCGGGATTACAGGCTGATCCACCGAGCCCGACATAACACATCTAATTTTCAAGATACATGGTTACTTATGGTTTACATGGGTTATTTCTTTTCTCTATAATTGGAATATGAACTCCTGAAGTTCGTTTAAGTCATACCGGCTTAATCAGAATCTCTGGAGATGGGGCTCAAATATTTGTATTTTTAAAGCTACCCTGGGTGGTTCTGATGCCCAGTGAGGGTTGAGAGTTACTGTCTGAGAGGGAAGGTAGTGTTTCTCTGCACCCTACAGAATGGGACCGGAATAGAGACTTTGCCAACCAACTGAATGTTTCCTCATGGTCCCACATGCCTTTCCTGCTTTCTGCTTTCTACCACGGCATTCTTGTGTCTACGAGGTTACTTATCTTTCTCTGAGATGTCCATGTCTCCTTTATCCTTTGAACCCCAGCTCTATTTTATCCCTCTTACAAATCTTTCTTAACTGCCCTAGCCTTACTGGGCAGTCCTCTTTCCACCTCTGGACATCCACAGTCTTTCTATATAAAGTATAACCCACGAACCAGTAACATGGAGCATCACAAGAGAGCTTGTTAAGCATGTTGAGTTTCAGGACCCCTGCACAACTCACTGAATCAGAAATGGCATTTTAATGAGAGCTCCATGGGATCAGTGTGCTCAATGTTTGAGAAGCACTGGTCCATAGCATGGACAGTGCATAGCACTTCCCTGTGCATTGTCTTGTATGTCCCCTAACCGATTTGTGCGTTGGTCTCATCTTCTCAAATAGATGAAATGTTTCTTGATGAAAAGACCTGCGTCTTGAAGTTCTTTTACATTCTTCTATTACATTCTGTACATGAATGTGAAATGGCTAATAACAATAGATCCATTTATTGAATGCGGATTTTGGGCCAGGAGTGGTGTCAAATGCTTTATATATGTATCATTTCATTAAATCCCCACATCTTCTGTGATGTAGAATTGAATATCTATTCTAGGCAAGAAAGCTGAGATTCAGAGTAGTTAACTAAGTTGCCCCAGGCCACACAGAAGGGAAGTGGCGGAACTGGAATCTAAACCCAGAGCTCTGAACCACTGTGTAAACTGCAATATGTACTCAATACATTGTTTAGTGATTCAAGGCTTAGAAACAGGTGACATTGACTTGAAGTTTCTTTGGCTTTTACTTACAAATGTGAAGGCAATAGAGGATGCAGTGTCCCATTTAGAATATTTGGCAGGCTTGCCAACATTGTTCTGGGTGATGGCTCTTCTCCCATCTTTTTTAGTATTCATGGTAGCATATTACCACGTCCCTCATCTGGTTTCTCTTCTTTAGCCTAAACAGTTTCTAGACTTAATCTCATTTGTATTGCTCAGGGTGGCAAGACTCAACCTGACCTCTATATTATTCATTCTCGGTTTTAGCCGAGAGATAGCCAGTCTGATTTTGGTAAATGTGGCTGGAAGTGGGGGTGGGGTGTATTTCTAGTCTTATTTCTTTTGGCTTTGTTATTGTGACCACAGCAGCAGTGGTTAAGAGCATGCACTTTGGTAGCAGACAGGTTTGGGTTTGAATCCTGGCTCTGCCATTTATGTAAGCTATTTCAGATCTCTGTGCCTCAGTTTCCCCATTTATAAAATGAAACCAATATGGGACTGTGAACTATTTAAACTCCCTAGGACACAATAATCACTCAATAATTATGAGTCCTCTCATCAATGCAAGCCAGCTTTCTTTTTGTTATTGTTTTTCAGTCTTATCCTAAGTAAACTACCTGCAAGCCACTACTTCATTCATAATACATTGCACAGGGTAAAGCACCTGGTAGGTGGTTGGACAATTCTGGTTGGATGTTTTATGGTCAAGATTGGAGATAATCAATCCTAAAAATGTATTTCCCATTTTATTATCTCTTTTACCTATAGTTGGTACCAAGATCAGTTTGACAGATGATGGAGACAGGCAGGGCTCCATGGGACGGATGCTCTGGGCAAGGAGGGCTCAGTTTGTCTGGTTTTCTCCTAGACAATCTTAGACAGTGTACCCAGTCCATACACAGTGATGACATACAGTAGGAGATGGATTGATGTTTGTTGACTGACTTGCTTTGCAGGCAATGAGCTTGACATGATTACCTGCCTTAATATAACTGTTGTCAAGCACTGTGGCATCAGAAAAAACTGAAAACCAGACTTGGAAACTGTGCTCTTAGAACTTTCATTACTGTTCTAGAAATTAATAGATTGGGGGCACATTTATGAGTTTTAGTAGCTGGGGAACCAGACAACAAGCATAAAATGTATAGCCGGATGTCTCATCTGTGCTGTAAACCTAATAATGCCTCCCTTACCTCAACAGGATATTGTGTAGGATTGCTAAATTAATACCAGTAATGAGTTTAGGAGTTACTGAGAGTGTTGGTTAATGTCAATTGTTTTTTGGGAATAATTTGATACAGATGCATTCTGACTCTTGGTGTTTAGGGTAAAGAGGATCCAATGTCCTCGGAAATTTATTTCTAGACTTTTTCTAGGTGAGACAAGTTAAGTCTTTAAGAAAATTGAAATCTTCTTCAGTTTTGCATATCTTTCTGAGATTTTGCCACCATCACATATTATATGTGGTACAGGGACAAGAGTGCTTGCCTTTGGTTTCAGTTCTCAACCATATTATCTCAAGTAACATTCAGTCTCCTGAAACATCCATTTCCTTATTTGTAAAATAAAAGGAGGTTGGGCACACTGGCTTACACCTGTTATCCCAGCACTTTGGAAGGCTGAGGTGGGAGCATTATTTGAGCCCAGGAGTTGCAGACAAGTTTGGGCAACAGAGTGAGATATAGCCAGGCATGATGGTGCGCAGCCTTCCAGCATCTTGGAAGGTTGAGGTGGAAGGACTGCCTGAGCCCAAAAGGTGGAAGTTGTGGTGAATTGTGATCATGACACTGCACTCCAGCCTGGGTGACAGAGTGAGACCCTGCCTTAAAAAAAAAAATTAAGTTAAAATAAATAAATAATAAAAAATATGAGTAGACAACAAGATCTGTAAAGTGACTTACAGCTCTAAAGTTCATAATCAAGTTTTGCTTGGTTTTCCTCTAGGATTCTGTAGTTCAGAGTTTTACAAGTTCTTATCCATAGGAAAGATAAAACACAATGTTTTCAGAATCCAATGCCTGACCGTGCCCTGTAACTACTGAATATTCAATGTGTATATGTTTTTGTGGGTGTATTAGGCCTGATAACTACTACTATACATGTCTCATTTTTATGCAATTTTTTTTTGAGTTGGAGTCTCACTTCATTGCTCAGGCTTGAGTGCAGTGGCACGCTCACAGCCACCTCAGCGTCAACCTGCTGGGCTCTGATGATTCTTCCGCCTCAGTCTTCCAAGTAGCCAGAACTACAAGTACACACTTCCATGCCCGGCTAATTTTTTTTTAGTTTATTGTAGAGATGAGGTCTCACCAAGTTGCCCTGGCTGGTCTCGAACCTGCGGGCTCAGGCAATCCACTCGCCTTGGCCTCCCAAAGTGCTGGGATTACAGGCTGAGCCACTGAGCCTGGCCTATTTTTATGCAGTTTTAGTATTTACTTGTTTTGATTAATGACATCTTGCTATGATTCATCCTGTGCTGCCAACAAACAAACAAACAAACAAAATTCCCTCCCCTCAAATTTTAATTCACTGAGAGGGTGTGGAAGAATTAACAAGAAATTATAAGGGATTTATAGAGCTTTGAAAACAAGCACTAGCCTTGAATTGGCAAAATACTTTTCCTTACCCATGTGACACCCCTATTTTGTTTGAGAATAGGTTCTGTTCATAATTTACAATATGCTTGAGGGAGGAAATCCTTGATTATTACTGCTCATCCAAATACCAGTACACTTTGTGCCAGACTAAGTAGAAAGGAATATGGGTTTTATTTCATCTACTACGTGCCTACTCCTTTGGGGATGACAGGCTACTAAAAATTATGGGCTGTTAAATATTTTCCATTTGCTTCCAAGACTGTGGTAAGTGGTACAACACTACAGGGCTCAAGGAAAATTTTCCACTTGGGTAATGTGTCCCTTGTACCAAAATTCCATTGGCCAATTCAGTTGAGGTCAGAGATTGTGATAAAAATGTTAGTACTTTTATTCTAACAGAAAAACAGACTGAGTTTTAGTCATGTAAAATATCTTAAACTTCTGCAGAATGCTACAAAAAAGGAATATCTTTTAATTTACTTAAAATTCATTTCTACCTACTTCTAAAATGGATTTGAGATGACTAAGGTACAGTAAGTCCTCACTTAATGTCATCTGTAGGTTCTTGGAAACTGCGACTTTAATAGAAATAATGTGTAATGGAACTGATTTTGCTATAGGTTAATTGTTATAAACAAGAGTTAAGTTGCTAGGACATATTTCTGGTGACAAAAACATCACCAAACTTTTAGATGAAGATCAAAACACTTCATATATATATATATATATATATATATATATATTTTTTTTTTTTTTTTTTTTGAGTGGGAGTCTATTGCCCAGGCTGGAGTGCAGTGGCACAGGCATGGCCACTGCAGCCTTGACCTGCTGGGCTCAGGGGATCCTTCTACCTCAGTCTTAAAACACTTCTAATATTAAACATTGAAATAAAGGTGAGCTATACATACATTTAAGAAAGAGTAATAAAAACAAGATAATGATTTGCCCAAGTTTTGATAAATCAGTGAGTGAAGGCATAGTGGTAGTAGGTTAAAACAAGGAATAAATGCAAAGCAAAAATTGTAGAGACACTCTTAACACCAGGCAGTTAAAAAAATCACAAATGGGGCGGGGTGACTGAGCACTATTTTGAATCATTTATTGTAGTGCATCTACATGCTTATCATACAATTTTTTTGGCAGGAGTCTGTATTCATTAATTCATTAATTTTCCAAACTGCTTACTCCAGTTCAAGGTCATGAATGGCCAGAGCCCAGTCGTGGCAGCCCAAGGTGCAAGGCAGGACCCAGTCCTGCCAGGACACCTTTCTATCACAGGGAGCATTTACACCCACACTTACGCTCACTCACACACCTACAGTCACTGGGTCTAAGGCAATGTAGACTCACCAATGCACCTAACGTGCACATCTTTGGGATATGGAAGGAAACTAGAGAAAACCTCACACAGACACAGTAAGAATGTGCAAACTCCACACATATAGTGGCCCCAAGTGAAAATCCATTTTTTTCCTTATCAACTTATAACAAAATGATGTTGAATGGAATGACATTCTTCAAGGACCTACTGTACTAAGAAATTTGAGCTGCAATTAAAATCCATTGTTATTTGCTATGCTGGAGATGATTTGGTTATTGAAAGCTTCCTAGGCTAAACTGTCATTATTTGGTAAGGATTTAAAAGTTACACTGATAGTTCAGAAAATGAATGCAAGTGCTTCTGAGACCTGCAATTTTGAGAAACCAGATTCCAAGTCATTCGTATTGAATTTGTCTACAATGATGTGTATATTTGTGTGACTATGACCAAGCGAGATCACTTTAAATAGATATTTGGCATCCTTGGACTAACATTCTTAAAATCTCCAGATTGTAATGTATTACTGTTTTACTCAAATTTTAAAATTCAGTATATTTCTTCAAGAAGGTTGATTTTTATCTAGAAGCAATGGAAAAAGGGAGCTATTATTGTTTCTGGGCTGTTTTGTTATCATCTTACCACTTTAGTGGTTAGGATATAGTATGGAGTGATGGGAGAATTATTGCCTGTTATAAATCCAAATATATACTTCTAAAAAGCATTTTAACATACTTGAAATCAGTATGTTTCTTATAGTTGATAGTGTTTTACAATTGCTGTCAACCAAGGGATATAGTTTTCACTGCTTGCGTATGAACACACTTGGTTATAATTTCTAGTGTGGTGAGAAAACAACTATATTTCCCTAGAAGCTACCACCAACAAACCATTTATAGATTATTTGACAGAGGACCTGAATCGTAGTTGTCTGAAAGCTTTCAGTTAATAACTTGGTAAGATGAAGAAAGTACCAATAATCAAAGCTTACAGAATGGGTGTCAGAAGATTGACAGAAAATCCAGACAATAGTGGAGAACTCTTTGGAAGTGTTGTCACCAGCACTCAAAACTGAAAATTTATTCAGAAGGTTCAACTCTGACTAGGAAGAAACTTTAAAAATATCTTTACCAATTTATTTCACTTTCATTTTTTATATTTATGATGCATAAAAATGATACATAATAAACATTTATGCTTATTTAATTAGCAGATCTTTTTTCTTTTTTTATTACTTTTTTATTTTAAAGATGTGGGGTACAATTCAGGGTTAGGTATACAGATGTTCATTATGCAGATACTCTTGTTGATGAGGTGTGGCCTTCCTTCCCCTGGCAGTTTCTCTTAACTGCCAATCCCACCACCCCCCCGAGAGTTTCCCAGTACTACCAATCCCTTTCTTATAGTATTATGATAATTGTTCAAGGTCCGCTTATGAGTGAGAATATATGGTACTCTGTTATTTGTTTCTGTGATAGATCACTGAGTATGACAGACTCTAAACCCATCCAAGTTGCTGTGAATTCCATATGTTTGTCCTTCTTTATGACTGCATAATATTCCATTGTGTATATGTACCATATTTTTTTTATCCAGTTCAGTTTCGACGGGCAGTATGGTATGTTCCATGTTTTTGCTATCGTGAATAGAGCTGCAACAAACATATGCAGGTATCTTTTTTGCAGAATGATTTGAGTTCTTCCAGGTATATTCCCAGTAGGAGGATTGCTAGGTCATATGGAAGGTCAATTTCTAGTTTTGTCAGAAATTGCCACGCTGTCTTCCAAAGAGGTTGCATTAGTTTGCATTCCCACCAGCAGTGTAGAAGCGTTCTTTTTTCTCCACATCCTCACCAGCATCTGTTGTTTGTTTTATTAATGATGGCCACCTGACTGGGGTTAGGTAGTATCTCAATGTGGTTTTGATTTGCATTTCTCTGATGATGAGTGAGGCTGAGTACTTTTTCATATGTCTGTTGGTTAGATTTTTTCCTTCTTAAAAGTACACAAAGTAATAATTTATGGTGTCATATTTTAAACAAAATAGAGTACTCAGATATTGTTTCAGTTTCTATAACCCAATGATTGGGACCACCAATGATGGAAAATTAGCCCCATAACCCCAAATAATAAAAAATACTTCAGGGAAATTCAGAACATCCTGTGTTATTGTTTCGAAAAGCCTAGTACTATTTCAAAAGACCCTACTGTTTCAGGAGCTGCCCCTTTGATTATGGGAAAAGTGAGAACTTAGACAACACAGATGTTTCCAATTTCAGGATGGAGGAAGCCCATGTGCCTGCATCTTATTCTGTTTTTTAAGGATCATGGGAATCTGTTTTCTATCTTCCCCCATCTCATGATCGATGTATACACAACAATAACCCTTCATAGATGTACTTTATGTTGAACACTGCCCCAACCCCAATATATATTTTAAAAAATGGGTAGAATTTTCCTTTTGGCCTCCTCAGGGAATTTTGGGTAAGATGTTATAAAGAGTGATCTTAGTACTAAAGCTTATAATAATGAAAGATCTACTCTTCTAAATATTGATGTTATAGACATAAAAATTCCCTGTTTGCCTCGAAAATACATATCTTGTAAGTTAGGAAAAGTCAGAAACAAGACACAAGGAGCTATAAGACAGAACAAACACAGCTATGGCTTGTTTGTAAACTGGGACTTCTGTGTTCAGATTTTGTATAAATTTTAACAGATACTGGGATCTGCGCTAGAATGCTAGGAATAGTTACACCAAAATAAAATATTTAAATTAAACATTTATTTTATATCTTATCACAATCAATACTATCATGTTAAAATATCCCAGCTTAAAAACACCAACATCAAAACTATTTTCAATCCTTGGTCAGTGACCTACTTTTTTTCCAGGAATGTTCTACCTACAGGTATTAAAGTTCTAGGGAAATAAAATAAATGGGACAGTTCCTGAAAGTTGTTGCAATGGAATTTTATCTCTTCTGAGGGAAATAGATTGCAATTATATTCAGGTCTAATATTTATGGGTTCTAGAATGCACACCAGACTCAAGGATTAGAGAAAGCTGTGGGACCTCAGGACAAAGGTATGCACTATAGTTCCACAATAAGAAAATAACACTAGCAAGACAAATCTTTCTTTTCTTCTCCTTCCACACTTTCATTAAAAAAAATTTATTTGAGCATCATAGATATGTCAGGTACAGATTTAGACAAAACGAAATCTGTTTTCACAGAACTTATACACTGTAGGAGGAAAAAGCAATAAGCAACACATATGCTATGTAGGGCATATAGTGTATTAGAAGGAAATAAGTGGAAAAAAATAGAGCAAAAAAAGCAAGTGTAATGGCGAGTTGGTAAGAGACACAGTGAGATATAGTTTTAAATAGGGCAATCAGGATAGGCTTTATTGAAAGGTGAAATGTGAGCAAAGACTTGTAGAAATGAGAAAATTAGGGAGGTAAATATCAACAGAAGGATATTTCAGACAGAGAGAAGAGCCAGCAGAGCAGTTTCAAGGCTGCAGCATGCCTGCAGTGTTAGAAAGACCATAAGGAGGCAAGAACGGCCCCTGGGAAGGAAGCCGGGCAGAGTATCAAGTGATGAGGTCAAGAGAAAAGAGGGTGAGATCATCTGGGACCATGCAAGTTGCAGTAACTGTGAGGACTCCATTGACTGGTACTTCTTTTCAACACCGAATACACCAAGGTCATCTCAAACTTTACACATGCTGTGTCTAAACTTTGAATATTCTTTCCCAGATCAAGGTATGGCTCTGCCTTTTCTTTGTGCAGTTCTCAACTTTAAATGTCCCCTTCTCCATGATGCTTTTTCTCATCACTCTGATCACATTGTTGCAAATTGTTGTAGTGTACAATTATAACTGTACATTAGGTTGCCTATTGACGGGCATATGGACTGTCATATTAGACTTTAAGTATTTCCTAAGTTGGAAAGAAAATGGGTTGATTAACTAATGTGAATGTTTGTCTCATTGGTAGTTACATTTCTCATTGCCGACCTAATATCTAACGAAAATCAGTTTGTTGTGTGAGTTTGAATATCATTTTTTTCAATTTTGGCACAATCCTGAGAAAGCCATGGGATCCCAGACATTTGTATGCAGTGTGACTAATGCTGCCTTGGTACAACCCTCACCCCCACCTCCATGGAGGAATAATCCTGGATGCTCTGGAAAAACTCCTATGTAAGTAAACAATAGGACCCCAGAAAAAGGAGTTTTGGGGAAGTGGTGATTATCAATCAGGACTTTACTTTTCTGAAAATCTGAAAAATATTAGTGTACAAATTTTTAAAAATAGTAATTAATAAACTCTCTAGATGACTTACTTTGAAGCCATTCAATTATAAGTTTGTTCAAATTGAAAATAAGGTGCCATTAATCATATTTGTGATGGAGTCATTTATTGTCTCTTTATAGGTTTAGTTTTTAAGGCTGGCATTTAAGATTTTTAAGACAATTTTATTTATTTTTCTGATTCCTGGGCATTGCAGCTGCCATCTTAGTAGAGGTCATCATGTAGGCAGGGGTGTATTGATTTCATGTATTGATTTCAGGGACTCACGCTGTATTTGCCATAGTGTTTTCTTGGGAACAAAGTATATTCTTAGGAATAATGAGTTCCAGAATTCCAGAACCAAATAAATTTGAAAAAAGCAAAAACCAACCCCCCCAAACATTATAATTGTCAACAGTAAGAAAATTCTCATAGTGTGCAAGAAGAAATCAATGACTTCCATTTAAAGAAATCTGCTTGCTCTATCAAGTTACTTTCCCACCAAGCAGCATCTATAAGCTGCATAGCTGTTTTCTTTCAGTTATAGAGGAATGGTGGCCAAGCAATTAGGTCTTGAGTAGCTTCACTAAGGAAGGCAGTTCTGAGCCAAAAGAGGCCATGAAGATCAACTCATCTTACCTGTTCAACAGAAATCATGGAAAGTTCTTTGTTTTCAATGCCAGCCTTGTAGTTCATATTTTTCACTTATTTTCTGATAACAGATCTCTCATTTTCTCTACTGGCCATTGCTCCAGTAATAGCTTTGAGAATGGACATGTGGCCCAAGTTGCACAAATTGAAGCTGTCACGGAAACTTTTCTGCTGGAGCCATCAGGGAGGATGCTTCCTTTCTGGTAGAGTTGCTAAGTTGTGTGCTGGGTTATCAGTGGCCACAGTGCTCACCACATGGAAAAAATTTCCCTTAGTGGTAATGAGAGAGACCAAGACCCAGTGACACTATATAAGGACTTGGTCCTGCTGTACCTTAGCCACTTCTGCATGCTACAAGCTACGTATATTATGACAAGTCAAACAGGAAGGCAGTGTTATAGTTAGGAATAAGTTTGGCTTTGAACTGGTCCTTCATTTCTCTGAACTTTTATTGTGTGTATGAAAAAGTTTTGTGATAAGGTGTATGATAATGCATTGCAATTTCCAAAGAGCTTTCAATACTATACTGCCTCACTTGAGAAGAATACCATAGAATACCATACATAGTCTCCAGCACATAGACAGAAGAAGCATGATCATCATGCAAGAAGTGAGCTTTAGGTTAATAACTTTTCTAAATGATTCAGACTCAAGCTTACTGATCACCAGTGGGTGTTCTTTCAACTACCATTCAGTGTTGCCAATAGGCCAGAGCAATAAATAATAAGACAGACCAACCAAGGACCTTCAGTGAAGCAGAGTCTGAACTGCAGTCATATCTACTCATGGCTGTCTCGATTAACCTCAACAAATCCAGTGCTACATTTTCCATTCATTTAAATGGCATTTTTTTCTTTGTGGAAAAACAAATGTAAATGAATATATACATAAAATAATATATAGATTTATGTATAATAACATATAAATATATATAAATTTTATAACCAAAGCTCATTAAGTTGAATGTTTTCTCTCTGTGAGGATAACCATATTCATGCTTTAGCGTGTGTAGGATTAATCTCCATGGCATTGGCCTCAAAAGTTGAAGTACTACCATTTAACCTCTAGATTTACTCAATTGTTGCTGTAAGCCTAGCAGAGAAAATGTATATAAAATTGTTATATTCATTTTTATTTAAAAGCATTTTAGTGTTTATTTTGTGTAAATATTTTCTTATTTATCATGCGTCACAACTCTGTAAGGTACAAGTGCTGGTATTTCTATGAACGAAACAAATTGAAGCTTAGAGAGGTAAAGCAACTTCTTCAGAGTCACAGAGCTGCAAGTATTACAACCAGAATCTAAAGCCCAGGGCATTTGATTCCATAAGCTCCCTGCAAATGGCAGAACCTAAGTGCCAACAACCCTTCCCTACTGGTCACAGTCATCCTCAGAGCTGTGCGGACTTGGATCTAACCCCAGGAGATAAACCTAGAGAATTGGTACCTCCCTTCAGTCCACCATGTGTCACTAAGCAAAGCAGATGTGTTTCAGCAGCTTTGGGCTGTTGGGCTGCTGGGTTCCTGACACAACATTGATTAAGTGTCATATTTTCCTTTCTGATTTCACTGCTTTTCACAAAGCTATTATTTAGCGTGCAGCAATAAGGGAGCATAAACATAGCTTTGACTTTTTGGAAGTAAATATCAGCTAGAATAAGCATTTGGTCTCCCTCAAGGCTTTTAAATCTACTGAAATGTCAGGTGCAATGAAATTCTGGGCAAAGCATTGAAGAGCAAATGGATTTTATAAAAGTTCCCTGAATGCTCAGAGCCTTAAGTGAGCCAACCAAACCCTGCTTTGGCTAGGATCTATCAAGATCGTTTGCATGGTTGTAAATTTATCTCCTTTGGTGGACAATGAGTGAGAATTTAGCTTAGCTGTCAATTCAGGTAATTATTTAAATGACAATCCCAGATCACTGCCCATCTCCAGTTACAACACCAGGAATATTTCAATGAACAGAGAACTGACTGACTTATTCTCAGTCTGAGGGAAGAAGCAGCTAAAGGAAGACCACATGTAATTCAATGAATGTAATCTTTCTGGGACTTTTTTTAGAGGAAATGTTTTACATCTGGATTGCCAAAAAAAAAAAAAAAAAAAAAATCCTCCAAAAACTGAGGTTTAAATTAGCAGTTTCCCCAAATGATTCTGGCCCCGACTTACTGGTTACCAGTGGGTGTCTTTCTGACTACTATGCAGTGGTGCCTTTGATTTATGTTAACATTAAATATAAATACTTTAGACAAAGGTACAACATTAGCTGGAATGTACACTAGCACTCAGGAGAGTGTTCCGAGTATTTCGCCCTTAACTTCCCATCCATAGAACCTCTAGATTTTTTTTTTTTTTTTTTTGAGTTGGAGTCTCACTCTGTCGCCCAGACTGGAGTGCAGTGGCCGCTCCCGGCCACCGCAGCCTCGACCTGCTGGGCTCCGGCGATCCTTCCAACTCAGCCTTCCGAGTAGCCGGAATTACAGGCGCGTGCTACCACGCCCGGCTGATTTTTTTTTTTTTTTTGATTTATTGTAGAGATGAGGTCTCGCTGCCCAGGCGGGTCTCGAACCCGCGGGCTCAGGCAATCCACTCACCTCAGCCTCCCAAAGGCGCGGGATTACAGGCTGAGCCACCGAGCCCGGCGAACCTCTAGATTTTTAAGAAAAACCATTTACATGGGAGTCTTCTCATATTTCCTTATCAGAATCTCAAGACTTTCCACATAAATGTTTTAAATACTTTTTGAATTTCATTAAAAGATAGATTTTTCCCATGTCACTAGGATCTCCTGTGTAAATATTTTAGATGGGCCAAAAATTACTGGTAGCTTTTATAGGCCATTCGAGTGAAATGGTTATACTTTCTTCTTAAAATATTTTCCCATCATTTATATGTCTCTAAACTTGAGAGTAACTACTTCCAAAACTAATAAAAAAAAAAGTACATGGCTGTGCCAAAATAACAACAATACAACAAAACAACAACCTGTAGTATAGACTTGACACTGGGGTGAGACAAGCATAAAAGGACAGCTATAATTCAACATACCTATTTGGATATCTTTCTCACATTTTGTGTTAAAAGCATCATCAGAATTTGTTACATTTTAATATTGATCAAATCTCTGAAACAAAAATTACTGTTGCTTTCTTTTTATTAACTAGTTTTGTAATTCAAGAATCTATGGAAACACAAAGAAAAATCCTTAAAGTATTATACTTTTAAAGTTTTTAAATTAACTTATTATGTCTCAGAAATTAACACTTCTGCACTAGAAACTCAAAAGGCCATGTTGGGAACTTACAAAACTCTAAGAAAGCCTATTAATTATAGGAGGCTTGGATAATTTATAGTAGTTTTGAGAAATGCTAAGTAGAAAAAAATGCTCTTAAATTAATGTTCCCCTTATTCTGACCTCTGTAAAAATCTTGGTAAGATTTATTATTTTGTGCTTGGGTGGTTGATGTATTCTGAAGATAATTCAGATAGGGCACTCAGGATTCAGGAACTCTGTAGTGTAGTTTTATGAGTCTGCCTATGTGGGTATAAGACAGTGATCTGGTGTGCACAAAATTGGTGTCATCAAGTCCTTTAGACTGAAGGAGCACAGGGATTTCAAAGTCTGTTAAGCCCCAACCTTGTAGTGACTTCTACAGTGTATTGCTTCCAGAGAATTTGATGCAGTTATTTCTACCTTAACCTTAACTTTTGGTTGAGCCACCAATTGCAATTATTCTTGATCTTTGTGATTTCTATAAACATCAGGCTGGAGCTATATAGACTCCCTTTGCCCGAGAGAGTTGATGAAGCATGCTGACCCTGACTGGTATTATGTTCCCTCTTCTCCCCCAGCTGCCCACACTCATGGCCTTTCCCTGAGTTAGGTAGCAAAGGTGGGAAATGTTGTTTCCAGAAGGTCATGGTAAAAAGTACACATGATCTCTGGAAGCAAAGGAAGATCTAGAGAATCTTCTCTCTTTCTTTATTTTCCCATGGGCCTTACTGAGATAACAGTTTTGCACATGAGTTGGGGAGGCACAGAGCTTGGCCTTAAAGTGATGTGCTATAGTAATAGGGGTTGATTATGAGGAAGGAAGAGGAGAGTTAAGCAGACAACAGCCTTTGGTGATCTCCTGGCCACCTGTGATGCCTGACTCTAAGGAAGGGTATTCCATGCTGGTATTTTCAGTAGGGAGACGATAAACACAAGTTCACTGGCGAGTTGCTTGGCCATGGCAAAATATTCCAAAGGAAAGATGAATTCACTTTATCGACTACACTGTTATACCTGAAACAACCTTGCAAACTGGATCATAAAACCTCTGGACATTTAGCCAGCCCTAATATTAAGTATGTTTTACAAGCTTTGTTTGAGGGCATTTGTGTATTAAGCCAATATTGCACAGCAGCTCTGTTATTTGTAATAGTCAATTTTAATCTTTGTTGCTTTCTAAGCAAATCATGTTTTAATGTTGGCTTATGAAGAGTAAATAATGGAATGTAGTCTGTTGGCTTAAAACAGTTTTGGTTTAGCATAGACTTTACTGTTTTGAAATTGCTGTCTTCTCCCAATTCCAGTGATGCTATAAGCTTAGTTTCTGAATACAGGAAAATCATATCCGGCTATAAATTGTTTACCTACAATCCCTAAAGAGTTTCACATTTCTAGTATCTTAGGCATACCTGTACTTGAACCATTGAAGTATAAAAGTAACGGTTTGCTAGTTAGCCTATTGTTGATTATGGGCTTTTTGGTATTACCTAGAGTAATACTGAAATCTGGAAAGACTGCGGTCTGGGTTGAAGATGATGAATTGCACTTTGAAACAAGTTCTAGTCAACGGACTCAGGATACCCAGAAATGGAACTCAGGAGAGAGAACAGGGATGAGATAAGAAACTTGAGTCATTCTGCTGAGACCAAATGCTAATACCATGAGTGTGTGAGAGATGGATCAGTTAAGAAAAAACAAGATGATTGCTTAAGCACAATAGAAGATGATGTCTCTGTCATGTCATAGAGGTCTGAGGTTTGGTAGTCCAGGCCTAGTATTTTGGCTCCACAAAGCATTGACCCAGTATCTTTCCAGATCATGGCTCAAGATCGTGAGGGTATGTTCTGCGTTTGTCTTTATGGTCTAAGATGACTGCCAATTACCTGCATTATTAGGAACAGGAGGGCACATATATTCACTTTAACTGTCGGGGAGCAGGGGTGGGATTGGCAGTTGAGGGAAACTACTAGGGGAGGGAGGGACAGACCTCATCAACAATGTTTGTATACCTAACCCTGAATTGTGTCCCACATCTTAATAATAAAAAATAAAAAAGAAGACTTCCGGAAAGTTCTATACATTTCCTTTGACCTATCTACCACTTGGGAGGCTTTAGGAGATGCTGGCAAATATGTTTTGGTTGGGTAGTGAGAGATCCAGGTGATGAATAAAAATGGGGGGCTTTATTACTAAGAAAGAAAAAGAAAAGAGCAAATATTGAGAGGCATCTACTAGTGTCTGCTGTACAGAGTCCTAAAATAAATCACATGGGACGTGAGTGCAGCCCAAGGAGAGAAAGGCTTTCTCAAGAAGGGGGTGTAGTAGCATTGCCAAGCAGAGAAGTCAAAAAGAATGGGAGCCAAGAAAAACTCACTGAATTTCATGTTATTGGATAATTTTATATTTCTACAGTATTTGAGTACTTTGGGGCCTTGTTGCAGCAGCAAACAATTTACAAACCCCTTCTATTCATAAGCTTACTGTTTATTTGGGTGAAAAACAGAAAACTAACCAATGAATGCACAAATACATAAGGTGTGGTAGTTAAATTCTTAACATATAACTATTCAAGAATAGGAGAGCAATACTGTCATGCAAGGTTGGACATAATGGCCAGGAACGCTCTCTTGGAACAGGTACATTTAAACAGCGACCTAAGGAAGTGAGATGTGGACTCAAAAGACTGAGTGTTATGGGCAGAGGACAAAGGGTAAAAGGTCCATGCTGCAGTGTGCTTGTGTTATTACAGAGGCAGAGAAGTGTTATATGGTCACAAAGGAGGGAACAAAGGAAGGGCATTTAGGAAATAAGTCAGAGTAATATTGAGATGCTGCATTATAAAAGGCTGCTGAGGGCTGGGCTCGGTGGCTTGGCCTGTAATTCCAGCACTTGGGCAGGCCGAGGCTAATGGAATGCCTGAGCCCGCAGGTTTGAGACCATCCCGGGCAACTTGGCAACATCTTGTCTCTACAATAAATAAAAAATTACTCGGGCGTGCTAGCATGCACCTGTTGTTCTGGCTACTTGGAAGGGTGAGGTGGAAGGATCGCCTGAGCCCAGTAGGTTGATGCTGGGGTGGCCGTGAGTATGCCACTGCACTCCAGCTTGGGTGATGGAGTGAGACTCCAACTTAAAAAATAAAAATAAACAAATAAGAGGCTATTGAGAACACAATAAAATTTTATGCTAAGAATAATGGGTAGCCATTAGGTTGAATGCAAGAATGTGACAGTTATGATTTACATTCTAAAAGGATCTCTTTGATTACTGTGTGACACACAGGTTGTAGGAAAGCCAAAACGAAGGAGGAAGACCAGCCAGTGGTGGCTGTGGTGATCCAGGTTGGTGATAAAGGTACTTCAGATTTGGCTTGTAGAGGTGGAGGTAGGAAGAGAGTGTTTGGATCTAGACGATATTCTGAAGGCAGATAAAACAATATTTGCAGATGGCTTTTATGTGGGGTATGAAAGAAAGATAGAAGTCAAGGATTCCAAAGTTTTTTTGTCTTTGTAGATAAAGGAATAGTGTTGTCATTTGCTGAGATGAGAGGTTAGTGAGCTGGTTTGAGGAGGGAGAACAAGAGTTTGGTTGGACTTGCTAAGCTTGATATATCCATTAAACATCAAGAAGAGATGGTTGGTGGACAAAAGAATATGGTAGTCTATAATCCAGAGGAGAAATGTCTCATATATAAAACTCCGAGTTTACCAGCATTTAGAGGGTATTTAAAACCATGGTACAGGATGAAATCACCTAGGGGGACCATGTAAGTACAGAATAAAAGAAATCCAGGGGGTGAGACTATGGGCACATCACAAATTACAGCAGAGAAGAGAGTGAAGACCCAAAGGAGGAGATGGAAAAGAAGTGACCAAAGAGATAGGAGGCATACCAAGAGTGCAATATCCTTAATGCCAAGTGACTAATTTGTTTTAAAAACTGGTGATCACTTATATCAAATGGTACTGAGAGGTCTAGAAAGATGGGCTCCATTGGATCTAGTAATAGGGAGTAGTTGGGATACAAGTCTAATTAAAGGGGTTAAGGAGAGAATAGAAAGTTTTAAAAAATGGAAAAGTCAGATGTAGACAACTGTTTAAGGATATTGTCAATAAAAGTGATTAGGGAAATAAGGTAGAACGAAAGAAAAAATGTGAGGGATTTAAATACATATCTTTAACATGGGAGATTTCTGAGCATGTTTGCATGAGTTAGAATATATCCAGGAAAAAGAAAAAAAAATCACGCAAACTAGTGATGCTGATGAAGGTAGATGACTGGATTTGATGGTTAAATGTAGTAGTTCTTTATTAATAGGATCTACTTCCTCAGTGAAATAAGAAGCAAGATCACTAGGTGATATCGAGAAATGAGGGACTCTTAGGGGTTTTGTGAAAAACATAAAACAATTACCTTGGAAGTTGGGGGATTGACTTGTGGCTTAGAAAATAGTGAATAGTAAGTCATTAACACTATTGTGAATCTGTTTATTTGATAGTTTCTCAGAAGAGAGAATGGAACAAGACCAAGTGAAGCAACCAAATTTCTAAGGGCAACAGTGGAACACAAAACAGGAAGGAAAGAGTCCAGAACAGAACGGAAGGGGATGAGGACTTTGTTTGTTTATTTATTTCTTTATTTATTTAATTTTAAAGATATGGGGTACAATTCAGGATTAGATATACAAGTGGTCATCATACAGGTAAAGTTTGGGCTTCCCTTTGGTCCTCATTTCCTCTGATTTGAGATCAAGTACCCTTACTGATGTTATGTGTCCCCCCTGGCAGTTTCTGTCTACTGCCAATCCATTTCTTATAATATGATAAATGTTCAGAGTCTACTTATGAGTGAGAACATGTGGTACTCAGTTCTTTGTTTCTGTAATAGATTACTAAATATTATAGGCTCTAAATTCATCTAAGTTGCTGCGAAGTACTTACATTTGTCCCTCTTTATAGCTGCATAATATTCCATTGTGTGTGTGTACCATATTTTTTAATCTAATCCAGTTTTTATGGGCAGCATGATTGGTTCCATGTTTTTGCTATTGTGACTAGTCCTGTAATAAACATGTGTGTGCAGGTACCTTTTTTGTAGAATTATTTTAGTTCCTCTGGATATATTCCCAGTAGGGGGATTACTGGGTCATATGGAAGGTCAATTTCTAGTTCTCTTAGAAATTGCCACACTGATTTCCATAGAGGCTGAACTAGCTTGCATTCCCACCAGCAGTGTAGAAGCTTTCCCTTTTCTCTGCATCCTCACCAGCATCTGTTGTTGTTTGTTTTCTTAATGACAGTCATTCGTACTGGGGTTAGGTGACATCTCAGTGTGGTTTTGATTTGCATTTCTCTGATGTTCAGTGATATTGAGAACTTTTTCATGTGTCTGTTGGCTGCCCATATGTCTTCTTTTGAGAAATGTCTACTCATGTCTTTTGTCCACTTTTTAATGGAGGTGTTTGTTTTTTTCATTTCAGCATGTTTGAATTCTTTGTAGAGCCTAGATGCTAGGTCTTTGTCAGATATTCAGTTGGCAAATATGTTTTCCCATTCTGTGGGCTGTCTCCCTGCTCTCTTGATGGTTTCTTTTGCTTTGCAGAAGTTTTTCAGTTTGATGAGTGTTCCACTTGTCTATCTTATTACTTATGGTATGGGCATTTGGGGTTTTAATTGGCAATTGGTTGCCTATTCTGAGTCCCATAAGCATGTCTCTTGTATTTTTTTAAGATTCTTATAGTTTGAGACTTTACATTTAGGTCTTTGATCCATTTAGATTTTGTGTATGGTGAGAGGTGGGGGTCCTGCTTCAATCTTCTGCATGTGGTCAGCCAGTTTTCCCGGCACCATTTACAGAATTGGTTCTCTTCTCCCCAGTGGTTGTTGGTGGGGGCTTTGCTGAAGATGAGTTGGTTGAGAAATTGAGGTTTTGCTTCTGGAATCTCTATCCTGTTCCATTGGTTTATATGCCTGTTCTTGTACCAATATGAGGCTCTTTTGATTATTGTAGCCTTATAGTAAAGTTTAAAGTCTGGAAGTGTGATCCCTCCTGCACTGTTTCTTTTACTGGGGATTGTTTTGGCTATTCATGGTTGTCTATGTTTCTGTATGAATTTCTGTATTGTCATTTCCAGGTCTGAGAAGAATGATGTTAGTAATTTAAGGTGTATTGTGCTGAATCTGCAGATTGCCTGGGGTAGGATCACATCTTAACAATGTTGATTCTTCCTACCCATGAGAATGGAATTTATTTCCATTTGTTTGTGTCTTCTTGGATTTCTTTCAGCAATGTTTTGTAGTTTCCATTGTAGTTTTCAGAGAAGTTTTTCACTTCTCTGGTTAGGAAGATGCCTAGATATTTCATTTTTTGTGTGTGGCTATTGTGAATGGGATTGTGTTTTTTATTTGGTTCCCTGCCTGTTTGTTGTTGGCATATAAGAAAGTGACTGTCTTTTGCACGTTTATTTTGTACCCTAAGACTTTGCCAAAGTCCTTTATCAGTGCAAGAAGGTTTTTGAAAGATTCTCTTGGATTTTTGAGGAATAAGATCATATCATAAGCAAAGAGGGATAACTTCCTCTTTGGATACCCTGATTTCCTTCTCTTGTCCAATTGCTCTAGCTAGGACTTTCAACACTGTGATGAACAGAAGAGTGGGCAACCTTGCTTTGTTCTCATATTCAGGGGAAATATTTCCAATTTCTGTCCATTTAGCAATATGTTGACTGTGGGTTTATCGTAATGATGCTTACTATTTTGAGGTGTGTTCCTTCTATGTCTAGGTGTTCAATGGTTTTTATCAAGAAGGGATGCTGGATTTTATCAAAAGCTTTTGCTCTATCTAGTAATATAATCATGTGGCTCTTGTTTTTGCATCTCTTGATCTATTTAATTACATTTATGGTCATGCAAATGTTGAACCAGCCCTGAAATCAGGAGATGAAACCTTCTTGGTCATTGTGGATGATTTTTGAGACGTGTTGTTGAATCCAATTTGCTAGAATCTTGTTGAGAATTTTTGCATTTATGTTCATTAGGGATATTGACCTGTAGTTCTCTTTTTTTGTTGGATCTTTATCCAGTTTGAGTATCAGTGTGATGTTCACTTCATAAAATGATTGGTGAGAGTTCTGTCTTTTTCAATTGCCTAGAATACTTTCAATAGGATTGGTATCAGCTCCATCTTGTATGTTTTGTAGAATTCCGCTGGGAAGCTGTTTGGTCTAGGACTTTTTTTTTTTTTGTAGGTAGTTTTCTTATGACGGAATCAATTTCTTGGGTTGTTATTGGTCTGTGTAGTGTCTCAGTATCTTCTTGTTTCAACCTGGGGGGCTGTGTGATGTCAGAAAGTCCTCCATTTCATTTAGTTTCGAGTTTGTTTCTATAGAGTATGCCTTGTAATCTTTGACAATCTTTTGTATGTCTTCGAGGTGAGTTGTGATTTGATCTTTTGTGTTTCTGATTGTTTTTATCTGGGCTTTTTCTTGGTCATTATGGCTAGGGGTCCATTCTTATTTATCCTTTCAAAGAATCAGCTTTTTGTTTCATTGATTTTTTTCTATATTTTTGTCTTTTCTGTCCTGTATTTGGGCTTTTACTTTTGTGATTTGGATTCTTCTGCTGAAGTTAGGGTTTTGGTGGTCTTACCTTTCCAGCTCCTTTAGGTGATTTGTTAGGTTGTTAACTTGTTATCTTTCTATTTTCTTGATGTGTGTTCATAAAGATATAAATTCCCTCTTAGTACTGTTTTCATGGCATCCCAGAGGTTTTGGTAGAATGTTTCTTTGTTTTCATTTGTTTCTGGGAATCTTTTAATTTCTGTTTTGATTTCTGTGTTGACCCAGGAGTTGCTCAGCATCATGTGTGCATGTCTTTGTGGGCTTTGGTGTAATTTTGTTGGTGTTGATATTTTATTTTTATTACACTGTGATCTGAGATAGTGCATGGCAGTATTTTAATCTTATGCAGTTTGTTTATGCTTGATTTATGGCTGAGGATGTGATCGATCTTGGCGTATGTACCATATGGTGATGTTTTGAATGTATGTTCTTTGGTTGTTGGGTGAAGTGTTCTGTAGGTATCTCGTAAGTTTATTTGGTCAGGCCTCAAGTTGAGGTTCCAGATCTCTTTGTTGATTTTTTGCCCTGATGATCTATCTAGGGTTGTTAGTAAGGTATTTAAGTCCCCACTGTGATAGCATTAGAGTCAATATATTTTTAAAGTTTACTTTGTATTTGTTTTATAAACACTGGTTCTTTTGTGTTGGGTGCATATGCTTAGGATGGATATTTGTTGATAGATTGAAACTTTTATCACTATGTAGTGTCCTTTCATATTTTTTAAAATTTTTGATAGCTTGAAGGTTGCTTTGTGTTATATTAAGATTGTGACTCCTTCCTTCTTTTGTGATCCTTTCACCTGGAAATTTGTTTTCTATCCTCTATCTTTGAGTCTTTGGGTGTCCCTAGTGGTAAGATGTGTTTTCTGGATGCAGCAAATTATGGATCATGTTTTTTTTTTTTTTTTTTTAAATCCAGTTTGCCATTCTATGTCTTTCCAGTGGTGCATTTAGTCTTTTCATGTTCAGTCTGATTATTGAAATGTGAGTGTTTATCCCTGTCATGAGGTTCTTATAAAGTATTTTTTTCCTTGCTTTCTTTTAGCTGTACGGTTGATGCATGTTGTGTTTTCAAGTTTGTAGTTGCAATGTTTTCTTTGTTGATTCTGTGCTCTCCTGTCCTCTTGGGAATTGTGTGGTCGATCTTTTTCTTCTTTTTTCTGTGATTAAAACCTTTTTAAGTGTCTTGGTAGAGCCAGTTTGGAAACTGCATAATCTCTTAAGGATGTCTGGGAAGGATTTTAATTCTCCATTACTGATGAAGCTGAGCTTGGTTGGGTAGGAGATTCTTGGTTGAAATTATTTATCTTTGAGGACTTTGAAAACTGGACTCCAGCTTGCAATATGTCTGCTGATAGATCTGCTGTTATTCTGATTGGTCTTCCCTGGTAGGGAGTCTGCACTTTCTCTCTTGCTGTCTTTAGGATTTTTTTTTTTTGTAACCTACTTTGTATAGACAAATTACTATGTCTCTAGGGGTTAGTCTTGTTTGATGTTTTGTGGATGTTCACTGTATCTCTTGTACTTGGATGGTCACATCTCTGGTGAGATGGAGAAAGTTTTCTTGGATAACCTCCTGGGTTACTTGCTCCAAGATATTCTCTATATCCTCTTCTTCTTCTTCTGGGATCCAAATCAGGCATAAGTTCAGTCTCTTGATTTAATTGCACATCTCTTGGAGGCTTTGTTCTTTCTCTCTTTCTGAGTTTTCTTTCTGTCTTTCTTTTCTTTTTTCTTTGTTTTTGCAGATTGGGTTAGTTCCATTTTTTGGTCTTCAAGTTCTGAGTTTCTTTCTTCTGCTGATTAATTCTGCTTTCCATGCTTGTTGTCTTGTTATTTATTTTCTGGATGAAGTTTTTTTATGACCAAAATCTGGGTTACAACTTCTTTCAGTGTTGCATCTTGTCTTTTTTGCATCTTATTCACTCTTTTCATCCATTTCCAAATCCCTGTTGTGTTGTGGGGCCAGTCATTGGTGATTTCCATTATTTGGACTCTGAGGTCTGATTTTTCAGGCATTGTATTTTTGGTACACTGGGAATTACCTGTGTTCTTCCATTGATTTTTTTCCCCTCATTTGTGACAGATCTATTTCTTTTCTCTTTAGTTCTGTTATTCAGTGGCAGTGGGAGGGGCTTTTACTTCTGATGTTTGCTTATTCCTCTAGTCTTCCTTGATCAGGGCTCTGTTTGTTCTATTTTTAAACAGTGCTGGGGTTAGGTAACTTTGCTGTCTCTTGTAGTTTTGAGAGTCAAATAAGGTGGAGGATGGGGAACTGAAGAAATTCTGATCTCTTGGGGGGGTCTTCCACATCTTTTTCTGGTCACACACTTTGTCCCATGGCAGAATCATTGTAGAGAATGGGGATCCTCAGACCCTGCACTCGTCCTTTCCCTACAAAGTTTGTGTTTATAGGATACTCCCTCTGGGTCATGATAGGCTCCAGAGTATTTAACCCGCCAGTCACAGAGATTAAGCCTGTTGCATCTTGGTGGGAGTTCTGGAGCATTTAACCAGTTTTCAAGATGGTGACAGGGTTCCTGTTTCATCTTCTCTGATGGGGCTCTGTTTCTGGCCTCCTCACTGTGCTCCTTCCATGACCCTTGCTGCCAGTGTCCAGCCAAGTGCTGCAGTGGTGAGGCAGAGCTTGGAGTTGGCAGTCACTCCTGGCAGCCTCTTCTCAGGAAGGACTTTGTCGACTTCAAAAAATAGTGCTCAGCTTCTATGTTCCAGGTAGCACTAGGGTCCAAGCAGAACAACTGCAGCACCAGCCACTTCAGCAGGAGAGCCCTGGCCACTTGTTCCTGAGTCCCCACTCAGTCAGCCCTCACATGCCCACTTACTCACAGGCATGTATGAAAAATTGTCCATATGCTCACTCACTCACACAGGGACTTACGTAGTCTGACTGACTCTGCCTCCGTCTTTCACCTCTTTCCCTGTTGCATTTTGTTGTAGACCTTTACCTATGCGGGGACCTCAGAAAGTACATGGAAATGCATATTATTTTTTTAAAAAAACTGTACATGGATTAAATTTTTTTTGCACCAAAATTGACTTGTACTAATTTGTTATATCATTTCTAAACAGGATTCAGTTTGAGACACTAAGAAGAAAAAGACATTGGTTTGAATAGATCTCCTATGAGAACAACATGAATTCCATTAAAACAGAAATAAGAATATCAAATTAATAGTGAAGCCTGGGTAAAAGAAGGTGAAATTATTGATGCTTTACAAGAAGTTCATGGGGCCTAAAAAATGCCCTAAAAAAATCAGCAGTTTACAAAATGGTTAACACATCTTAAGAAGAAATGAGAAAGTATTGAAGATGAAGTTTACAGTGGCAGAGTATCCACATCAATTTGTGAGGAATGAAATTAATCTTATTCATGTTCTGAATGAAAAGGAATTATGACCAACAGCAGAAACAATATGGTCCAGCTTACACAATTCTGACAGAGAAATTAAAGTTGAGCAAACTTTCCCACTTGACAAATGCCAAAACCATTGTGCTAGATGAGCTGCAGACAAGAGCAAAGCTTTTAATGAGAAATTTGAAACAGGTGGATTCAAGATCCTATAGCATTTCTTCAAACAATTGTAAAAGAATATGAAATGTGGCTTTACTAGTATGATATTGAAGAAAAACCAAGCAAAGCAATAGTTTCCAAGAGGTGGAAATGGTACAGTTAAAGCATTTTGGAATGCTCAAGACATTTTGCTTGTTGACTTTCTGGAGAGTCAAAGAAAGATAATATCTGCTTATTATTAGAAATGGAAAAAAAAAAATGCCCAGGAAAGTTTTACCAGAGAGTCCTTCTCCACCATCACAATGATCATGCTCATTCCTTTGATCTAAGTGAGGACAACTGTGAGAATTTTGATGGGAAGCTGTTAGACATCCCCCTTAAAACCCTGATTTGGTTCCTCCCGACTTCTTTTTGTTTATCTTTAATAATCTGTAAAAGATAATTAGGAATAAAATTGCTGGATTGTCAGATATGTGTGTGCTATTTTCCAAAGTGGCAGCAGTAATGTGTAGTGTCATCAAGAGTAGATGGTCATCCTAGTTGCTCTACAACCTAACATGTTCTGTTGTCAGACTTTCAATTTCCACCAGTTCACTGGGTATAAAATGATATTTCAGTGTAGTTTGATTTTACATTATCATGAATAATACTAAGATTGAGCATCCAGTCATTTATTCCTTGGTCATATTTGTTTCTTCTTATGTAAAATATCTACTTACGTTTTTTCCTCATTTTTTTACTGGATTGTTTATGTTAGTTTTATGACTTTGTAAGACTTTTTAATCTATTGACCTATTAATCAATCAAAAATTATATATTGATCTTTCATCAAAAATGTCTTCTCTAAGTTTATGACTTATTATTCCATGTCTTATGATGTCTCCCAATTAACAGTGATTATTTGAATTTAGTCAAATGTATCAGTCTTTTTGTGATTGTACTTCCTGTAGTTTGGTTAAGAAAGTTGTATCTACTCTGAGATCACAAAGATATTCTATGTTTTCTTCTAAGAGTTTTAAGGTTTTTCTTAACATTTAAGTCCTTCATCCATATGGAGCTGATTTTTTATCTGTGAAGAAGTATCATTTTTCCCTCTTGGATAGCCAAATATCCCAACTTTATTTAGGGAATTGGTTCTTTCTCCGTTAGTCTTCAGGGCATTCTCCATCAGAAATCAAGTTTTCTGATATGTGTGGATCCATTTTGGGTTCCTTCATTCTGTTCTATTCATTAATTTGTCATCTCCATACTACTTTCTTACTGTCTAAATCGTAGTTGTTTATAATGAATCTTGATATTTGGAAGTTAAAAAAATCTGTAAAGGGCATCCATTTTTCTTCAGTTAGTAGTAAAAAAGACTGCATTGACTGACTGAGTTTAATATCCAGAACCCTCAGTTCTTTAGGGATGGGAAAAATAACTGGTATTATCACTTACAGAATTGTCGTGAACTTAATGGAGTGAATGTTGAGAAATAAAATTTATATTTTAATTCCATTTTTCTATGAACTTTTTGAAATCCCTTTGTAAAGAAGAGAATTTAATCAAATGGTAGCAGAAAATCATTGTCTTTAAGAAACACATTTACCATGACTAATGATAGGAACATGTATCCAATAAGATTTTTAAATAAGAGTGGGAGATCAGGAGTCCAGTATTTGAGACACAATGTATTTACCCCAGAAACCCATACTTACACAATTTCTGCAATTAGACATTGACTTACACTCTGGACTTTTTTTTTTTTTGCTAGCCAGGCAAGCGAGCAAACAAACAAAACAAAATATAATGGCCTATTTAGATTTTATTGTCTGATAAACAAAGCATATAATTTTCTGGGTGAGTTGAAGATTTTTTAAAGCATATTATTCTAAAAGAAATTTATATTGTGGGTTTGTTTACAATGAACAACTTAATTGAAAATCTCTTCAATTGCAATTTTACACGAGATTTAAGCATATTTTTTCTATAACCATTTCATATTCCAAATTTGCATAGAAGCAGATGGTATTATGTTAATTATTGTTCCAAGAAGACATTTATATGGGATTTAAAAATAATGTAGTCTTGTAGCTTCCTGCTGCTCAACTTATACAGGAATAAAACTGAGAGATTCCAGAGGAGAAATAAATGGTTAGCATGTCCTTTAGACTTAAAATATAAATGATTTCAAAGACATTTAACATTTATTTTAAGATTAAACTATCTGCAAAGTATCGTGATATTAGTAAACATAACAATAAACTTGAAGAAAAGTGACACTGATATTTACTCATGTCAAGTGTTTATTGAGTACCTATAAAATGTCTGGCACTCTTCTAGACACTTAGATTATATCAGCGAACAAAAGAAGCAATGCTCCCTGCCACCACAGATCAATGGTTTGAAAATTAAAGACCCAGACTTGTTTCACGCTCAGATGAGCAACAGCTATGAGCTTTGGTGGGGGGGGGGTGAAGTAATTAGCCAAGAAAGGAAAGACCTTTGAAATTCGTTTGTTTGTTCATCCATTCATTCACTCATTCTGTAACATTTAGATAAGTGATTGCTAATAAATTAGGCACTGGCTTAGACTGAGATGGGTGAGTCAAGCACATGAGACAGTCATCAGAAAGAAAGACTGCCAATTTGCATGAATGCAGAGACTAACAAAGGAGAGTTAATGTGACAAATACTGGTGTAAAATAAAAGAATATCCTGCCATAGAAGTCCTACAGAAATGTGCATTTTCAGGAGTGTTCTTCTAACTGGGAATTTTCAGAGACTTAATTACATGCATCTGAGAAGAGCTACCAGGAAATTCTCTAACATCAATTCCAACTTTGAATGTATTCACTCTTATAGTCCTACCTCTTAGTAATTGCCTAATGTATACACGACTCTGGGGCCCTCTGTGCTGAGCCTAACAGAACATTCTGAAGGAAAAAGCTTAGAAATGAGGAGATAATTGGATAGATGTTATTTTGCACCATGTTGTTAAGTTTTCATTCCCATGATGCCCTATTGGTTGTTTCTGAAAGCCAACTTCACAGTGGCAAAAGTGGAGCTGAGCTAATATTTGAAAGAGATTTTCTGTATTTGTGTTTTTCTGGTCTGAGTCAGGACCATTTGCCACCTGACTTTTGTCTGGAGAGTTAAGATTGATTTAAGATGGTTGTTAAATACATGACTTTTCAAAGTTCTTTAAATGCCCATGTTGATTTGATATGGTTTGATAGGATAGTCACTGTGACATACAGTGGCATTAATGTGCTTAAAGCCCAAAGGCGAATTAGAAAATAATTACTCTAGAAAGGTGATCATTCCCTGAGATTTATTTGTCTTCTAGCTAGGTATGAATGCAAAATTTCTCATCTCACTAACATTCTCCCTGACTTCAGAATGGCAGCAGTCACAAACACCATATAGGTGGGACCAATGACTCTCAATCTACAATCCCTTGGAATACGGGACCTGGGCATCTTACTCATGACACTAACAGAGGTAGTCACTTCCTGACTGGAGAAAGATGAAGTTACCGGAAATTTTTTTCTCCATTAACCTTTTTTTCTCATAATTTTTCCCCTTTAAATGTTTCTGCTTTTTTTTTTTTCGGGAATCTCAGAACAAATAATCCTGAATTAGCACAATGTGATATATTTTGCCATTTTAAGCTTTATTAACAATATTTTGTTGTGTTCAGAAAAGAATAGTATAATTTTCAGAGGTTCCACTGTCCAAACAAGTTTGAGAATAGCTGTGTGAGACTTTCCTTTAATTTATTTATTCAATAATTATTCATTAATTGTCCTCTATGAATATATACAGTTAATAATATGGGAAATAGTTACATAAATTTGAAACACACTAGTAATTCTAAGATAAAAATTCTGAAGTAGCTTGTAAATATAATGGGATAAATATTGAATAAATATGATATAAGATGTGATATAATAACACAAAATAGTTAAACTCCAAAGAGAGTTTCAGTAAACCAATAGTTCATCTCAATTGGAGATGTAGAGATAAAGTAGTCTTGAAGATTGCTGGGTTAGGAGCATTTTCATGGGCCTGGGCAACAAATACAGAGATGTTAAAAGGCAAAAATTGTTTACAGAAGAGTGAGTTTCCTTGAAATTATGATATTTGGTTGGGTGGAGTAGGACAGTCTGGGTAGTTAAGTGGAGACAAGTCGTTCAATAAATATGTATTTAATACTTCCTCCCAGCCATGTTCTTCCCCCAGTTTATGAGGGCTGTGGATGCCACATCAATGATTTGGAGGACATTCTCATTGCTTTCATGTTAAAATTCAAAATTAGTGACTTGACCCTAACTGTGTAATTGAAAATGGACTTGGCAGAAATCTGGTGGGTAGACTGGAGAGAAGTAAGGCCAAAGGCATGGTGACAAATGGAAGAATATTGCAACAATTCAGACAAAATAAGAAGAGGATTGGAAATGATGCAATGGTAGTAAGACTAGAAAAGTGAGGTTGGTCTGTGTCCCTCATCATAGATAATTTGCTACTAGATAGCCACAGCTATTTCCCATTATGGACTATCTCAGGTCTTTGATAACTCGTGGAATGCACCATCAATATAAGTTCTTAAAACTGTCTTTAATTCTTAGCTATGAAGTCTGAAACATTATAGAAGATATATGGGTTTTCTATTTTCATTAATTTACTAAATAAACAGATATTTATTTAGTACCTAAAGGTTGCACGAAATAGAGTGGTAAACAAGACAAATAAGGCACATGCCCTATGCAATTTATATCCTCATTAAGAAAACAGATGAAGCCAGGCTTGGTGGCTCAGCCTGTAACCCCTCGCCTTTGGGAGGCTGAGGTGAGTGGATTGCCCAAGCCCACTGGTTCGAGACCCGCCTGGGCAGGCAAGACCTCATCTCTACAATAAAATCAAAAAATTAGCCGGATGTGGTAGCGCGTGCCTGTAATTCCGGCTACTTGGAAGGCTGAGGCGGAAGGATCGCAGGAGCCCAGCAGGTCGAGGCTGCGGTGGCCGGGAGCGGCCACTGCACTCCAGTCTGGGCGACAGAGTGAGACTCCAACTCAAAAAAAAAAAGAAAACAGATGAAGAACATGTAAACAAATAAAAATATGCGTATGTACCGCTTTGTTTTTTAATTATCTTGGTATGCTACCTACACTAGTCCAAATATGAATCTTTGTAGCCCTAATATAATCATATGAATATATGCCCTAATCTCTTGTCCAAAGGCCCTAGGCCTTACTGATATCAAGAGAAAAATTTAAGATTTAGTGGACGAAGGAGATCCTTGAGGACATATTTTAAAAGCAACAATGGATTAGGCATGTATATTTCAACAAAAATTGAGAGGACTTACTCTACTCATATCAAGATGATAAAAACTACAGTAAAAGGTTGATCCACATTTAATTAATCACAAGTAGTGACAATGCAGAATGGTTGAGAAAAGATGGTTCTTTCAATAAATAATGCTGAGTTAATTAGATATTCTTATGTAGAAAAGAAAATTCAAACCCTACACCACACACAAAATCAGTTCCAGATGCACTTAGATCTAATTGTAAAAGGAAAACAATAACTCTTCTAAAGGATAATATAGTAAAATATCTTCATAATCTTGAGACAGAAAAATTTCTTAAATAGGATATGAAACTACTAATATAGAAGAAAAGTCAAATAAATAAAATTACATTAAAATTAAGTTTTTTTGCTCTTCAAGAGATATCACTGAGAGAGTGTGATGATAAGCTATAATGTTGGATATGATAACTGCTCTACAAAAAACTGACAATTGGTTTCTATATAGAATGTATAAAAAATTCATAAAAATTCTTAAAAAATTGAGGCAACATAAGTTAAGAAAAAAGAGAGAGGAAAGGGATGTCAACAGTCATTTCTCAGATGTCAAAATGGTCAGTAGACATTTGAAAAAGTACTTAACTTCATTAACAAATACTCATGACAAACACAATGAGGTATTTTACTGGTCCTTTACACCTCTAAAGGACCAAAACAATAAGTAAACTTAAAAAATGTAATGGGAATATACTTTTGCACTTCTGGTGAAACCACATTGGAAAACTGCAGTATCTGTGATAGCTGAATGAATACCAATGTTGTGGCATAGAACATCTACTCTCAACAGATTTACGGGCACATGAACAGCAAGAGACTCATCTAAGGATATTTGCTAGAGTATTTTTTTCTTAATGGCTTCAAATTGAGAAAAGCCCAAATGTCTATCAACAGGAAAGTGCAAAAACAAGCTGTTACATGTTCCCACAATGGAATACTATATAGAAGTGACAATTAATGGACAGGTACACACAGCAATACAGATACTATGTCAAACATAGTATTCAGCAAAATAATGCATACACACAAAGAGCACATTTTGTGGCTTGTTTTGAACTTCAAAAATTAGGCATGAGAAACCTACGGAGTTAAAAGTCAGGTCAATAGTTACCTGTGGGGAGGAAGAAGTAGTTAATGTTTTACATCTTGAACTAGGTGGTAGTTATGTGGCTGTATTCACTATGTGGTAATTCCTTAAACTGTATACTTAGGATGTGTGTATTTTTTCTGAATATATGCATAGCTTACTTTTTAAAAATTTAAATAATTTTCAAATTCTCAGGGGAATATTTGTTTTGAAGACACCCTGAAAACTGTTGTAATGTGATTGCCTTAATTCTTCAGCTTTTTGTCTTATACTCCACCTTGGGGATGAGAGAAGTTACAAAATTTGAATTCTTATCACCATCTATAGTTTTTAGATTTAATAATCATCCCAGATTTTATTTCTTGTAGATAATCCTTACTTTTTCCAACAATACATGATACGTTATAGACAAATAAAAGCCCATTTTCTCTATTTAAACTAATACCCTAATTGTCAATCATTTCTGAACAAGTCAGCTGTGGTAGAACCATGAAAATAGTATCTCAGATAAAATAAATATGTGTTCATCATCTAAGAGAGGCAGATAAGCTTATTTTATTCCCCACAAACTGACATGATTTGTTTCCTACTGAAGTTGGAAACCATAATATTAGTCTCTTCTACAGAGTTAATTCTATAATAAAAAGTAGGAAAAAGTATTTAGCTAAACGTCCAAAAGGCATTTTCCCTATAGGGACATATGTAGAACAAATGGAATATTTTGCTATTTTGAGGGACTGTTTTAATCCAGTACCAGAGGAATCAGTGATGTGGGTCCAGGATGGCTTACGTCTTTGATTGGAAACTCAAGTTAGAAAGCTTGAAAGGAAACAGTGTCCGAATCCAAGTTTGTCTTTTATGACAATGGCTTACTTTGCCTTCTCTCTAGTGGTACTTCTGGCTGTACCCTTAGAGTTTTGATTTTCCACACCAAAATATTGCTGAGGAGACCATGAGCACACTTAAGGCCAGACTGCAATATCAATAATTCCCCATGAAATGTCAGGAGGCAGGTGACAAATGGTCATCTTTGCAATATAAAGTACTAGAAGAATGTTTGTTGTGTACAGGAAAAGGACTCCGAGAGATTATCAAGCCATGCCATCTATCTAGGTCTTACTGGGACTGCAGGAAGTCAAATTTCAAATTCTTTTAGCAGTCCCATGGACAGAATTGAATAACCTTTAAAAAGGGCAGTCAGATTCCCATAATGAAACCCTTCACAGAAATTCTATTTGGCCTTCAGCCAGCCAGTCCTTCTGCCAGATTCCAGCTAGACTTCCCAGAGCAGTGTGCCACTGTTCTCTGGCAGAGTGTGAGAGGTTTCCCTTTCCTCTTACTCATATCTGGAGGTCCTGACTCATATCTGAGGTCCTTGCTCAAAATTTGACCCAAAGATCAGTGGTATCTAATTACGAACTTGTTGGAAACGCTGAAACTCAGACCCCACCATGGACCTGCTGAGCCAAGAATGCTTTTTAACAAGATGTCCAGGTAGTCTGCATGCTATTAACATGTAGAATCACTGCTATAGATACAAGTCTTTCCGAATGCAGGAACAGAAAGACAGATTAAGTATCCTTGAGTTAATCTCCAGATTTTAAAAATGCTATTAGTTGCTTTGAAAGATGGAGAAACCCAACAACAGATATTTTCGACACTTTCAGTTATTCACTGGTTAAATAAAAACATAATTTAAAAACTCTTATTTTAGGAATTAAAACTTAGAATATTACTTGAAAAATTATACAGGGACCTAGATATATTTTGCTTCTGTTTCATTTTCTGGAATTTGCAGAAGAGAATTATTAAGTGATTCTAGGTGAAGAAAAAATTCCATTAGTTTAGGCTCCACTGTAGGGAGTTGGTTATAAGTTAGCTGGGGTGTAAAATTAACTTTACAATGCCAGTGAACAAAGGATTTGCAGACATAGACACAATAGCAATAATACATATTATTAGTAGTAATATAACTAATATCAATAATTATGCCATAATTATTACAATACAGGAATAGTCATATAATTATATTTATAATTGCAATACAACAATATTAATAGCAATAATACTTATTATATAATAATAATGCTCATTATTGCAAGTATAGTGATTATACTCAAATATAATAATTATTGTATGTTAGGTATACAACTACCCTGTAAATTAGATATTATAATTATCACTGATTTACAGATGGAGAGACTGGGTTACAGTGGTTAAATAACTTACCCCCCTCCCCAGAAATAACTTACCCAAGTCACCCAGTCAGGAAGTGATAGAGCCAGGATTCAAACAGAGAATATGGCCCATTGTCTGTTCTTTTGGAATCACTGTACCATGCTGTGTCTCAGCTATATTCTCAGTGTGGAAGTGCAAACTTTTAACATTTACATCAAAGGATTTCAAAAAGTTGTGGGCATTATTGCTTCAGAGCTTGCAGCTGTTCCATGGCATTACTCCCTTAGACCAGCCTCTGATTTCAGCCTTTGGATGGTTCCATGCCAGCTCACATGCACGCACTGGGATGCCCCACCTCAAGTGTACACTGTGCATCTCTCTGCTTTGCGCTCCAGGGCTTCTCTGACCGATGACTGTTAGGTCTGGGAGCAGGGACAGCCTATAAGTGTGGGGAGGTTAATGACCCTTGGCCAGCCATCATCCAGTGAGGTCCGGGAACCAGTAGATAAGTGGCCCCTCTCCCTGTCACTCATGATCCAGATCTGGGAACATTCTGTTTGCTTCTCAGAGACCCCATTACCTACAGAAGTAGCCTCCATAACATGTCTTTACTGTGACCGTCCCTCGTTTCTTGTCTCACTCTTTTACTCCTCCTGCTTCTTGGGTCTACATCTGAGATAAACTGCCAGAGTCTTTGTCTTAAGCTCTGCTTTTGTAGACCCAAACTAAGGTGGCAACTCAAATGACTACAGGGATTGGTAGACAATGAAAATGATTAAAGAGAACTAGCTACACTTGTATGCACACACAACTTGCCTAGTGAACACACAAAAATCATTTCAGCTTTCATGAAGAAATATGTGCTTATTCAAATTTTCTGAAAATGTCTGGCCATCTTGATATAGTTTTAATTTTCCCACCTTTGGTAGAGACGTGTACAAGAAATACTCACTTTTTGATGATTTAAAGAAAAAACAAGCATGACCAAAACCAGCAGAGATACCCAGCTTCAGTATTTGCTCTACCCCAGAAAGTGGCAAATGCTGGAATGAACCAGAGAGCTCACACCCAGCTTTGCCAGAACTTTCCATTTTAAAGAAAGCTAAAAATCTTGATAGTCACCTGCAACTTATGAATCTTTAGATGTTGAAAATTAATTCAGGTTATTTAAAAAAACATTTTGGGGCTTAAATCATCTAAGACTGATGTCCTATATACTTTCTATTTCATTAAAACTTTGATATGCTAATCTCAGTCATAAATAATATTTGTATCCCTTAAAGCTTTATGTTTGGGACTTCACCAGACAGCATTTTGTTAGCTGAATAAAAGGTTTATACCTAAACATAATAGCATTGCATTTCTTCAAGTAATATTTTATATTCAGACATCTTAGTAATCCAGGTTGACCTCAAGTTTTCTGACTCTACTTTCAGAGATGTTGAGTGTGTGAAGTTTACTGAGAACTTTCATGAACGGTCATAATGGTACATGCACAGGTTAATCATGGGGTTGTCTAGTGAAAGCTCCTTTTGGATCCACAGCATCTGGCATCTTATTCTGACATCATTTTCTTGGGGCAAGACATTTCACACAGTCTCCTGCTGCCCCCTGAAATCTGGGACTCCAGTTTTCTAGAAGTAGAGCCTTTTTATGTAGACAGAGTCACAGGGAGGCAGAAGCAGGAAGCCTTCTTCATGGGAGGCTTCTTTGAGGACCCAAAGTTGGTCTCTAGGAGGAGTCATGACTGAACTTGAGTTCATCTGTTTCGGGAACCTTAGGAGAATCCATTATTTCTGTGTCTCCTAGATCTTGAACTCTCAGCCACCGTGAGTCTGTTGTCCCTTCATCAGATACTTCTCCAGTTCCCTGCTCAAAGCTTTTTCCCACCCAGGCCTCTTCCAGTTTCCTTTCTCACTCAATGGTGTCACACTCCACCAATTCCACAAATAAGCCTGAAACCTGGAAACTGTCCCTAACATCACTCACCCTTGCCTCCTATAGTCAACTCTCCTCGTGTCCTGGGGATGATACCCCTGGAATCTCCATTTCTCATGCCCACTGCCACCACCCTATGCCAGGAGACCACTATACCTTGTCAAAAGGTTTTCCGCATGCACTGTACCCCTACTGCTGTCTGTTCTTCCTCAAATGCAGAGTGATAACTAAAATTGCAAAGCTGTTTACATCACCAACTTTGAACTTTACCATGTTACAGGGCCCTCAGCCTGGCATGTTCCCAGGCTCACTGTCCACCTCTCTACCCCCGTGCATTGTACTCTCACCACACTAGCTTTCTCTTAGTTTCTCCTGGTTCCATAGGCCCTACCATCATCTGTCTTTCTCTATGCTTGGCCTGCCCTTTTCCCGTTCCTTTGCAGAGTGAACTCGTGCTAATCCTTCACAACTCAATTCAAACATTGTTTTCTCAGAGAAGTCCTCCCATCTCTAAACTAGTTCTGGTCCCCTCTAGTAATAGTTATGTTGTTAATGATGACAGTATCAATAACAAAATGACTGAAATGTACTGACCACACCTAGGCTCTCTTCTAAACTTAAATATTTATTTACAAGATTTATATTTATATGTAAGAGATTTGATTTTTAAAGATTTGTGTCTGTAGAGATTTATGTTTAATCTCTACATCAACAATTTGTGTGATTAGTATTCTGACTTTACAGATGAGGAAATCAAGACAAAAGGATTAACTGACTTGTCCAAGAAACCATAGAAACTTTGTTTACATATTTTTATTGTACCATGAGCCTTTGTCTACAATACTTATTAAGATTTATATATAGAGAAAAAAGATGGTGGTGGAGCCAGTTGGGCTCCACAAGTCCCTGTGTTAGTGAGTGTATGGATGAATTTTCATGCATGTCTGTTTGTGGGCCTGTGAGTGGCTGACTGAGTGGAGACCTGGGTGCAAGTGGCAAGGGCTCTCCTGGTGAAGCAGCTGGTGCTGGAAACTGCTCTTCTTGGACACTAGCACCTCCCAGAATGCACAAACCAAGTGCCATTTTCTAAAATCAACAAACCTTTGCCGAGGGAGAAACTGCTGGGAGCAATGGCTGTTGCCAGACTGGCTGACCACTGTAGCCCCAGCCTGGACACTGGCAGTGAAGGCTGTGGAAGGAGTGCAGTGAGGAAGCCAGAGGCAGGGTCCCACTGGAGAAGCTGAAACTGGCACCCGCCATCATCTTGAAAATTGGGCAGGGAAGTGCTCTGGCTTGCTCATTGTGGAGCAACAGACTCACTCTCTGTGACTGGTGGTTACCTACTCAGGGATTGATTGTGACCCAGAGGGAATATTCCCAAACTGTAGGGGCAGGGTGACTGTGGAGTCTCAGGCACCCCACGCCCTACCCTGACCCAGCCATGAGTCAAAGGGTACAACCAGAAAAGGACAAGAAGGACCCTCCAAGAGATCAGCAGTGAGTCCTGGGATAACCCAACCCCTTCTTCCCCAGCAATCCTCTGAACATCAGACCCACCTGGCTGGGACGCAAATAAGAGGGATGAACCCAGGTGGACTCTGGACAGCAGCCATGCTAGGAGAACTCTACTCTGGGAAAAGCCTGTCTCCACCTGGGGAGGAGACAACCCTTACGTCCTCACCAGAGGAGATCCCCTTGACCTTGTGAGAGGAGGAGGGGAGGACTGACACCCAACCCACCTGCACCACCTCCTCTTCCCCTCTGGGCTGTGCACTGGGGAGATTGTGAATGAGCCTGCAGCACCACAGGAGATGGCAGACAGGCCTACCTGTGAGCAGTTGAAAGGACCAATTACAGAACCTGCCACAAGAGGGCAGTTAGTGCCCAGAAATTCTTTTAAATTATTTTTTGTTCTTCTGTTTTGGTTGAGTGTGTGTGTGTGTATATGTGTGTGTGTGTGTGTGTGTGTGTGTGTGTGTGTGTGTGTATGAATATTTATGTGAAGGTTCGATTTGCATTCTCCCTCCCCTTTTGTTTTTACTGTTATTTTATCTTGGACTCAGGGAGCACACACATGTTCTCATTTCAGTGTCATATAGAGTGGTGGTGTAGTGGGTCTCAGCAGGCCCATACACCAGTCAGTGAATATCGAATATCGTAACTTGCAAGGAATTTCTGAATCCTAGCTCCTCAACTTCCAACTTATTCGACTCTCAAAACCACAAGAAACAACAAAGCTTCCCACTCCCAGCCTTGTTTCAAAACACAACAAATTCAGAAGTTCTGAACAAGGCAGAACAGAAGGCTGAACAAATAACAGAAGTGAAAGTCACACCCACTATTAATGGTATAACAGAGATTTTGGTCATAAAAACTTCATCCAGGAAATAAATAACAAGCTGACAAGCATGGAAAGCAGAAATAGCCAAGCAGAAGAAAGAATCTCAGAGTTTGAACCAAAACATGGAATTAACCCGATGTGTCAAAAACATAGAAAGAAAACTCAGAAAGAACAAAGCCTTCAAGAGATCTGAAATTATATCATGAGGATGAACTTATGTCTGTTTGGTATTCCAGAAGAAGAAAAGGAAACAGAGAACATCTTGGAACAAATATTCCACAAGGTTATCCAAGAAAACTTCCCCATCTCATCAGAGATGCAACCATCTAAACACAAGAGATTCTGAGAACCCCCTGAAGACATCAAATGAGAGGACCAACTGTTACACACAGTAATTTGCCTACACAAAGTAGATATAAAAGAAAAATTCCTACAGGCAGTGAGAGAGAAAGGTCAGACTACCTACTGGGAAAGATCAATCAGAATAGCAGCAGACATATCAGCAGAAACACTACAAGCTAGAAGGGACTGGAATAAATTTTTCAAAGTCCTCAAAGATAAACAATTTCAACCAAGAATTTCCTACCCAGTCAAGCTCAGCTTCATCAGTGATGGAGAGTTAAAAATCCTTCCCAGGCATCCAATCCCTAAAAGGTCATGCTCTTTCCAGACCAGCTCTACAGGAGAGGCTCAGAAAGATATTAAGCACAGAAGAAAATAAAAAGAAAGAACAACCATGTACTTTCCATGAATGCAAGAAAACAGATCAACACAACACATCTCTTGATTGCAAAATTGAAAACACATACATTTCAACCCAAAAGTTAAAAGAAAACAAAACTGCCTTATAAGAGCCTCATGACAAGGATAAACTCTCATATTTCATTAATATGCCTGAATGTCAATGAATTAAATGTGCCACCAAAAAGACAGAATGGCAAACTTGATAAAAAAAAAAAAACCACAACCCAACAATATGCTGCCTCTGGGAAACAGATCTCACTACAAGCATGCCCACTGACTCAAAAAAAAAACCTTTCAGGTGAATGGAAAACAAAGAAGATAGGAGTCACAATTTTAATATCAGACAAAATAATCTTCAAGCTATGAAAAATTAACAAAGATATGGAAGGACAGTACATAATGAAAAAACCTTCAATAAATCAATAAGAAATATCCATTCTAATATATGCACCCAACACAGGAGCACCTGGATTTATAAAGCAACTACTAAGTAAACTAAAAAAAAAAAAAATGACTCTAACACTATCATAGCTGGGACTTAAATACCCCACTAACAACCTTAGATAGATCACCAAAGAAAAAAATCAAGAAGAAGAGCCAGAATCTTAACTTGACATTTGACCAAGTGGACTTAATAGATACCTACAGAATGCTGCACCCCAAAATCTCAGAATATATTATATTCATTACCGTATGTAATATACTTCAATATTGACCACGTCCTTGGCCATAAATCAAGCATAAACAAATTCCATAAGATCAAAACACCACTATGCACCTTCTCAGACCACAGTGGAATAAAAATAAAAATTGCCACCAACAAAATCCTCCCCAAACACACAAAGACATGGGCAATAAAAGCACAATGTTGAACAACTCCTAGGTCAGCACAGAAATCAAAACAAAATTAAAAGATTCTTGGAAACAAAGGCACAACTTACCAAAGTTTCTGGGATGCCATGAAAACAGTATTAAAAGAAGAATTCATATCTGTACAAACACACATCAAGAAAATAAAAAGAACACAAATTAACAGTCTAACAAATCACTTAAGGGAGGTGGAAAGGCAAGACCACCAAAACCCTAACTTTAGCAGAAGAATCCAGATTACCAAAGTAAAAGCCACCAAAAAGACAGAATGGCAAACTTGATAAAAAAAAAAAAAAAAAAACAAAAAAAACCCCCACAACCCAACAATATTAGAATACAGGACACAGAAGACAAAACTATATTAGAAAAAAATCAACAAAACAAAAAGCTGGTTCTTTGTAAGGATAAACAAGATTGATGGACCTCTAAATACACTAACCAAGAAAAAGAGACAAAGGGCTAAACACAACAAGAAATGCAAAAGATCAAGTCACAACTGACCCTGAAGAAATACAAAAGATTATCAGTGATTGCTATGTACATTTGTATGAAAACAAATTCAAAAACCTAAATGAGATGGATAACTTTCTGACACCATACAACCTCCCAAGGTTGAAAAAAAGAAGAAATAGAAACCATAAATAGACCAATAATAATCTGAGAAATGGACTCCATCATAAGCAAACTACCTACAAAACAGTCCTGGTTTTCCAGCAGAATTCTACAAAACATACAAGGAGGAGCTGATACTAGTTCTGTTGAAAGTATTCCTGGCAATCAAGAAAGACAGAACTATCCCCAAATCATTTTATGAAGCTAAAATTACACCAATACTCAAACCAGGCAAAGAACAAACAAAGAAAGAGAACTACAGGCCAATATCCCTGATGAACATAGGTGCAAAAATTCTCAACAGGATTCTAGCAAATCAGATCCAACAACACATCTCAAAAATTATTCACCATGACCAAATAGGCTTCATCCCTGGGATACAAGGCTGGTTTAACATCTGCAAGACCATAAATGTAATTAAATACACAAATGTAAAAACAATAACCACATGATTATATCATTAGAAGCAGAGAAGACTTTCGACAAAATCCAGCTTTCAATTTTGAAAAATATTCTTGAACACCTAGGTATAAAGGGAACATCCCTCAAAATAGTAACAGCCATCTATGATAAACCCACAGTCAACATATTACTAAATGGACAGAAATTGGAAGCATTTCCCCTGAAAACCAGAACAAGACAAGGTTTTCCACTCTTACTCTCCTGTTCAACATAGTGTTGGAAGTCCTAGTAGAGCAATCAGACGAGGAAGATATCAGGGAATAAGAAAGTTAAGTATCCCTCTCTGTGGATGATATGATCCTATACCTGGAAAACCCAAGGAATCTGTCAAAAAACTGTTAAAGGACTATGACAAAGTCTCAGGGTATAATATCAACATGCAGAAGATAGTTGCATTTTACACATCAACAACAAACAGGCAGAGAACCAAATATAAAAAGTACAATCCCATTTACAATAACCACAGAAAGAAATGAAATATTTGGCATCTTTCTAACCAAAGAAGTGAATGACTTTAACAATGAAAACTACAAGACACTGCTCAAAGAAATCAAAGAAGACAAAAACAAATGGAAAAATATTCCATGCTCATGGATTAGAAGAATCAACATTGTTAAGATGTCCATCCTACAAAAGGCAATCTTCAAATTCACCACAAAACCAATGAAATTACCATCATCATTCTTCTGAGAACTGGAAACAATACAGAAATTTGTATGAAAAAAAAATGACCACAATTAGCCAGACAAATCCTCAACAAAAGAAACGAAACAGTAGGTATCACACTTCCAGATGCTAAACTTTATTATAAGGCAACAATAATCAAAGCAGCCTAGTATTAGTACAAGAGCAGGCAAATAGACCAATGGAACAAAACAGATTTTGGAGATAAATGCTCAATTTCTCAACCAACTCATCTTCAACAAAATCTCCACCAACAACCACTGAGAAGAGGAGAAACTTTTCAGTAAATGGTGCTGGGGAAACTGGCTGATCACATGCCAAAGAATGAGACAGGGCCTTTACCTATCGCCATACACAAAAATCAACTCCAAATGGATCAAAGACCTAAATGTAAAACTTCAAATTGTAAGAATCTTAGAAAACGCAGGATTTAGCCTTATGGAACTTGGAATAGGCAACCATTTCCTAATCAAAATCTCAGATGTCCATGTCATAAGAGGTAAGACAGACAAGTGGGACCTCATCATACTAAAAGTTTCTGCAAAGCGAAGGAAAACGTCAAGAGAGTTGGGAGACAGTCCACAAAATGGGAATAGATATTTGCCAACTGTATGTCTGACAAAGGCCTATATCTAGGCTCTAAAGTATTCAGTATAAAGTATTCAAATGTGCTGAAAGGGAAAAAGCAAGCAGACCCATTAAAAAGTGGACAAAAGACATGAATAGACACATGAAAAGATGCTCAGCCTCACTAGCCATCAGAGAAATGAAAACCAAAACCACATTGAGATACCACCTTACTCCAGTAGGAATAGCCATCATTAATAAAACATACAACAGACGCTGGCAAGGATGTGGAGGAAAAGAAACACTTCTACACTGCTGGTGGGAATGCAAACTTGTTCAGCCTCTATGGAAAACAGTGTGGTGATTCCTAAAAGAACTAGAAATTGACCTTCCATATGACCCACCAATCCTCCTTCTGGGAATTTACTTGGAGGAACTCAAATCATTCTACAAAAAAGCTACCTGCACATGCATGCTTTTTGTGGCACTATTCACAATAACAAAAACATGGAACCAATCGTGCTGCCCATCAAAATTGGACTGGATTAAAAAAAAAAGTGGTACATATACATGATCAGATATTACGTTGCCATAAAGAAGAATTAAATTATGGACTTTGCAGCTACTTGGATGGATTTGGTGTCTAGTATACTCAGCGATCTATCACAGAAACGAAGAACTGAGTACCACATGTTCTCACTCATGAGTGGATCCAGAACACCTAACATAATACTGCAAAAAAGAGATTGGCAGCTGAGGGACACTGCCAGGAGGGGGGAGGGGCGGTGGCGGTGGCACATAACATCAGTAAGAGTGCCTGATCCTAATCCAAGCTAAGTGAGGTCCTGAGGGAGGTCCAAAATTTCACCTGTGTTTAAACCACTTGTGTACACAATCCTGACTTGTACCCCACAACTTTAAAATAAAATTAAATTTAAAAAGAAAAGAATATTGTGAGATCAAAAAAGATTTATAATTGCACATTTGTTTTTCAAAACTTCTAAACATTAATGCCTGTCTTTCTACTGGACGTTATGGTTTGAGAACTCAGGGACTTTTTTGGTGTATGAATGTGTGTTTGGTTACTACTGATTTGCATATATCTAGCACCTTGCCTGTTATCTATTGACACGTACCCTGCCTGTATGTAACTATACTGCCTAGAGTACTGTAAATGCTCAATAGTGAAATGCTTTGAAATGACTATGTGGAATATCCTGCAGCAATGTCCTGGGACCTATGTTGATAGTGTTTATTTCTGAAGGGATCTTTCATTAAAAAAAAACAACAACAGAAGACAAATGGTACAAAGGCACATAGGATATTGCAAAATTTCCCTGAAGAGCCATGTTCCTTAATGTTATTATATTTTAAAATTTTAGTGGTTACTCAGAATGAGGAGCAAATGTGGGGCAACAATGAGTTGTCCCCAGGAAGCCAGAGGACTTTGCTCTTAGTTTTAGTGAGAATATTCAGGAAATAAAGCCTGATTTACTAGATATGGGTCATGTGCTTATGCCTGAACCAAAAATCACTTTGGCTGAAGGCCTAAAATTGCCCTGATTAGCTAAGCCTGGTTATGCCTACACTTATGGTAAGGGGAGTGTTTTCTGTCACCAGATTGGAGGTAGGCTGGTAGCAGAAGTATCGGAGACAACCAAAATTTAATAGCTGCCATAGTCTTGAAGGCAAGATTGGCCTTGTAATAAGAAAGTTAGGCTCGCCGGGCTCGGTGGCTCAGCCTGTAATCCTGCGCCTTTGGGAGGCTGAGGTGAGTGGATTGCCTGAGCCTGCGGGTTCGAGACCTGCCTGGGCAGTGAGACCTCATCTCTACAATAAATTTAAAAAAAAAAAAAATCAGCCGGGCGTGGTAGCGCATGCCTGTAATTCCGGCTACTTGGAAGGCTGAGGCGGAAGGATCGCGGGAGCCCAGCAGGGCTAGGCTGCGGTGGCCGGGAGCAGCCACTGCACTCCAGTCTGGGCAACAGAGTGAGACTCCGACTCAAAAAAAAAAAAAAAAAAGTTAGGCTCATGCTATCTTAGTGGAAAATGCTCCCTAAAATCTTCTTTCTGATCATACTTCGGTTTCTCATGTTGTTCTGTTTGTTACAAGATAATACATTATTTGTGCTGGTTTATTTAATAGTTATATTTATTAGCATAAATTAATACATTAGCATTCTAGTTTACACATCAGTTCTGTGATATTGGTTAAAAGTGTCTGTCCTTATGGACAGATCCCTTCTCAAGGTGTCAACAATTCAATGATTAGCTTTCAAACCTAACCTGAATCTCAATGAATTTACCTGTGGGAGAACCTGACAAGAAGATCAAAGAGCTGTAGCTCAATGACATCTTGACCTCACCTCAGTACCTCTATTTGACCTTCAATACACAGAAAATGTGCATAAGAATTAAACAGACATTATGTGTCTTAAACAATCAGGGTCCAGTTGTCATCTAGAGTTGGTTTCTCAGAGTTTCAAAACTTTTCTTCTAAGTGTCTTCTTCTTGTTTTTACCACTCCTTGTCCTTTTGTATGTATAACTCTTCAAGAGAGTAGGACTGTGTCCCATATACTGCTGTATCCTCAGTGCTGAGCCCAGTGGTTGCACATCAGTAGCAGCTCAGTAAATATTTGTTGAATGAATGAATGAATTCCTGACGTTTTTCGTTTTGCTTTTCCTTCTATGCCCTTCTACCCAGGTAGAAGTAATTAAAAAATTCAAGTTTTCCAAGATTTTAGATGCATGTTTCTTCCATATTTTTGTGATATGCCTCACTATTGGAAATGGAAAACCATCTTGTTCTTTTCATTTCACTGCTGACCACACTGATTATTCCACATTCTCAACAAAACTTGTTTTTCCTTGAAAAGATAGTCAAGAGTTTGAATTACCTGCTTCCTTAAAGCCTTCTCAGTTGTCAGGCTTTCCCTTTGGAAGCAAAGAGTTCATTAAAATTGGATGAAGAGTATACAGTTTCCTGTTGCTAAACTGTCAACCCTGGAAAAGAAATAGTGAAGACAAACCAAAGCTTTCAAGAGATCATGTTCTTGCTGGCCGAACTGAAAAAGAAGTCCAGACACCCCATGAAAATCTCAAGCACATTGTCAGTTCACACAAATGAGCTGAAAAATGTTAGTTTTAACTGTGACATTTCTTTTGAAAGGCAATCCCTTTCCTTAGTTTGTGTGTGTTGTTTCATTTTAGATTCAGTATCTCTAACTAGGGCCACTTTCTGGCTCATAGATGGCAACTTCAAGCTGTGTCCTCACATAGTGGAAGGAGAAAACTAGTTCTTGGGGTCTCTTTTACAAGTCACCAATCCCAGTAGAAAAGCAGGGCTTTTATGACTTAATAACCACTCTAGGTCTCCACCTTCAAATACCATCACCTTGGTGGTAGTATTTCAACATACATATTTGGGGTGGGCACAAACATTCAAACCATAGCACTTTCCATTGAATGGTAGATACTATTTCTTCAGCTTGAATCTTGGCTGGTGTTGTAACTTGTTTTAACCAATAGAATGTGGCTGACACAATGTTTTGGGAGCTTTGGAACTCTTCTGCCTTCACTTTCTTGGACTTAGATGCCATATAAACAAAAATAGGCTAATCTACTGAATAATGCGGATCATGTGAAAAGAGATGTCTTAGACTTCCAACCATTCCCATTTGAGTCTCAGACATGCGAATGGAGCCATCACAAAAATCACTAAGTAGAGGAATTTTGAAAACTGTACAAATACATGGAAATTAAAGAAGGCACTCCTGAATGATCATGAAGAAATTAAGACAAAACAAATTCTTGAAACAAATAAAAATGGAAACACAATATGTCAAAATGTATGGAATACAGCAAAAACAGTGCTAAGTGGGAAGTTTATAGGAATAATAGCCTACATCAAAGAAGTAGACATACTTCAAAATAAACAACTTAATGATACGCCTCAAGGAACTAAAAAAGAACAAACCAGACATGAAATTGCTAGAAGGAAAAAAATAATAAAGATCAGAACAGAACTAAATCAGAGACTAAAGAAACAATTAAAAGAATCAATGAGACAAATTTGTTTTTTTGAAAAGATAACAATATTGATAAACTGTTAGCTAGACTAAGCAAAAAAGAGAGATGACTAAAATAAAATCAGAAATGAAAAAAAGGCCCTACAACTAATAATACAGAAATACAAAAGAACGTTAGAGATTAATATGAACAACTTTACATTGAAAAATTGGAAAACCTAGAGAAAATGGAACAATTTCTAGATACATACAACTACTAAGATTGGACCAGGAAGAAATGGAAAACTTGAACAGACCAATGACAAGTAATGAGATTGAATCAGTAATAAAGCATCTCTTAATAAAGAAAAACTCAGAGCTAGATAATTTCACTGCTGAATTCTATCTACTATATAAAGAAAAAAATTAATTTTTTTTCAAATTATTCCAAAAAAATTGAAGAGGAGAAAATTCTTTTCAAGTAATTTTATAAGGCCAGTATTACTCTGATCATAAAACCAGACAAAAACACAACAAAAAGCTACATGCCAATATCCCTGGTGAACATAGACATAAAAGTTCTCACCAAAATACTTGCTAACCTAATCCAACTACACATCAAAAATACAATACCAGAGTATCATGGACAAGTGAATTGTATCACAGGGATGCAAAGATGGCTTAACATATGCAAATCAATAAATGTGATACATCGCAACAATGGAATGAATAACAAAAACCATGTGATTATCTCAATAGATGCAGAAAAAGCATTTGATAAAATCCAAAATTTGTCTATGATAAAAACTCTCAACAAATTAGGCATAGAAGAAACATACCTCAACATGGTAAAGGTCTTATGAATAGAGAAAAGCTGAAAGCCTTTCCTCTAAGAACCAGAACAAGATAAGGATGCCTACTTTTACCATGCTAATCCAACATAGTACTGGAAATCCTAGCCAGAACAATCAGACACAAGAAAGAAATAAAAGGTATCCAAATTGAAAAAGAGGAAGTCAAATTGTCCCTCTTCTCAGGTGACTCAATCTTATATATAGAAAAAACTAAAGACTCCACCAAAAAACTCAGAATTGATCAACACAATCAGTAAAATTGTAAGATACAAAATCAATATACAAAAATTAGTAGAATTTCTATACAACGATAATAAACTAGCTGAAAAAGAAATCAATTCCATTGATGATAGCTACAAAAAACCTAGGAATAAGTTTATAAAAAAAAGCAAAAGGTCTCTGCAAGAAAAACTACAAAACACTGATGAAAAAAATTGTAGTTGACACAAACAAATGAGATGACATTCCATGGATAGGACGAGTTAATATTGTTGAAATGACCATACTGTTCAAAACCATCTACGGATTAAATGCAACACCCATCAAAATACCAATGAAATTCTTCACAGAAATAGAAAAACAATCCTAAATTTTGTATGGAACCACAAAAGACTCACAATAGTCAAAATAATACTGAGTAACAAGAGTAAAGCTGTAGGCATCGCACTAACTTCAAATATACTGCAAACTATATATACTATAGAACTATGGTATTGACATCAAAACAGACACATAACAGTGGAACAAAATATAAAAATAAATCAACATATTTACAGGAATTGCTTTTTGATACAGACACCATGAACATTCAGTGAGGCAAGGACATCTCTTCAATAAATGGTGCTGAGAAAATCCATATGCAGAAAAATGAAACTGTACTCCTCCCCTATCTCTCACTATACAAAACAAATAAACTCAAGATGGAGTAAATACTTAAGTGCAAGACCTGAAACGATAAAACTACCAGAAGAAAACATAGAGGAACCACTTCAGGACATTTGTATAGGCAAAAACTGAACTACCTTAAGCTAAAAATCTTCTGAACAGCAAAGGAAACAATCCACAGAGTGAAGAGACAACCTGTAGAATGGGAGAAAATATTTTCAGGCTGTTCACTGGACAAGGAACATACCCAGAATAGATAAGAAACCCAAACAACTCAATAGTAAGAAGAAGAAAGAAAAGAAATAATTCCATTAAATGTAGGAAAAGGACATGAAAAGACATTTCTTAAAGCAAGACATCCAAATAGCCAACAGATATACAGAAAAATGCTCAGAACCACTAATCATCAGGTAAATGTAAATAAAAACCACAGTGGGATACCATCTCACCCCAGTAACAATGGCTATTATCAAAAAGATAAAAAGTAACAAACCTGGCAAGGATATAGAGAAAAGCGAACACTTATACACAGTCGGAGGGAATGTAAGTTAATACAGCCATTATGGAAAACAGTATGGAAGTTTCTCAAAAAACTAAAAATAAAACTACCATATGATCTAGAAATCTCCCTGCAGGATATTTATCCAAAGGAAATAAGCCAGTATATAAAAGGGACATCTACACCCCCATGTTCATTGCAATATTACTCAAAATAGCAAACATATGGAATCAACTTAAGTTTTCATCAATAAATAAATGGACAAAGAACATATGGTGTGTATACAAATTGAATACTATTCAGTCATTAAAATGAATGAAGCTCTGTCACTTTTAGAAACATGGATGGAACTGGAGGACGTTCTGTTAAGTGAAATAAACCAAGCACAGAAAAAAAAATATTGCATGAGCTCATTGATATGTGGAAGCTAAAAAAGTTGATTTCATGGTGCTAAAGAATAGAATGATAACTACCAGAAACTGGGAAGAGTGGAGGGGGTGAAGAGAGGTTGGTTAATGGGTACAAACTTACAGTTATATGGAAGGAATGAGTTCTGGTGTTCAATAGCACAGTAGAGTAACCATGACTAACAATAATGTATTGTATATTTTAAAATAGCTAGAAGAAAATATCTTAAATGTTCCCAACACAAAAAAATACATGTTTGATTTAAATATCCTGATTTGATAATTGCGCACTGCATGCATTGTACTAAAATGCCACATGTACCACATAAATATGTACAATTATTACATATCATTTTTAAAAAGAAAAAGAGGGTCTCTACCATTTTGTAATAGACTCTTGTATTCCGTAAAAACAAAAACAAAAATCATGTTATAATTTATATAACCCCTCTTCCTTTGTCATGCTCAGAAAACAGACCACAGACTGCTCACAGTTCCTAATGAATGTAACAGAGTCCATAAATTGTAATAAAGTGTAATAAAATGTACATTCTACAAGTTTGGACAAATGTATAAACACATGTATCTGCCATTATAGTCTAATGAGTGATACTAATGTGTCAGTGTAAGCTCATCACTTATAACAAAATTTACCAACATTTTTTATTTTTAATATTGTAAATGACACACTACAATAAGTAACTTGTACATGCATCTTTACACACTTGTCAGATTAATTCATTTGGATACATCCTAAGAAGTAGAATTCTAGGTAAATAAAAACACACATTTTTGGAGATTTTTTTAAAATACCATGATTGCCATCATAAAAGTGATACCAATTCATAATCTCCTTAATCATTTGTCCTTCTTTTAAATATTTGACAATCTGATAAAATAAATAATTGCATTTCATTATTATTATTTTTATTTTTAGAAAACAGGATTTATTGAGAGGACAAAAAAGCTCCTACAACGGGAGGGGACCTGAGGGGGTTGCCCTCATTATTATTTTAACTTGTACTACTTGGATTACTGATGAGACAGAATAGGATTTCTTATCAATAATTTGCATTTTTTGGTGATTTCCTCATTTAGTCACTTCTCAGTTCTAGGGTAGAATCCAAACTACCTCTGACTATGTAATTCAACCTGAAATTTTCCCTAGTATCTTATAGTTTTACCTGATTTAAACCTGTTCTTTCTTGTCTGATCCTTAGAAAAAGATTAGGAATCTAATAATCACCAAAACAAATTCTTTTATATGTTGCTGGCTTTGCCAATGTGCTTTGACCTCTTGTCTTTCAGTCTTTTAATACAGTGAAAAGCAACACTTTCAAAATCTGACAGGACAATAATAATGCTTCTTGAAGTTTTGAGTGGAGCAGGGGCTGTGGCAGAGAGGCTCCTGGTCAAAGAAATTGGAGGAGAATAGAGTTAAAGTGTTATTATATAAACTGCGTCAAACTTGTTTCTAATCACAGAACCATTTTTTCACCTCTTTGCATTTGTAAGAGTCACGTGTAAATGGCAACAAAGAATAAGGCTGGACTCATGCAAACCCCTAATACACTGTTTGAAAAATCAGCTCAAAATGCATGCCCTGCTAATGGTGTGTCAGAAGCATCATCATTTTATGTGAAATATGAAAAGATAATAATAATTCCTAGTATCAATCAGAGATTTCCAGAGAAATAGAAACAATAGGCTATATAGAAATACTAACATATATAAAAATATATAATATATTAGTACATAATATACTAATTATACTATCCATAAGTATATAATTACACTAATACTATATATTAATATATAATATATTAGTATATTATATATTGGTCTATAATACTGATATATATAAAATATTATATGTAATAGAACACTACATTTAGAGTATTATATATATACATGTTTTATATATATAAAACATGTATATATGTGTGTGTGTGTGTGTGTGTGTGTGTGTGTGTGTGTGTATAAACTAAGAATTGGCTTATGCAATTATGAGACTGAGAAGTCCCATAATCCACCATCTGCAAGCTGGAGAACTCAGAAAGCTAGTGGCATATTAAAGTCTGAAGGCCTAAGAACTGGGGAATCTGAGTCTGTGTCCCAGTCTAAGTACAAAGACCTGAGAACCAGAGTGTTGATGTCTGAGGGCAAGAGACGATGGATGCCCCAGCTCAAAAAGAGAGAGCAAATTTACCCTTCCTCTGTCTTTGTGTTCTAGTGGGCCCTCAGTGGACTCAGTGATGCCCACCCAGAATTGAGAGGGCCACTTGTATCACTCAGTTCACCAATTCAAATGCTAAGCTTTTCCAGAATCACCCACATGGAGACACCAGAAAAAATAAGCTGTCAGGGGGGTTCTTAGTCCTGTCAAGTTGACATAAAATTAACTATCACATTGCTCAAAAATGTATCTCTGCACAATTTAAATTCTCTGAATAGAAGGAGCTTCCTTTAAGGTGTCCATTCCCTCAATTCACAAGAACTAGAAACTGAAATGTTAAAATTGGAAGAGCCTTTGAAGCATCTGCTCCACGTCAGTTTCCTTATCTGTAAAACGAAAGTTGTGGGTAAGTGAAATATTTTGCCCTGCACCACATCATTCAGAGTAGGAGGAACCCAGAGTTGCTAGATGTAAGCCCTACAGGCCCTTTTTTGTAGCCATTACCCAAGGTTGCTTGGGGTCGTGACTCTAATATCCAATGTGCATGTGAGCCAGCGCTTTACTCTGAGCAAACCCTGAGTCAGTGTTAGATTGTGCAGCTCCTAAACATTGGCACACTTATGAGATGGTTTCCTATTAGGTTACAGGGTTTATTAGCTACAGTTATTTGTTATATTTTCAAGTTTACGCCTCACGGAGATGACAAAGCTGATTATGATTCTTAAGGCCCTTAAGAATATTTATTGTGGGGAGCTTAAGATTTCTGTTTGCACCATAAAGCATACTCTTAATGAGAGATGAGGAATTTTGCAGCGTCTCTGTTTTTTTCAAAATATATTTTTGATGAAAAGATATTTTATGCTCCAAAGCTTCTTATACTTCTGACTAGCTTTAAACTTAATTAGTCCCTTCTAAACCAATGTCAGCTGTGTTATGGGGGACTCTTTTTGGCAAACTTTCCCATTTAGATGAAATATGAGACGAACATGGGCACATTCTGCTGTAAAAGAGAGGCGAAGAGAGAGAGAGAGAGAGAGAGAGAGAGAGAGAGAGAGAGAGAGAGAGAGAGAGAGAGAAAATGCAAAAGTAAATTTCTTTGTCTGGAAGCAAAGTTTCCAGAACATGTAGGAAGTCAGGCAGCTCAGGCAGCAGCAGTTTGTGCTACATTTCGAAAACGTCTGGAACTTTGCAGAAAACCCTCTGATAAAGTGGAAAGTGGATTAGGTTCCCACACACTATGGACATTTTAGAGGTTTCCTTTGAGCTGCTTTCCACTGATAAGCTACCTAATGCTTTTCAAGTTCCTAAGTGAACAAAACATCCAAGTGTGTCATCTACAAAATAAACTGTCTGTCTAAAGCCCACAGAGGTGGGATCTGCAACTCAGTCTCTTGCCTTCCCAGACCCGCCTCTCCCCTCTCACTGTTATTCCTTGCTGCTACCCTATAAGGAACTTCTCAAGTCTATTTGCTTCTGTTTACTATCTTGTGGACACGTCATTTCTGCCTTGTTTCTGTTTCATATTGTTCTTCTGCCTGCAATATACATTGTGTTTTCTCCTTAGTTACTTTGCATTGTTCCTTAGGTGCAGATGTACCTTGAACTTATGGAGCAACTTTTAATGGAGACTCACTTTGGGACCAGTACTTTTTTTCAGGTGATGGATATGTCAATGTGAACAAGACGTCATGTTTTCCATTGTGCTCATTTACTCCAGTCCTTTGGAATTCATCTGTTTGCTAAATTCCCACAGTACTTATTTTCTAAATATTTCAGTTTCTAACTTACCAATTATTATTGTTTTAGAATATTTTCCCAAACTATCTTAGAATAGTTCCCTGGTCTTTTGACTGCTGTCTTCATGAAGTTGAACAAATATATTTTCTTTCTTTCTTTCTTTCTTTCTTTTTGAGGCAGGGTCTTGTTCTGTCACCCAGGCTGGAATGCAGTGATGCCATCGCCATCATATGTAGCCCTGATCTCCTGGCCTTAAGTGATCTTCCTGCCTCAGCCTCCTGAGTCCTAGCTACTCCTATACCTAGCTATGACTATAGGTGTGCAGCACTGTGCATGACTGATTTTTTTTTTTTGTGGAGATAAGGTCTTACTATGTTACCTACGTTGCAAATATATTCCTTAATATAAAATTATTATTTAAGATTTTTCTAGAAATTCAGTTTTTTCAAATTAATTATGTTTGAAAGAAAAAGTTTTATCACCATTTGAAACAGATAACTAGAATTGTTTTAAATAAAAAGCAATTATAATAAGTTTCAATGAAGCCAAAATATTGCTATTAAATTCTAGTGAGTACCATATGTCCTCACTCATAGTGGACCTTGAACATTTATCATAATGCTGTAAGAAAAGGATTGGCAGTAGTGAAACGCTGCCAGGGGAGGGAAGGGGGCACATAGCATCAAAAAGGGTACCTGATCTCAAACCAGGTGAAGAGGGACCTAAACCTCATCTGTACAATGACCACTTATGTAACTAATCCTGGATTGTACCCCACATATTTACAAAAAAATTATAGTGAGAAGAAAAGGATGCTCCTAGCAGCCTTGTTTATAATAGCCAAAAACTTGAAAAAATTCAAAAGTACACAATAGATAAATTGTGGTATATTCACACAATGAGATACTACATAGCAATAAAAAGAACAAACTATTATAACATTCAGCTGGATGAGTCTCAAAGATGTGATGGATGAAGGAAACTAGGATAAGTACTGTATGATTCCATTTCTATAAAAATCAAGAATGCCAAAAATTAATCAATGAAAATAGAAGTCAGGATCATGGTTACAACTAGAAAGGGGTATTGATTGAAAGGGGCACAAAAGAGCTCTCTGAGTGATGGGAATGTTCCATATCTTAACCTAAGCAATGGTTATGTGAGTCCATACACACATTCTGTCCTTGTACAGGAATGAGTCCATTCATACACTCTTCTAGTGTACAATGTTTGAAAATAATTGGAAAATGACGTCTTTCTCATTATTGAGATTCAAAGTTCCATAGCATCATGTTCATGTGCCACTAGCATAATCTTGTGTTCCACCATGGTAAGGAACCATGTTTTAGGAAATCACTATATACATTTGCTTTTTATGATAAGACTCAGTCTCTTGACCTATATTAGAAGTTCCAAGAGAGTACAGACCATTGCTGATGTGGCTTGTCATTCGTAGTTTCCTATAATCACTCACTGCAACAGCCATGATATCCTGAAGAAAATAGGTGCTCAAATAGTGCTGGTAGTTTAACCTACCCTGTGTCTCTTATTCCTCAACCACAGATAATGCACTTCTACTGAATGTGACAGACGAAAAAGCTATGCTGAGTTGTGTGAAAAAGCTACACTCCAAGCTGCTACACCTTGCAAAATAGAAGAATTTCTATGGGTCATGACAGAGTTTCTTAACTACTCTCCTTCATTCCCCTCAAATCCTTTAAGGTTGTAACAGAATCTGTGGATGCCTTCCTCAGAAAAAGGTAAACACAAATACATACACTGTTTTGCATAAAGTTTATTTTACTGCACTGAAATTTGGTTGATTCACGTAGAATTTTTTTTCTTTTTATTGTAAAGATGTGGGGTATAAGTCAAGATTAGATATATAAGTAGTTTATGTGCAGGTGAAATTTGGGCCCCCAACTGGTTCTCACTTCCCTTGGTTTAGGGTCAGGTACCCTTAGTGATGTTATGTGCCCCATCTCCATCCCCTGGCAGTATCCTGCTACTGCTAATCCCTCTCTGATGGTATTGTGGTAAATGTTCAGGACCCACTCATGAGTGAGGACATGTGGTATTCAGTTATTTGTTTCTGTGATAGGTCACTGAGTATGATGGTCTCTAAGTCCATCCAAGTTGCTGCTTAGTCCATAATTTTGTCCTTCTTTATGACTGAATAGTACTCCATCATGTGTATGTACCATATTTTCTTTATCCAGTTCACTTTCAATGGGTAGCAGGGTTGGTTCCATGTTTTTGCTATTGTGAATAGTGCTGCAATAAACATGCATGTGCAAGTCACATAGAATATCTGAAACATCTTTATCATAATATATCTCTTTCTCATTTCTCCTTTTTCCTTTATAACTTATGGCCAGCTCATGAAAAATAAGGAAATGGATCCAAATTGTCTACTCAGAGATATAAATGTTAATCTTGTTCAGATATAAATAGATAGCTATTATCATTTGATTGATACTAAGATAAAATCATGACATGATCCTTGACATGTTATTTTAGACAGGGCATCAGTCTCAACTTTCTGTTCCATTTGGCAATGTGTCCTGAAAATTATGACTTCAATAGAAAAGAGAATTGGAGCTCCATGCTTGATTTGCCAGAAGAGAGAAAGGAAGGGAACAACATAATTTCAAAGATTCTTCATCGCATCTCATCCCCTACTAGAGTATAAGTGTCATAAAGCAGAAACCCAATTTTGTTCACTGTTGCATCTCCAGTACCTAGAATGGTACTAGGTGTGTGGTAAATGCTTAGTAAACATTTGAACACATGAGTAAAGAGATTCCTTTGTTCAGAAATCTATGAGATTATTTCTGAAAAGTCCTCATTCTCAAATCCATATCAGCTGGGGAAGGATTGTAAATCCTTATTTCACATTTATGGATGTCTAAATTGAAGGGTCTTTAAGAGTCCTTTGATGTTTCTGGGTGTGTGCAACTCTCTGTGCCTTTGTCTTTATCCTGCACAAGCTTGTTCTCCTTCATTAGGAAGTTTATCCTCTTCAAGCTCTTCTCCCAGAGTAGTCGCCCAGATAGAAGGACAGTTAGGTTTTTACCACCAGTTTCTTCTTCTATCTGGAAAGTACCAAGCATTTATGTTGGGATAGATTCAAGTTTTGCTGAAGTTCTAACCCTTCACAATGGAGTCTTCTTCTGAGAAAAAGTCACTTTACTTTATATATATATAGCTGAATTCTCACTCTGTCATCCAGGGTGGAGTGCAGTGGCATGCTCAAGGCCACCCCAGCATCGACCCGCTGGCCTCAGGCGACCCTTTCGTCTCAGCCTTTCAAGCAGCCAGAACTATAGGCATGTGCTACCATGCCCAGCTAATTTTTTGATTTATTGTAGAGATGATAAAGTTGCCCAAGACAGTTGCCCAAGTTGCCCAGACAGTTCTTGAACCTATGGGCTCAGGCAATCCACTCACCTTGGCCTCCCAAAGTGCTGAGATTACAGGTTTGAGCCATCATGCCTGGTCTACTTGATATATTTTAAGGTGGAATATAGCATTCCTTTGGCTTTGTTGTCTTTATGTTTTGTGATACTTTAAAAATGAATCCATAATTATCTGTGTGCAAGTTCAGCAGTAAGAGCTAATCTTAACTCAGGCAATGGCCTAATTTCAAGAGGAAGTACAAGTCTCCTTCGTAGATAATGAGCTAGAAGAGACTTTACAGTGTCTCTACTTCTTCAACATTTCACACATGAAAATCATAGGTGAGTGTTGGCAAAACCAGGTCTTTTGATTTTCAAGTTTATTTCTGTTTCTGCTCTGGAACAAATTATATGTAAAGAAAACTCTCCTGTTGGTTCAATAATGGTGTGCTTTAAAAAGGAATGCATGGCTTAGGGGAAAAGAGCATGTAATTCATTGAGCTCTCAACCGATCCTTTTGAGGTAGAAAGTTGATCTAATAAAAGTACCACAATGAGACGCTATAGTGGAACATGAAAGGAAAGATAACTAGTGAGTCAAGGTGTGCAGGGACACTGGAATTCAGAGACAGGGATGAGGCATCACAGTGGGAAGAGGAGTATTGAAAGGGGAAACACGGAAGGGTTGGTGGTCACCATTTTGCCCAAATCAACCCTATTCATACCTCTTTGTACATAAAAATATACATACATACACAGAAAGAGACAAGTAGGCAAAAGATTACCATTCTATAATTATTCTTCAATACCACCAATTTGTAACTTTGGAGGTAGCATATTTAGGGATTGCAAATTTTATGATCTGCCCTCAACATGATCCCACGCTGGTGTGGCTCTAGGCCTGGCCTTAAGAAGGCGTTTGCTTTGCTATCTGCTTGAAAACTCAACACTCTGTTAACGACAACTTGTTCCCAGCTGTCTGCAGTGTAATAATTCTTTTTAGCCATGCTTCATTTCAGCTTTATGGGAGCACTAACCCTCCAAAGTACACATTAAAACTATACCTGTAGTTAGAACATGAGAAACAGAATTCCCATTTGGTTTTTAGTGGCCTTAGAATACAGAAATTGATTTCCCTGCACAGCAGCTCATCTTCAGAACTGTTTGACGTGGTATTGTTCTCATCTTAAAGACAGAGAACATGCCCAAGGTAGTCAGTAGTGAAACACTAAAATAGTTGTTGTCAGTGGGGATGTGGGGAGCAAGTTTGTAAGTATTTGAAATGTCTGGAAAACTTTTTGATTGTTATAACATGTGAGGGATGGGCTACTGGTATCTGGTGGGTAGAGGCCATGAATGCTGCTAAAAACCTTGCAGTCTTGTCAAAATGACTCCCCATAATAAAGTATTATTCTGGCCCCAAACATCAACATTGCTGAGAATGAGAAACCCTGCACTATAGCCTTTATCTGAATGCAGTCTCTCTTACTCTGAAGCCCAGCCTTCCTACTACTCAGTGCAGAAGAGATGGTTCCTTCTAGTATGTCTTCTATTTCCAAGAGAGAAGGTGGAAAAAATGAAGGCAAAACTTGATATGCTCTAGAAAACAAAAAGGGGGATGGAAAAAAGAATTACTGACAGTTTCCTCTGCCAGGCACTGTTCCAAGTGCTTTACATGGCTTAATTTATTTGCTGTCAATTGCAACTCTATAAAGTAGTTGCCACATAAGTCACAATAAAGTTAAGAAATTTGCTATAATCATGGAGCTAAAATAGACTGAGGACTGGGCTTATATTCACATAGAAGAAAGCAGGAGAGGCAAGGAAACTTTATATCCACATTTAGCTGCAGAAAGTAGGACTAATCATACCAAGAGAAGTTTCATATGTCCACTTTCCTGCCTCTTAGCCCAAGGGTATCACCCACTCACGCTGTCAGTATCTGGGTTGCCAGGGTTTTTTACATGCTAAATAACTCATCATTATTACAGCATTTCATTAAATCGAAGACACCATTGGTTGTAAGATGTACCATTTATTTTATGCAACACTAAGAAAGAAAAGAAGCCCTACTTAATTTATATTTGAAAGACATGGTTAATTCTAAGAGATATATTTATATCAAAGATACTATCATGTTTTAAAAGCAAGCATCTTACAATTCATTGTAGTAAAGTAAACTTCAACTCTATAGGACATGGTTGTGTAGCATAGAATACAGTGGGGCATGAGAACCATTCCTGTCCTCAGGAAATAAAGCAAAAGTTTTTAAAAATCATTAAATGTTTCACTCTCGTTTCTTAATCCACAATGCATGTCTAATGAGTAATGTAGACAGTAAATGATACAGTTAGGCCTTGTTGACTCAGTAGGATAAGACTGATACAAACTATGGGTAGAGGGAGCCATGTAATGTAGGTTGAAAAGGCATGATCTGTCAAACACCAGGGTTTATAAATCATGTAAACAATATTAGAGCTGCTGATTTTGTTTTCTTCACTGCTAAGTTCTAGACGAGGGCCTAACACAAAGTACGTTTTCATACATGTTAGTTGAATGAATGGAAGAATGATTGTTTTAGAATTCTTCTTTCCTCTCCTTATGAAATTTTTTTTCCATGTGAGACTACTTCTAGCTTCCTACACTTACTTTCATTTTCTGAGCCTGCAGTGAAGCAAACATTGGGTTTAATTCAGGAACTAAAGGGCCATGAAAAAAGATGCTGACCAGAAAGCCAGGAGGAATCTTCCTTAGACATTTTAAAGAAAGTGCTTGGGGCCTCATCAATCTCCTAGACAACAGTCTGGTTTTGACATCAAAAGTGAAAGAACTGGTGCCTCTGGTGATGGCATGTTGTGGTAGTGGTTTGTGTATCAGTGACACACATTATCACTTTCTTTCTTTGAATTGCTTAACACTACAGTCACAAGTTCAGACAAAAGTTCTGGTTTGCTGAAAGTGACCAGATTCTAGGAAATGAAGATTTCTGGACAGGCATGGTTGAATTTTTTGAACTTCTACTTCTTGAGACTGTTTCTTGAGAAAGTGTAATTTATTCATCGGATACCTACTGAGCTCATTTTACAGTGGATGGCACTGAGGACACCGTGGTGAATGGTGAGTGAGACAGACAAGAGCGTTTTCCATTGGAGCTTATATTCCAGCAGGAAAGGGAGACAGAAAGACAATAAACAGAGGAAAAACTGATAGCTCATACTGTACAGAAATGCAAACAGAAGAAATTTTAAGGGCTTACTTTAGACTATGTCTGAGAATCTTCTTGAATGAGATGGCATCCAAAATACATCAGCTTAAAGCTGAATGGCACCAGCCCTGTACAGGTCTGGAAGTAGCATTTCAGGAAGGAGCAGCTAATAAAAAGAACCCAAAATAGGGAGCAAGATGGGCAATATGTGGTGTGGACAAAGAGAAGAGCCTTGTGAGTTGAGGGTGGAGAGGACAGTAGAAGCTGGATAGTGTAGAATTTTATCAATCCAGGGTTAGCAGTTGTTCAGTCTCATCAAATTGTACATATGAACATGTGCAGTTCTGTGTGTGTTATATATCTACATATATATATATACATATTACATATATAAGTAATATGTCTAAAACTTACCAGTGACTTTCCTATGTAATATATAAGTAGTATGCGTAATATATGTTACATAGGAAAGCCACTGGTAATTTTTAGACATGGGAGTGACATCATCTGACTTTCACTTCTTTTTTTTTTTTTTGAGTTGGAGTCTCACTCTGTCGCCCAGACTGGAGTGCAGTGGCCGCTCCCGGCCACCACAGCCTCGACCTGCTGGGCTCCGGCGATCCTTCTGCCTCAGCCTTCCGAGTAGCCGGAATTACAGACATGCGCTACCATGCCCAGCTGATTTTTTGATTTATTGTAGAGATGAGGTCTCACTGCCCAGGCGGGTCTCGAATCCGCAGGCTCAGGCAATCCACTCACCTCAGCCTCCCAAAGGCACGGGATTATAGGCTGAGTCACCGAGCCCGGGTTTCACTTCTAAAATATTATTTTTGGTGTTACATGAAGAATAGATTGCAAAGGGAGTAAAAGAGGACATAAAGAAGCCAACTAAGAAGCTAGTACAGTTGTCTCATGGAGAGATGGTGATGAACTAGACTAGCATAGTGGCAATGAATATGGAGAGATGATGGACACATAATATATTTGGAAGCTGAGTAGATAAGACACGCAGACATATTGACATGAGGGAATCAAGTGAGTTTAGGATAACACCTAAATATTTGCCTTGAGTAGTTGGTAATACTAGAGGAATAGCAGGTTGAAGCTGTAGGAACAGGTGTTAAGAGTTTTGTTTTGGTCTTGTTACATTTGTGATGCCTACTAGACATGTATTTACAGATATTAAAGAGATAGTTGTATATAAGGGTCAAGAGTTCTAGGAAGAAGTCAGTGATACTGGGTGGGGTGGGGTATCATTGTTCTGAGGGTTCTCTGGATTCAGAACAAAAAGAGAATTTCAGAGTGAGTCCAAAGTATAGTTTAAGGATTTATTAGAAAGAAAGAAAAAATACTCACGAAAGAATGTGGTTGTCTTAAGAGAGATAACTCATGTTTATTTTTGACAAGAGAATCTGCATTTTACAACAATGATTAATCAAACTATTCCATGAGCTAAGAGTGAAGGACTGCAGTTATCTGGTCATGAGTTTTGATTACCATCTCTCAAACTTTTAAAGTCACAAGGATCTTCTAAATAATGAAAGTTGTTCAACTAAATTTGTTTTTTTTTTTTTAGAACATCATGTCTGTGTTTTGGGTAATTTCCTATTGTTTCTGTGATTTGCTACACTGGTAATTCTACATTCCAACCCACAAGGTGGTAAGGTCTGGTACGCCTGGCTGGTAGGGTGGAGGTCATGTACTTGTTCCATTAAATAGCTATGTTTCATTTTTGAAGATGGTATTGCAGGAGGGCTCGTTTTCTATAGATGCTGTAGATCACAGATCTTTCTTAAAAGACATTTCTATGGAGATAGCAGAAAATCAAAGGTTAATATCTGGAATAGTTTATGAATTAGCTTTTAAAGTTTCTGATGCATCCTGATTACAGCGATAATTTGACAGATTCTTCCAGACTGTAGTTTGAGCCAGGACTTTTTGTGAAGTTCATATAAGATATGAAGAACAAATGGAAAACATTATTCCAGAGACTTGTGACCAGAAAAGACTTCAAGATGCAGTCTAAATTATAGAAAATAATGACTCAAAAATAATGAACAAGATAACTTTAAAAGAGATGTACTATAGTTTCTCTTGAAACATAATTCTTTCTCTCCTGTGCTCTATTTCTATTAAAGATGAATCATAGTAGGACCAATATACTTCCAAAGTAAGTTTTAGACTTACTATATACAGTTTATTTGCCTAAAGTGCAGCAAGAATAATTATTTGCTATATAGGTTCCTTTTAAGTTGGCTGTGTTGGAACTCTTTCCATGAGGAGTCTCAGATTAGATCTTCCAAAAGCCTTTGCGCCCAGCCAAGGATCTGCCTGCAAATAACTGTATGAATTGAGCGAACTCCTCTCTTTGAGGTTCCAAGTAATTTGGGATTCCTGGGCCTGTTAGTAAACTTTACCTACCACGGGTCAGAAGCTCTGCAGAGCTGAAAAGGCAACAGGCTAGACTTTCCAAGGGAACTTTTGTTGGTTTTTTTTTTTAGATCTTCATTTCAATTCCTCAAAGCAGTCTGCTCTGAAATGTGATCCCAGCCAAAGCCTTAGTAAAATAATCAGTATCTCCAATCACATCCTATTATAAAAGAAAACAGATTCTTATTGAACGCATGCAAATAGTCATACTGTTATAAAGCAATACTCACAAATAGCTCTTAAATTCTGGAGAAATCAGGTAGAGAGATATGTGTTTCAAATTTTGCTCACAAGAGCATATCTTACTCATGTGTTAAAAACTGTAAATAGCTCAAAGACAAAGCTTTTCTTGACTGAAAGACAAAACAAAAAGAATCAGAAATACTTCAAACGAAAATTATAAAATTATTTGTGTTTTTATTTATTCATTCAATGCAATTAACTCTTGTTCTGCTCTATATTGGGTCAGCAATTCTCATGCGCACATAAGTTCTCTAATAAGAGTCTTGGAAGTTTTTTTTTTATGGTCTAATGGCACAATCTCCAAGGCTGTTAGAAATTGGCATTAATGAGTACTTGTCAGAGTCCTTTAGCTGATTATAAACCACTTCTTGAAAGGGATTAAAGTAAAACAATAATTGTGTTTGACAAAAGTTTTAGGACAGCCATTGTCAAAGACACAATCGACAAGAAAATTTGATTATTTTGTGGCACATTAAAACTTAACATAATAATCATTACCACCAATAGCATATCAGATTTCCAGAAATATCATATAATCTTGGGACACAATATAATATTATATAAAAATATAACTCAAGGAAAGTTAAACACCCTTTCATATTTGACAATGCTTTCTATATAGTTTTAACATACCAGATGAATTAAGTATCTTCTTGGGTTTTGGGGAAATGTAATTTTTTTTTTTTTTAACAACTATCCATTTTATAAACAAGTGGTGGGCAAGAGGACTCTTTACACTTGCTATTATGTCACGACAGGCACAAACTGAAATACAATTTTAGACAAGCAGTGTATAAAAATATTTTTAAAGACAATACTTTTGATGAGTACAGCAGCACTTTTAAAAAGCTGTGTGATTATTCCTTTTGAGGCCCTACTACAACAATTCAACTTACTGCCCCCAGTTAGATGTGAATGCAGCAACCTGGAAAGCAAGTTCTCGTACCCAGGTACACTCCTCACACCTGTTCATAAACTCTTCCATCTGTGGGGCACACTTCTGAGCCTCAGGCAGGCATCAATCGCAAACAAGGAATGAGATGATGGCGTCCGGAGCCCATTTCCAGGCCCAGGTTTGGGAGGAAGAACAGAGAGGCAAACGCAAGGTGGAGTCTGTGTGTGTGTGTGGTCTCTATTCCGCGTGTGGGCTCTGCCTGGAAGGGGAGTTTAATCCGGCATATCAATATTTAACTTGGGAGGTGGGGGAGGATACTTTTCAGGGCTCTGGGTTATCACTACCCTGGCCTTCTCTCCAAACATCGCAGCAATTTTTGGAGCTTCTGGAACCGATGTTCCTTCAGCATCTTCACTGTCTTCATGACGGAGATCATAGGAAATGTTGCCATATCCTCTTAGAAACGGGAAAATTTCCAGCAGAAACTGATAGAAATCTCTGCGAATACCAAACCACCAGTGGTTGCCCCCCTTTCGCCTAAACGATGCGGCCATTGAGGTTATCAAGGAGAGCCAAAGGGGGACAAATATAGAGAGGTAAGACAGGTCATTGTGGCCATCCAATCGGTGAACCAGCAGGACCTCGAAGGTGAGCAGAGGCACGACGACGGCTATGATGGCCATGGTCACGTGTGTCCTCCGCTGCTCGGCTATCACATCCAGGGACCGCAGGAACAGGAGGGACCAGACGATGTAACAGAGGACCACCAGGCAAAGGAACGACATGAGGATCCACAGGGGCACGAACACCACCAGCCACGCCCAGTGAATAATCTGGTCCAGCCTCAGGGCGATGAAGGTGAACTGCAGGATGTTGACCGAGCACAGGATCTCCAGCTCCAGGGACCTGTCGTGCCGTAAGCCCCAGACGTAGGCGGCCACGGACACCGGGGTCACGAAGAAGAGGGGCATGAAGACCAGCAGCCAGAAGTGCGTCCCCCTCTCCACCCGGTCGCAGACCAGCACTTCGAACACGAGCAGCAGCAGGTGGATGCCCACGGCGATGAGCATGTCTTTGAACTCCACGCAGGCCTCCCCCTCGGCGCGGTAGCGCGGGTCGCGCCCCCACACGCCCGCGCCCACCAAGGCGCCCGCGACGACCAGGAGCTTCCACAGCCATAAGGGGGCGAAGACGGCCCAGTAGCTCCAGTGGATGACGCCGTCGAGGCGGAGGGGCAGCAGCACCGAGAAGAGCAGCAGGCAGGCGTAGATGAGGAACTTACTGGGGTTGAAGTCCTGGAACGGGCCCCGGGGGTTCATGGCGGAGGGGCCGCACGCCCACCCGGGCCTGCTCCTCCCCGGCGATGCCGGGCGTCCGCGTCCCCGCCGTTCCCCGGTCCACCCGCGCCGGCTCTAGGGGGACAGGCGCCAGGGCGCCCGGAAGGAGACGCCGGGCAGCAGAACACGTGAGCATCCGGGCGGCACCGGAACACGTGCGCATGCGGTCACGTGGCCCGGCCGGAAATGTAATTTTTTAAAAAGAATTCTAAAAGTTCAGAAAGACTGAATTGAGAACCTGAAAATTTTACATTGGAAAGTTTGCTGAATACTAAAGGTTTTAAAAGCATGATATCATAACATAGGATTACAGCTTATTGTGAAATAGTCCTTTATTTAGCCAAAATGATAATTCAAAGATTTTGAAAAGCAAAAGCTTTGCTCTTTGATAGAGGAAATTCATTTCCTCAAACAACTAGAACTAAGAAGGACAGCAGGGACCAACTGAATCTGTCTCTTTACTCTTTTTTTTTTTGCAGTTTACTTAAAATCATACAAAAATTTTGCTTGAAAGAGAATAGCAAATTATATCTTTGCAGAGGTGTATTAGTAACATTGAAGTTACTTTTAATAAAAACTCATAAACAAATTTAAGTAATTTAAATTAGTTTGATCACAAAGTAAGATTTTTATAAACCCTTTCTTAATCCTTTACAATTTATATTAAAGGGCAGATCAGTGCTCTAAGAAAACACTGTTATTTTGATATAGTGGCATTCTGACCCAACATCAATGTGCTTTTGATATTAATGTCTAATTCATAAAAATAACTCAGTATTCTCCTTTAGAAAATTTAATTATACATAAAATTTCATTTATAAATTCTTTTTCACTGAAATAGACCATCTATGACATAGTGGGCTTTCTGTTTAGCTGTATGCTTCCCTTTTTACCAAATAACCAATAATTTTGCTTCAGACAAAAGTTTACCATACAAGAGCCTTTATAATAGAAAACTACTCTCTCTCTTTTTAAAAAATAACCTTTCTTATCAAAAATACATCTTCATGTGTGGTTCCTTTTAACCTTCTTTCATAGATAGCTTCTCTAAATTCATAATTTGAATTCACCTTTAAGTCACATTGATTTAGACAAAACAGTTTTTTTCCCTTTAGTTTCAAATGAGTATTCAGTGTTTACATTTTAGTTGGAACTGGTTGAATTGTATAAGTAAAATAAAATTTCTAGTATCCTTGAAACAGGGAATTTTATCTCAACACCAATAGTTTAGTAGACAGCAGAGTTAAAGCAGGCATAAAAGAAAAGAGAGAAATAAAGAGCTTTAGAAGACTCCATGTAATCCTATAGTTGTAGGTTAACTATTTGAGATTTGAATTTTCTTTGCTGTCATTTGCCCACTCGTTTTAAAATGTGCACAAAGTGGACCTTAATATGTAGCCAACAAGGGTCTTAGAAAACCTGGCAAGTCTTTTCTCAAACAATGTGGAGTGTCCTAAGGGAACTATCCTTCTCGCTCTCTCTCTCTTTTCAAGAATTTGTAGCCAGGCTCTGTGGCTCAGCCTGTAATCCCGTGCTTTTGGGAGGCTGAGGTGAGTGTATTGCTTGATCCCGCGAGTTCGAGACCCGCCTGGGCAACGAGACCTCATCTCTACAATAAATCAAAAAATCACCCAAGCGTGGTAGTGCATGCCTGTAATTCCGGCTACTCGGAAGGCTGAAGCAGAAGGATCGCCGGAGCCCAGCAGGTCGAGGCTGCGGTGGCTGGGAGCGGCCACTGCACTCCAGTCTGGGCGACAGAGTGAGACTCCAACTCAAAAAAAAAAAAGAATTTGTTTCCTTTATTTTTTTCCTTCTTGGGGGAGAGAGAAAAGGCAATGGAAATGGCATTTTAGGATGTACTTCAGAATTAAATTTTTGGATCCCAAATGTTTTAGTAGGAAGTGAAAACCTGCTTAGAATAGACCAGGAACCATCAACTTAAAGTGGGGGAGGGGGGGTCTGAGGTTTAGTACAAAGTTATCAGGACCACCTAAGGAGAAGCATGAGATTGGTGAGGCTGCCACAGACCACTGCTGGTACCTAGCTCTGGGTTGCATTCCTAAAGTTCTTTTGTGTTAGTTCATATCAAGCCCAGGCATCATTATGATAAAATGTTAATCCTTTTTGTTTAAACTGTCCAATTTGAAATTCTCCCAATTCCTTGAAATATGACCTAATGGAGAGTCTAAGGGTATGGAATGAATATTACCCTGGTCCCTATTTATGGTCCTCCAGGAAAAATTCTGAATTTTGCTCTTGAACTCTTGAGTGAATAGATTTGGAATGCGAACTACACCTGTTTGCGTTTCTTAAAGGAAAATTCTGAAAAAAATCAGAAACATAATCAGTTATGCCAGGTGTTCCTGGGTAGAGACACCTGGGCATCCAGGCATCCTTAGATCCCTTTGTGACTGCCTGCACAGGGCTTCCTGTGAGTGCCTTGTGACTTGAGGCTGTGAACTAAAAACCTTTGGTCGCTCCTTTCTATTCTTTGCCATTGAATAATTCTTTACATAAACTTGGTCCCACTGGAGGCTTTCCAATAGGGCTATTCAAATACATAAACCTCAGTACCTGGATGGGCAGGTTATCTCTGCGTTTATGAAATTTAAGAGACTTAAATGTTACAATTTTCTTTTCAAAAGTTAAGACAAAAGGAAGATCCTTGATGGTAATCATTCCCGCCAAAAGGGAGTTCATCTGGCCTTTCTTGTTTATTGCACATTGTGACCTGACCTCAGGATTCCGGGGATTGCCATCAAGAATTCTGTGACTTTAGTGCTTGATGTGTCTTGGCCTGCCTTCAAGGGGTGCAGAAGCCTTTTTGTGGTCACTAGCCTACCTGGACTGACCAAGAATGGAGCTTTGCAATCTTCTCTCTGTCTAAAGTATATTTCTCTTAGGTGACAAGAAAAAGAATAAACTAGGTGTGTGCTGAAAAATTCACTTGACCTGGGTGAATTAGTCCTAATTCTAAGTACAGATCCATATGGTAGTTTTTAAGTTTTTTTTAAAAACCAAACCTATATTTCCTTTTTGTTCAAGGGATTAGTAAAGATTTATTTTCTTGAAACATGTGGTTTAATCACTGTGACATTATTTTTCAAAGACATTTTGAAAGCCTTTTTTTTCCATAGAAGGAAAGCTTATGAAACTCTGTTTATCTTGAAAAAGTCTCTTTCTATAATAATACAGTACAGAGAAAAGAAAATACTCCCTCAAAAGCCAGAGCAGTGTTCACTCAAGCAAACTGATCCCCTTGTTTAGTCCTTTATGGAGTTTCAATATAATAAGATTTTTTTTTTAATGCAGCTTGGTCAAATTTAATCTACTTTAAACTATATTAAAGAAAAAGATAAAATTTCTATTCTCTAAGTATTTCAATAGCAGGACACAAATTCATTAAAAAATTCTACATCAGATAATATGCATATGCTATAAATAATACAAATAGGCTAACATATATTTTTTAATAATTTGATTTAATATAATCAGTTGCAGCTGTATGGCATCCAACCTTTGGAAGATTGCACACAAAGAACACAGACTTTGAACATTAACACTGCACATTTCTTTCAGATTTGGTGAATATCATCCCGCAGAATCCTCAGCAGAAGTTGGCTCATTCTGGCTTTGCCCTTTATACACCATGGAGAAACTTTGAGGTCACTGTTAGAATGGAACCCAGACTTCCTTCTGATGCCCACACAGTGCCCTAGTGAATTTTTACCAATCTAATGATGAAATTAACTGTGTCAATGCCTTGCCTTCAAAAACTTTGTGGTAGAAAACATTGGTCATAGTGTCCTCAAAGGTCAATTTCAGAACTAAAATTAGAACTCTTGTTTTGATTTTCAAATTTTTTTAAAAATTATATTTTCTTCAGGGAAGCAGACATGGGCAACTTTTAGGTCATCTAAGTCAATACACAGATAAGGAATTCCAGATAAATTTGCTCAGAAACAAGTTATCTGAGTAGCTCTATCTGGATTTATAATTGCCTGGAAGTTTTAGAAGCTGTACGCACAGTTCGTGTGGTGTGTGTAAAGACTTCCTCAGAAGTAGGCTCCACCGAGATCCCATAAATGATTAACGTGTCCAGAACTAGTCCTGGAATGCTAGTTTCCATCTGAAAGAACTTGTTTTAAAACCTGAAAGCTGCGCCTAAATTCAGGGTTATTTTATGTTTGCAGAAAGTGAAAGACATTTGTGTCATTACTCTCATTATTATTGATGCAGAATATAACACATATAACGCTATAACACATTACAGATGATTTTACTCATAAAATTAGAGAAAGTTTACACCAACATTTGTCAGACTTTTCTATGATAGTTATAGGCTCTTATTTTCATTAAGCCAATAGGTAAAATACTTGTTTTTTAAACTAGAAATGTTTATAAACATTTGGACAACTTTCTATATTTTGAGCTATTAATCTAATGCATTTTTAGAGCATTAAATAGTCATTTAGAAAAGACAACAAAGAATGAGGTATACAATTATGCTTGGCTACTTGTTGCAGCTCTATTCACAATAACAAAAACATGGAACCAACCATGCTGCCCATTGAAGCTGGACTGGATAAAAAAAATGTGGTACATATACGCAACGAAATATTATGCTGCCATAAAGAAGGGCAAACATATGGACTTCACAGCAACTTGGATGGATTTAGAGTATATCATACTCAGTGACCTATCACAGAAACAAACAACAGTACCACATGTTCTCACCCATAAGCAAACCTTGAACAATTATCATAATACTATAAGAAAGGGATTAGCAGTAGTGGGAAACTGTCAGGGGAGGGAGAGTGGGATTGGGAGCTAAAGGAAACTGCCAGGGGAGGGAGGGGCACACCTCATCAACAAGGGTACCTGCATAATGAACATTTGCATACCTAACCCTGAACTGTACTCCCACATCTTTAAAAATAAATATGCTTGGCTAGAAATCCCTGACACAGTTCCCACTGTCTCAATAAAATACAGTAAAATAATAAAAATCCACAGTATTACCAAAAAATAAGATTACTAGCCAACCTATTGACAGAATCTGGGTGGATTATTCAATAACCACAAGGCCACTGAACATGGAAAAATTACAGTCACCAGAGAAACCATGACCTTCGTGAAGAAAGATGTAAAGATATTCTATCCTTCTGTCCTTGGTTCAAAGGTACCGTGTTTTTTTTTTTACAACCAGTCTTGACAGTTTTGCCTGGAGGCTAATCTTCGTGGGCCACAGAGAATCTGCTCATAGTCCACAGCTGCTATTACTTTGTACCCATCTATTTGGAATTCTTCTTAACATATGGCTTCCTGGGAGGTGCTATTCCTGTGGAGGCACTATTGGTAGTGAAGAACACAAGAAGAACCAACAATGTAAAAAATTGTAATTTTCCTGTTCTTGATTGAAGAGTCAGAAAATCAAGTAATATAAGTAGAAGTGTTTCAAGAGAAAGACTTGCTCATTAGGTACTTGAGCATAGATATATAGTGACATTTCTATAGCATTAGGTCTACTCTTTGGTTTATTTGACTTTACTGGAAATGAGCCATTTTCTTTATTTTTAAAAATTTGTTATCAACTAACTACTTGTAACATTAACATTAGTTTTACAATTTCCAAGATAGTTTATCATTTTCTTTTCTCTTTCTCTTCTTTCCTCCCTTCCCTTCCCCTTTCCCTTTCCTTCCTTCCTTCCTGCCTTCCTTCCTTCCTTCCTTCCTTCCCTCCTTCCTTCTTCCTTCCTTCCATTTCTCTTTCCCTCCCTTCCTGTCTCTCTTTTCTTCTCTCTTGCTCTTTCTATCATCTTCCTGTTTATACAGATTCATAAATTAGTACAATTTATCTTCTCTTACCTTTTCTGTCATGACCTCTCTATTTTAATTTATTTGCTGTTTGCTAGAATGTTTTTTAAACAATTTTCCTTAAACAGAATATTTGGCTTCTGTATTCTCTGAATCTTTGATATAATTTTGCTGTGATAGATAAATGATGTATTGATTTTGTAGCCATTTTCTGTTAATAATCTGTAGATACTATTTCATTATTAACTAGGTTTTAGAGATTGCAGATGAGAAGTCTAATGCTAGTGTTATTATTGGAAAATACTTTTTCTTGTTATTATTATTTATTAAAAATGTTTGGAATTGTCAGTCTTTCTTCAGATGAGATAATTTACTTTTACAATTAGTTTATTGGCTGTGCAACCTGCTTCTTTCTGACCTTTTGAGATTACTGTTGTTCATACAATATGCCTTTTGGGGTCTCCCTTTCTGGTTTCTTATATTGTCTTTAAAATTTCTAACTCTGCATTACTCTTTCACTTTATTTTTAAGATGAAAGTTCAAGTCTTAAGAGTAACTAAATCTTTCAATTTATTTACTGGTTGAAAAAATCCTATCAAGTTTTTTGTTAGTCTATTCCAGGAAATCTCTTGTCTTAATTTGTCTTTAGTACTCTTATTATATTGTTATTCAAGTCATTTTCTGTCTCTTCCAGCAGCTGTATTTCTTTAAGGGCATATCCAGAACCCTTTCTTCAGAAAAAATAAAATAAAATAAAAACACTTTCAGGGAGAGTGTTCATTTAAGATCATGTTATGTATCTCACACAATATGCTGAAAGTTTTATTGGGTTGGCATCTTCTGAGTTATAAATGATTATCTGTTTCCATATTTTATTGACTGATGTTTACAATGGTCCCATTGAGCCACTGTAAGATACTAAAAGATTTACAGTATTGCTGAAGAAAGTCAAATTATGCTCAGCACAAGATTTAGTGCTGTCTGACTTTATACTACCCAGATACTCCGAGTATGTAAACCCAAGGATGATTTCCATGATAACATTCTGAAAACCAGATTGATTAATCAGAACACTCAACATGACTGGTCAAAAGAGTTTACTGGTTATTTCTGTGTTAGGTCAAGTGGAGTTATTGTAAGCCTTATATAACAACATGAAGTATATTTTTAAAATAGTTTTTTGCATAATATTTTAAAACTTTCACCTTTTGCAAAATTCAAGAGGTTGAACTTCAAGCTGATAATAATTTTGTTTCTTTTTATATAAATTGGAGTTTCGTTTGTTACTCTGTGACTATCTTCCTATTGAAATGAGAAAATTTTGGTTTTCAACTTCCTAAATATTCCTTGTAGAGACAATTTTCTGTGACTGTAAAGCTAAGATTTGAGATTCTCAGGTTTAGTTTTTTTCTCTTAAGAGATCAGTGACAGGAGATAAAATGTTAGAAGCATGAATCTAGAACACAACTTAATATCTGTGGAATATTAGATAATTTATTGTGCTATATTATGGAATTCTTAGTGCAAAAGTATATACATTGCTGATTTCACAATGTTATGTTTCTTATTCAATGGTGCCAAGCAAAGACTCAAGGATTCTATTTTCACAAAGTAAAAAGTATAAAGATTTTCAGATTCTGAGTATCTTATTTATTATAAATTTACTTTGTTTATATTTTTCAGGGTCTTCCTAAAATATTTTTTATAATGAGTTGCTAGAAAAATGTGTTTCTGACTATGTTTCAGACTGATAAATACATATTTCAGATATTTTGATAAAAATTTATTATACTAGCAACATAACATATACTTTTATGGCTCTCAAACTTTTATTTCCATTGCAAACCTTTCTCCTGAACTTGAAACGTAAATTCAACAGCCTGTCTGGCTTTTTTGCTAGGATATCTAAGTGGTATCTTAAATGTATGTTAGAGTAGAATTCTGTTTTCCACCTATGGGGTTTAATTGTGTCCCCCCAAAAGTTATATCTACCTGGAGCATCAGAATGTGGTCTTAAGAATTAGGACCTTTAAATATATGATTTAAAGTAAGAATTTAAGTAAGATGCACTCATCATGGATCAGGATGGACCCTAAATCAAACTCAAGTGTTTATATAAGAAATAAAAAAGAATAAAACAGAAAGAGACACATGAGAAAAGGTCATGTGAAGATAAAAGTAGGTATTGGAGTTCTGCTGTCATAGCCAAGGAACAACAGGAGCCACCAGAAGCTGGAAGAAGCTTCCCTCAAGTTTTTGGAAGGAGTGTGACTCTGCCAACATCATGACTTCAGCCTTCTGCTCTCCAAAACTATGAAGAAATAAATGTCTAATGTTTTAAGTTACCCAGTTTGTGGTAATTTTTTATAGCAGCCATAGGAATCTACCACCCCTCTGGAAACCTGTTAGTCTACAAACTTTCAAATTTGAATAAATGACAACTGCAATCCCAAAATGTTGACGGCATCTATGACTGCTCTCTTTGCCTCACTTCTAAAATCCAGTTTGTTACTTAATCTTGTTGGCTTTACCTTTAAAAAGTAGCAGAAATCCAAATACTTCTTACTACCATCAACACTATAATCCTGCCCAGACACCACCAGTTTTTGCCCAGATGTCAGCAATGGCCTCCTAGTCGGTCTCCCTGGTTCTACCCTTGCCCTTACCTATGGTTGATCCTTCCAAAGTCAAGGAAAACCACTCCTGGGTTCAAAATTATTTAGAGGATGGATGGCCAGCTCGCTGAGGATTAAGGACCAAGATTCTGCCATCTTCTCCATGATCTGTCACTTCCCAATGAACACTTAGCTCATTCTCTACCACTCTCTTCTCCCCATCTCTTCCCTGTCTCCTCCCACCCCTTCCAACACTCTCTGCTCCAGCTACACTGGCTTCTTTACTTGATATCTTAGGACCTTTGCACCTGCCATGCCTTCTGCCTGGAATGTTTTGCATTGTTTGTCCATGTCTTCACTTTCTTCATGTCTCAACTCAAATGTCACATAAGGCTTTCTCTGATTTCTTTATAAAAATAACCCCCTGCATTTGCACCTTTATCTTCATCACAGTGCAGTTCACAGTTTTAAAGACGTGGGATCAACTTAAATGCCCATCAACGGAATTTTGGATAATGAAAATGTGATATATGTACACTACGGAATACTGTTCAGCGGTCAAAAAAGAATGAAATAATGTCTTTGCAGCAACTTGGATGGATTGGAAAACTTCATCCTAAGTGACCTAACACAGACACAGATTCAGAAAACACTGCATAATCTCACTTATAAGCAGGGGCTACACTAAGGATCTGCAAAGACAGAGAGAGAATGTTGTAATGGACACTGGAGACTCAGAAGGGGGATGAGGAGGTAGTGAGTGGAGGAACCAAAAAAAATCACCTGTTGGGTACAAAGTGCACAAGTGGGACTGGTGGGTACACTTAAAGCCCAGACTTCTTTGCCACTATACAATGCAACCATGTAGCCAAAACCTACTCTCCAAAGTTATTGAAATAAACAACAGCAGCAACAAAAAATAGCTCCCGGCATTCTCTATTCCTCTAACTCACCTTGTTTTCTTAATAGCAGTGATCATGACCTGGCATGCTACATGTTTATTGTCTATTTACTAACTACCCCCATCCCCAGCCTTGAGTCTAAACCTCAGTAGAATAAGAGCATTGTTTTGTTCGGTTGCTATATTCCTAGTTCTGATACACAGCGAGCACTCAGTCATTATTTATTGAACGAAAGGGCAGCTCAGACTCTTCTGTGAAACTCGTTTGCTAATACATGCTTTTAACACATTAGAAAAAAAGTCAGGCATTTTGCTAATATACTTCTCTATAACGTTTGGAATTTTATCAATAATTATATTTTATTATAAATGAATTGAAAGGTTATTTTGGTACAGTGGGTTTATGCAACAGTATTTGAATCAACTTATCTAGCCTGTTTCTGAAAATAATCAGACAACCTGAAAGGAAAGGTAAAAAGATCTTTCCCTCTCCCTCTCTCGGATTCTTGAGTTGTGACTCAACTTTATCACTCTCCTCCTATGCAGTTTTAATTTGCTTTTAAAATTTTTGCTCGCAATTAAGTCGATCCAATTAAAGTGTAGCAGGTCTGATCTTTGTTTTATTTGTTTTACTTCAATGCCATGAAAATCGTTTGTAACTTTGTGAGTCAGAGGAGATGTCAGTTGCCTTCTCCCCTTCTCTCTGTCCAACCCCTCATTCCTCCCTGCTCTAGTGGTGTTGGTCACATCCTCTACTAAAGCTCTCTTTGCGTAGGACATCAGTGACATAATAATGACTCACCTCAGGACCTCCTGCCTTGTTTTCTTAGACATTTGGCACTTGAACTTTCTTCACTTGGTTGTGTTATAGTTTTTTTCCTACTCAGAAGCGGATCCTCTCCGCCTCTCTTCATAGCACTGGTTCCATCGGCTCTCCAACTATGGACAGAATACGAAGTCCAGTCTCCAGAGCTCTCTGCCCCTCCTTGGCAGCTTTGGTTATTACCTTCCCAAACAACATCTCTAATCCCAACCTCTCTTGACATTTGTCTTTACAGTCCCATGTGATCGATTGACATTTTAATTCTTTTTTTTTAATTTTATTTTTGACTTGGAGTCTCACTCTGTCGTCCAGACTGGAGTGCAGTGGCCGCTCCTGGCCACCGCAGCCTCGACCTGCTGGGCTCTGGCGATCCTTCCGCCTCAGTCTTCCGAGTAGCCGGAATTACAGGCATGTGCTACCACGCCTGGCTGATTTTTTGATTTTATTCTAAACCATGAACCTTTAATTTTTTTCTAGAATTTGTTTTTCAAATTCAAACAGAATATTCTAGAGAGTTTTCCTTAAACTGTTACTCATTCACCTCTTTGCTGCCATGCCCACATCCTCCTTAAAATATGCCTATCATCCATGTGCTTTAATGTTTTTTGGAAATTTAAATGGGCTTCTTGCTTCTTGATTTTCCTCATTTGGGGAAATATGTTCAAATCATTTTTAAAAAATCATCTCAATTTCTCTCCTCCTAAAAGTTGAAAACCTTTAGCATAGTCTTAACCTTTTCGGTTACCCTATACCCTTTAGGTAGAATTTAAACGCATGACCTTGAATAGCAGGTCTACCCAGGTCTCCTTGCCAATACTTTCCTATTATCATTTCTTTGCCCCGATTCCTGGCTCAGCCACTCTGATTTCTCATTGTCCCCTGGGCCTGCCACATGTATTTCCACCCTCATACTTGTATCCTGCTCTCCTTTCTTATCCTCTGACCACATCCTACCCGTCCTTTAAAACCCAGATCAATACATCTTTGCTGATCCCACCAGTCTTTGATTATTTCTCCTTCCTCAAGATTCTTTACTAGCTCTTATTGTCCATGAAATGAATTCTACTTATATTGTAGATTTTTTTATATCCTTCCCAGTTAAATTTTAATAACCTTGTATATGTAGACTGTCTTCTATTGTTTAAACATACTTCACTTTTTAAGTAAAGGACCAAGTCTGCTTAAACTGCCATCTTTGTCTCTGTCTCTTTCTCTCTGTCTCTCTCTCTCTCTCTCTCTCTCTCTCTCACACACAAGCACACAACTATTTACTTCTAATTTATAGTCAACTTTATTGTTATCTTAGAATTTATGTAGCAGCATTTAAGTATTTTTAAAGTTTTGTTTCCAAGCTTATATTAAGATCAATATATTGTCAGTGTAGAGAACTTGGAAAATTGTGAAAAAGATAGAAGTCTTTCATATCCTTCCATAAGACTTGTTTTAAATATTTTTCTATAGAGGAAACACATACATATGTATTTACTATCATTCATTATGCATAATTTTGTATTCCTTTTTAATGTTTTGTCATGAGCATTTTTTTCTTGTCAAGTGATGCACTTTTAATTCTTTTTAAATTCCTATTGGTATCTGACTAAGATGGGCTTGCTGTGACTGATCTCAATGCAATCCTCAAATACAAGAAGTCTTAGATAATTTCCCTGTGAACAACCACAGGAATGTTATTTTCATCCTAGCACGGGTTAGTCCTTCTAACTGCAATGAAAGGATGGTTCTCTAAGGATCAAGAAATAGATGAACCTCTGGGACTTGGCTTCTCTTTAGCCAGTTGAGTTTTTTCCACCTTTCACCTTAATTCGACTCCTAATAGCTATGTCCAGAAGAGAACAGCAAAGGTAATTAGGGACCTGTCAACAAAGCTAAGTAAGGAGCAGTTGAAGGATTTGGGGGTGTTGAACTTGGAAAGTATACACAGAAACGACCATCACTGCAACCTTCAGATATTGCCAGAGCAGTTGTTTGGAAGACATCTTGCTCTATTCATCTCTGGAGGATAGAAATAGGACCAACATAAAATCAGATTTCAGTTCAACAAAGGCAAGACATATCTAGCAAGATTTCTAACAACTAAACTACTTAAAAAAAAAAAAACTTGGGCTTTCATGATGAGGACTACGGCCCTGAATGTACTCTGAGAGGATCCTGCAGAGGGGATTCTGGGCTCTCATAGATTATTTGATGCAAAATTGGATCTCCACATCCTATTTGGATTTGGAGCTATGTTTACACAGTCACAGTTTTATTCATTTATTTTAACTTTCATCCTCACCCAAATAAAGCCTTATTTGGCCATTAAAGAAGCAAAGGCCCTGCTGGGATTATTCTAGTTTTAGCCTTAATATTGCATCATACTTCTTTCTAAATAATTCTTTGGCTTAACTAAGAGAACTATTATCCTAAATGTTTCTGTCTTTCATGAAGAGAGTCCACAGTGATCATCCTTCACTGATGATGATGAACATCCAAATGAATGGATAGTCAGAGTGAAACAGGTAGTACCTTGCAATGGAAGACTGTGGTTTCTGAATCCTTGCTCTGCCACTTTGCTGCCTATGGGCCCCTGGACCACTTGCCAAAGCTTTCTATGTCTTTAAGTGTAATAACTTCACAAGGTTAAGAGGATTAAATTTCTTACTGTTTGTAAAAATGTGTAAAACAGTGTTTGCTACACAGAAGACAGTAAATATCAAGCATTATGTGTGCTATTTTATATGAGATGCCATGGTGCGTGCTCTGATTACTCAATGAGTACATTGCATGATCAGAAAAACTTTGGCCTAGTGGAGGATATCTTGGATAGCAAAACGGTGTCATGAGGCATGTTTATGCTCTGACAGGGAATGTACAAATGCTGGAGCTGTCCATGACTGAATGTCTTGTCCTGTCTTGGGTTATTAAGAAAGGCTTGTGAGGGAGGATAGGTAAGTTTAAACTGAAGGATGAGCTATATTTAGTGAGTGAAAAGTTGAGAGCAAAAATGCTGAGTGCAAAATGCTTCACGTAAGAAGGAAGAAACCATATTAGCGGAGGCCCAAAGTAAGAGAGAACATGGTGTATTTGAAAAGACTCTAAATATCTGCATAGAGTCAGGTAGCAGGTGTGGGTGGGTGTTAGTGGGACTTACATTTTAATTAACACTATTCCTTGATGTTTTTCATTGCATTCACCTTGCAACCTGATTCTATGCCTTATTCTCAGAAAGTCTCATATTTGATCTTATAGTGTATCTACAAAGCTTTCCTGGTTCCTTTCATCATTGGAAGGAATCTTCAGTCCCAATTCTATTGATCCTGACACTCACGTGTATAACCCTACGGAACCTTATTATTATTCTGGCCCCAGCAACAAGGCACCTCTGATTTTGGAGGTTTCATATGCTACTGGATCCTACCATTGTGTCTTATTTGACAATGGACTGGGGAAGTCCTAAATCCAGTACTTGACCGGAACTAATTTATCCAGAGGTTGTTCATTTGACTGTTTAGATATAATTAATTATGAGAAAGCTGAAGTATCACGTTTCCAAGAATCCATATAAAAGAGAATTTTGCAGGCTGGGCTTGGTGGCTCAGCCTGTAATCCCAGCACTTTGGGAGGCCGAGGTGAGTGGATTGCCTGAGCCTGAGGGTTCGAGACTCACCTGGGCAACTTGGCAAGACCTCATCTCTACAATTAATCAAAAAATTAGCTGGGCATGGTAGTGCACGCCTGTAGTTCTAGCTACTTGGAAGGCTGAGGCAGAAGGATCGCTGGAGTCCAGCAGGTTGAGGCTATGGTGCTGTGGTGGCTGGGAGTGGCCGCTGCACGCCAGTCTGGGCGACAGAGTGAGACTCCAACTCAAAAAAAAAAAAAAAAAAAAAGAGAGAATTTTGCAATTTTTTTGCCAGTTGGTTTGTTTTCTTTTTTATTCTTTCTTTTTTCTTTGTAAATACATTATTAGCATCAAAATGATCAGCTCAATTTTAAGCTCAGCTTTTGACTCTTTATAAAGAATCTATGCTCAATGATTAGAATTGGACATATATTATAAATAATCTTTGCAAGTGATTCAATTTGGCCCATATTTTCTTCATAATGTTTACTTTGACTATATCACAAATTAAATCGATAAGCTTATTTTTACTAACTAAAATAGGTTTCATTTATTTATTTTAATGGACTTTGTTGATTTCATATAATCTTTTATGTAAAATTATGATATTTTGAAATGTGGGAAGTCCTTGGTGTTCTAGTTGATAATGAAGAAGGCAGAAGTTTCATAAATTTATCACCAAATGTGGTTTTAATTCTCTTATTTTCTATTGAGTAGGTATGCTGTCACCAGATGGGGGCAGAGTGACACAGTGAGAGAGGAGAAAAGTGCTGTTCAGAAGCAACATGGTGAAAATCCATCTAAGTAGCTTCATGTGTAGAACCTCAAGTTGTTTTGTTTTATAAATTTATCTTAAATATGGGCAACAAAATATAATGAAATGGAACTACCTAGAGAAAATTTTTTTAAAAAGATTCTCCTGCTTAGAAGCCATATCTCCATTGACCAATTTGCCTTTGTGGTTCCATTTCAGTAATTAAGGTCTGAGTTCTTCAGAAGAGCTGCAAGCATTGGTATCTAAGCTCTACCCCTTATAGTTGTGTCTCCTGCTACTTAACTGTTTAGGCCTCAGTTTTCCTCATCTATCAAATGGTTCCTATCACTCCATATTGTGGTGAGGGTAAAATGAAATACTGCTTGTGACATGTAGAACACAGAGTAAATAGATGTATAATGTATGTTAAGTCTTTTTTTGTTCTTATGGATTCTCTGGCCACCCACTTCCTCTTCAAACTTCTAAATCTTGCTTGGAAAGCAAGTTTTCATACTCCAATCAAATTACTTACTTTATAACTTGATGCCAAGCTATGGTCTTCAACTCTGTGCAAAAAAATTATGTTTCAGTCTTTTGGTTTGAAATATATGAGAGTGTTCTAAACATCTGTCCCCAATAAAAAGCCAGAAACTCTTAGTTGCAGATATTGATTTGCTATTAAACTGCTTCTCACAAGGGCAACTCTATGTACAGCAGATATTTGTTCATTAACAGCGATTAAGATTCTCCATTGCACTCAGTGAAAGGTTGGTGGTGAATAAATTAAAAGTTCCATGTACAGAGCCTGTCAGAGGAGAAAGTTTAGGAATAAGGCAAGTCCACCTTAACATCTCACTTCATGGCTGGGTGTTCTTGGAATAAAACTGCTCTTCTCTGTCGTAAAATAATAACAGCAATATACTACCTAATTTAGGCATATGCTAAATGTTACTTTCTTTATCTTTCCCTCATAACCAACTGTCTTTTCTTTTTATTTATTTTTGGTCCTTACTAGCATGACCATACAATTTGTAGTTCAAACTGGGACACTTCTGAGAGTGAAATGGTGTGCTAAAAATAATTGAAATAATATAATTTTTGACATGTACCTGTGAATGAAAAACTGATTTTATCATATTAACTAATAAAATGATCTATTTGAAAATTATTTTTAAAAGTAAAAATCTTTCAAACTGTAAAATATTAGATATCTGTGTGCATTGAAAAATACATTTTTTTCTTCAAATTTCTTTTTTAATTTTTTAATTTGAAGAATACATTTTTAAAGACTTTTTAACATTGATTATCTGAGCAAACAAATAGCATAAACAGAATAGTTTTTCTTGGTGCATATTCCTATACTTTAATCAGTTCGTTTTATCTATTTATATATCTATATCTTTAGCTATATGTACTTATTCTATCACTTGCTTTATCTGCACTTGTTTTTTCTGAATAATGTGTTCTTTTCAATATATATATATTTTTTTGAGTTGGAGTCTCACTCTGTCGCCCAGACTGGAGTGCAGTGGCTGCTCCCGGCCACTGTAGCTTCGACCTGCTGGGCTCCGGTGATCCTTCCGCCTCAGCCTTCCAAGTAGCCGGAATTACAGGCATGCACTACCACGCCTGGCTGATTTTTTGATTTATTGTAGAGATGAGGTCTCACTGCCCAGGTGGATCTCGAACCCACGGGCTCAGGCAATCCACTCACCTCAGCCTCCCAAAGGCGCGGGATTACAGGCTGAGTCACCGAGCCGGGCTTCAATATGTTTTTTCCTATTTTTTCACAAAAATTGAAACTTATAAGTTTAATAACAATTGAAACTTGCAAAGTTAATAATTGTGATTTATTGATACAATTAATTTACTCTTTTAATAAATGTTATTAACTGATACCTTGAATTGACTTAATTTTTAATTCAAAAAATACTCTGCCCTCAGTGCTGAAGTACCTAGTAAGCACATAGTAAATTCTGCTAAACAGAGCTTATCTTCAATTGTAATTTTTCATACTAAAATGTGTAAATGCTTCCACCCAAACATTTTTACATGTACTGTTATTTTGACTGTAGTCAGACAACCTTTCTTCAGCAAATATTTTTACAAGGCAAAATTCATTAAATAATTTCTCTAGTCATTATTATTATTATTTACATTTTGCCAAATTCAGGAGGCACAGAACTGAGGCCTTCTTGATTTTATTCCATTGTGTTCAGGAAATATATTTATTAAGTTAAAAGCAACCCCACTAAATGACTTTTTTTACTGGTTGAGATATTCCAGAGCATATCTCCAATATTTTATTTTGAATACTCTGAATTTTCATTTTTATTTGTTCAGTTCCTCCAAAGTTTTATTGGGATAAATATAAATGACTATCTGTGTATAGCCTCTGTTTTTAAAAAATGAAATTCTTTAAAAGCTCTGTAACCTGGTATTTTTTAATGTGCTACTCATTAAATAGTTTGACTAAAGATTCATGACTGATTTTGGATAAAATGCAACCAAAATTTAGATACTGAGTTAGAAAATGCTCATTATCATTGTAAAATACGTTGATTTATAAAAAATTCTTCCAAGGTCCAAAAAATTTTAAAATGCAAATTATTGCTGGTTAAAATGATCACTACTTTTAAAAGAATTCAGCATATTGTCTTCATAAAATATTTACTCAATTGCTTTTACTGTGTATATAAAAAAAATTTGTATATACCAACATCTGTAGGTTCTCTTTCTATTGCCAGAATACTGTAGCTCATTTTGATACAGTTAAGATTGATGCACACTGCACAATCAATTACAAACACATTTCTGTTCAATAGATTTCTTAATTTAATTATAATAGTCTTACCATTACATGGTGTTCCCCCAAAATTGTATTCATTTTATCACCGTAAAAAAGAAGATTACCCAAAACTTTGTCTCCTATGTTGAATTTTTATTTTTATTTTTATTTTTTGAGTTGGAGTCTCACTCTGTCACCCAGACTGGAGTGCAGTGGCCGCTCCCAGTTACTGCAGCCTCGACTTGCTGAGCTCCAGCGATCCTTCCGCCTCAGCCTTCCAAGTAGCCAGAACTACAGGCGTGCGCTACCATGCCTGGCTGATTTTTTGGATTTATTGTAGAGATGAGGTCTCGAACGCGTGGGCTCAGGCAATTCACTCACCTCGGCCTCCCAAAGCGCGGGATTACAGGCTGAGCCACCAAGCCCGGCCAAATATTTAAACCAAATTTATAACATACACAATAGTACTGGACATTTTATCTTTAACTGAATCCGCTCACAAAACTTTCACTTTGATTCCATGACTTAGATGAAAAAACTGAATAACATTAAAATTAATTTTATTGATTTTCCATTTGAAGCATTCAATGGCAGTGATGTAAACTGTCACTTTTTGCAAAGTTCTGTTAATGGACTTAACACATTAGCAGCTATCACTCACTATTTTTTATATGCAAAGAAAACCCTGTGTTAAAAATAAGTAAGTGAAATTAACTTAGAAGTACTGCTGGACAGGCTCGGTGGCTCAGCCTGTAATCCCAGTGCTTTGGGAGGCCAAGGTGAGTGGATTGCCTGAGCCCGCGGGTTCGAGGCCTGCCTGGGCAACTTGGCGAGATCTCATCTCTACAATAAATCAAAAATTAGCTGGGCACGGTGGTGTGTGCCTGTAGTTCCAGCTACTTGGAAGGCTGAGGCGGAAGGATCGCTAGAGCCCAGCAGGTTGAGGCTGCGGTGGCCGGGAGTGGCCACTGCACTCCAGTCTGGGCAACAGAGTGAGGCTCCAACTCAAAAAAAAAAAAAGAAAAGAAAAAGTACTGCCATTTAATTTAACTAAAAAGTCATGCTTCACAGAGTGTTATATTCCAGCTTCTGCAAATTACATTTATTAAATCGTCATTTGGGGGCAGAGTTATGAAATAAATACTAACTCAAAGTAGATGCTGACATATTTTAGTAGATTTGAGTGTTGTAGTTGTTTTGAGGTTTGTGTCTTTCCTGTGGCTCCAAAATGGGTGGTTAATATTAAAAAACATTTTGGGTAAGTTACATGTTTCTCATGAACTTTCTTAAGAAATGAAAATTAAGCCTAATTCATTAAACATGCTTTTTTTTTTAGCTCAGCACTGCTGCAAGTGTTTATTACAAAACAAAAAAGAAAACCAAATAGTAAAAGAGCTGTCAATTTAGGCCATAAAGCAAACTAACAAGACTACCCAAGAAGAGGAATCAGAGTATTCTCTACATTCTATGGTAGGACTGTTCAGTCTCTCGCTCTTACACTTTCGTGTTCACTTAAGCTGCTGTTTTCCATGTTGTCCCCTGATCCCGCCAACAGGCAGCCTAATAGTTCCCTGCATTCCACAGGCTGCAAGATAAAAAAACTGACTAGCACACACAATGGCTGACTGAGGCAGTAACATTCAATACTTCTGCCACCACTGTCACTCTCCAGTCTATATTGTCTGTGTTAGATCATTGTGCCATTCGAGTGGCAAGTATTAGTCTTAATGTATATGGATGGGTTAAGGAGAGGAAAGATGGGTTATCACTAGTTATCTCTCAGATTTAACTGCATGTTCAAGTTACATGTATTAGACGAGACGCTGTTAGAAGCTACAAGTTCAAAGCAGAGTTCTACCAAGCCTATCCTAGTTTATTGCCACACAACTAAAAATATCAGCTCAATGTGTTAAGACTTTGGGACTACAGGAATTAATCAGGACTGTGGCGAGCAGGCAAGGGTATGTGACTGGGTTACACAAAAGGAGCTTTATCTGTGCAAAACTCTTGCTTCTGTTTGGCTCCTATTATCCCACTTCTCCTAAATGCGTTTTCATTTTAAGAGTGACTTGGCTCCTTCTCTCCTTTCCTTAGCTTTTTATGGGCAATAAAGCCCAGCTTCTTCCCAGCTTCATGATTTAGAGCTCTGCTTTACAGATTTAATGTCAGTTATAACTCAATCTTTACAGACCTTTTTTAACTCAGAAAGAGAAGGAATTTTCAATCACGTGACTGAAAAATCATTCTAAAAAATAGAAATGCACTTGGATTTTAACAAGTTCATTACCTGTTTCTCAAAGAAGGTAGAATGAGAAATGTAAGAAGGAAGCATAAAGGAGATGTAAGCTTTTCTATGACTGAAATCCCATTTTTAGATTTAGCTGTATCTCAGAGAAAGCTGGCTTGATGACACTGTATTAATTTGTTTTTATGTTATTTTGTAGATGTTTTATATATTTCAATATATTGTGCTTCTTCAACTGGATTGTAAACTCTTTGAGGTCTTTTTACCATGTTAGTATTATGCCATAAATTTTAGTATTGTGCCCATATTTATTTATTTCCTATATTTATTGACTGAGTAGTCTATAAAATTTCTCTATTTTTACCTGTAAACAGAACCCATTTATCTTTTTCTATCATCATCCTTAAGTCCCAGCCAGTGAGCAAAGAAATGAACAGAAGTTTAACTCTTGAGCATGAGGAATACTGCCATGCAGGAAGCAACACCTTTTCAGTAAGGTACATAAGATAGGTTGGGTTTATTTCCCACAGTAACTCAACATTTTTTTTTGGTATTGAATTGTATGTTACAGCAGTAAAGTAGACAACCTTAACTTTACAGTGCACTGACATTTTACAAATCTATATACCCATGTAACCTCTGAGGTCCAGGTAAATTATTTTTAGTACTCAGAAAACCCTTTCTTCCACCTCCCAATAAATATTTCCCACAAAATCAACATTACACTGACTTTTTTCATCACTTGGTCATTTTGTTTGTTTATGGACTTTGAAGAAAAGGAATCACAGAATACCTATCCCTTGGTATCTAGTTCTTTCCTTTTTTTTTTTTTTTAGTTGGAGTCTCAATCTGTTGCCCAGACTGGAGTGCAGTGGCCACTCCCGGCCACCGCAGCCTTGACCTGCTGGGCTCCGGCGATCCTTCTGCCTCAGCCTTCTGAGTAGCCGGAATTACAGGCATGCGCTACCATGCCCGGCTGATTTTTTTTTTTATTTATTGTAGAGATGAGGTCTCGCTGCCCAGGCGGGTCTCGAACGCACGGGCTCAGGCAATCCACTCACCTCAGCCTCCCAAAGGTGCAGGATTACAGGCTGAGCCACCGAGCCCGGCTTAGCTCTTTACTTTTTAGAGTCAAAGTTTTAATTTGAATTTTAATATGAGGGGCACCCCTAAAAATAAGTATTATCTTTTGAAGGCAGACTCCTTGTAGTACAGGTTTCTCCAGCTAGCTAAATGTTCTAGGAACCCAACAGCATCAGTGCATCAGTAAGCATTAGTTGTGAGAGGCTGTGTTAGGCGTCAGTGAATTTATTTTGGAGATTCTTTCAACGTGTTTGCCCATTTCATGATGGGTGATTTATGAGTGCACCTGCCCATAGTGCACAGCAGTTTTTTACCCAAAGGGAAATGACCCCCATGCCTAACCCTCCCTATTTACCCATTCTCACTCTTTTTTTTTCCCTCAAAGGGAAACATTTTGCTCATGTGGAAAGGTGAAACAAAAAACGGCAGAAGCACTAAAAGGTATTGAAATTGACTAGTTCAAAATTGTTTTGAGTAGTGGAAAAGCATCTTGAGAGGTGTATTGCATCAAATGGAGGACACTTTGAAGGGACTGAAGTTTAAACATGAAAAAATAACAAAATGTTTTATAAATAAATTCTGGGGTTTGGGGTCCCCCTTCTATGTAATAAAATGTGCAAATAAGCAAATAAGTTTTATAGAGTGATTTGAGTTCTTCAGGGTATATTCACAATAGGGGAATTGCGGGGTCATATGGGAGGTCAATATTTAGAGCTTTTAGGAATCGCCATACTGTTTTCCACAGAGGTTGCACTAGTTTGCACTCCCACCAACTGTGTAGAATTTTTACTTAATGAATCTATACAAGTAAGGGCACTCAGATCAAAAAGTAAAACATTCCAGAATCCCCCATTATGTACCACTGAATCAGTTCTTCAATGTTAAGGGTAACCACTTTCCTGACTTCTAAGACTGTAGATTGATTAGCTTGCCTTTATGTAAATAGGATAATGGGGTATATACATTTCTATGTTTGACTTCTTTCATTCAAAACAATATTTGGTAGATTTATCTATGCTAATGTCTATAGCAATAGTTAATTGTCTTTCATTCCTGTTTAGTATTATTTTTATATGACTATACTCCCGTTTTAAAAATCAATTTTATATTTTCTAGATATTTGGACTTTTTGCAGTGTGGGACTATTTTGAATATTGCTTCCATGAATATTACTGCTGTATCTTTTTGTGAACAGATGTATGCTTTTCTGTTGAATGTGTACCTAGTGGTGAAGTTGCACATGTTCATATTTTGGAGATACTGCCAAACAGTTTTCTAAAATGATTATTAATTGACATTTACCCTTGCATTTTATGAAAGCTTGAGTTGCTTCTACATCCTTGTCAGAACTTCACAGTGGTATGTTGATAAACTGTTCTTTGGAGGGAGAGGAGTCCTGATTTGTAAGTGTTTGGCAGTTTTTATGGTGTAAATACTCCCCCCATGACTGATTTGAAGTCATTAAAATGATGTCATTAAATGCACAGTTGGGAAGAGATGCAGATACTGAGCTCCAGTGCACCCTTGGTTCATGCCTTTTCTATTTAGCCAACCTCTGGAACAGGTGTGTGCTTGTTTAAGATTTCTTTTCTGCTTATGAATAGTGAAGCTGAACTCCTATAATGTAAAAAAGACTACATTGACATGGTTAAATTCCCAGGATCCTCAGTTCTTTTGGATGGATCAAATGGCTGGTATCATTGTTTACAAAAGGGTCATGATCCTGATAGAGCTTATGGTAAGGAAATAACTTTTATATTTTACATTTTAATCTTTTTTAAAAAATATGACATTGTTATGGTGCTTTAATATACTTTCCACATTCCATTTTTGTCAGTTGGCTCCATGTTCTTTTTTGTTTTTATCAATATTTTTTATTATGAAATTGTGGGGTACAGTTAAGAGTTGGGTACACAAATATGCTTTGTTCAGGCACCCTTGTTGATAAGAGGTGTCTCCTCATCCCCAGACAGATATTTACTACCATTAATCTGAACTCCCTTCCCCTTCCCCCCATAGTTTCCCACCACTGTCAGTCATTTTCTTATAGTATTACGTTGGATGTTCAGGGTCCACTATATGAGTGAGACATGTGATACTCAGATCTTTGTTTCTGTGAGAGATCACTCAGTATTATAGACTCTAGTTCCATCCAGGTTGCTGCAAAATTCATGATTATGTTCTTTTTTATGGCTGCTTAGTATTACATTGTGTATATGTACCACATTTCTTTAATCCAGTCCTCCTTTGATGGACAGCATGGTTGCTTCCAGGTTCTAGCTATTGTGAACAATGCTACAAAAAACATACGTGTGCAGGTATCTTTTTTATAGAGTGATTTGAGTTCTTCAGGGTATATTCACAATAGGGGGATTGCGGGGTCATATGGGAGGTCAATATTTAGAGCTTTTAGGAATTGCCATACTGTTTTCCACAGAGGTTGCACTAGTTTGCACTCCCACCAACAGTGTAGAAATGTTCCCTTTTTGCCAGACCCTCTCCAGCAACTGTTATTTTTTAAGTTATTGATAATTGCCATTCTGACTGAAGTTAGGTAGTATCTCAGTGTGGTTTTGATTTGCATCTCCCTGATGATTAGTGAGGTTGAATATTTTTTCATGTGTCTGTTGGCTGCTCGGATGTCTTCCTTTGAGAAGTGTCTGTTCATATCATTTGCCCATTTTATAATGGGGTTGTTTGGTTTTTTCTTTTCAGCACATTTGAGTTCCTTGTAGAGCCAAGATGTTAAGCCTTTGTCAGACCTGGAGTTGGCAAATACTTTTTCCCAGTCTGTAGACTGTCTCCCTGCTCTCTTGATGGTTTCTTTGGCTTTGCAGAAGCTTGTCAGTTTAATGAGGTCCCACTTGTCTATCTTATCTCTTACAGCCTGTGGGTTTCGGGTTTTGTCCAGGAATTGGATGCCAGTTCCAATTTCCATGAGGGTATGTCCTTCATTTTCTAAGGTTCTTATGGTTTGAGGTTTTACATTTAGGTCTCTGATCCATTTAGAGTTAATTTTTGTGTATAAGGATAGATAGGGGTCCTGTTTCAATATTCTGCATGTGGTCAGTCAGTTTTCCCAGCACCATTTACTGAATAGGTTCTCCTCTCCCCACTGGGAGGTGGTAGAGGCTTTGTCAAAGATGAGTTGGTTGAGAAATTGAGGTTTTGCTTCTGAAATCTCAATTCTATTCCATTGGTCTATATGCCTGTCCTTGTACCAATACCAAGCTGTTTTAATTATTGTAGCTTTATGGTAATGTTTGAAGTCTGGTAATGTGATACCACCTGCTTTGTTTTTTTTTGCTGAGGATTGTTCTGGCTGTTCTTGGTTGTTTGTGTTTCCATATGAATTCCTGTGTTGTTTTTTTCTAGGTCTGAGAAGAATTTTGCTGGTAATTTGATGGGTATTGCATTAAATCTGTAGATTGCTTTAGGTAAGATGAACATCTTCACAATGTTGATTTTTCCAATCCATGAGCATGGGATATTTTTCCACTTGTTTGTGTCATCTTTGATATCTTTGAGCAGTGTTTTGTAGTTTTCATTATAAAGGTATTTCACATTTCTGGTTAGGAAGATGCCAAGGTATTTCATTTTTTTGGTGGCTATTGTGAATGGAATTGTGCTTTTTATTTGGGTTTCTGTTTGTTTGTTATTGGTGTAAAGAAATGCGATTGTCTTTTGCACATTTGGGTTTTCATGGTATGTGATCATGTCATCTGCAAAGAGAGATATCTTGACTTCCTCTTTTCCTATTTGAATACCCCTGATTGACTTCTCTTCTATGATTGCTGTAGCCAGGACTTCCAATACTATATTGAACAGGAGGGGTGAGAGTGGGCATCTTTGTCTTGTCCAGTTTTCAAGGGAAATGGTTCTAGTTTTTGTGCATTTAGGAGTATGCTGATTGTGGGTTTCTCGTAGATGACTTTTACTATTTGAGGTATGTTCCCCGTATGCCTAGATGTTCGAGGGTTTTTATTAAGAAGGGGTGCTGGATTTTATCAAAAGCTTTTTCTGCATCCAATGATATAATCATATGGTTTTTGTTTTGACATCTGTTGATGTTTTTAATTACACTAATGTTTTTATGAATGTTGAACCAGGCTTGCATCCCAGGAATGAAGCCTACTTGGTCATGATGGATGATTTTTGAGATGTGTTGTTGAATCTGGTTTACTAGGATCTTGCTGAGAATTTTAGTATCTATGTTCATCAAAGATATTGGCCTGTAGTTCTCTTTCTTTGTTGGGTCTTTACCTGGCTTGGGTATCTATGTGACATTAGCTTCATAAAATGATTTGGGAAGAGTTCCATCTTTCTCAATTGCCTGTAATACCTTCAGTAGGATTGGTGTCACCTCCTCCTTAAATGTCTTATAGAATTCTGCTGGAAAGCCATCTGGTCCATGGCTTTTTTTGGTAGGTAGTTTTCTTATTACATAGTCAATTTCCTTGATTGTTATTGGTCTATTTAGGGTCTCAATTTCTTCTTGTTTCAACCTAGGCAGGTTGTGTGATAATAGGAAGTCCTCCATTTCCGAAAGGTTTTCAAGTTTGTTTCCATACAAGTGTACATAGTAGTCTCTAATGATCTTTTGTATTTCTTCAGGATCAGATGTGACTTCATCTTTTGTTTCTGATTGTGTTTATTTGGGCTTTTTCTTGGTCAGTCTAGCTAGGGGACCATCGATCTTGTTTATCCTTTCGAAGAACCAGCTTTTTGTTTCATTGATTTTTTGTATTATCTTTTTGTCTTCTATGTCCTGGATTTGGGCTTTTATTTTGGTGATCTGGATTCTTCGACTGAAATTAGGGTTTTTGTGGTCTTGCTTTTCCAGCTTCTTTAGGTGGCTTCTTAGGCTGTTAATTTGAGATCCTTCCATTTTCTTCATGTGCGTTTGTAGGGATATAAATTCCCCTCTTACTACAGCTTTCATGGCATCTCAGAGATTTTGGTAAGATGTTTTTTCATTTTCATTTGTTTCCAGGGATCTTTTAATCTCTGTTTTGATTTCATCATTGACCCAGGAGTTGTTTAGCATCATGCTGTTTAGAGTCCATGTCTTTGTGGGTTTTGGGGGGACCTTGATGGTGTTAATGTTTATTTTTATTCCACTGTGGTCCAAGAAGGTGCATGGTAAAATTTCAGTCCTTTTAAATTTGCTTAGCCATGCTTGATTTATGGCCAAGTATGTGGTCGATCTTAGAGTACGTTCCACTCGGTGATAAGGAGAATGTGTATTTTGTGGTCTTTGGATGGAGGGTTCTGTAGGTATCAATTAAGTCCATTTGATCAAGAGTCACATTGAGGTTTCGATCTCGTTGCTGATTTTTTGTCCTGATGATCTGTCTAGGGTTGTGAGTGGGGTATTAAAGTCCCCAGCTATGATGGTATTGGAGTCGATATCATTTTGTTAGTTTACCTAGGAGCTGCTTAATGAAAGTTGGTTCTCCTATGTTGGGTGCTTATATGTTTAGGATGAATATTCCTTGTTGATGGATTGAACATTTTATCATTATGTAGTGGCCTTCTGTATCTTTTTTAATTTTTGACAGCGTAAAGGGTATTTTGTCTGAGATTAAGATGGCAACTTCTTTCTTTTGTGTTATATTCGCCTGAAAATTTGTTTCCCATCCTTTTATTTTGAGTCTGTTAGTGTCCTTTCTAGTGAGGTGAGTCTCTTGAAGGCAATAGAATGTTGCGTGGTGATATTTTATCCATTTTGCCATTCTATGTCTTTTCAGTGGTGCGTTTAGTCCATTCACATTCAAACTAATTATTGAAATGTGAGAGTTGATCCCTATCATAATGTTCTTACAGAGTTGTTGTTCTTCTTGTTTGTGTGTTGTCTTTCTTTTGGTTTTAGAGTTGGATCATGTATGTTTTTAATCTTTTTCCTCTACTCTTGTGAAGAACGTTGTTGTTCTTTTTCCCTTTTCTTCTGTGTTCAATACTTTCTTAAGTGTTTCTTGTAGAGGTGGTCTGGTGGCAGTGTAGGTTCTTAGGGATTGGATATCTGGGAAAGATTTTAATTCTCCCTCACTGATGAAGCTTAGCTTGGCTGGATAGGTTATTCTCGGTTGAAATTATTTATCTTTTAGAACTTTGAAGATAGGGCCCCAAGCTTTCCCAGCCTGGAGGGTTTCTGTAGATATATCTGCTTCTATTCTAATTGGTCTTCCCTGGTATGTAGTCTGGTCTTTTTCTCTTGCAGCCTTTAGGATTTTTTCTTTTATACCTATGTCTGGGAGTTAGTCTTCTCATTTGTTGTCTTGCAGGGGTCTCTGAATCTCTTATGTTTGAATTTTTTCATCCTTGATGAGATGAGAGAAGTTTTCTTGAATGATTTCATGCAATGTTTGTTCCAGTGTGGCCTCTGTTTCTCTCTCTGCCTCAGGAAGGCCAATTACTCTTAGGTTCAGTTACTTGAAGTGATCATCTCTTGAAGGTTTTGTTCTGTCTTTTTGAGCTTCTTTTCTATGCTTTTGACAGTTTGGGTTAGTTCTGTGTTTTGGTCTTCGAGCTTTGAGATTCTTTCTTCTGCTTGGCTAATTCTGCTTTTCATGCTTATTAGTTTGTTATTTATTTCCATCACCGTATTCTTTACTGCTGTTATTTCTGATATCAGCTCCTTCCAATTTTCCTCTTGTCTCTCCTCAATTTTTTAAAATTCTCTCTATTAATGTCTTGATGTCTGGGTTTTTGCATGTGACCAATCATTCTGGGGGCTCTTCATTGTTTGTGTTCCGGAATCTGTTTTCTCAGGGTCTGATCTCCCAGGGGTCTGTGTGAGACCTATATTCTTCTTTTTGTTTTTCTTCATTTGTGCGTTTTTTTCCCCTTCCCTACTTTTTCCTTCCCTCCATGTCACCGTCTTCTTTAACTCTGTTATTCAGGGGTAGAGGGATTGCTTTTACTTCTGTTTGTTCAATCTCCTATTCTTTATGTATGCCCTCTTACTTTGTTCAATTCTGGAGTTGCACTGTAGGTTGGGGGTGGTCCTTTTTGCAGTTTTGAGATTTACTTAAGGGGGGAGCTATGATTTAAATCTATCTGTAGGTCCTGGTATTTGCTGACAGGTGTATGGATAATTTGAAACCCACTTCCCACTGCCTTGGAATCTGTCTGTGCAGTGGGGCTGTAGGTTTACTCCCTGAAATAAAATGAGGTTAGCAGAATGAAGAGAATGGAGCAGACAGTGGGGGGATGAAGGGAGTGGAGAGAGAGAGGTGTAAGGGGGAAACAGACGAGTGTACCAACAAACAGAGAGAGAGACCTAAACTGAAACAGAGAAAAACAATAGACCACGGCTACAGACTAACCAACTCCCATACCAAAAAAAAATAAAACATACAATGATGCTAACATACAAGCTAACCAACCACCTTATTGGTGTGCTGTTCCTCTATACAAAGGTATGGTTTACAGAAAGAAGAAAAGTAAGAGGAAAAGAAAAAAAAAGGAACAAAACTGTAGGAATAAAATCAAGTCATTAAACTAACAGAACCAATCGAGCACACGCTGAGACTTTTCGTTTAAGTCCAATGTCCTTTCAGCTCTGATTTCTAGCTGTCTTCTCTAGCTGGTAAATTAGTTCACAGTTAGGATCAGTTGCCCCTGGCCTGCTGTGAAGGACAGTTCAGATCACCTCAGTTCACCACTCAAATCTGGCCTGTGTCTGTTTTTCAAGCATATTTCTCCCCTTTCGGTGTTGTTACCTTGAATCACCAGCAAGTGGTGCTATCTCAGCTGCTCGCCCCAGAGAGGGTGGACCCGGACAGGGGTCAGGCAGAGGTTGAGATGGGAGCTTGCCTCAGGGCACATGGGAGGAGACCCATGGCTGGCAGGATGTCATGGTGGCAACAGAGGTGGCAGCGATCCCAGCAGATCTTACCTGCAGGGGCTTCAAGGACTGAAGTCGTGGATCACCTCAGGCATGGGTGGCACGATGCACTATGGCTGCCGTGGAGGCCGCGGCGGTGCTGGCGGCTGCTGTGTCTATGGCTGCAGTGGCTATCCAGATGCTGCAATGCCCCAGCGGTGGCGACAGCCGAGCTCTGTGTGAAGAGCAGGCTGCCGACGTTGGGATCCGCAGCCCCCAGGGGAGAGAGCCAGAGACCCTCTGCATTCTCCTTTGCAGAAGGTTTCATAGACCAGGCTGCCCCATTGCCATCTTGCCAGAAGTCTCACTCCCTTTTTTTTTTTGAGTTGGTGTCTCACTCTGTCGCCCAGGCCAGAGTGCAGTGGTATGTTCACAGCCACCGCAGCCTCGACCTATTAGGCTTAGGTTATCCTTCCACCTCAGCCTTCCAAGTAGCTGGAACTACAGGCATGTGCTACCATGCCCATCTCACCAAGTTGCCCAGGCTGTTTTCAAACTCCTGGGTCAGGCAATTCTCTCGCCTTGACCTCCCAAAGTGCTGGGATTACAGACTGAGCCACTGCACCCGGCCCATTTTTATCTTTTAATTACATTCTTCCACTAACTTTTTAAAGTCCTTTTGTATATTCTCTGCTCTGTAGCTTGCATTTACATTTCCTTAATGGTATCTTTTAGTAAACAGAATTCTTGCTTTTCATGCAGTCTCACTTATAAATTATTTCCTCTATAACTAGAGCTTTATGTTAAGAAATATTACATATCAAAATTCATGATGACATTTTTATGTCCTTTTTCTAAAATATTTGCTTTACATATAAAATCCCTTTGGAATTAATTTTATGCATGGTTTTCAGTAAGGTAGCAAGATCTGTTATTTTCCATATGAATATTCAATTTATGGAAGAGACTCTTTTTCTGTATTATACTGTAGTGGCATCTGTGTCATAAATTAGTTGATTATTTATGTGCAGGTTTTTATCTAAATTATCTACTTTGTTTCATTGATCCATTTGTCTGTCCTTCTGCCTTAATTACTGCAACTTTTCAATAGGTCTTGACATCTGGTAGTGGGAGTCTGTAGTTTTGTTCTTCAATTTTTTGTTTTGTTTTGTTTTAGTCAGATATTTCCACAACAGTAATGAATTACAAACTGCCCTAACATCCTATGGTAGTCAATGATAAGTATTTATTCTCACTCTCTTTGGTCTGTGGATTGGATGTGATAGCTTTTCTTCTGGCTGCAGTTAGGTATTTGGGCTAAAAATGCCCCCTTTCTGAAACCTAGTATGAAGGAGTAGTGATTACCCAGAATTTGTTCTTATGTTACTGGCAATGCACAGGAGATCACACTCAGTCACACAAACACATTTCATGCTTCTGGTTCATGACATCCCCCAATATCTCATTGTCCTATGCAAGTCACATCGTCAAACACAAAAATCAAGAGTCTAATGAGAATATTTTGTCCATTACAAAGTCAGCAGAAGGGTGTGGATATATAATATTACTATAGAAGGTAAAGAATTGGGACTTATATATTAATCTACAGCAATTGCCTATTCTTGGTCTTTTATATATTCATATAAATTTAATATCATTATTTTCATAATAAACTTGGGATTTTGATTGACATTGCATTGAATTCATAGATAAATTTGGTGTTTATTGATATCTTTGCATTGTTTAGTTTTTCAATACAAGAACATGTTGCACTCCTTCATTTATTTAAAACTGTAATTTCACTCGTCAGTGTTTTGTAGTTTTCAGGGTAGAAGATTTAGGCATGTTTCATTAGATTTAGTCTTTGTATTTGATGCCAATTAATGTTATTCTGAATAACATTTCTTTAAGACTTTCAGTTTTTAATTTATTGTAAGTATAGAAATGTAACTGTTTTTGCATATTGATCTCATATTTAATAATTTTGCTAAATTATTTATAAATAATAATTGTTTGTTATAGATTCTTTTGGATTTTTAATGATCACAATAATTTGTTCTGTTAATAATGGTAATCTAATAGGAAAAAAGGAAGTTAAATTATCCCTCTTCGCAGATGATATGATTTTATACCTCAAAAACTCAAAAGAATCTGTCAAAAACCTCCTTAAACTGATAAAGGACTTTGGCATAATCTACATGTACCCTGAATAAAAGGAGAGAAGGTTAGGCCTGCTTCCGATAGGACATGTATTGCAAAGTAGGAAAGCCTCCAAGAGAAGGAAGAAATTACCATCATAAAACTCATGCAGTTTGTTTTAGTGAACAGAAATGTCTGTCAGCTCAGTTTTACACACAATGTCATGACCCATTCTTTAGTGCTTAATCATTGTCAGTTTCAGCTATCTGGACTATAGTTTTAAATGCAGAAGTAAAGGAAGGCTAGTCTGAACAGAGACCAGAAACATAATAATATAATATAGTTCACAAATATATATATATATATATATATATATATATTTTTTTTTTTTTTTTTTCCTAGAGAGGAATGGAATACTCATCAAATCCCAAGTATTGGCCTAGGATTGTGAATGATTTAGCTTTCAACTCCATAAACTGAACTGTCTGGTTTCTCATTAGGGAGATTCTGACATTTTTAGATTATAATAAATACAAAATTAAAGAGAGGTGAATGGAAAATGGGAGGAGGGTTTGTAGAAGCAACATACAGAAAGGACAGCTAATCTCATGGGAGGACATAGAACAAACATCTGAAAATTAGGCACACAAGAAATATAACTAAAAAGTCATTCACATGAGCAACTGTCCATTCCCACCAGCTCTCTCCCTATCTTATACAAGAGAGTAATGAATGAATTTTCTAGTAATACCCTCAAGAAACAACTAAATTATGTTTTTGCATTCTATTTGCTAAGTAATATTTTATTTTTTATGTTTTGCATGAATTTATATAAATTCATACAATTGGAATTTCTCATTTTAGTATGATATGAATAAAATATTGCTTATTCACATCTTTGGGGTGAATGCAAAGGGAGAAAACAAGAGAATGACAAAAATACTTGAATTCAACAACCAAGACTGCTCAGTTTAAGTAAGGCCTTCATCTCAGTTAATTCTTTTTTGCAACTGTAGAAAAAGTTACAAAAGATTTTTTAATTTTTGCTGTCGAGGATATTTGGATCATTATGTTCCGTTTAAGGCTTTTTCTGCTTTGTTGGTATCAAGGTGATATTTCTACAAATGAGAATGTTGGACATGATAGTTGTTTAGTTCCCTTTTTAAAAAAGGCATTGTTTATTACTACTGAGAAGATAATATAGCCTCTGCATAGTTCTTAAGTGAGCCGATCTGATGTAAAATACAATGTTCCCCATATCTTTTGTTCCCTGAATAACTCTATGATTTAAATGAGTGACTCATAGTCAGAGAGGAAGGGAAGAAAAGGAAGATACAATTTAAAAAATAACTACTTAACTCCTACTCCAACTTCATTTTCTTGTTCAGTTGTTTTTCAGAAAAAAACATTCCTCTTGGTTTTTCTGGTTCATACCTCCTCTAAGATAAAATACCACAGCACTGTGGATTTCTCTTCATGGGTCTTGCCACATTTTCTGTTTCACCTTTTTGATGGCTTGTCAGTAATGTCAGTCTCTGCTTCAGTCTAGGATGTATGGAAGACATACTTTAAGATGGAGCCAATGACCCCTGTCTTTCGGTATTTATACTCTTGTGTAGCCCTGTTTTCTTAAGTATGAGCTCGTCCTATGAGATGCTTCTAACCAATAGCATATGACAAAAGTGACAGGTTGTCATTCCCATGATCATGTTATCCATGACTTTAATTTCTTTTTTGGTTTGTAGTTGGGATCTTCCTCTGCTGTTCAGGGTGGAGTACTGTGGTACAATCACAGCTAACTGCAGCCACAAACTCCTAGACTCAAGCAATCCTCCTGCCTCAGCCTTCCAAGTAACTGGGGCGACAGGTGTGCACCACCATGCCCAGTTAATTTTTTGGTTTGTTTTATTTTTGTAGATTTCTTAGGCTGGTCTCAAGCTCCAGGCCTCAAGCTATCTTCCCACCTCAGTCTCTCAAAGTTCTAGAATTATAGACATGAGCCACCATGTCCAGATAGTAACTTCTGTTTTTATTAGCAAACTCTCTTTTGCTGGTTTTAATGAGACTAACTGCTATATTGTAAACTATCCTATGGATAGGCTTACACAAAAAAGAACTAAGAAGAGCCTCCAGGTGGCAGCCTGCAATGAACTGAGGCCCTCGGATCAAAAACCTATAAGGAACTGAATCATACCCACAACCACTTCAGTGAACTTGGAAGCAGTGCTTCCCCAGTTGAGTCTTTACATGAGACATCATGCTGACTGACACTGAAGTCTTATGAGACAAAGGGTATGAGAGAAAAAAGTGTGAAGTATCAAATGAACACCAAGAATTTGATATAAATACATGTCCAAACGGAGCTGGAACTCTAGTTGGAAAAAAGAGATGAAATAATAAGGATGTTTTTCTCCTATTCCCTGACCTCATGATGCCTATGTAGAGCTCAGCCATTTCTATTCTTTTACTTGCCACTCTAATTTCATGACAAAATGCCATTAAGAGAGGTAAGGAGATAAAACTGAAAAGAATGAAGTAAGCCTAATGCCATGTTTTTCAGGGGAGCTCCTCTGGTGAACGCTAGGGGGCTTCAGGGGCTTGCATTGCTGCTGAACACAGTGGCCAGGAAAGACCATCCATTCACTAGTGGATAGCTCCCCTCCTTCCCTGTTGGCACCCAGAGAAGGAGGTGGTACAGCCTCAGCACAGGAGAACCATTTGTACTATGGGATATGCCTGCTCTGGATTCAGCCTCTCCCTCCCATTGTCTAGTGTTACAGTTTCTTCCCTCTTCTCAACAAGGACAAATTAACTCTACATTCAAATGATGTAGAGCTTTCTTCATGATTTTACCTCCTTAGGTACCAGAATATGCTGTGCCCTTTCTTAAATTCTCCTTTAGTAATTCAATTCAATTCCACAAATGTTTACTGAACCTACTCTACGTCAGGTTTTGTTCAAGGTATCTAGGATATATCTGAGAGTAAAGCCAAAACAAAAACAAAACTTTGCCAAAAGGATCTTAGTTTCTACTAGAATATCTAGACAATAAATTCAATCAACAACTTTAACAAATGGAAATGGTAAGAGTGGTAGGGAATGCAGGACATTGGACAGTTTGCAGAATTGAAGGGGGTCTTCCAATAAGCCTCTCTGAGAAGACAGAATAGAGCACATAGTTTATAAAGAGGGCACAGTTAGGCATGTGGCTTCCTGAAGCAAGAGTGGTTCAGACACCATGGAGACCCTAAGATGTGGTGTATATTATGTTTTTGAGGAGCGGAAAGGAGACCTGCCTGCCAGGAACAAAGTATGCGAGAGGAATGGTAGTATGTGATGAAGTCGAAGACAGGAGGAAGGGGAAGACAGGACAGGCTCTTGCATGTAATTTTTTCCTGGAGTTCACTCTGATGAAACGCAGGGCCAGCACCAGGCTTGGAGGGAAAGGTGACATGCACTGACTCTAAAAGGATAACTCTGACATTAGGAAGGTGTTCCTCAGTGTTGTCTGCTTTGATGATGGTCATCAGCTCTCTGCATCAGACGCTTCCTTTATCTCAAGCACTGGGGCTGCCTGCAGATGACTGTGAGCCTTGCAGTCTGGACTGCCTGAGTCTCTTTTCTCCAAATGATGAACATACTCGGCCCCACCAAGCCCTCACAGTCACCACCTTTGAGTTCTTCAAGGTGGCTGTTTCTCACTAGCTCCCAACCTAACCGTATCCTTCTCTTGGGCCAGGCTTCTTATTTGTCTTGGGTGTGTCCTATTCATTGCTCCCCATCCTCTCTCCTTCGTTCTGGAAGGTGTCTATCCCCTTTCATCTACTTGCACTTCCCCAACATCTTCCAGGTGAGGCTCAGGTGCCATCTCCAAATGTCCAAGGTCACACACCAGCACAGAACTCTTTCCAAATTGCTTCATACATTTTAGTCAGATCTCCTCAGCTGGATTGTAACATTCCCTGGTTCTAGCACATAATATGCCCTCCCCTTTCTCCATCCAGTGTTTGCATGTCACAGATGCTAGGAAACATTCTATAGATAAAAAGTGAGAAAAGCACACACACAGACACCCTGCTCAAAGCTTTACTGCCTGTATTAATTATCTATTGTTGTGTAACAAATGGCCACAACTAGTCAGTTTTTATTTTAAACAAAAATTATTACTTCACAGTTTCTCTAGGTCAGGAATCTGAGGTATTAACTCTGCACATTTCAATTTTCCCATATAAGACCTTATGAGATAAACAATTGCATATAACTTTTTAGCTAAATGTCTGTGAAACATGGTACCTCCAATTTTCTTGAATAACAAATTGATTTTCTTTTTTTTTTTTTTGAGTTGGAGTCTCACTCTGTTGCCCAGACTGGAGTGCAGTGGCCGCTCCCGGCCACTGCAGCCTCTACCTGCTGGACTCCGGCGATCCTTCCGCCTCAGCCTTCCAAGTGGACAGAAGTACAGGCATGAGCTGTACCACGCCCAGCTGATTTTTTGATTTATTGTAGAGATGAGGTCTCGAACCCGCGGGTTCAGGCAATCCACTCACCTCAGCCTCCCAAAGGGGCGGGATTACAGGCTGAGCCACTGAGCCCGGCTACAAATTGATTTTCTTGACAAGAAAGTGGGGTTAACTATTTTCTCCTGACATTGGTAAGGAGAAAAAAGTCCAATATTACATTGTCTTTGATAGAAATATTAATTGATATCCTCACAAATCGATACTTGAGCATACAAATATGAATCAGATACATGTTATTACCTATTTGTGCGTGTGTAGATAATAAAAATATCAATATAAATGTCCATTCTATGTAAAACATTTTACATATAAAATTCTAGCTGGTTACAGTGTAAAGACCCATCCATAGTTCATAAAAGCTCATAGGCTAAGTCTTATTTTTTTTTATTGAAGTTGTAGGAGCAGCAGACAAACGACTTCTAAATTTTGTACTTATTGACGTCAGAAAGTTTCTTGGTCTGTTACATAGACTGCTTAATTCCTAGATGAGTACAAGTTTCAATACTTGCAAATCAGTATCTGAAATATTGAAAATATTTGTATGGTATACATACACATTCACAAACACATATATGTACACATAAAATAGAAATTAATTCATTTGCCCTGGTTCTTTGTTCTTTTGGGGGGATTGGTTTTGTCAGTCTTAGCACAACCCAACCTGACTGTCTGGGCACAGGCCTCCTGAGTAGTTTTCCTGAATTGGATGGTATATTACTTTCCTTGAGTTGCCATGACAATATTCTATTAATGCAGTGGCCTAAACACAAGAAATTTATTGCCTCTAGGGTCTGGTTGCTGGAAGAATGAAATCAAGGTGTTAGCTGGTTGGTTCCTTCTGAGGGCTGTGAGGGAGAATCTGTTCCATGTTTCTCTTCGTTTTGGGCAGTTTTCCAGCAGTTTGGCATTTCCTGGCTTGTACAAGTATCTCCCTGACCTCTGCCTTCATGTCCACATGTCAGATTCAGTCATATTAGATTAGAGGTGTACTTTATTCTCATTCAGTATAATGACCTCATCTTAGTTTAACTGATTATATTAGCCACAACCCTATGTCAAATATGGTCACATTCTGATGTTCTGAAGGTTGGAACTTCAAAAAACAAATTTTGGGGGGACACAATTCAACCCATAACAGATGGGCTTATGGGGAAATGAGATGCTTGAGTAAACTGATTTCATGGGCATATTGAAATGGGCTTAAATAAAACAAACACTTCATTAAAAAAATTTTTTTGAAATATTAAGTGACAAACTATGAATGTTGGATTTAGAAATGTTAAACAAATTGTGGTGAAAAAAGTATGTATTTTCTCTTTCACTCCCATTGAAATACTAATAATTTCCAAATGAACTTGAGGATTCACACCTATTATATGAAGGTTAGTGTCTGGTCTTACTCTATCATACCTCTCTGCAGAAGGCAGAATAAGGACCCCTTCCACCCTCAATGCCCATATCCCTATTATGGGAACTTATGGATATGTAACCTTATATAGTAACAGGGAGTTTACAGATGTGATTAAGATTCAGGACCTTAAAAAAAACAAAAGATTCAGGACCCTGAAATGGGGAGATTATCTTGGCTTACTTAGGTGAGTTTAACATAATTACACAAGTTCCTAAAAGCAGAAAACCCTTTCTGGGTGAAGTCAGAGGGAGATGAGACCAAGACAGACAAGTCAGAGGGGATGCAATATTGCTGTCTTTGAAGATGAATAACAGAGTTCAAGGCCAAGAAGTGCTGGCAGCCACTAGAAGGTGGAAAAGTCAAGAGGACAGATTTTTCTCTAGAGAGTCCAGAAAGGAACACAGTCCTTCCATCACCTTAATTTTTGCCCAGTGAGACCCATGCCAGTCTTCTGATATCCAGAACTAAAAGATAATAAAATTGGGTTGTTTTAAGCCACTTGGTTTATGGTAATTTGTTATAGTAGCAGCAGAAAACCAATACACCTTCTACCTAGACCACATATATCTATCTACATAATACCTTAGCACAACCCTCTACACACAGTAGGATCTGTACAAATGATTTTATAAGCATCATCAAATATGGATCAAAAAGCTGTTTCAGTAAAAGAGAAATTGTACTAATCTGGATTTTTGTATATTGGTTGGTCTCAAGATAAGCCAAACATGCTTAAAAATCTGAATTTAAATTCTCCCTGGATTCCTAAGTGGTTGAGCTGAGTCTTCATTTTGCTTGGATAAATGCTACCCATGAAAATATACATGTCTGGATTTACAGAAAATATGTTTCTGTTAAATTGGTCAAATTTTGTAGTCACCCCTATGTCCTGGGTGGTTCTTTCACTGAGGGCAGAGATAGAAAAGTGGACTTTATTTTCAAGATGGGAGTGAGGCATGTGGGATTCAGTGAGAAATGTGGGGCAGTTTGACTGAGTTGTTCTAATATTGTGTCAGGTTCCCCAGAGAGTCAGTCTCAGCTTGACTATCAGAAGCAGGTGGTGAAAATCATAGTGGGAGAACTTTCTGCAGTGAGCCAGTACAGGGCTTACAGGAAACCCTTAAAGTAGCTGGCATCTCTGCGGGGTAGAGACCACTGCAGATAAAAGCAAGCAATGATGTTCCCACTAAGAAAATTACAACGTTGAGAACCTAGCTAAGGTTCACCGGGGTATTTCTCAGCAGGCAAGGAGTATTGAAAGAAAGGGATAATTTGTTATTACTTCAGTGAGAGCCTAATAGGAGTTATAGTCAATTTTCTTCCCTCAATGATGGTAGATAATATTCTGTAGCTTTATGAAATAAGAACAAAGTGATCAGGTGCTTTCAGTGGTTTCTTTTTCTTGGTCCTTTTTCCTGTCAAGTATTTCTGTATACTTCTACTTTAATATGATTTTGTCATATTTAGTTATTGATGAAGGAATGCAAATCTCACAAAACAAAAGATGAGGTGGCTGAAATCATTGACTCTAAAACAGTCATGTTATTTTCCAGAAGAATGTTTTTCCTTGTGACTGCTAGAGTTAGAGTCCCCTTTGTTTTATTCTGGCCATATTTTAAAATTTATTTCATACATTGATGAATTATTCTGTGATGATCAAAGTGTCAAAAAAGTAAAAGAAAGTATAATTCAACAGACCAACACATACGTTTGTTTCTGTGGTCTCCATTTCAAAGAAAAAAAAAATGACCACCAGACAAGGTTGCATGAGCGTATTATTATCTTCAAAAATTTTCTTTAAAGCAACTTTTGATGTCTGTTCTATTGCCAGCACAGACAGAATAATTTACAACAAGGCATCACATTCTATATACATTGGATATATATTTAAAATAATTGCCCTAAGCTACTTGTGAATCTTCAAATAAACAGTTAAGATTGACATTTTCTCTTTATGCATGCTTAATACAATAGTAACAGAAAGCAGTAAATTTTAAGGATATATTTTTCATTAAAGGTAAAATTAGAGAAGGTACTTACCCACCTCAGTAAATTGTGCCACCACATACTCTGTTCCTTAGGCTGAAAACTTTGGAGGCATCCTTACCTCCTCCCTTTTTCATGTACACACATCTAATCCATCTACCAGCATCATCAGTTCTACCTTAAACCTATCTTATCATCTGTAATAGAGAATCCTTAGACCCAGCCACCTCCATGTCCTACCTGTACCACTGCAATTCTCTCCCAATAGGTCTCCCAATCCCACTTTTGCCCCACTACTGTTTACACAGCCGACAGTATAATCCTTTAAAAGCATGATCCAGACCATGTCATGCCTCTGCTCAAGACCCACAGTGGCTCCCTGTATCACTCAGAGTAAAACCCCAAATTTTTGCTCTCTCCTGAAAGGCCCACATGATTTGGCTCCCTCCTACCTCTTGGACCCCATTACTCTCCCCATCATGTACTCTGCTCCAGCCACTTTGGCCTCTTTGCAGGTTCCCTCCTTCACATCTTTGCACCTGCTATCCAATCTACCCCCAAATTATTCAAGAGCCCCAACATATACTCAGGGATCGTTCTCTCATTTCCTTTTGACTTCTCAAATGCTACCTTGTCAAGAGAGACCTTCCTGGATCACCCTTCCTAAAAATGTACTGCTAGTCTCTTTCTATTCATTTGCTTTTAATATTTTTCTTCATGGTATGGATTGCCACTTGATTTTATACATACACACACTCACACATACATGTTTAATTACTGATTTATTATTTCACTTATCCAGTAGAATGTGGTACCTTGAGAATAAGGAGATTGTCTGTTTTGTTTACTGCTGCATTTCAAGTACTCAGAACAGTACCTAGCACATAAGGTGTGCTCAGTAAACTTTTGCTGAATGTTTATGAAAGACTGTAAATGAAAGAGACTTTATAAAACAATCATCTATAGTTTGAACAACAATTAACTGAAGTAAAATTAGTTAACTTTCAGTTAACAAGAAATATCAACCCTATAGAAAACACTATTCCCCAAATTCACTGAGGTTTTTGTTCCAAAAAATTTCTTGGGGAAGATGGCAGCATAGCCAGTTGCATTGCTTGAATTCCTGTGTGTATGGACTAATTTTCTTGTGTGTCTGCGTGTAAGTGAGTGTGTTAGTGGCTGGTTGGCTGGGGACTTGGAAGCAAGTGACCAGGGTTCTTCTGGTGAAAGTGCTGGTGCTGCAGCTCTCTGCTTGGACTCTAGTGCTTCCCAGAGCACAGAAATTGAGTGCCATTTTCTGAACTCAACAAAGTTTTTCCCAGGAAGAGACTGCAAGAGTGGCTGCTATTCCAACTACCACAGCACCAGGCAGACACTGGCAGGAGTGCAGTGAGGGAGCCAGAGGCAGAGTTCTGAAGAAGCAGTGGAGAGAAGCCACCCTAAACCTGAACTCACTGCCACTTTCTTCGGTGCCAGACTAGGTTACAAGGCCCTGCCACTGGGACCTGAGATCCAGAGACTGTGGTAGTTGCTGGAGAGGGAACTATCTTTCCTGACTCCATTTGTGCAGGAACAGCAGTTTGTACAGAAACTGAGCAGCCACTCTAAAGCCTGGGCAGAGAAGCACTCCAGGGCACCTCCATGGAACAGCAGACCTGCGTCTTAAAACCAGAGGGTAATCTCTGCATTACTTTGGGACTGTTCTCCATGAACTCAGAGAGCATCACCTCCAGTGCACAAGCCCTGGTGGGTAACAGTGAATGTGGAGCCCCAGAAGATCTACCCCCTGAGCCAGCTGCTGGATGATAGATGCATACAGTAGATCTGACCATGAAGGAGGCTGGCGAGTGCCTAGCTGACTCTCCCCCCTGCTCCAAGCAATGAATGAAAGAGTTGAGGAGGGCAGGAAATAGGCTGGAGGTCCCATTACCCCACTGTGAAGTGGATGCCATGGGAACTGTGACCACACTGGGAGGGGAAGGAAGGGTGAGAGATCCAGGGAGATGCTGAGTCTAGTCACTCACCTCTCCCTACCATGGGTATGTGCTGGCTATCAAATGCAGGCAGCAGTGGGTAAAGATTCTAACATACCAAGTTTCAACAGCAAAGAGGAAACCTGCAATAAAAAATCTGCCGCCACAGTGCACCACAAGTCAGAGCTCTCCCCCATAGAGATATACTAAAGCTGAGATATCTCCACCAGTGGGTTCTTTGGTTTTTGGTTTGGTTTTTGGTTTGTTTTGTCTTTTATTATTATTTATTTGTTTGTCTCATTTGTTTGCTTTGTTTGTTTATTGATTGCTTTCCTCTTTTCTTTCCTCCTTCTTTTTCTCTCTCTTTTTATTTTATTTTTCTCTTTCCTATTCTTTCCCCCTTTTCTCTCCTTCTTCCCCCTCTTTTCTCTCTTATATCCCATCTTGGACTTAGGGGCAACACAAGCATATTCATTGTAAGGTCACATTGTGTGGAGACAGACGGTAAGTTCCAGCTGGTCCATTTACCACATAGCAAGCATTTTGACCCATCAGTAGACTTTGAATCTTTGCGGCCCCTCCCCCACATCTTAGTAAGTGCTCAAAATTGTAAGACATAGCACGATGCCCCATCCCCAGCCCTATTTCATAATTGAACAAACCTGGAGCCCTGGCTTGGGGAAAGATAGAAGGTAGAGCAAATATCAGAGATGATTGCTTCTCCATTTACCACTAAGCAATGGAATTAAAAAGAAAGATAAGAGAACTGCTACAAATGAAGAAAAACCAATGAAAATTCAGTGGCAGCCTTCAGAGCCCCAACAAAGAGTCAGTGCCTGAAAGAACAGTTATTGGAGTGCAAACAATGGCTGTCTCCAAGAATGATGGTAGTCATAAGGTACTTACAGAAATCAGAGACCCATTGCATAAAAATAAATAAAAATCAAGGCCTAAAACTAAATGAAATTGCAGTGGAGTTGGACAGACTCAGGAGAGAATATTTACAAATAACAGAAATGAAGAACTCTGTCCAAAAAGTAAATAACAGGCCAGGCTCAGTGGCTCAGCCTGTAATCCCAGTGCTTTGGGAGACCAAGGTTAGTGAATTGCCTGAGCCCGTGGGTTCGAGACCCACCTGGAAAACTTGGCGAGACCTCATCTCTACAATATATCAAAAAATTAGCTGGGCATGGTAGCACACGCCTGTAGTTTCAGCTACTTGGAAGGCTGAGGCGGAAGGATCGCCGGAGCCCAGCAGGTTGAGGCTGCAGTGGCCGGGAGCGGCCACTGTACTCCAGTCTGGGCGACAGAGTGAGACTCCAACTCAAAACCAAAACAAAACAAAACAAAACAAAACCCAAAAACCAAAAACCAAAAAAATAAAAAGTAAATAACAAACTGATAAGCATGGGAAGCGGAATTGACCAAGCAGAAGAAATAATTAACTACGGAATTAACCAATCTATTAAAAACATAAGAAAAAAATCAGAAGAAAAAAGAAACTCTCCAAGAGATGTGCAGTTTTATCAAGAAGCCAAACCCACATCTGATCAGAATAACTGAAGTAGAAAGAGAAATGGAAAACACCTTGGAACAAACATTCCATGAGGTCATTCAAAAAAACTTTCCTTGTCTGGCCAGAGAGATGACTATACAAACAAAAAAGCTTCAGAGAACCCTGCATCTTATAAGAAGACCAATCCCTAAACACATAGTAATTCGCCTAAACAAAGTATGTATAAGAGAATAAAATCCTAAAGGCAGCAAGGGAAAAAGACCAGACTGACTACTGGAGGAGACCAATCAGAATCACTGCAGACTTATCTGCAGAAGCACTACAGATCAGAAAGGATTATACTCCTATCTTTTTTTTTTTTTTTTTTTGAGTTGGAGTCTCACTCTGTCGCCCAGAATGGAGTGCAGTGGCTGCTTCCGGCCACCACAGCCTTGACCTGCTGGGCTCCGGCGATCCTTCCGCCTTAGCCTTCCGAGTAGCCGGAATTACAGGCGCGCGCTACTACGCCCAGCTGGGTTTTTTTTATTTATTGTAGAGATGAGGTTTCGCTGCCCAGGCGGGTATACTCCCATCTTTAATGCTTTCCAAAATAAACAATTTCAACCAAGAATTTCTTATCCACCCAACTAAGCTTCATCAGTGAGGAAGAATAAAAATCCTTTCCAGATAGCCAATCCCTAAGAGAACATACAGCTTCCAGACCAGCTATACAGGAGATGCTTAAAAATGTGCTGTGCACAGAAGAAGAAAAAAAGAAAGATCATATACTTCACAAGATCACAAATGAATGCAGAAATAGTAGAACACACAGCATACCCATAAAAATGATAACACACATATATTAACACAAAAGCTAAAAGAAAACAAAACAGTCTTATAAGAGCATTAAGACAGGGACAAACTCTTACATTTCAACAATCAACCTGAACATGAATAGACTAAACGCACCTCTGAAAACACAGAATGACAAACAGGGTTAAAAAAAAAAAAAGCATGACCAAACAATATGCTGCTTCGAGAAAACACATCATACTATGAAGGACACTCACAGACTCAAAGTTAAAGGATGGAAAACAAAATTTCAGATGAACTGAACACAAAAGAAGGCAGGAGTTGCCATCTTAATATAAGACAAAACAATCTTTAATCTATCAAAATTTTTAAAAGATACAGAAGGACACTAGATGATGATAAAAGGTTCAATCCATCAACAAGAAATATCCATCCTAAACGTATATGCACCCAACACAGGAGCAGCAGCTTTTATAAAGCAGCAACTAAATAAACCAAAAAAAGATATTGACTCTAACACTATCATAACTGGGGACTTAAATACCCCACTAACAACTCAAGATAGATCATCAAGTTACAAAATTAACAAGGAGATCCAGAACCTTAACTTGACTCTTGACCAAATGGACTTAATAGATACATACAGAACACTCCACCCAACAACCACAGAATATACATTCTACTCATCACCACATGGAATGTACTCCAAGATCAACCACATCCTCGGCCACAAATCAAGCATAAACAAATTTTGTAAGATCAAAATACTGCCATGCACCTTCTCAGACCACCATGTAAAATAAAATATCGACACCAACAAAACTCCCACCAAACTCACAAAGACATGGACGCTAAACAGCATGAGGCTGAAAACTTCTGCATCAACATAGAAATTGAAACAGAAATTAAAGGATAACTGGAAACAAAAGAAAATAAACACGAATCATACCAAAACCTCTGGGATGCCATGAAATCAGTACTAAAAGGGGAATTTATATCTCTATGAATACACATCAAGAAAATAGAAAGATCACAAGATAACGGCCTGACAAATCACCTAACGGGGCTGGAAAGATAGGAACACCAAAATCCTAACTTCAGCAAAAAGAATTCAGATCACAAGATTAAAAACTCAAATACAAGAAACAGAAAACAAAAATATCAGAGAAAAAAATCAATGCAGCAAAAAGCTGGTTATTTGAAAGTTTAAACAAGGTTGATGGACCCATAGCCAGATTGACCAAGAAAAAGTGAGGAAAAGCTCAAATAAATACAATCAAAAACAAAAGATCAAGTCACAACTGACCCCACAGAAATACATAAGATTATCAGAGATTGCTATGCACACCTGTATGGAAACAAACTTGAAAACCTAAATTAAGTGGAATACTTTCTGATATCACACAACCTCTCAAGGTTGAAACAAAAAGAAATTGAGACCCTAAGTAGACAACAACACCCCAAGAAATTGACTCTGCCATAAGAAAACTACCTACAAAAAAAAAAAAAAAAAAAAAAAAGAAAAAAGCTCTGGACCAGACAACTTCCCAGTGAAATTCTACAAAACATATAAGGCGGAGCAGATACCAATCTTATTGAAAATATTCCAGGCAACTGAGAAAGATGGAACTCTCCCCCAATAATTTTATGAAATTAACATCACACTGATACCAGTAAAAATCCAACAAAGAAAGAGAACTACAGACCAATATCCCTGATGAACATAGATGCAAAAATTTTCACCAAGATTCTAGCAAATCAGAATCAACAACATATCTCAAAAATCACCCACCATGACCAAGTAGGCTTCATCCTTGGGATGCAAGGCTGATTCAACATCCGCAAGACCATAAATGTAATTTAATACATCAACAGATGTAAAAACCAAGAACCACATGATTATATCATTAGACACAAAAGTTTTTTATAAAATCCAGCATCCCTTCTTGATAAAAACCCTTGAACACCTAGGCATAGAGGGAATATACCTCAAAATAGTAAGAGCCATCTACGATAAACCCATAGCAGATATATTACTAAATGGACAGAAACTGGAAGCATGTCTCCTGAAAACTGGAGAAAGACAAGGTTGCCCACTCTTACCCCTCCTATTCAACATAGTGTTGGAAGTCCTAGCTAAAGCAGTCAGACAAGAGAAGAAAATCAGGGGTATATAAATATGAAAAATAGTTATGTGAAATGTAATTGTACACCTAACCCTTAACGGTACCCCACAAAACCATAATAAAAAATATTGATTAAAAAAAAGAAAAATAGTTATGTTATCTTTCTTTGTTGTCAACAGAATTCTATACCTTAAAAACCCAAGAGAATCTGTCAAAAACTTCCCTGCACTGATAAAGGACTTTGGCAAATTCTCAGCATACAAAATAAAAATGCAAAAGTCAGTCACATTCTTATACACCAACAACAAAAAGGCAGAGAGCCAAATAAAAAGTACAATCCCATTCACAATTGCCACACACAAAATAGAAATACCTCGGCATTTTTCTTACTGGAGAAGTCAAAGACCTTTACAACAAAAACCACAAAACACTGCTCAAATAAATCAAAGAAGAAACAGATGGAAAAATATTCCATGTTCACGAATTTGAGGAATCAACATTGTTAAGATATCCATCCTACCAAAGGCAATCTATAGATTCAATGCAATACCCATTAAATTACCATCGTCATTCTTCTCAGACTTGGAAACAACAATACAGACATTCATATGGAATGATAAATGACCATGAATAGCCAAAAAAATCCTTAACAATAGAAACAAAGAGGGTAGTATTACACTTCCAGACTTTAAGTTATACTAAAAGGCTACAATAATAATCAAAACAACCTGATATTGGTACTGGAACAGGCATATAGACCAACAGAACAGGATAGAGATTCTGGAAGAAAAATCTCAATTCCTCAACCAACTCACCTTTGACAAAGTCTCCACCAACAACTACTGGGGAGAGGAGAACCTATTCAGTAAATGGTGCTGGGGAAACTGGCTGACTACATGCAGAAGATTGAAACAGGACCCCCACCTATCGCTATACACAAAAATCAACTCTAAATGGATCAAAGACCTAAACATAAACCCTCAATCTATAAGAATCTTAGAAAATGCAAGAGACACCCTTATGGAAATTGGAATGGGTGACCACTTCCTGATTACAAACTCAAATCCCATGCCATAAGAGATAAGATAGACAAGTGGGACCTCATCAAACTGCAAAGCTTCTGCAAAGCAAAAGAAACTATCAAGGGAGTGGGAAGACAGCCCACAGAATGGGAAAAAATATTTGCCAATTGTATATCTGATAAAGGCCTAGCCTCCAGGATTTACAAGGAACTCAAGCATGTAGAAAGGAGAAACACAAACAGCCCTATTAAAAAGTGATCAAATGGTATGAATAGACATTCCTTAAAAGGAGACATACGGGCAGCCAACAAATACATGAAAAATGCTCAGCCTCACTAATCATCAAAGAAATGTAAATTAAAACTGTGCTGAGATACCACCTAACTCCAGTCAGGTTGGTCATCACCAATAACTCTAAAAACAGCAGATGCTGAAGAGGATGCAGGGAAAAGAATACTTCTACACTGCTGGTCAGAGTGTAAACTAGTACAAACTCTGTGGAAAACAGTGTGGAAGTTGACTTTCCATGTGATCCAGCAATCTCCCTTCTGAGAATTTACCCAGAAGACCTCAAATCACTCTATTAAAAAGATACCTGCACACTCATGTTTACTGCAGCATTATTCACAATAGCAAAAACATGGAACCGAGCGTGCTGTCCATCAAAAGAGGACTGGATAAAAAAAGTGTGGTACATATATATGAGGGAATATTGCACAGTCATAAAGAAGTACAAAATTATGGACTTTACAGCAACTTGGTTGGATTTAGAGTCTATAATAGTGATATATCACAAAAGAAAAAAAACAACAACTGTGAACCACATATTCTCACTCACAAGGGGACCCTGAATATTTATCATAATATAGGCCTTAAAAACCTTGCATATTTCTAGTGTTATTCTTTTAGATGCCACTCATCATGTACAGAAGCTTAGGCTTGGTTATTGCATGATGATAGTCCACAACAAGAAGAGAGAGGACATGTGATAGAAAACTGAGTTACAAGGTCCAACACCTAAGTTCACAAACTCATCCTAGAAAAAGTGCTACATACCTTATTGCTCAATATCACTATGCCACCTTTGAAGTACTCCCCTTGGGGAACTATGCATCAATGCCAGCACCTAGTCCACCCATCAAAGCAGTTTTGGAACTCTTTTTTCTGGAATGGCCATCAGAGCAGTCATTGTATTACCTTTGATATCCTGGATGCCATCAAAATGCCTTCCTTTCAACATTTTTTTAATCTTTGGGTTTAAAAAAAGTCATTAGGGGCTAGATAAGGTGAGTATGGAGGGTGTTCCAATACAGTTTTTTGTTTACTATCTAAAAACTCCCTCACAGACTGTGCTGTGTAAGTTGGTGCAGTGTAGTGATGCAACAACTCCTTTGGTACCATTTTTGCACACATTTTTCTCACGTCAAGATTTTCAGTTAAAAGTTTCCCATTTATTATCAATGTTTATTTGGTCTGCTATGCTTCTCACAGTCAGTTGATAATTTTGATGCACAATTGGATGAAGTTTTGCAATGTTTTCTTCAGTTCTGCTCGTTACTGGTCATCCTGACCTCTCTTCATCAGTGATGTTTTCTCTCCCCTCAGAAAAACATTTAACCCACTTGTACACTGTTGTTTTCTTCATGGATTATCCCCATAAACTTGGACTAACATGTCCCTGATTTCACTTCTACTCTTGCCAAGTTTAACAAGAAAGTTAATGTTTGTTTGTTGCTCTAACTCAAACTCCCACATTCTCATAATGACAGCTCTGATGGCCATTACAGAAAAAGAGTTCCAAAATTACTTTGACAGGTGGACAAGACACTGGTGTTTGTTCATAGCTTCCCAAGGGGAATACTCTGAAAGTGACTGTAGTGATATTTAGCAATGTGATGTGTAGCACTTTTTCTAGGAAGAGGTCATGAACTTAATTATTAGACCCCATACCTTACATCACAGTCAACACTATGCACCAAGCTATAAGTGAGAGCATTTTGGGTTCTCTAACACCAACTGAACCACCACACCAATATCCCAAGAAACTAGTTCCAGTCTTTATGCCACCCCAGCGAAGGCCCTAGAGACCATGGAGCATAGGCAATCTGTTCCCGCAGAATCCTTCCCAGATGCACTTAATTATTATTTTTTTGTTTATTTATCTTTCAATGAAGTGAAAAATTATTTTCCAAAGAAAAGTATAAAAAGTCTTTCAATATTCCTTTGAAATTCCAGAACTCCAGAGCACACGAAGTTCCTCTGTCCACTACTTCAGTTGTCTGCTCCTGTTTAAAATAGTTGGCATACTCTCAAGATCCTTTTATGTTTTCAACAGTATAAACATAAAGCTGCCTGCAATTCTTAAGAGGTTCAAGCTGAAATTTCCAAGCATACTAGTAGAATTTTTAGAGTCAAGGAGCAATAAAATTGAACCTTCTCAGATGTCCAGTGTTGATTGTTCATCCCGGAGGAGAGAGAAAGGGGAGAAATTTATACTTTTGTGCTATACTAATTTAATCAGTGTTGTTAAAACAGTGATACATTTCCGTGGCTTGGGAGTTTTTGAGAGAGACCCCTTGTGATAACACGTTCTTTATCCCCTTCTCACAGGACATTAAAATCTCACTTGGTTGAGATTTGACTTTAAAGGGTTATCTAAAGTCAGCTTTCCCCAGTTTCGTAGAAAGGGAGCTGGCCCCTTCTGTAAGCGATTGCAGTTAGCTCCCACAGTTGATTTTGAGATATATTCAAGGGATATTGGCTGATCCTGTTTTAATATAACAGGAATCTGAAAATCAAATGTATTTAAGAAATTGCATTCCTATCTCATTTTGTAGAAAAGAGTGAGAGAGGAAACAGGTCAGAGAATGGTGCCAGGAAGTCAAATGGCTCAGTGATGAAGTCCCACAAAGATTAGGAACCAATGGTCCAGATAATTTCCACTTCTTTTAAACTATACATTTATTTTTGAGAATCTGCAAAGTACACCTTGGCTACTTGGTTGGGATTAAATTGGATCAAGACATGTAAAAAGCTGCTCAGAGTCTTAGAGAGATTACTATGCTGTAAGGAGATTTACTTTATTGATCCTATTTTATTACTTTGAAAATGGAAAAACCATGCTTTTGTCAATCATGTGAAACAGGAAAGCAAGTCCAAATAGTTGCTTTAGTCTGCCCAGAGTAAGAGAAAATAATCCACAGCAAAAATGAAAATGGAAAATAACTTTTTAAGTGACTCTTATTACCAGTTAGAAATGTATTTTTGTTATTTTTCCCCAAAAGGAGAAAGACTGTTATATTGATTATATGAAAAAATACAAATTTTATTCTAAATAAATATAAATTTGTTAAACTAAATAGAATGACTTGTACATAGCTATCTAGAATTTATTATTCAAACAGTACTGCATAAGCCTAAACTAAAAAACTGTTTTTCAATACATAAAATGATATTTTTGCCATTCTTTAGGTATTATTGAACATTTATTCTTTAGTTTGCATGTATTTTCTGAATTTTAATAGTATTGTGAAACTTAAAACAATATTTTCTATACCACCTCTCCAGCTGTTTAGGTACTATCATAATATAATTTTTAGTTTGGAAATGCTTTTGGATATATTTTTGCTTTATCTGGTAGAAGAGAAAATGCTCCTTTATGTAAAAATACATTTTGCTAAAAGGTTTATTGGAGGATGCTGTTAAGGATGTGTTAATGTGATTACTAGGGCTAATTTTCTATAAGAAGTTTTGAAAATAACATGTAGCTTGGCTATTTTATTCTTATTATAAATTAGAACAAGTTTATGGAAGAAAAATTGGAAAATTCAGAAAAGTAGAAAAAAATTACAGAGACACACATGCTTCTTCCTTTCCTCAGAGGATGTAAATCCTCTCTCTCTCTCTCTCTCTATATATATATATATACATATGTATTATATCATATGTATTATATATATTATATTATATATAATAGATGTGGATACCTATATATGTTAAAATTGAGCCACCAAGCCGGGCTCAGTGGCTCAGCCTGTAATCCGCGCTTTGGGAGGCTGAAGTGCGTGGATTGCCTGAGCCCGTGGGTTCGAGACCCACCGGGCAACTTGGTGAGACCTCATCTCTAAAATAAATCAAAAATTAGCAGGGCATGGTAGCGTGCGCCTGTAGTTCCAGCTACTTGGAAGGCTGAGGCGGAAGGATCACCAGAGCCCAGCAGGTCGAGGCTGCAGTGGCCAGGAGTGGCCACTGCACTCAGTCTGGGTGACAGAGTGAGACTCCAGCTCAAAAAAAAAAAAAATATTGAGCCACCCAAGATGTAGAGTGTTTAAAGTCTATATGCTTACTCAATATATGTAAATAGTTCAAGACATTATTTTTTAATTTCATATTTAGTGACTACATATATTTCCATTTCGTGCAGTGGACTATTATATTTTTAACCAATCTACTTTTGTCAAACCTTTAGGTTGTTTTGTATTTTTGTTGTAATTTACACCAAGATGAGTGGTCCTTGTATATACATTTTCTTGCACATTTTTTGTTGTTTTCATGGGATAAATTCCTGAAAGGAGATTTGAGTCCATTAGTATGAATCAGAAAAATAATCTGTTTTACCATGTAAACTTTAAAAAATAATCTCAAAGTAAACAGAGTATAGAAAAATTATGTACTTTCTTTAATTAAAAGCCATGCTAAGTTCTATGGCATTTGGGGGAGGTGAGAGGGCTTTTAGGCAGAAGGAAATGTCATAGTCTATGTTCAGAGGCATGAAGCAACAAGAAATTATCAGTAATATCAGTCTGATGCTTGAGTGCCAAGAGATAGTGATGCGAAAGGCAGGGCTAAGTGAACAAGTGACTCAGGTGTCAGGCACAGACTTTAGTCTTATTCTGCAGAAGATGAGGAACCACCCAAGGTGCTTAAGTATTAGCGCAATAGGACTGTCTTTTAATCTGAGAATGGTAGGTAGGCAAGTTGAAGGAGCATGCTTAGATGCAGAAGGAATAGGCAGGAGCTGATAACAGTAGTTCTGGGCCTGATCTAGAACAGTTGGAATGGAAATAGAGAGAAGAACACAATTCATGAGTTTGAACTGAAAGACCTAGAGTTAAATTGTGTGAAGTGGCCTCCATGGTGGGATTAGATGTCAAAAGATTTAATAGATACGTGCCTGCAGGGACTAGGGGGTGAAGGAGGAGAGGTAGGTAGACCAGGGTGAAATTCTGTGAAAGAAAAGTAAAAAAGGAAGGCTAGGGCAGGAAGAGCATAGGTCTAAGGAAGTTCCAGCCATGCTGGTGAGAAGTCCCTGAGCAAATGTTACTGCTTGGAAGAGCCCCACATCGGGCAGTAACAAACTGGCACTAACTTTTTCACCAGACTCAGTCACTGGCTGGGAGCCTCCTTGGGGAAACCTGGCCTTCATACAAAGACAGTGGTGGATCCCATGGGGTGACAGCGGGGCTCAGTCAACAATGCTCCCTCCCATGGTAGGATCTCTCAAAGGACATCTTAGCCTCACACATCCATAGCACCACAACTATTACCTGCTTTCTGGCTTGAATGATGCATGAAAACTACTAGTTGTAAAATCAATCTTAGATGTAAGACTTAATTTCCAAAAGTATAATTAAGGTGGAAAAACTATTTGGGAGGGATTAAACATAGTGTTACAGAAAAATAAAAGACATCTAAATCAGGCAGAACTCTTTTGCTTTCTAACTCTATCAATTTATAACTGTGGGACTTTGAAGGAATGAGTAAATTCTCTTATTCTCAATTCAGAGGTTTTTTTTTAAATTCATAAAGTGGGAATTAGGAATACATACCTCACATAGATTTTTTAAAAAGACTATTTGAGATCTTAGATATATGTCATTGCATGTCACATGGTAGACATTCAGTGGTTATTAGTTTCCTATTAAGTGGCAGACGATTGGCTTGTAATCATCAGACTTGTGACAGATCCAGAAGGCTAGATATAAAGCATTTTTCTTTTTAGTTTGTTTAATACAAAAACTTTTTCACTTCTGGATCTTATAGAGAAATGATTCATTTGTCTTCCTAGCATGGCCATCTATATTCTGGGTTTCACACAATTAAAAGATAATACAGGGGGTGAGGGCTAGGCAAGATGGTGACAGGACAAGTTGAACTGTGACAATCTCCACAAAAGGTGATTCCTGAAGGTGGGTCCATGTGCCCCTGCAGCTGCTGCCTCCGCAGGGGGTGGCTGCTACAGCCAGTCCCACACAGCAAACTGCCACTACCACACTATGGCCTCTGTAAGGGATTACTGCTTTGATTGCTACCAGGTACTGAGCAGCTGCCACCACTGTGGCTCTTGGCTCTGGCCCAGGGATTCCCAGCTCCCTCCTTCACCCCAAGCCACCCACGGCACACCAAACTACAGAACCCAGCTGTCTTGCTGGTTCCCAGTGCCAGATGCTGGACACACAACCATAGCCAGTCTTGGTGGATCAACTGGGGCCCCAGATGAGTGGAGAGAGGATAGGGGAGAGTCAAGAGAAGTCCATGTCTGGTGAGAAGCCATCCATCGCAGTCATTTTCCAAGTAGAGATTTGCATTGCCCCACCCATTTCCTCACAGCCTCCACCTTGTTGCCTAAGGCAACCTCACCAAACCACGAGACAGAAGCCCCTCCCCTACACTGAGTCAGACACAGACAACTCAGTTCTGTGTGGCAGACCTCTCAGGCAGAAAGCCAAGGGAACTGACCCAAGCTATGAGTAACCCTACCTGCCTGCAAAGGGGAGGGGCTAGAGATCAGAGCTGAAGAGACTTTAGACGTCTTCAGGAAAGACCTCAGAACTAGTCTGGTTTCTTCTTTTGATTTTTTATTTTATTGTTTTGATTGTTTGTTTTATTCACTTTTGTTTGCTTTTTGATTTAGACTACCTGTTTGTGTTGGGGAAAAATACATCAAAAGGCATGTTATTGGACCGTCTTTGTGTGATTTCCAGTATGCTTTAGGGAATTTTGTTTGTTTGTTTTTTACTCTTTTCTGGCTTTGTGACTCTTTTTATTCGTTAGTTGGCATGTATGTCTGTTTTCCCTCTTACTCTTCTCTCTCTCCAACTTCCTCTTGACTCCCCCTTCTTCCATTATTTTCCTTTTTCTTACCTCTTTTTGTTCCAGGGACAAAACGTAAACCCCCACTGCATGGACAGATTGTAAGACAGTGGGAAGTGGGTTCCAGGGTTCCCATACACCTGTCAGTGGATACTGGGATCTGCAGATAGATTCTGAATCACAGCTTCCCCCTCAATTAAATCTCAAAACTGCAAAAAGTACAGCCCCCAACCCACAGTCCAACCTCAGAAGTGAACAAAGCCAGAGGATCCTCATAAGGAAGAACAGGAGATTGAGTAAAAAGAAGTAAAAGCAATCCTACCTTCCCTGAAAAACAGAATTGAAAAGGGGGAGAGAAAAATCTACACAAATGAAGAAAAACCAAAAAAAAAAAAAAAAAAAAATGAGTCTCTCACAGACCCCTGGGAGGTCAGACACTGAGAAAACAGACTTTGGAATGCAAGCAATGAAGAGCCCCCAGAATGATTGGTCTCAAGCTATAAACCTAGATATCAAGACATTAATAGAGAGATTAAAAAGAATTGAGAAGAAACAAGGGGAAAATAGGAAGGAGTTGATAACTGAGATAACAGTAGTAAGGAATACTGTGAATGAAATAAATCATAAGCTGGGCTCGGTGGCTTAGCCTGTAATCCCACACCTTTGGGAGGCTGAGGTGAGTGAATTGCCTGAGCCCGCGGGTCTGAGACCCGCCTGGGCAGTGAGACCTCATCTCTACAATAAATCAAAAAATCAACCAGGCGTGGTAGCGCACGCCCATAATTCCGGATACTTGGAAGGTTGAGGCGGAAGGATCACCGGAGCCCTGCAGATCGAGGCTGCGGTGGCTGGGAGCAGCCACTGCACTCCAGTCTGGGTGACAGAGTGAGACTCCAACTCAAAAAAAAAAGAGAAAGAAATAACAAACTGATAAGCATGGAAAGCAGAATTAGCCAAGCAGAAGAAAGAATCTCAGAGCTTGAGGACCAAAATATAGAACCAACCCAAACGGTCAAAAACATAGAAAAAATGCTTAAAAAGACAGAACAAAACCTTCAAGAGATGAGCAATTACTTCAAGAGACCAAATCTAAGAGTAACTGGACTTCCTGAGGCAGAAAGAGAGACAGAGACCGCCCTCGAACAAACATTCCATGAAATTATTCAAGAAAACTTCCCTCGTCTCATCAGTGATGTGAAAATTAAAACACAAGAGCTTCAGAGAACCCCCGCAAGGCAACAAACGAGAAGACCAACTCCCAGACACATAATAATTCACCTAAACAAATAGGTACAAAAGAAAAAATCCTAAAGGCAGCAAGAGAAAAAGGTCATGGAAGACCAATTAGAATAGCAGCAGGTTTAATCTACAGAAACCCTTCAGGCTAGTTGAGCTTGGAATCCTATCTTCAAAGTTCTAAAAGATAAACAATTTCAATCAAGAATAACCTACCAGCCAAGCTAAGCTTCATTAGTGAGGGAGAATTAAAATCTTTCCTAGATATCCAATTCCTAAGAACTTACACTGCCTCCAGACCACCTCTACAAGAAACACTTAAGAAAGTATTGAACACAGAAGAAAAGGGAAAAAGAACAGCAACGTTCTTCACAAGAGTACAGGCAAAAGATTAAAAACACACATGAACCAACTCCAAAACCAAAAGAAAGACAACACACAAACAAGAAGAACAACAACAACTCTGTAAGAACATTATGATAGGGATCAACTCTCACATTTCAATAATTAGCTTGAATGTGAATGGACTAAATGCACTACTGAAAAGACATAGAATGGAAAAATAGATAAAATATCACGAGGTAACAATTTATTGCCTTCAAGAGATTCACCTCATTAGAAAGGACACTCACAGACTCAAAGTAAGAGGATGGGAAACAAATTTTCAGATGAACAGGACACAAAAGAAAGGAGGAGTCGTGATCTTAATCTCAGACAAAATACCCTTTAAGCTATCAAAAATTTTAAAAGATACAGAAGACCACACATAATGATAAAAGGTTCAATCCATCAACAAGAAATATCCATCCTAAACATATATGCACACAACATAGGAGCACCAACTTTCAAAAAGCAGCTTTTAGGTAAACTGAAAAAAGATATCAACTCCAACACCATCATAGCTGGGGACTTCAATACCCACAACCCTAGACAGATCATCAGGACAAAAAATCAGCAACAAGATCCGAAACCTCAATGTGACTCCTGACCAAATGGACTTAATTGATACCTACAGAACACTCCATCCAACGACCACAGAATATACATTCTACTCATCACCGCATGGAACATACTCTAAGATCGACCACATAGTTGGCCATAAATCAAGCATAAGCAAATTTTAAAAGATCGAAATTTTGCCATGCACCTTCTTGGATCACAGAGGAATAAAAATAAACATCAACACCAACAAGTTTCCCCCAAAACCCACAAAGGCATGGACACTAAACAGCATGATGCTAGACAACTCCTGGGTCAATGATAAAATCAAAACAGAGATTAAAAGATACCTGGAAACAAATGAAAATGAAGAAACATCTTACCAAATCTCTGGGATGTCATGAAAACTGTAGTAAGAAGGGAATTCATACCTCTACAAACACATATGAAGAAAATGGAAAGATCCCAAATTAACAGCCTAACAAGTCACCAAGGAAGCTGGAAAAGCAAGACCACAAAAACCCTAATGTCAGCAGAAGAATCCAGATTACCAAAATAAAAGCCCAAATCCAGGACATAGAAGACCAAAAGATAATACAAAAAATCAACGGTACAAAAAGCTGGTTCTTTGAAAGGATAAATAAAATTGATGGTCCCTTAGCTAGACTGACCAAGAAAAAGAGAGGAAAAATCCCAAATAAACATAAACAGAAACAGAAAAGATGAAGTCACATCTGACCCTGAAGAAATACAAAAGATCATTAGAGACTACTATGCACACTTGTATGGAAAAAAACTTGAAAACATTAAGGAAATGGAGAACTTTCTGACGTCATACAACCTGCCTAGGTTGGAACAAGAAGAAATTGAGACCCTAACAAGCAAGGAAATTTACTATGCCATAAGAAAGCCACCTATAAAAAATAGTCCTGAACCGGATGCTTTCCAGCAGAATTCTCTAAGACATATAAGAAGGAACTGATACGAATCCTGCTGAAAGTATTTTGGATGATTGAGAAAGATGGAACTCTCCCCAAATCATTTTATGAAGCTAACATCACATTGATACCCAAGCCAGATAAAGACCCAACAAAGAAAGAGAACTACAGGCCAATATCTTTGATGAATGTAGATACTGAAATTCTCAACAAGATCCTAGCAAACCAGATTCAACAACACATCTCAAAAATCATCCATCATGACCGGTAGGCTTTATCCCTGGGATTCAAGTCTGATTCAACATTCATAAGACCATAAACGTAATTACATCAACAGACATCACAACAAAAACTACATGATTATATCATTAGATGCAGAAAAAGCTTTGATAAAATCCAGCACCCCTTCTTGATAAAAACCCTTGACCATCTAGGCATACGTGCAACATACCTCAAAATAGTAAAAGCCATCTATGAGAAACCTACAACCAGCATACTCCTAAACAGACAAAAAAGAAACCATTTCCCCTGAAAACTAGAACACGACAAGGATGCCCACTCTCACCCCTCTTGTTCAATATAGTTTTGGAAGTCCTGGTTAGAGCAATCAGAAAAGAGAAGGTGATCAGGGTATCCAGATAGGAAAAGAGGAAGTCAAGTTATCTCTTTTGCAGATGACATAATTGTATACCTTGAAAACCCAAGAATTTGCCAAAAACCACCTGGCACTGATAAAGGACTTTGGCAAAGTCTCAGGGTATAAAATAAATGTGTACAAGACAATCACATTTCTTTACACCAACAATAAACAAACAGAAACTCAAATAAAAAGCACAATCCCATTCACAATAGCCACCAAAAAAAAGAAAGAAAGAAAGAAAGAAAGAAATATCTTGGCATCTTCCTAACCAGAGAATTGAAAGACTTTCACAATGAAAACTACAAAACACTGCTCAAAGAAATCAAAGATGACACAAACAAGTGGAAAAATATCCCATGCTTATGGATTGGAAGAATCAACATTGTTAAGATGTCCATCTTACCTAAGTCAATCTACAGATTTAATGCAATACCCATAAAATTACCAGCAACATTCTTCTCAGATCTAGAAAAAACAATACAGGAATTCATATGGAAACACAAATGATCAAGAATAGCCAGAACAATACTTAGCAAAAAACAAAAAACAAAAAACAAAAACAAAAACAAAGCAGGAGATATCACACTACCAGACTTTAAACTTTACCATAAAGCTACAATAATCAAAACAGCCTGGTATTGGTACAAGAACAGACATATAGACCAATGGAATAGAATTGAGATTCCAGAAGCAAGACGTCAATTTCTCAACCAACTCATCTTTGACAAAGCCTCCACTACCCACCACTGGGGAGAGGAGAACCTATTCAGTAAATGGTGCTGGGAAAATTAGCTGACCACATGCAGAAGATTCAAACAGGACCCCTATTTATCCCCCAAACACAAAAATTAACTCTAAATGGATCAGAGACCTAAATGTAAAACCTCAAACCATAAGAACTTTAGAAAATGCAGGACACACCCTTTTGAATGTTAATACTGGCATCCGATACCTGAGCAAAACCCGAAATGCACAGGCCGTAAGAGATAAGATAGACAAGTGGGACCTCATTAATCTGACAAGCTTCTGCAAAGCAAAAGAAGCCATCAAGAGAGCAGGGAGACAGCCCACAGACTGGGAAAAAATATTTGCCAACTCCTTTGTCTGACAAAGGCCTATCATCAAGGTTCTACAAGGAACTCAAATGTGCTGAAAAGAAAAAAACAACCCCATTACAAAGTGAGCAAAATATATGAACAGACACGTCTCAAAAGAAGACATATGAGCAGCCAACAGACACATAAAAAAATGTTCAGCCTCACTAGTCACCAAAGAAATGCACATTAAAACTACACTGAGATACTACCTAATCGAGTCAGAATGGCCATCATCAATAACTCAAAAAATAGCAGATGCTGGAGAGAATGCGGCAAAAAGGGAGCACCTCTACACTGTTGATGGAAATGTAAACTAGCACAGCCTCTGTGAAAATCAGTGTGGCAATTCCTAAAAGTTCTAAAAATCACCTGGGATCGGTGGCTCAGCCTGTAATCCCGCGCCTTTGGGAGGCTGAGGTGAGTGGATTGCCTGAGTCCGTGGGTTTGAGACCCGCCTGGGCAGAGAGACCTCATCTCTACAATAAATCAAAAAATCAGCCGGGTGTGGTAGCGCATGCCTGTAATTCCGGCTACTTGGAAGGCTGAGGAGGAAGGATCACAGGAGCCCACCGCACTCCAGTCTGGGCGACTGAGTGAGACTCCAACTCAAAAAAAAAAAAAAAAAGTTCTATAAATCAACCTTCCAGATAATCCTGCAATCCCCCTACTGGGAATATACCCTGAAGAACTCAAATCACTCTATAAAAAATTTACCTGCACATGTGTGTTTATCGCAGCATTGTGCAAAATAGCAAGATCATGGAACCAACCATGCTGTCCATCAAAAGAGGACTGGATTTTAAAAATGTGGTACATATACACGATGGAATACTACGCAGCCATAAAAAAGAACAAAATCATGAATTCACAGCAGCCTGGATGGAATTAGAGTTTATAATACTGAGTGATCTGTCACAGAAACAAAGATCTGAGTATCACATGTTCTCACTCATAAGTGGACCTTGAACAACTACCATAATACTATAAGAAAAGGATGACAGTGGTGGGAAACTACGGGGGTGGGGACAGGGAGGTGGGATTAATGGTAGTCAATATCTGTCTGGAGAAGAGGGGGCACACCTCATTAGCAAGGGTACCTGCACAATGAATATTTGTATACCTAACCCTTAACTGTACCCCACAATTTTAAAATAAAAAATATATGAAAAAAAAAAGTCACTAGTCTGAACTGAAAAAAAAAAAGATAATACCTTAGGGGCTAAGAAGATGCTAGTCAGAAAAGCCAATGGAAAATGTTTATATTGCCAAAATGGCTAGAAGGACTGGGATAATCTTTAGACACTGCAATTCCAAATTAATAAAGTCTGGGTGCAACTATTCTGCATTGTTTTAGTAAAAAACAAGATTTTTATAAATTATAATTTTTAACTGATAAGAATGATAGTAAAGTTATTGTAAGTTCAAGTTTTCATTTTTCCTATGTTATTCATATCAGAGATTGTGTGATAGTAGGTCCCAGGCACTGACATTTTTATAAAGCTCCCAAGTGATTCTATTGTGCATTTTTAATAGTTTTTTTTGTGTGTGTGTGCTTTTTATTGTGGTTTTGAGAACCCTTTAATTTGATCGGTAATATTGCCTTCTTAAACAGCTTCAGAGTCACAGTTAAATATTTAAGTTTATTTGTTTAAATTTGAAGTTATCCCTTGGTGTTCACTCTAGAAACTTCACTTTTGTCTGCCATCATCACCCTAGGCAGAAATTTAGCAATACGTAAAGTGATGATTCTTTATATTAAAAAATGGGGAAGTTTGCATTATTTTATATTTATTTCTGCTTTCTAGACAAGATAGTATTATTTCTATTTATTCATAAAATACATTTTTATATTATTGATACAAACTTTTATTTTACACATTTATGGGGTACACGTGAGTGGTACATGCATAGAATGTGTAATAGTCAAGTTAAGGTATTTGGGGTATCTGTCATTTGGAGTATTTACCACTTCCACTTGTTGGCATCATTTCAAGTTCCCTCTTCCTATTTCAAGACTATGAAATATTCAAAATATTATTACAAAGTATAATCACCTTATTCTGTTATCAGACATTGGAACTTATTTCTTCTTAAAGCTGTATGTGTGTACCAATTAACCAAATTGTCATCAACCAGTATCTATCATTCTATTCTCTGTCTACATGTGATCAAGATTTTTATCTCCCACATATCAGTGAGAGCATGCAGTGTTTTTTCTTTCCGTGTTTGGCTTATTTTACTTTGCATAATGACTTCCAGTCCCATTCATGTTGCTGCAAATAATATGATTTACTTTTTTTTATTGCCAAATAGTATTCCATTTTGCATATATACCACCTTTTCTTTATCCACTTATTTGCTAATGGACACAGGATGATTCTGTATCTTTGTTATTTTGGCTGTGATAAACATGTAAGTTCAGGTATCCCTCTGATATACCAATCATTTTTCATTTGGATAAATATCTAGAGGTGGGATTGCTAAATCATATGGTAGTTCTCTTTTTAGCTTTTTGTATAATCTCCATACTGTCTTCCATAGTGGTTGTACATTCCTACCAACAGTGTATAAGGGTTTTCTTTTACATTCCTACCGACAGTGTATAAGAGTTTTCTTTTATCCACATTCACGCCAGTATCTGTTAGTTTTTGTCTTTTAGTTATATCCATTTTAACTGGGGTGAGATGATATTTTATTGGGTTTTTGATTTGCATTTCCCTGATTAGTAATATCGAGCATTTTTTCATGTATCTGTTGGCCATTTGTATATCTTCTTTTGAGAAATGTCTACTTATGTTCTTTGCCCAGTTTTAATAGGATTATTCTATTTTTTGCTGTTGAGTTATTTGAGTTTCTTGTGTATTCCGGGTATCGAGCCTCTGTTGGATAAGTAATTTCCAAACATTTTCTTCCACTCAAGACATTGTCTCTTCATTCTGTTGATTGTTTCTTTCATTGTGCAGAAACTCTTTAGTTTAATATAGTTCCATTTGTCTATTTTGTTTTTGTTGGTTGTGCTTTTCAGGTCTTAGCCATACAATCTTTGTCTAAACTAACATCCTAAAGAGATGCTTTTCTAGTTTTCTCCTAGTAGTTTTATAATTTCAGATCATGTACTTAAGTCTTTAATTTATCCTTTGTTGACTTTTGTGTATGATGAGAGATAGGGGTACAGGTTCATTTTCTGCATATTGTTAACCAGTCTTCCGAGGACCATTTATTGAAGAGGGTGTCCTTTCTCCATCATGTGTCCTTGGTGGCTTTGTCAAAGATCAGTTGGCAGTAAATATATGGATTCATTTCTGGGTTCTCTGTTCTGTTTCACTGAGCTATATATCTTCTTTTATACCTATACCATGCTGTTTCAGTTACTATAACCTTGTAATATATTTAAAAATCAGATAGTATAATGAATCCAGCTTTGTTCTTTTTGCTCAGAATTCCTTTGGCTATTTAGGATTTTTTTTTGTTTGTTTGTTTCCATACACATTTTAGGATTTTTTTTACTTTTGTAAAAAATGACATTGGCATTTTGATGAGAATTGCATTGAACCTGTAAAATATTTAAGACATGCCAAGAATTATTGAGAAAGACAATGTAGACACTGCAATTTAGAACTACCATTTTTGCCTTGTTTTCTTTATATCACTTTTTAGTTTTGCTTTTTAACAACTTTATTGAGTTATGGTTGGCATATATTGCATATAACAGTATACAATTTGCTAAGTTTTGAGATACATATACTCTCATGAAACCATCACCACAATCAAGATAATAAACATTTCCATCACTCACATCCATCACTTTTAAAGAAGCAAAATGTTTCTGATACAATTGAAGCCCCAACACTGTGTTCTCATCTATCCCTTCTTAGAGGTAATAGCTACTCTTCTTGTGCATTTGCCCTTTGTCTTAAAGAAATGTATTATGCATCCACAGGTAACATGCAGTAATATTGCCTAATATCTTGCCCTGTAATATTACATAAATGACATCCTACTAAAATCATATATTTTTATTTTGCTTTGTTCCACTCCAACAAAATGTTTTCGATATATCCATGCTTATTGATTAAATTCATAGTATTCTATTTTCCTAAAAAATTAAAAAAATATATTTTTTTCTTCAAAATTGAAGTCCAAAATCAAAATCCAGAATTTAAATCCAAAGCCAGCTTGTTACATTATATCATGACTGCCTTCTAAGGTCATAGAAAAATATGTTTCAAACCCATTGATTGTTAATAGTAGTTTATTTATATGGTAGAAATATAGGTGATTTTATATTTTATTCTCTAAACTTCACTCTCCAAATTCACCATAATGAATATATATATATAATTTTATAATAAAAATATTCAGTCGAATAATTGGAGTCTTTCAATGTCAAACTACATGATTAAGAAGCTTACAGGCCAAAATGAGCATGGAAAAATTATCCTAAAAGTGTGCATAAGCAGCTGAGACAAAGTATGAGTTGAGGACAGTGTTAAGTAGGCAAAGATTTTCTTACTATTTGTAAGTTGTGATGGATATGTCAAGAAATGGAACTTATTAGTTATTTTTCAATGAGACTCTTTCAAATAGAGTTGAAGAAATCCTATTAGATTCATGGTGATCTACTAATAGATTAAGATATACTGTGTCATTTTTCTCTAGGAGGATAATTGCATTTATTCATTCCATGAATGAAAGGGCTTATTCCATTCACAAGGAACTCTAGTGTAAAGGAAATTGATATCAAGAATTCCATTGGCTTCTTTGTGACTAGAATAAGCCCTTTCATTCACACACACACACACACACACACACACACACACACACACACAGTGTATATATATATATATGTGAATATATATATTTCACTTTTATTGATGTAACCAATTTCTCATTGATTTTTGTCTATTTTTTATTTTTTAATAAAATTTTTCTAAGCACTTCCAGGAAAGATTATTAAATGCTTCCTTGAGTGCCTATAACTAAAGTAAAAATAGAGACAGAATATTTTCTTACATTTTCTTTAAACTTGAAAAATGTTTAGTGGCCTATTATTGAAATATTTATCTTGGAGAAAACTCAGAAGTCATGATACAGTGAGCAAATTCCTCTGCTCTGTTGTAAAAGTTTTTCTCATTCCAGAATGCTGGTGAATTATTTTCTTAATTTATAATTTCGAGATTGTAGTACTTTTGCAACTTACCACAGTATGGTATTGTGAGGACTGAATGCTAATGTTGAAGGGGGTGAATGTGTTGGCTATTGGTGGCAAATGAAACTGCAAATGAGCAAGTTTCATTCTGTTTTTAAGTTACGATAAGCTAACATTAAGAATCTTTGTCAGGATGTACAGTTTTGACTCAGACAACTGGAACTAATTTTATAGAGATACCAAAGTTCAATGTTGTATCTTTATCCATTTGAGATGTTTCCTCCTTTCCATCTATTTGATTTCTGTATGATTTCAACTCAGATCACACACACACACACACACACACACACACACACACACACACTCACACACAGTCACACACACTTGCTTGGGGCAAATGTGTATCTACTTTTGTCCTCACCCAGAATTGCATATAATACATACTGATAGCCTAATTATTTGTAAACAGCATGTGAAATGTGAGAGAACTTTAAGATGTTACTGAATAACATGAAGTAGTGAAAATTGGCTTCTTGAATAGAAGCAAATTTTCAAAATGCTTTGTTCCATGTAAACATTTTGCATATGCGCTTGCAAGTGAGTGTGACAGATGTCTCAAGTTCAGAGGTTGAAAAATGGAAAAAATAAATAAGCTTATATTATTGATAAATAGTTATTTAGTGGAAATCATCTCTGAATGCTGTTGGTGTTTATTACTCTATGGAGAAAGGGAAAATTCAATTAACTAATAGCATTACAGTCTACTTATACAAACCTATTATCTTAGCATAGTTGAATAGTAGTATGTCAAAAATATGTTCTATAGTCATGTATTTTTTAAGTGCTAACAGAGGAGAAAAAATTTGAGGATTAAAGTATTTTTAAATCACAGATACACCATTACTTACATTGCTAACTGTGCATTTAAAAATTATTAGTCTTTTTGAATAATATTATCTTTTTTAGAACATGACTAATAAAAATTATGCAATAAACTTGAAATTTTTTTCCAGATTTGTTCATTTGTTTTATTACATTTGTCATGTACCATTGCTTCACATTTTACCCATGAGGTGCTGCTTAAAAAGAGAATGTTTGCTTCTGGGTAGCAGAACAAGTGGAAGGTCCTAGAAGCTGGCACACCCAAGGAGGAAATGGAAGCTTTGCATCCCTTCTCCCATACCTCACCCTATGCATCTATACATCTGTAGCCTTTGTAATATCCTTTATAATAAACCAATAAACATGTTTCCCTTAAAAAAAAAGAGAGTGTTTGGAGATTTTATAACCACATAGCCTCTCTAATAGAAATGATTATCTTTGCTATGCATTATATTATTCAATTGCATTTGAACAATAAAATGAACACTCTACTTGACAAGAGAACACTCAGAATCATACATGGTAAAAGGAAAATTGTCATCTATTGTTTACCTTCTAGTTTCTAAAAATGTTGTCTTCACTCTGTTTTGTTTGTTAGTCGTTATATCACCATTATATAGAGAGAGAGAGAGAGAGAGAGAGAGAGAGAGAGAGAGAGAAACTCAGAAAGGATGAGTAGCTTGGCCAAGGTCACTTATCAAGTTAACAGTGGAGACAGGACTCAGTCACTATTGTTCTGACTCCACCCTCTGTGTCCTTTCAGTTCTACAAGCTCCCTTTCAAGAAAGGATGATGGGAAATTAGACAGGGAAAGAAGTGAGATGAGTATAAAGCCTGTATTGAGACAAAGAAGTGACCACACCTTCCAACAACTTGCATTTAGTTCAGGTAAGCTCAAGAAATTATTAGAGACCAACAAATAGACTAGGCAATCATTTAATAAGTAGAGTAACAGCTCTTGGGCTCTTGCAGTGGGGATGTGAGACCATGGAAACCTGGACCTCGGGATTTCTGTTTCCTGTCCTATTTTGTGCTGGTCTGGTGAAAAGGTTCAAAAAGAATACTATGTGTCAAGAGGAGCTGTAGGACAGGTAAGAGAGAAGACACTCTGAACAGTTGATGATTTTGGCAGTGGAATTATCACTGGTTTGAAAAGATATGACAAAATATTGTTTTTGCTCTATTGTAAGGAAGAATACATCATTACTGACATTGCTAAATGTGCATTTTAAAATTATTGCCTTTTTGAATAATAAAAGGACAGGAATAATTGACTAGTTTATAGACCAATAATATTCCCCATGAAGAAAAAATGAATAAACAATTTTAAATATAAAGTGTTAAGTGACAAGTTTGCTGAAAAGAGTGAAGAAGAAAAGGAGAAGCTAGGGCAAGAATATAAAATAAGTAAACTTTCCTTGTCTATGACTAATTATATTATTCGTATTATTATAGGTATCAAGATTTAATATTCCTGTGTGGACAGCTTATAAGGTCTGTTAATGGAAATTGCACAAAACTAAAATCCAGAAAAATCAGAGAACTACAGTTAGCAGTAAAACTAGTACATGGGTCTAGAATTTCTGGATTCCCATTAGACTGTTCTCTTACAAAGGCAACATGGTAGCAAGTTCCAATAACATCCACTCATGAGCTGAAAAAAAATTATTATTATTTATTATTTTATTTATTTATTTTTTTGAGTTGGAGTCTCACTCTGTCACTCAGACTGGAGTGCAGTGGCCGCTCCGGCCACCGCAGCCTCAACCCGCTGGGCTCCAGTGATCCTTCCGCCTCAGCCTTCCGAGTAGCCGGAATCACAGACGCGCGCTACCACGCCCGACTGATTTTTTGATTTATTGTAGAGATGAGGTCTCGCCAAGTTGCCCAGGTGGGTCTCGAACCCTCGGGTTCAGGAAATCCACTCACCTCAGCCTCCCAAAGGCGCGGGATTACAGGCTGAGCCACCCAGCCCCAAAAAAAAAAAAAAAAAAAAAAAAAAAAAAAAAAAGATTAGTGTCCGCATGGTGAGAGTGAAGGAGATTATACATGTAGTATCCTGGTGAGTAAAGAAGTACTGAATTTCAGAATGGAACCTGACGAAAGATACTATTCACCTTCTGCAGGTCCCGTCCCCTCCTCCCACAGAACCCTCTGTGCTCCAGCAGCCATCTTGGTAGAAGGAGCCGGGGCTGCTACTTTAGTAAAAGCACTCCTTCCCTTCCTTTGCTCATTCATTCTTAAAATCTTTATTGAACACTGAAAAAATAAATTAACTTTTTTTCTGAAGAATAGGAGTTGGTTAAAATTATCAGAGGCTTTAAAAATGAAAGAGTAATCATGATCTACTTTCTCTCTTTGAGCTATGTATTCATCTCTTGAAACTGCTTCTTGTTGTCATGAGTAGTTATAAATTAACCTAATAATGCCACACAGGACATTATAACCCACACTCTCTAGTTTAAGAATGTAAAACCAATAGCAAACCAGTTATTTCTGTAGACTAATGAAAATTTCTGACAAACAACTTTGTATCAGCACATTCCCTGCCCCCCCCCCCCCCCCGCGCCTTTTGCCATTAGAGATCTGCTTGTAACAAAGCCCCAAGAGATCTCATATTCAAGGATGCTTGGGTCTGAGTCTTCTTGGCAGCTGTTCTCACATTGTCTTAAGTAAATTTTTTAAATCATTAAAAAAAATATCTATAGAGGTTCCCTGAGTCAATTGGTGTGCACCTGTTAAAGCTTTTTCCAGGATTCCTGACCCTCTCATGGAAGAGCTCACCAAAGAAATAGAGCTTCTAAAAATTGGGTTTCTACCTTGGCTTTATTGTGCACCTAATTTTGCTACCTTTTAGAAGAGGAAGTAACGAAACGAATTTTATTCTTGGTTCCTTTACTGGGGAAAAGGAGTTGTCTGTGGTATCACATGAATAAGCATATCATTACCAGCACAAGTGTTCTCCATCCCGGGTTGTTGGAATCCAGAGTCCAGCAAGCCAGATTTATAAGTAAATGAGGGAGAAATAACAGTGAATGGCAAGGCTGGAAAGAGAAAAATGAAGTTTCAAGGCACTGGGATTGTGTAGACTCCGGTCATCTTGAATTATATCACGTAGATAGTTGTTTCACTTTGTTGTTCATTGGAGAAAACGTAACAATTTCATAGTAAAAAAATTTAGGAGAGTTTTTGAATATAAAAATGAAAGGATAATGTCTAAGTCTTCTGGAAATATATGGCATTGGCAGTCCTCTTTCAATTTAATTTCTGAAGCTTATTTCAAGAGGCATCCAGATGCCTTCCTTAATTGGATTCAGTTAAGATAGTCCTGATGGAAAATTCAGTGTATCGGCCATAATTATTGAATTAGTGAGTCACAGACATGATTAGAAAGAAATTAACACAGCCACCTGACTCTTGTTAAGGTTCTAATTGATTCTGGTTATTGGAGTTGTCCCAATTAAATTAGTGATGTCCATCTCAACTCAACATTCCCTAACAATATTAAAGTGACTTTTATTTGAGCAAAACTATTCTTTTTAATGTTGGATAGGGAAAACAATCTTTATTTATTAAATGTATCTACATAAAATATATTTTTTCTAGTGGTGATCTAGGATCCTAACATATAAGTTTTCCTCATTATAGGAGAAAACCTATCCTAAATCCAGAAGAGGAAAGTTGGAGATGACCTTGAAGATCTGTTTCGTTCAACAGCCCTGCGTTATGTTAACCCCTTTAAACTTAAAATTTAACACTGTCCCTGAAAGAATATCTGTGGCAATTCATTTAATCTTTGGGCAGATTTAATGTTGGAAAATTATTTCTCACACCAAGTTTACTCATTCATTTTACAATATTTATTGTATACCTACTACCTGCCGAGCATTGCAGCAGGGCACTGTATATATAGTGGTGAGCAAGATGATCTCTACCCTGAATGAAATTAAAATAAAGCCTATTAGTCCTTAAGCTGCCTGTGGGCTGCAAACACATCACCTCAATAATCTACAGGCCAGTGATATGCCTACAGATCCTTTTCTTCACCAAGAAAAATACTCAGGTTTTCTTTGTTTAGAATTTTTATATGAGAAGATTCCAAGTTCTTTTGCAATCTTGAGATTCTCCTTTAAACACCTTTTGTTTTTTCTCCATTCCTTTTATAAGTATTATGCTTGAAATTGAATCACCAGATCAGGGGTATGTTTTACTTATACATTCCCTAAACAAACTTTGAAAAACTGTGTACTCCTTTGAACATTTTTAGGTAGGCATCTAAAAGCTTTTCATCATAAGTATAAATAGTTGCAGTGCATGCAATTTATAGAATATTGTAAATATTGACTTTATAAGCAAAAATATTACATCACTCTTTTTACTATACACAAGGGAATATAAACACCAAGGTGTTTTAATACCCACCATTATCCATTTTGAAAGCACACAGTTTGTATTTTGTTGATAATTTAGACTCACTTCTATTTCTCTTTAAAGTTGTAATTTTATTTCATTTCCCTTACAGAGCATTATCCTACTGTATTATAATTTTGTACTTAGAATCATATATTAATAATGCCAATTTCTCTCTGCAGTAATGAAATATATTTATTTTTTTATTTTTTATGATGATAAGGATTGATGTGTTAAAAGTTGTATGAGCATATATTACAGTAATTATAATAGTATATACAATTGCTCAAAATATCAATGTATTACATATTCTGATAAATGATAATTAAACTAAAAAGGTAAAAATATATTTCAAGTACTTTGTAAAATGAGTTAACTAGGGAGGGGATTTGAATGAATTTACCCTTGATTGAATGAATTGTCTCATTTTTCTTCCCCTTTCTTTTTTTATTTCCATAAAGGATTTTAAGCCTTTGGGCAACATGCCATTGCATGACTGTGGATGAGTGAGAGTTATGTCTTCCTTTATGACATGGAAAATAATGATGGGGTGGGACAGTAGAAAAGAACCTTGGCCATCATCACCTTTTCAAGTAGTGCGAGTTCAGAAAAGAAATATGGATAGATGGTGATGATATGGGACTAGATTCCCTTAAAAACATTCATGTATGTGTTCCCTTTTAAAGTCTTTGCCTCTTCTCATGAGTAATCACTTTCCAATCTGAAGACCAGCACTCCAGGGTGTCGTTTAACCAGAGCAAAGCATAATGAGATTTTTATCTTCCTCATTTTAGAAACAATCATTTTATAAATACAACCAAAGTTCGTATTAAATATTTTAGGGAACAAATCATACTCCAAAATTTATATGAACCCCACAGGTACCTTTAAATTGACTTTCAAGTCCTTTCTAGCTGTGTTCTTGCTAAGTTATGTTCCTCTCTCATCATGTACTTATAGGAAAGCTTAAATTTATCTCTGTCTGATTATATCCTCTTAGATTCAGCCCTTACTCCAGCATGTTGAGATATTCTTGGATTTTGATTCTATCTTCAACCCACAAAGAGAACATTTGAAGAATGTAGGCATATATTCCTAGGAACTTAAAAAAAAATGAAATGTTTTTCCAGGATTTTATTTTCAATAATAAATATCTATTTTGGCTACACTGGTGCTTGAAAAAAACAAGTACTTTTAAAGATAGTTTATCAGAAAAGATTTATAAGAGCATTAAACCTGTGAGAAGTGCTGGAATCTGATTTTTAGTTCTTCCACCTCATTAATTAATTAACTCATCAACAAGCATAAGTGTCTCTGTGTTCCAGGCCTTGTGTTATCAATGTGAAATCAGAGATAAAGAAGATTATTCTCTCTGGGCAGAGTAAGCACAAGGATTAGATAAACCATTGGTAATAATACAGACTGGCAAGCACAGTGACATGTGTAGGTCCATAGTGGTGTAGGTGCGTCACAGCACCCAATTCATATGAGAGAAAGGTGACCAAGTGGGGCTTCTTAGAATGGGTGACATAGGAATCTTTAAGAGTAAATAAAAGCAAAATGTACAAAGAATAGGGATTATTCAATGAGTAGAAAAAGGATATTTCAAGAAGAATACATAGCAATCATATGAAGGCATGGAGGTACAGAAAGTACTTCTATTTCATATTGTTAAATCTATGAAACAGAAAAGGAAAGCTTAGGCTGAAGTAAACTGAGACTTCTTGTAAGACATGTAGGAAGAAAAAATAATTTATTCCCTTTTTTGTCAAAGGATAATAATAATCAAAGATAATACAATTTTTTTGAATTGTGTAAAAATGAGAATTCTTTTCAGTAAAATGTGTACTGGGCACAGAGGCAATTGAAACTCTACTTCACATCATCCTTGCTTTCAACTTGGATAGACTTAGGGGCTATAATACTGAGTGATCTATCACAGAAACAAAGAACCGAGTATCACATGTTCACACTCATACATGGACCTTGAACAACTATTGTGATACTATAAGAAAGGGGTTGGCAGTAGTGGGAAACCACCAGGGGAGGGGGGCATAGCTCATCAACAAGGGTACCTGCATACTGAACATTTGTATACCTAACCCTGAATTGTATCCCACATACTAAAAAAAAATATTTTTTTAATTGAGGCGTTTAAGAGGTAATGTATACATTCATGGAGAGAGGGATTAATGTGTTACCATGGGAGTGGGACTGGAGGCTTTATAAGAAAAAAAAAAGAGACCTGAGAAGCATGCTTAGCCCCCTTGCCATGTGATGCTCTGAACCACCTCAGGACTCTGCAAAGAGTCCTCACAAGTAATAAGGTCCTCACGAAATATACACTCCCTAATCTTGAACTTCTCAGCTTCCATAGCTGTAAGAAATAAATTCCTTTTAAAAATAAATTGCCTAGCTTCAGGTATTCTGTCATAAGCAATAGAAAATGGAATAATACAGATATACACCGACAGAATTTTCTTCCACATTCCTTGCTCTGCAGGAATCTCTAGGTTAGGGCAGGCATCTGTCCTTGCATCTATCCCTGGGGACACAAGCATTTTCTAAGCAGTTAGAAAAGCATTCTTCTTTGAGGAAGAAGAGAGTGCTTCAGAAAGAACTCTCTTCAAAGGAATTTCCACCATTAATCTTCCTCCGAAATGGATCCTTCCTTTTCTTAATACCACCTGGGGCTAGAATGTTGGATTTTTAAGGAATTTGGCCACTGAGTACAGATGCTACCTACCTTTTCCTGAATGCTCCTCCATCATCTCTGTCTTCACTAGGTGAAGTTTTGATTTTCACCAAGTGTCAGCTAGCTGGACGCTAAATCTCCTACTCACAAAATTCTCTTGGCACTTTAAACTCTGTGTCTATGGAGATATGTGCAAATCACCTTACAGTACATGGAGTAAGTAATTTTTTTCCTTACAGGAAACATGAGCTCCCTGAGAGTAGAGATCAAGTCTTAGTTGATTTTGTGTTTCCCTATCACCTAAAAAGGTGTCTGACACTTTTGGTTCTGAATAAGGAAGATTGCCCTTTCTAATGTGGGTGAGCCTTATCCTATTAATTGAAGACTTAAATAGAACAAATAGGCTGAATAAGAGGAAACTTCTCCTACCTCACTGCTTGAATTGGAGTTTTTTTTTTTTCTGCTTATGGTCGAAAAATCAGTTCTTCTTGGGTCTTGAGACTTACAATCTTCCAACAACTTCACCTTTGGCTCTCCTGGTTCTCAGGCTTCAGATTAAGACTAGATCTACACATTAGATTCCTCTGGGTCTCCAGCCTTGCTGAATATAGATCTTGGAACTCAGTTTTCATAATTATGTGAGTCAATTCCTTATAATAAACCACCTTCTCCCTCTTTATGGTTTTCTTTCCTTAGAGAACCCTGACTAATACAGAGGCCTATCTGGATAGTATCACCAGTGAGAACCAAGACTCAAAGGAAAGGATGTAGGTAGTTCTTTTCATGGGATAGATTTCCTGCCAGGATGAGCTCTGCAAAAAACTCCAAAAGCACTCTATGAAAGAAGGTGAGTCCTGTCACCTCCAAAGCCAGATTATAATCTCAGGAAGACTCAACTCTTTTCCACTAATTCTTTTTAATCTCCGGAGCTGACTACAGAGAAACAAGTAATAGCAGCTAAGGGACAAAGAGTAAGTGAAGATAGAAAGAGAGAAGGGAGAAATTTTAAATGAGAGGTGAGAGATTTAAGTTTTGATATTAGATTAGGTTGAACTTTTTAATACCTGAAAGTGATCAGAAAAGCCATGAAATCTGTTCCAGTTTTCTCCCATGTGGCTGGGCAGGAATGACTCCTAGAGTGGAATTAAGGTCCAGCAGCAAAGTGGAATAAAGTTGCTTTCTGCCTGTAGCTTTGAAGTCCAACTCACTGAACACCATGGTCACATTTTCATTACATGAATTTTTTTTTCTGTCAATTGTGTGAAAGATGAATGCCAGCTTGAATGGATGGTAATTAGATTTGGTATTCTACTAATTTATATTCAGTATTGAGATAGCATTCTTGACTAGTTCCTTGAGTAAAAGAGAAGTGGAGAAACTGTTCTGCAGAGAGAGGAGTTTGAAAGAGACCAGTGTAGAGAAGCACAGTGGAGACACAGAGATGATGGCTTGTCTTCTGATGCCTTTCTCGTTCTTGTTTTCAGTCTTAAACTGATACTGGTTTCATGAGATATTGTATTATTTCAGGAAATGTATCTTTTTCTTCTTAAGCATGTTAATTTATTACTTGTAATCATGACAAATGCTACTAATACAGACTGGTGTTATTTTCACTCTACAGATGATTATACTGAGGCTCAAAAGAAAAGGGATTATCCATGGAAATGGGTAATATTCCAATGGCTGATAGCTATGTGCCTGGCCTAAGTCCAATATGGATATGTCCAGGGATAGTTCTAGCTTCTAACTGATTCAGCACAGCCATCTGCCCAGACTCCAGCAGTTAACCTTAATATGCTTTATGAGCTATGCTGTGTCACTTCGTGCCTTTTTGATACAAGTTACTATTGGATAATTAATTACTTTTAGGTGAATTTAGTTACAGTTGATAAACAATGGTCTCCCTTTCCTGGGAATCCAAAATAATCTTTATGCTTATGAGGTGTGTATGCTTGGGGGTGATTGAAAACTGGATTGATGGCCACATTATAAAAGACATACTGCCGGGCTTGGTGGCTCAGCCTGTATTCTCGTGCTTTGGGAGGCCGAGGTGAATGGATGCCTGAGCCCTCAGGTTCCAGACCCGTCTGGGCAACTTGGCGAGACCTCATCTCTACAATAAATCAAAAAATTAGCCAGGTGTGGTAGCGCGCGCCTGTAGTTCCAGCTACTTGGAAGGCTGAGGCGGAAGGATTGCCGGAGCCCAGCAGGTCGAGGCTGCGGTGGCCGGGAGCAGCCACTGCACTCCAGTCTGGGCGGCAGAGTGAGACTCCAACTCAAAAAAAAAAAAAAAGAAAAGAAAAGAAAAGAAAAAAGACTGATACTTCAGTCTTTTGACCCATATTTTTTTTCTTTCTAATGTTCCTTCTTCAGCATAAACCTAGTTCATGTTTTTTATGCTAAGAACTATAGTGTAGGAAAAGACAATATTAAATAAACTAGAATCTGTTTTTATTGGTAAACTAATCCTAAACCAAACTATGTTTTAAATAACTATGGTATTCATATTGATATGTGAGCAAATCCCTACATGTATCTTTTGCGTGTCCTAATTCACTGGTCCTGAGTTGGCTACCTGCAGACTTATAGTCTTTTAGAAAAAAAAAAAAAAAGGTTGAATATGAATGGATTTAGAGAATGTATAACCTTCCATTTTTATAAACCCTACCATTTTCTAATACATCATCCTTGGCTGTTTCACATAACTATGGTTCCTGCTTGGTCCATGAAGGCATTTGATTTCATGGTTTTTGCATAATATAAAGGAATTTCCTGAGTTTAACATATTCCTGGCAGGAAAACTCATTCCCTTTAAATGGCTCAACGGAAGAGATTTACACTCTGGTATTACTTAAGAGGTAAGGGAAGATTAAGTGAATATAGAGGGATGATTAAGTGCTCATAGACTGGCAACAGAGGAAGGTCATTACCATCTTTAGGCCTTAGGGCCAAGGGCAGTAAAGTATTTCTAGAGCACAACAGGCTTGGAGGCTGTGAGGGATGAAACATAGTTTCCATGGGGGTGCTTCAACCCTCCTTTCCCTTGCTTTAAAATCTCCCTTCCACTGAAGTCAAACCTAGACAGAAGCCAGTCCAACAAGGGAATACCGATAGGGGTCAACTGCTTGGAATTCAGAGAGACAAATGGTAAAACAAAGTCTGAATGAAACACAAGCTTATGACACATGCTCACAGATATTCCTAGGTGTGTGTGGAAGATAATTAAGCAACTTTGCCATTGGGGATGAATCTGTGTTTTTTAAATTCAGTATCTCTGTGTATGCTTGAAATGCTGGAGACTTCAAATAAGAACCAGATGGACCTGCCATACACTGCACCTACAGTATGAGCTGACATTGAGAACTTAAAAGAGCTGAAACTCTACCCTACTTACATGGATGGTTAAATTCTGAGATAGCTCCTGAGATTCAACCTAGGAGTATCTAGCCTTGTTCTGGTTGATGGTGATAAACTGGGTGACTGTATTGTCTCACATGAGGGGAGCCCCATGGCCTCAGACTAAGCTAGATGTTCCAAGTCATCTGATCATCTTTGGAGTAGATTCATGCCACTTGGTTGGTTCCATAATCTACCCAGCCTTTCCAGGACAGGGCTACAATCCTCTGAAGGAGTTCCTTACTTGACTGAATTTTTGCTTTCTATACCTGAGCACATACAAAGTTGATTGAGAAATTACATATTGGAATTTGATTTTCTTATGATTTTATCTTAGAACTGTTGAGACCAAGGAACTAAATTTCATGTTTTGATCACTGAAAGCATGTTTCAAAACCTGTCTAATAAAAAGTTTTTAATACCATATAAAAGCTTTTTAATACCCATATAAAAGTTTCTAGATCTCTAAAATGAACATTGTCATTATGTTTAAACAACCAAAGGAATTGATTATAAATATTTTTGAGACTCTAGTAGACATAGGAACAATATTTTGTCAGAAACCAAACGTTTTTTCATTAACACTGAGATGGAAGAAAGTCTTCTTTCGAACACTAACATTTCCCTTAAATAAACTTGGGTTTTATCTATCACTGACAAATATAATTGTCTGGAAAAGTCTGAGAGTTCTGTCTAATAAATGCTTACTTGAATTCATATTTATTACATATTTCACAAAATTCAATTAATTCTTTATTATCATCTTGCTTTGCAAAGCCAGGATTGTCCCAGAGCTATATTGCCTACTGGTTAAATTGGAAAGTTAAATAGTTTCTCTGATCCACATCTTAAAGGCATTCCCTTGGCAATGGATATGCAGCAAATGTCCCATGTTGAGTTAACATCTAAGTTATGCTTTATCAATTAGTCTTGCTGTATGTATGTGTCCCTCCCATGAGTACAGAATATCTTTTCCAAATTCTTGGGTAACTTCTCATATAGCACTGTCCCCATCTTGACAGATTTGTATGTGTGTGTGTGTGTGTGTGTGTGTGTGTGTGTGTGTGTGTTAAAGATACCAGTAGTGTGAAAGGGGAAATCATCTCAGTTTAACTCTGTAAAGCTTCTATTTTTTAATCAGCTCACAGAAGAAGTCGTTTAAAAATATGCCAACTATCCCTCTGGACTTCATTCAGCTTGATGTAAGTGTGAGGGGCTAGGGACCAGATATGTGCTGGTTACCAACTGCCTGGTTTCTGACATGTATTCATGTACTTGAATCCCAATGGCCATATCTAAGAAGAATCTTAAATGTTGCTTTTGGGCACTTTTAAATGCATCTGAGAGAGTTTAAAGAAAATATTCATCTACTTTGGAAAGATATAAAAGCTGTTATTCATACTCATAGCTGATAAACTGAGTTTGCTGTAATTTTTGTTGAGAGCAATTAGGTTCCAGATAAAAATATTTAATATGTAGAGGCCTAGGTTCAGATCTAATTCAGTATGTGGATATAAGAATGGATAAGCAAATTCTGGGGTTAACGTAAAGGTAAAACTCTCTTGCCCAGCTTCCGAGCAAGTTCCTTGAGGCACTGGAGTAAGCAGCTATTCACTTCTGGGATTTTTACTGTGAAAGAGCTTCATCATCAGATATTGTACCCTCACCTTCCCTGTCATGCCTACCTAGAGCTTCTCACATTAGTCTCTTCTTTTAGGTTAAAACCATGAGTTTCCAGAAGACTTATGCACCATGTAGATATGTCCCAAGAGGATGACATGCTGAGCCAGTAGTTCCTCATTACACAATTAACCCAGAGCTGTGGTTTAGCTTGAATGGTTATCACCCAATAGGGCCCAAAAAATAGGACACTACATTTGTAGGCTTTGGTGTGCAGAACAGGAGAGAGGAGTAAGGAAGATACAAAGTTTGAAATATAAGAATAAACTGGGGAAGCAGGCCTTGGTAGAGAACTCCTAAGAAGCTGGGAAACCAAATTGGGTTACAAAATCACATATAGAGCATTCATAAAAACTTGGCCCAATTAAGAATTTTGCCTGCTCTCTGTCTTGCAAGTTTTCCTGTAATTTCTTTGTTTCACGGAAATCTGTCTTCATTTTTTTAAAACCAGTCAGCCTACAGAGTTTCCCCAAGTATTTTAGGGAAATGAATAATTGATTATCTCCTTGGTATAGGGCATAAATTTTTTATTGTACCAATTGCATATTTAACTATTCATATCCTTTGATGACAGCTACGGTCTGAATGCTGGTTTCCCCCGCAAAGTTGTATAAGTCGAAACCTAATATCCAATGTGATAGTATTAAGAGGTGGGGTCTTTAGGAGGTGATTAAGCCATAAGGGCAAAACTGTCATGACTGGAATTAGTGTTCTTATAAAAGGGACTTGAGAGAGTCTATTTAGTCCATCTACCATAGGACGACACAGTAAGAAGATACCATCTATGAAGCAGCTAGACTCTCACTGGACACCAAAGCTGCTGGTGCTTTGACTTTGAAATGTCTAGACTCTAGAACTGTAAGCAATAAATTTCTATTGTGTATAAGTTAACCAGCTTAAGGTGTTTTGTTATAGTAGCCCAAATGGATTCTTTGTAATCTGACAGATATAAATTACTATGTATTTCCATACATTTTAAAAATAACCTTTTCCTTTTAAGACATATCAAATTTTCTCCTATTATTTCTTAAAATTATGATACAGATAGAACTATCACATGATATTTTGAAGGTGGGAAATGCACAAATCTTTGAATCTGGAAGATTTAGTTCTAGACCTGGATTCACAACTTATCTGGGTGATAAGATTTAAATTGTCCTGGAATCTCAGCTTCCTCCCTGAGAGATTTGAACTGATAACAAATAATAGTCATGATAAACATTTATTGAGCCTTTATTACATTCTGTGTTTTATATATAGTATTGATTTTAATTCCCTCATGTGTTTGTGTGGCTTATAGTGTTGTCTGCCATTTTACAAATGAAGAAACTAAGGAGCTTTCCTAAGACCCCATAACTGGTAATTGGCTTTGCCAAAATCAGTCAATCTACCTCTGGAATTCACACTTTATTGCTTTTCTTCTTCCTCAATGATTCCGATAATTTCAACTAAATTCTATGATGATCTAATCTTAAAACAAGATAAATTGAAAAGAAAACAACAATAGAAAATTCAGATGCCTTTTAATTTTTCCAGGAGCAGAGAATTGATACTGTGAGAAGGTAGAGACTGTACTTGATGGTCCTCTGGCCTATCAAGATGGGGGCTTCAGTTTCTTATGGATACTCTACTTTCCTGGTAGAAATTTGTCTTTTCAAAAAAGATAATGTTACCTGGAAATCAGTTTAAGTTAGCCTAATTTCACAACTCCAGGACAATACATTTTTTCTCTTAACATCTCTAATGTCCTTTCATGTTTTTTAAGATTTCTCAAAATGCCAACTATCTTGAAGGACATTGATGGTGTTATTTCTTGCTCTTCAAGATAGAGTTTGACAACAAAAAAAAGATGGAATATATAATTAAAGTGGAAAGACATAACATAGTAAGGGATAGTCTGCAGGATAGCTGTTTATTTTGAGATCAATGAGTCAATGAGACTGAACTCTGAGATTTGTGTTAGAAGAGTAGGAGGGGAGTCTTCATTCTTTTGGGGTTGAGTAGACAGGATGTCCAGTTAGCATCGTTGGCAAATGATGCCACCATCGGGAAAGCCCAAAGTTTGAGCAAATATGAAGAAGCCCTAATGACAACTTTTCAAGATCTGGACTAAACTATTGGACTAGTCACTTAAACTAAATATCCATTTAATTTAAACTAGTTTGAATACACTTTCTAAACAATTTGGATTATTTCTTTTTTTTCTTTTTTCTTTTTTCTTTTTTTTGAGTTGGAGTCTCACTCTGTCGCCCAGGCTGGAGTGCAGTGGACGCTCCCGGCCACCGCAACCTTGACCTGTTGGGCTCTGGCGATCCTTCCGCCTCAGCCTTCTAAGTAGCTGGAACTACAGAAGTGTGCTACCACGCCCAGCTAATTTTTGTTTGATTTATTGTAGAGATGAGGTCTCACCAAGTTGCCCAGGTGGGTCTTGAACCCGCGGGCTCAGGCAATTCACTCACCTCAGCCTCCCAAGGCACAGGATTACAAGCTGAGCCACCAAGGCTGGCTGTCTTACTCATCTTGATAGCAATCACTATGTCCAAGTGAATGCAATACTTTAAAACATTTTTAAAAACTTTAGTCATATTTCTATCTTTGAAGTAAGGGATGAAGAAACTTCCCAAGTTTTAGGACATGAGAGTAAGAGAGACATACTTCAAGAAAAATTGGGTATTTTAACCAAAATAATGAAAAAATAACCTTGAGACTTAGAAGAGTCTTCCTCCATCTTTTGCAAATTGGTGGTTCAATGGAAATGTTTTTTTCATATTTAACTGATTATCAGTTGGGCAGAAAATTTCCTGCCTTGCCCTTTCTCCAGTGTGCCCAAAGGCAGCATGCTTTTAATCACCCACTGGGTGAAATATGACATTTTAATGACAATATCATGTATGATACCAGGGTTCGTAAATTTTAACCCCTGTGCTATTTGTCATTTTTGCACACCAGTCTCAAACAGCAATTCAAAAGGGCACTGCTTGTTAAATTTACAACTTGTAAATAGACAGCAAGCCTAGAACTTAAGAAATTAAAATTTGTCTGAGAAGGCCAGGTTGTCACTTGTTACTCACCATCTTATGCAGTCAGATGGGTATTTTTGCCTAATAAATCTCTGTGAGGTTCACAACCTAAGGAGCTAAGTGTGAAGTACCCCAGGTCAAACAGAACCCCTGAAGGAATGAGTTATCGCTGGTACAGACCACGGATGTGCTGAGTGCTGAGACTGGATGCAGCAGATTCGTGAACTGTTTTGTCAGTTTCCTACAGTCACATCAAACTGTGTTTTTTTTTTAATTGCTAAAATACTCTATAGGATATGGAGTTAAAGAAAAATAACCTAAACCTTGTTTTATGGCAATGCTCAATGGTTGCATATAAAGGGCTATCCTTTTAATAATTCCCCCACTCATAAACACACTCAGTAAATAATGTCTATGCCGAATGAGTGAATATTAAATGAGTTCTTAGAGTTGCCCATGGGGCCACCTCCTAAATAATGGTCCCTGTTCTCTGTGCTGATTTTCAGCAGGAATGTACTACTATAGCCCTACCAGTTGTTTACAGCCTATGTCTGTTCTGATTGGGTTGGAATTCTTTCTGATTGGTCAATGCCATCATCTACAATTATAAAATATTTTGTGCAGTGCATGGTGTGTCATGTCTGTAATCCCAGCACTTTGAGAGGTGGAGGCAGGAGAATTGCTTGAGCCCAGGAGTTCAAGACCAGTTTAGGCAGCATAGTAAGACCTCTCTACAAAAATAAAAAATAAAAATAAAAAATAAGCCAAGTTTGGTGGCATGTGCCTGTAGTCCCAGCTACTTAGGAGAGCAAGGATGAAAGATCATCTGAGCCCAGGAGTTTGATGCTGCAGTGAGTCATGATCAGACCACTACACTCCAACCTGGGTAACAGAGTGAGATTCTGACTAAAAAAAAAAAAAAAAAATCAGTGAGATTCTGATAAAATAAAATAAAGAAAGAAAAAGAAAAAGAAAGAAAGAATAAAATAGTTTGTATATCACTTCTGCCTTTTCTTCACCAGGCACTCTAAGACAGCCCACTTAAATCTGATGTTCTCAGGCACTGATTTTCTTTTAAGACTCTTTTCTGTCAAAACTACATGTTGTATGTTCTGTTTAAAAACTGTAAGGGGTTTCTGATTCATGCTAAGGTGTTAATGGTCCCTTGTGATGCTTTACCAGGAATACGAACAGTGCAGAGAGAATGTACGAATCTAAAGATAGCTGATACTGTCAGATGCAAAGGCAAATGATATGAAACACTTCTTTGGTTTCAAAGACTCCCTTTTGCCCTTCCAATCAACCCAGTTGGCAAAGTCCTACTTTTCTAGATCACTAACCCAGCTCACCTCCCATATCTTCTTGTGAGGGTCCCTGTGATCCTTCTCAGCATTAGGAAATAGGGTATTCATGCTAGCAATGATCAGAGAGGCTGTAGGCAGCTTGCAGGTGGAGAGAAGACACCCCACCTTTCATTTTATATACTAAAAAGACTGGACTTGAGAACTAATAGATGCTTTCAGAAATATAATTACTAAAACTAATTTAAAAGGCCAAGATCAAACTTGTGTATTTATGAAGCTGCATAAGCTGATCTTTAAATCTTAGACATTTTTAAAAATTATTTTTTATTTTATATTCAGTGGATACACATGCGTATTTGTTACATGGACATATTGTGTAGCCGTGGGGGTTGGGTCTCAGGTGGCCCCTTCCCCAGACAGTGAGCATTGTGCCCTGTAGGTAGTTTCTGAACCCTTACCCCTTTACTCTCCCCCCTTATTGGTGTTCCCGGTGTCTATTTTCCATCTTTGTAACCTAATATTTTCCCACATATGAGTGAGAACATGCAGCATTTGGTTTCCTGTTTCTGAGTCAGTTCACTTAGGATTGATGATCTCCAGCTCCATCCATGTTCCTGCAAAGGACATGATTTCCTTCTTTCTTATGGCTGTGTAGTGTTTCATGGTATATATACCACATTTTCGTTATCCGCCAATCAATTGATGGACATTAATGTTGATTTCACACCTTTACAATTGTGAATTGAAATGTGATGAACATGCAGGTGTCTTTTTTATATAACAACCTCTGTTCCTTAGGATAGATACCTAGTAGTGAGATTGCTGTATCAAATGATAGATCTACTTTTAGTTCTTTGAGAAATCTCCATACCACTTTCCATAGAGGATGTATTAATTTACACTCCCACCAACAGTGTGTAAGTGTTCCTTCCCCCGCCCCACATATTTGCCAGTATCCATTATTTTTTGGCTTTTTTAATAATGGTCATTCTGACTAGTATAAGGTGATATCTCATTGTGGTTTTAATTTGCATTATCCTGATGATGAGTGATGTTGAGCATTTTTTCATATGTTTGGTGGCCATTCATGTATCTTCTTTTGAGAGATGTCTGTTTATGTCTGTACATGCATTTGCTTTTTTCTTGTTATACATCTAAGGAACTTGAAGTCCGTCTAATTTAAAGTATCCTAAAAGTGCCAACCGCCTCCATTTCTCTGCCCATGAACTTCAGGCATTCTGTTGCTGTTAAATGTAGACAGAGGAGCGTAAAAGATTAACTTCAGAATGGTTGTTTGGAGATTCCCAGATAAAGAAGAGGACTTTATTTTTGGATCACATTTTTTTTTTTTTTGAGTTGGAGTCTCACTCTGTCATCCAGACTGGAGTGCAGTGGCATGCTCCTGGCCACCGCAGCCTTGACCTGCTGGGCTCCGGCAATCCTTCCGCCTCAGCCTTCTAAGTAGGTGGAACTACAGACATGCGCTACCATGCCCGGCTAATTTTTTTGATTTTATTGTAGAGATGAGGTCTCACCAAGTTGCCCAGGAGGGTCTCGAACCCGCGGGCTCAGGCAATCCACTCACCTCAGCCTCCCAAAGCACTGGGATTACAGATTGAGCCACCGAGCCTGGCAGTTCACAATTTTTAAACATGGGTACCCATGTTGAACTCTTAGAGCTGCGAGATGACTACTCAGCTCTTGAAAATGAGAAATAGAGCTACCGGTTAGCTTCACATTGCAAATGGTCAAAATAGCATTAAAATAAAATGAATATGGATGCTAACACATCAGAGAGCTACATGGCCTTTGTTGATGGAAAGTGAAGCAGAAGCTTTGAGGGGTAGGGAGAGAGCAAAGAGCGATGGTGCCGATCACAGCAGCACAGTAACAGAGAACCCCAGAGTGAAGGAAGAGCAGGTTTGTATTGTGTTGCCATGGGGCACCTGAGAACTCACTCTGGGTCAGCTTCTAGAGAGAAAGCAGGTGACTCTTGACTTTTGGATTTGATCTGAGGGAGGAGAGCAACAGCTTGGAATGAAAGGTTGTCCACAATTTCATGACGAGTGTATCTGTCACTACTTTCCTATGTACACTGTATTTAAATCAAAGTGCTTTGCTCACTGCCTTCTGAGGCCATTTCTGTTTCAGCTTGAGGCTGCCAGTCTCCTGTCTAAATGTTGTTGTTTTGATGATGGCAAATCCTGTTCCTCTCTTACTGCCCAGTAGAAAATTCTGCTTCTTCCATGAGTGCTTCTCAGAACCTGACCAACCCATTTGGCAGTAGTATCTTCTTCCTCGGAAACGTTGTACTTAATGCTTCTACTGCATACTCCATTGCATCACAGTATTACCCAATCTATAGTTATTCCTGTAATACTTTTGTAATTGGTGCCATTTCAAGAACCATCTGGGGCAGAGTTTACTTTTAAAAAAATAAAATTGGACTCACTTTTTAAAAATTTAAATGAAGTAATTTTAAAAAGACATTATACCATTGCTGAAAATGGAAAAGCATTTCACATGCCATAAATAGAAAGTATCCATGGAAATAAATACAATCGGAGCCAAACAATGTAATTAAGTCCTAGCTACACACTGGCCAGTCTGGGTCTCTCAGCCTGACACTCGTTCTCTTGAGGTTGCAAAGGGAGACGAACCAAGTATGAGAATGACGTTAAGGACACTCCAGCATGAAACAGGTTTTCCTCTGAAAGTTGTCAGAAGGATAGAAAACAGTGGGTTTCTGATTGTGTTCTTTAATGTTTTTTTCTTGCCCAGCCTGAAATCATTGTGCATGTCACATAATACAATTCCACACTTGTGACTCTCATTTTAGAATGTATTGCCCTATACTTCCTTTTATGTTTATGCATGGGTTTTAGTCCCTCCTACTAGTTAATAAACTCTCTGATGATAGAACCAACACTGCAGATCTTAGCTTCCCTTACTGCCTGCAAGTATCTTGATCCTAATGGTGTTTAATAAGTATGGAAACTGATTAGAAGAATAAACAGGGTAAAAATACTCTGTATTTCTTATTGTGATTCCATCTCAATCAACAATCACTTATTGAGCAACTATTTAGTGCTATTTACTGGATGTTGATATGTGAGTGCAGGGTGTGCAGTGGTGAATACACAGAAAAAAAGAAAAATCCCATGATATCCTGGTAATAGTAAGATGAATGCATATCATGAACAATAGATTTGTTTTGGGGTTGACATATGGTCCAAATCTTATTGTAGTGCTAAATGTATTAAACTACATCCAGAAGGAAATTACTTTCCCACAATGAAAAAGTTGAATGTCAGATCTTAAAAGGTCAGTGGGTGCTTTATTCGGTTTACTGAATAGTGTTAAAATATTGTTCACCAGTCACCTTCCTTTGGAGTTCTGGCATCAGGAGCTTATAGTTTATTACATAACGACTGGTGATTATTAAGACGGATTTTCTTGGAAATAAAGAGAAAACGAAGACATTCCTCAAGCCATTTTTCAGCTAGGTTGTGTTATTTCATCTATAAACTATGAACTCTCAGATTACAGGGTCACAATGATAGCACACATGTGCTTACTAAGTGCCAGATGCATTTCCAGTACTTTCATGTATATAAAATAATGAATTGACTCATTTCATAACAATCCCAGGAGTAAGTATATTTGTTTTCCATGGCTGCCATGACAAATTACCACAAATTTGGCAGCTTAAAACAACACCAGTTTATCGTCTTACAGTTCTGTAGGTCAAACATCTGAGTCAGGTCTCACTGAGTTAAGATCAAAGTCTGCAGGGCTGAGTTTCTTGCTGGTGGCTCTGGGAAGAATCCATTTCCTTGCTCATTCAGGTTTCACAGAATTGAGATTATTGTAGTTGTGGGTCTGTGGTCTCCATATGCTTGCTGGCTGTCAGTCGAGGGATGTTCTCAACTTCTAGAAACCACAGACATTGGCCATCAGACCTCTTCTTCCATCTTCATGCTTTGAGCCTCCCCTGCCTCTTCCTCTTGATTGCACCTCTCTTTCCTACTCTTCTGCCTTCCTCTTGCACTTTGAAGGGACTCATGTGATGAGATTAGGCCCATCCAGATGATCCAGGATAATCTCTCAGTTTCAAGGTCCTTAACCTTAATCACACCTGAAAAGGCCTTTTTTTTTTTTTTGCCCTGTAAGGTCACATATTCACAAATTCTGAGAATTAGGATATACCCATCTCTGGGGGGCCATAATTCTGCCCATCACAGTAAAGTACAATTGTTATCTCTATTTTGTAAGCAAGGGCTACTCTCTGAAATAATAAAAAAATAGCTTTTTCCCCTTGTTCTTTCTTCACCTCACAATGACAAGGTCCTCCTCTACCAAATCTGCTTTCAAGAAAAATCTGACATAGGGTGTTTGCACTTAGTTTGGCTATACAAAGAGGTATGGTGTATTTCAGAAACATTTGTATTAAAATACATTTGCAATTAAGAAATTAAAGTCATTCTCCTCTGTGAAGAGACTCGAAGCAGCAGTTTTATCACAGGAGTGATCTTTTGCTTTCTAATTGTTTCCTATTAGCAGCCACATATTCCATATATACCGAGAGCTGTCCCAGTGAGTTCTAAAGAAATAGAGACCCACTTCATGCAACCACTTGACCAAGGATCTGTGACTTTCTACCCTCCTGTCTCCATGTCTCCACGTTTAGATGAGCCTTGGAGTTTCATAATCCAGTATCTCAAGCCCAGGTGTACTTCAGCAGGGAGGCAGGCTTATTTATCTGGTTCCTTGCCATATCTTTATCATTAGCACAGAGGTTGTCATGGGGAAGTATGGTAAGCAGCTTCTGACATGACTCCCACAGAAACTGTGGTTTACAATACAAGAAATGTCTATGACTATGTATTTAAGCCAGCAAAGGTATGTGTTACTTTTTATGCAGCAGCAGATGACTAATACAAATAGGCACTTGATATATATTTAAGGGATACTTGAATCAAGAAGACTAAGTAGAGGCATTTACTTCTTCTTTGTTCATTTGATGGTCAGTTCATAATCACAGTGAAAAGACTAGAGCTGAAGACATTTAGATGATACTGCAGTTAAGCCATTTGAGGAATTCAAATTTACATACCTTGGGAAAATTCTAGAGAGGAATCCTAGAAGATGTTCTACAGCTTAATTCCTCTCTTGCATGCTTAGAGCATTGTCCATTGAAGGGCTTGAAATTAGATGCAGTCAGTTTTTAGCAGTAAGCTGCCACCCCACCCTCTATTTGTCTTTGAACATGCATTTTTCAGGAAAGACTGTGTGGCCAGGAGGCCCCTGCAAACTCCATCTAGTTGGTCCTGGCCAGAGCTGCCTACTGGTTTGTGTGGTGTATTTATCTCCCTCTATTCATTCCTTCCCCTTTTCTGTTGTGGTTAGTTGTGTGTTATTAGGATGGAGAGGTACAGCTTGTTTTTCCTAACAACATGCGTATACTGACTGTCCTAAGGAAAAGATTAGTGCATTAAAACCAAAATGCATTGTTCCCAATGGAAGCACAGACCTAAAGCCAGGTCTCTGGAATGCATCTGAAATGGAGAAATAACAACTGTGGTGTTTCTTAAGACCTTGAAACAGAGAAATCTAGCATATACGTTTAGCTGGAATCTTAAAATAAGTTTTATTTCTCACTTGGCTTAGGTTGGAATGGTCAAATGGTTTGATACAATATGGCAGTTGAAGAGTTAACTGAATGAGTGAACAGAGCCATATACTCCATGTGGAGAACTGAAGACCATGCTTAATAATTTATAAAATCCAACCAAGGAGTTCCGCTAGCTGCAGACATCGCAGCAAAAGCAGGCATCCAAGTGGAGGTCTGCTCATTAGATCGCTCCTCTGGCCACATGGCAAGTCACTAGTTTTCTCTGTGACCTTTGACTCTTGTGCATAAAATTTCACTACCAATCTGAAATGCATCCGCTCTTCTTCCTTTCTCCATTTCAGTGTCAGAGCTACGGAAAGAGGAACCATGTTATTGAAACTTGAGGGGATGATTTGTCAAAAACTAAAAACACAGGCAAATATACCAAAATGAGATGAGCGGTTTGTTACCTGATTTTTTAAACAGTACTTTTTGCATGATTCACCTCAAAGTAATAAGAAGACTATGTGATGATGGTAGACATTGCGTTTTCCCTTAAAAACATTTCCCCCCACCTCATTTCCACCTCCTTTCTTTTTGTTTTGCCAGGTAAGCAGATACAAGACAATGCATTAAGTCCCTGTGGTAAGGGAAGACTGAGGTCTGTGCCCCTCAGTTCTTGAGACATTAGGTTGAAAGAAGCATCTGGTAGGAAGAAACATCTGGTTCTACCCTAAGTTCAGCAATATAAGGACAGTGTATCATGATTTGGGTCTTTGTTAACATTTTCACTTAGTGCGGTCTGCCTTCTTCACTGGTTGAAGACCAGAGGCTATGGTTATGTGACTGGAAAACATACTAGAACTGTAAAGAAGTGAGAGAAGGGATACACAACTGCTAGAGTAGGGACACCTGATCCAGTATGTCCACTTTCACCAGTGTAGAAGGAAGGAAAATAGGTTGTCCTTCCAGAACCTCCTCACCTCCCATCATGGTATTTCCTTCTTTCTCTCTGTTGCCTATGGCCCAACTTTAATGCCAAACAACCTAAATTTCCTTCTTTAAGAGAAGAGCATTTTAGCACGGGGATTTTAGTGCCTGGATAGGAACTTAAACCTGGGGCTCTCCAATTAAAAGACTGATGCTCTACCAACTGAGCTACCCAGGTCCTCATTTTATTATATTAATATTGAACAGGGGCTCTATGAGAGGCATATGGGCAGTTTAGGCCAAGGCTGATTAACTCTTCCTTCTGAATGGATTCAGGGCAGATGCGATTTCTGGCTTTACTTTCTGCAGAAGAGAAGTGGTATTTCCTCTTCTGCAAGATGCTGTCCATGTTGCTTTAGGATCTGCATCTGCAAAGATATTATCACAACTCTACAAATAGGGAGGAAGGGAACTAATGGCCTTAAGGCTCCACTGTCTGCAAGGGAGTACGTGGTACATACAGCATAGTTGTCAAGAGCACCAATTCTGGAGGCAGACTTCGGGAGGTTCAAGTTCTGGTCCAGCCACTTGCTAGTTGTGTGACCTTTGCAAACTGTTTTTGAGTTTTCATTTTCTCCTTTATAAAAACAGGAATGTGAATACTGCCCATGTAGTAAGGCTAATAAGAGAAATAACACATGTGAAGTGCTTAGGAACTGCACCTGGAACATAATAAGCATTCAAAAAATGTCAGCAGTAATTACTATTTAATTGTATACTCTCAACTCACTGATGTGTTCATATTTTCATTTTACAAATCACGAAACAGGAATAGTACATTTAAGTAATTTACTGGAGGGAATTCAGCTAAAATGGAAGGAGACAATTTTGAACTATCATTTTCATGGAAACACAGAAAATATTTGATTCTTTCAAGGGAAGAGAAATATGATTTTCACTCATAATAGTTTTAGTTTTCTGTATTAGGAAGTTTTTCATTTTGTTTTGTTTTTATTTGAAGACTGTTAAGACTCATTTTTTATTTCATGAGGGTTTTGAAAATTCTCCTTACTTTATAAGTTAGAACAAAAGATGACATTACCTTCAACAATCTGGACTGATTCTGTTATAATAAACCTGTAGAAGAGTATTTTTTTGGTCTTCCACAGACTTTTGCACCTTTGACATTGCTAGTGCACAAGGCAGCACCTTTTCTGTCTTATCTTTCACTGGGACCCTGGACTGATATGTCATAATGCATATCCACCTAACACCTGTTCCGTAAATAATTTAAAGGTACTGTTGAGATCACAGGGTATAGTCAAGAGGCTCTCCATGACAGCAAAGAAGTGTGTGTTGTGTTTTCCCTTTCTCTTCACTGATTCTCCTTCACCTAAAAGTCAAGCAGATTAAAAGTATCCATTAGATAACTGAAGGGATAATTACATAAATTTTAAAAATTAATTGTGTACAGGAAACCCAAGAAAGAAAGAATCACATCAGAAATTTACGGACTGGGAGCTAAAGGGAAAACAGAGGCTACCTAGAAGAGAAAAGCACTTCTTACTTTTAACAGGAATATTTTGATATAAGCCATCTGCCACTTGAGAGAGAGAGAGAGAGAGATTGACTCCATATAATTTAAATTGCAGTAATTCAGATTTTTTCCCTTATTAAAAAAAGAAACAATGCCGCTCCTAAGACCAAAAGCCATTTAAAAAGTACCATAAAGTGAAGAGTTTGATAATTTGTTCTGAAGTGGGAGGAGGAAGTGTTGAGATGTCTAGCAAGTTTGTGTACGTGTGTGTATGTGATTTTTAAAAAATTTGGTAAAATAAACCACAGAACTTACTGTTTTAATCATTTTAAAGTGAGGAATTTAGTGATATTCAGTATTTTATAATGCTGAAGAACTATCACCACTATCTAGTTCTAGAACATTGTCATCACTCTTACAGGAAGCCCCAGACCCATTAAGCATTCACTTCTCATTCTCCCCTTCCTACAGTTTCTGGCAACCACCAATCTGTTTTCCATCTCTATAAGTCTGCCTATTCTGGATATTTCATGTAAACTGAATCATATAATATGTGATTTTTGTTTCTGGTTTCTTTAACTTAACATGATGTTTTCAAGGTCCCTATATGCTGTAGCATTTATCAGTTTTTCATTTCTTCATTCCATTGTATGAATATACCACACTTTGTTTCACCATTTATCAGTTGATGAACATTTGGACTGTTTTCACCCTTTGGCTATTGTGAACAGTGCAGCTATGAGTACTTGTATTCAAGTTTTTGTTTGAACACTCTTTTTAATTTTGGGGGGTGTATATTCAAGAGTGGAATTGTTGGGTCATATGGTAATTCTGTACTTAATGAGGGAACTCCTTATTATTTTTATAATGACTATACCATTTTACACAGCTATTTAACAAATTTTAAAAATTTTAACAGCATAATTTATGAAAATTAAGGATACACCTACCCAGAAATGTACATATATTTTTTCAAGGACATATCTATGTCTAAGACATACCTAAAATCATAAATTTTTCAGATGCATGTGGTTTGTTGGTTGATCGAATGAGGTCCCAGTAATGAAGTAAAACTAATGCATCAGACTTCTTTCTATCCAAGGTTGAAGATCTCTCAGACAAATCTTTGTGCGCTGGCTTTTAATCATTTGGTAATCATCTGATGCCTGATAGAGTTTCCTATGTATCTAATTATCAGGACATTCATGAAAGAGGGTGCTTCTGGTTTATACACAAAAACATGCCCTTCCTGGAAAAGTGTTAATGTTGCCCATTTGATTTATCACTCAGATTCTTGTGAAATGAGTTATTATAAAGCAAGCACACAGAGTTTTGTTAACCACTACCAAGGGAGCTGCCAAATCACACCTGGTTTCCCTTTTCTTCTTTACATCTTAACATGTCTAAAGTCAATAGCTTCTTTGGTCCCATGAAATAAAATGATTTTGAGAAATCAAGGTTCAGATCTTTGATCCCGAATTTTAGTGATCTATAATGGTTTACCACATTTGTGAGACCAAGAATAGACTAACCCTACTCAGGCCTTATCTGGGATCATATCCTCCTCACCTCCACTCCTGTCCTCCCTCTCCCCACCCCAGACCACTCTTCCCATTCTTCAGCCATACCCTCTCAGTCACCCAACTAACTCCTTGACTTCATTCTTCAAGACTCAATAGTTTCTTGACATCACCTAACTGGAATAAACGCACAACCTATGGATCCCATAGCATCCTATACATGTTTCTGTGTCTGATCCAAAATATCAAGAGGTCCATATCATCACCACAATTGCCACAGAACTTTATTCTAGTGCTCATTCAGATGCCACCCTTCCTTCTACCAGCATCTGACAAATGTGTGCCTGGGGGTGGAGGATAAGAAGGATGATGGAGAAGACCCGAGGAAAACTTGTATCCACCACAATTCACAGCACCAGCCCAAGTAGCTATGGGCCAATAGCCTAAGTCTACATGTGCAGAGTAGCCTACTTTAGTCAACATGTCACTTGATGGACTCTTTGGCTTCAACATGTTAAATTATGATTACATTCTTTAAAATGACCAAAATCTTGTCTAAAACATGAACCCAAAGAAGAAAATTCTTAAAGACCATCTAGCTTAGTAGCCTTCAAATTGAGGCCCATGTACTCCCTAGAGAAACACAAAAACTTCACAAAGGGTACCTGAGCATAAATAATTTTAAAGAAAATTTCCAGATTCTTTTTTTATTATAAAGATGTGAGTTACAATTCAGGGTTAGGCATACAAACATTGCTAATACAGGTACCCCTTGCTGATGAGGAGAAGATGAGAAACGAGAAACCTCCAGAAGTCTAACCAGCACAAACTTGTTCTCAGGCAGGTCTGTTGTAGGATGCAAGTTAAAAATCTGAAAATTTATGTACCACATTTTTTTTTCCAGATTCTTAACTTGCATCCTACAACAGACCTGCCTGAGAACAAGCCTGTGGTGGTCAGGTCTTCTGGTGTTTTCTCCTTTCTCATCTTCCCCTGTCCCTATCTTTTCCCTGCCACTTTGTAAGAGAAAGGTGTACCTCCCACACATTCAGCATTTTTATGTGATACATTGTCATTTTGTGCATACAAAGCTCTAGTGCAAAAACAAATGACAAATTCAAAATACTGATGTTCAGCTTTATGTTTTTTCTTGTGTTTTCCTTTAAAGAGCAAAACATGGAGTTAGATACAGGGTATTCTGATTCGTGCTGAGATGTCCAGAATTCACATTCACTGAAAGGGACGGCAGGCATGCTGACATTTCTCTCTTACTTACCTCTCTTTTTTCCATCCCTGTCTGTTGCTAGATAATGGGTTCCTCCAGGAAAAGACTCCCTTGAGAGCAAAGGAAAGACGGGGTTGTTGTTGAAGAGTACTGAAGGCCACTGTGGCTTATTTCACTGTGGCCAGGTACTATGTTTTACCTTTTAATGTTAAGATTACTGCTAAGACATAAGATGGCTGTCATGGGAATGCGTCAAAACACAGTTATTTAAATTGAGAAGACTCTTCCTAATAGAAAAAAATAGTCTGATTTTACTGATAATATGAACTGGCTTTTTTCCAATTAGTTTAGATGATGGATACTGTCTATACCTTGAATGAGCTAAATCAGCAGCTCTGAAGTCATGATGAAAATATATTTAAAGCACAGAATAAGACAAAAAGGTTTTATCGAAAATATTGTGCTGGCAAAGATGAATGGAAACATTTCCATTTTTTCTCATCTCTGAGAAAAAGCATACAAGGAAACCATTCTTTTGTGAAAATATTGACATATTTCTTACTCGTTGGTAAATATTCATTGCCCTGAATTCTAGAGTGGACACACCTCAGCCCAGCCCCTCTCTCCTGAGACCTGGTCAGATTTCTTCACAGTCCAGCAGCTGTAATGTTGCCATCACACCAAGGTGAGTATGTAGGAACTGCTCTAACACAAAGGCTGGAGTGCAGTTCTCTGATGGGACTGGTTATTCCCTGTCTTGTAAGTTAATATTTGAATACCACTCCAAGACATGAGTAGAATTAATCATCATTTTCCAAATCTTAGTAATGCTTTTGTGATAAACTGAGAAATAACTCCAAAGATGGCTAACAAGTCATTTTTCAAGTCAGTTTGTTCCTTATTTTGTAAAAATAAGGAGGGCCTGAATTGTCAATTAATTAACAAGAAAATAATTTTTGAGGCCAGGCATGGTGGCTCATGCCTATAATCCCAGCACTTTGGGAAGCCAAGGTAGGAGAATTACTTGAGCCCAGGAGTTCAAGACTGGCCTGGACAACACAGGGAGAACATGAGTCTACAAAAAAATAAAAAATGATCTAGGTATGGTTGCTTGTGCCCGTAGTCCTAGCTACTTGGGAGACTGAGGCAAAAGGATTGCCTGAGTCCAGGAAGATGTTGAGGCATGATTGTGCCACTACCCTTCATCCTGAGAAACAGAGTAAGACATCAACTCAAAAATTTTTAAAAAATTAAAAAAGAAAGTAATTTTTAATGAGATAGTACTGTGTGAAGAGTTGGATGAAATGCCTCTAATAAAATATCCATTTCCAGCTACATATTTTTGAGAACAATGTCTCTCAAGGCTCATATATTTAAAAATGAAAAATAGAATCTATATTGATTTGAACCACAATTTATTGTAAAATAAAGTAATTCTTATTGGTAAATACAAAAAATAAGAAAAAAATCTCATCTATATCATTAGCAAATGCATTTAGAGTAAAATTTACTTTGTATATTAAAAATTATACAAATTAGTAGAAATGAGGAGAGACAAGAGGAAAGAATGAAGGAGCTGATAAATGAGATAACAGAAATAAAGAATACAGTGAATGAAATAAATAACAAACTGATAAGCATGGAAAGCAGAATCAACCAAGCAAGCAGAAGGAAGAATCTCAGAGCTTGAGGACCAAAATATGGAATCAACCCAAACTGTTAAAAACATAGAAAAGAAGGTTAGAAAGACAGAGCAAAACCTCCAAGAGATGAGTGATTATTTCAAGAGGCCTAAGATTAATTGGAATCCCTGAGGCAGATAGAGAGACAGAGACCACCCTGGAACAAACATTTCACAAAATTATCCAAGAAAACTTCGCTCATCTCATCAGTGACCCGAAAATTCAAGCACGAGATTCAGAGAACCCCTGCAAGACAAAAAAATGAGAAGACCAACTCCTAGACACATAGTAATTTGACTGCACAAAGTAGGTATAAAAGAAAAATTCTTAAAGGCAGCAAGAGATAAAGGTAAGACTACCTACCAGGGAAGACCAATTAGAATAGCAGCAGACTTATCCACAGAAACACTTAAGGTGAGATTTTAGAGCCCAATCTTAAAAGTTCTCAAAGATAAACAATTTCAACATAGAGTTACCTACCCAGCTAAGCTAGGCTTCCTCAGTGATGCAGAGTTAAAATCCTTCCCAATTATTCAATCCCTAAGCATTTATGCTGCCTCCAGAGCAGCTCAACAAGAAACACTTAAGAAAGTACTAAACACAGAAGAAAGAAAGAAGAAAGAAACAACAATGCACTCCACAAGAATGCACGAAAAAAATTGAAAACACACCTGAATCAACCCAAATGTCAAAAGAAAGACAGCAAACAAATAAACAAACAACAGCAACAATAACAAACTCTGTAAGAACCTCATGACAAGGATAAACTCTGATATCTCAATAACTAGTCTGAATGTGAATCGAATAAATGCACCACTGGAAAGACATGGAATGGCAAAATGGATAAAACATCATGAGGCAATAATATATTGGCCTAAGAGAGTCATCTCACCAGAAAAAGTCACTCACAGACTCAGAGTAAGAGGATGGGAAACACAATTTCAGGCGAATGGAAAACAAAAGAAGCAGGAGTCACATTCTTAATATCAGACAAAATACCCTTTAAGCTATGAAAAATTTAGAAAGATATGGAAGGTAACTACATAATGAAAAAAGGTTCAATCCATCAACAAGAAATATCCATCCTAAACATATATACACCCAACACAGGAGCAACAACTTTCATAAAGCAGCTTCTAGGCAAACTTAAAAAAGATATTGACTCTAACAGTATCACAGCTGGGGATTTAAATACCCCACTCACAACCCTAGACTGGTCATCAAGACAAAAAATCAACATGGAGATCCAGAACTTCAACGTGACGTTTGACCAAATAGACTCAGTTGATACCTACAGAACCCTCCACTCAATAACCATGGAATATACATTCTACTCAACACTGCACGGAATGTACTCTAAGATCGACCACATCTTCGGCCTTAAATCAAGTATAAACAAATTCATAATACTGCCATGCACCTTCTCAGATCATAGTGGAATCAAAATAAATATCAACACCAATAAAGTTCCCCCCAAACCCACAAAGACATGGACACTAAACACCATGATGCTAAACAACTCCTGAGTCAACACAGAAATCAAATCAGAGATTAAAAGTTATCTGGAAACAAATGAAAATGGAGAAACACCTTACCAAAACCTCTGGGATGTCATGAGGGCAGTCCTAAGGGGGGATTTCATATCTCTACAAACACACATGAAAAAAATGGAAAGATTGCAAGTTAACAGTCTAACAAAAGCAAGATCACCAAAGCCCTACTTCAGCAGAATAAACCAGATCACCATAATAAAAGCCTAAATTCAAGACATTGAAGACAAAAATATAATACAAAAAAACAAAGAAACAAAAAACTGATTTTTGAAAGAATAAACAAGACTGATGGACATCCTAGCTAGACTGACCAAGAAAAAAGAGATAAAATCCCAATAATCACAATCAGAAATGCAAAAGATAAAGTCACAATTGACCCTGAAGAAATACAAAGGATTATCAGAGACTACTATGTATACTCATATGGAAACAAACTTGAAAACCTAAAAGAAATGGGGGACTTTCTGACATCACATGACCTCCCCAGGTTGAAACAAGAAGGAATCGAGATCCTAAATAGACCAATAACAGTCCAGGAAATTGACTATGTCATAAGAAAATCACCTACAAAAAAAAAAAAAAACCCTGGACCAGATGGCTTTCCAGCAGAATTCTACAAAACATACAAGGAGGAATTGATACCAATCCTACTGAACGTATTCAAGGCAATTGAGAAAGATGGAATTCTCCTCAAATCATTTCATGAAGCTAACATCACATTACCCAAAGTAGGTAAAGATCCAACAAAGAAAGAGAACTACAGGTCAATATCCTTGATGAACATAGGTGCTAAAATTCTCAACAAGATCCTAGTAAACTGTATCCAACAAAACATCTCAAAACTCATCCACCATGACCAAGCAGGCTTCATCCCTGGGATGCAGGGTTGGTTCAACATTTGCAAGACCATAAACGTAATTAAATACATCAAAGGTATAAAAACAAACCATATGATTTTATCATGAGATGCAGAAAAAGCTTTTGATAAAATTCAGCATTCCTTGATAAAAACCCTCAAGCCTCTAGTCATAGATGGAACATATCTCAAAATAGTAAGAGCCATCTATGAGAAACTCACAGCCAGCAAACTGCTAAACAGACAGAAATTGAAACCATTTTTCCTGAAAACTAGAACAAGACAAGGATACCCAATCTCACCCCTCCTTTTCAACACAGTTTTGGAAGTCCTAGCTAGAGCAATCAGACAAGAGAAGGAGATCAGGGGTATCCACATAGGAAAAGAGAAAGTCAAATTATCCCTCTTTCTAGATGACATGATGCTCTATACCTCAAAATCCCAAGAGATCTGTCAAAAACCTCCTTGCCCTGATAAAGGACTCTGGCAAAATCTCAGGGTATAAAACCAATGTGCAAAAGACAGTCTCTTTTCTATACACCCACAATAAACAAACAGAAACCCAAATTAAAAGGACAATCCCATTCACAATAACCATAGAAAAAGGAAATACTTCATCATCTTCCTAATCACAGACATGAACAACATTTTACAATGAAAACTGAAAAACACTGCTCAAAGAAATCAAAGATGACACAAACAAATGGAAAAATATTTCATGCTCACGGATTGGAAGAATCAACATTGTTAAGATGTGCATTCTACCCAAGGCAATCTACAGATTTAACACAATGTCCATTAAATTACCAGCAACGTTTTTCTCAGACTTGGAAATGACTATACAGGATTTCATATGAAAGCATAAACAATCACGAACAGTCAAAGCAATTCTCAGCAAACAAAACAAAACAAAACAAACAGACAAACAAAAACAAAGCAGGAGGTAACACATTCCCAGACTTTAAATTTTATTATGAAGCTACAATAATCAAAACAGCCTGGAATTGGTACAAGAACGGGCATATAGACCAATGGAGCAGGATAGAGATTCAGGAAGTAAAGCTTCAATTTCTCAACCAATTCATCTTTGACAAAGCCTCCAGCAACAACCATCGGACAGAGGAGAACCTATTCAGTAAATGGTGCTGGGAAAACTGGCTGACCACAAAAGACCCCTACCTATCACCATACACAAAAATCAACTCTAAATGGATCAAAGACCTAAATGTAAAAAACTCAAACTATAAAAACCTTAGAAAATGCAGGAAACACCCTTGTGAAAATTGGAACTGACAACCAATTCCTGATCAAAACTCCAAGTGCCCATGCCATAAGAGATAAGATAGACAAATGGGACCTCAACGAACTGACAAGCTTCTGCAAAGCTTCTGCAAACTGGAAAAAATATTTGTCAACTGTATGTCTGACAAGGGCCTAACAATTAGGATCTACAAGGAACTCAAATGTGCAGAAAAGAAAAAAACAAACAGCCCCATTACAAAGTGGGCAAAATATATGACTAGACACTTCTCAAAAACAAAAACAAAACAACCACGTACAAGCAGCCAATAGATACATGAAAATAATACTCAGCCTCACTTGTCATCAAAGAAATGCAAATTAAAACCACACTGAGATACCACCTAACTCCTGTCAGAATGGCCATCATCGTTAACTCAAAAATAACAGATGCTGGAGAGGATGCGTGCAAAGGGGAACACTTCTATACTATTGGTGGGAGTGTAAACTAATACAATCACTGTGGAAAACAGTTTGGCGATTCCTAAGAGATCTAAAAATCAACCTTCCATATGACCCCACAATCCCTCTACTAGGAATATACCCAGAGAAACTCAAATCACTCTATGAAAAAGATACCTGCACACATATGTTTATTGAAGCATTTTTCTCAATAGTAAGAACATGGAAGCAACCGTGTTGCCCATCGAAAGAGAACTGGATTAAAAAAGTGGCACATATACATGATGGAATATTATGCAGCCATAAAGAAGGGCAAAATTGTGAACTTCACAACAACTTGAATGAACTTAGAGGCTGTAATACTGAGTGATCTATCACAGAAACAAAGAACTGAGTATCACATGTTCTCACTCACAGGTGAACCTTGAACAATATCGTGATACTATAAGAAAAGAATTGGCAGTAGTGGGAAACTGCTGGGGGGTGGTGTGGGATTGGAAGTAGTGGGAATCTGCCAGGAGAGAAGGGGGGCACACCTCATCAACAAGGGTACCTGCATAATGAACATTTGTATACCTAACCCTGAATTGTACCCCATATCTATAAAATTTAAAATTTAAAAAAAGACCAAAAAGACCAAATGTTAAACATATAAAGTAAAAGTAAACATGAACATCCAACAAAAAATATGTGTAATAAACATGTAAGATGTTTATATTTAATAAACATAAGCATATAACATAAACATAAAATATCAGTGTAATTATGTTGTTTTAGTCAACTGCATATTTCTAATCATTGTAATGACAACTCAATCCAGAAGAAAAAAATTAACACATAAAGCCTTAGAGCCACTTATAAAATTACATTTCAATTTATATACATAGTGTTATTGAAGAAGAAAATTATGCAGTTACCAATAAAAGACTTATAACTATAAAAATATAATTATTTGCAATAAAATTCTTTATGGAAAATACAATTGAAATAAGAGTTCAAAGAGAAAAAGAACTATATAGTATTATGGAAATATAATAAGCTTCCTTATATTTTTTAAAATAGATGATGCTGTATATCGAATTAATATGCAATTTATATTTTTATATTCTTCTGGAATGCTTTTAAAAGATGACTATAACAATGGAATATTATGCAGCCATAAAGAAGGAGAAAATTATGGGTTTCACAGCAACTTAGATTAATTAGAGTCTATCACACTCAGTGATCTATCACAGAAACAAAAAAACTGAGTATCACATGTTCTCACTCATAAGCAGATCCTGAACATTTATTATAACTCTATAAGAAAGGGTCTGGCAGCAGTGGGATGCTAGCATGTGAGGGAAGGGAAAGCACATAACATCAATAAGGATACCTGATCTCAAACCAGGTGAAGCAGGAACCAAGGAGAGGCCCAAACTTTACTTGGACAATGACCATTTATCTACCTAATCCTGAATTGTACCCCACTGGTTTAAAATAAATAAATAAATAAATAAAGATTAGCATTGTATATTTTTGTTTATAAACCATTGCTTTGACCTTCATGATGTTATGATAAATAAAAGAACATGGGGATTTATTGAAAGTCATTGCTTGGATTTGTGAGGCACAGCCATGGCTTCCACTCCAGATACATCTATGAATCTGAGTCACCCAGCTTCAGGAAATTTTTCTAGAGCACTTCAAATCCTAATTTTTCATACACAAAACTAAGATTTAGGGAAGAGAGTTACATATTCAATGTCATACTACCTGTATGATGCATAAAAACCAGCTTTCTGATTCTCAACTTGGTGCTCTTTCTCTTAAGCTACCATCAATACACTAATTCCTAAATTAAACTAAATATTTTTCAAAATAACAAACTGTGAACTAATCTAATTGAGAGTTTGAGTAGTCTAATCCAAATTAAAACCAAACATTTTTATTTTCAGTTAACTATTTATTGAACCAGATAAGGATAATTTGTGGCATGAAATTAGTATTTGAGTTGTCAGAGTCTCTGGAAGGAACAGCAAATTGGGAAACCCCAGGGTGTCGTGGAAAGAAGAGGCTTTTGGCTGTAGACCTGGGCTCAATTTCTGGTTGCATAAGTTGCTGGCTATGGGCTTTTGGGCTATTTACCCAACTCCCTTGAGTTTATTTCCTTATCTGGAAAGTGGAGATTAAGGTTGAGATGAAATGAGGTCATGCATGCAAAGTTTTGTAGTAGGATACCTGGCATATGCAAGAAACATAAAAACACTAGTTTTCTTGATACTTCTTCCTATTTTCTATCTCTGTTTCCAAATGCAATTGTCTGTTGTACTGTAGCTCATATACTTAATATCTCCTTAGATGATATGTGAAGCTAATAGTTTAATGGTTTAGAGAAGTGATTTTCAAGCTGTGAGCCATTGGAGCTCTCTGGCGGTAATCGGGTAGAGGTGGGGGCTTGAAGGGAAAGAGAGTTAATGAAGGGGCTCCAATTTCTTCATTAATGGGTTTGCTTGTCTCCACATATGCCAATAATTTTGTTGGGGAAAAAGTTTTCCTGGGCTTTTGGACCATTTGAGTTGGAAGTCCCTGAAGACACAGTGCTTAGCCCAAACCATCAGTGCTTGAAGGTGGGAATTTATGGCACAGAGTTTCCCTATTTTTGAAATGGGTTTAAGGATGAGGATATTTTGCTGAAGTCAGCAACAAGTGCAACCTTAGGGTCAATCCTGATTAGAATACAACGCACAATACAGAATATTGATGTAAAGTGAAGCAACTTGGGATGAAAAGGAGAAATTAAAGTATTTTGAGAACATTCATTGTGAGTTTCATAATGGGCTTTAAATTCTTTGTATGTGTGCTTGCTCTCATTCTCAATCACCCTGCCATTTTATACAAGTCCTGTTTGTTTGTTGGAGCTGTTCCCTATTTTGGTAATGGGAATATTATTTCAGTCATCATTTCCATCTCTCATTTACCAGTGAAGGGAGAAAGATTGAAGGTGATCAGCCCTATTCTGTTAACTGAAAAATAATGTCTTGGAGCCTTAGCAGAAATTTTACAAATTCTTGTTAACTTATTTTTTTCTCTATGATTTAAAAAATATTTCCGTTTTGTCCTTTTCATAATAAAGTTGTAGGCATTCTGTATACCCTTGGCCTTTTTAAAAAAGTGAACTTTTGTACTCTTTGAAAATGTAATGGAAACGTTAAATAACAACAGACTCATCATTAAATAAGGCGTGAGAATAAGTTTGACTAAGGTACCTTCAGTCTAAAAAAATTCTTTAGTGAACTTTGGAGAAAACATAAGCCCTTCCTCCATCACTGTAAAGTACTCTGGGGAGTATTATGATTAATTTCAGCTAACAGCTTCCCTTATCTTCTTTCTGAAGGCTTTCTGGTATTGAAGGGGTCATGACTATTCTATTCTCTCTTTTGTGCTCATTCTATTTCCCCTGCCATTTCAGTTATATAATCTATGTTTTCCCAAGTTCCTTGGAAAGGTAATTTTTTATGGTGTTTATTTCATTTGATTCTGAGGAGACTGCGGTAAGAAGACATGGGTTCTAGTTTTGTTGGAAAGGTAATATTTTTACAACTTTTAATCTTCTGCTTTTGCAGAAAATTCAGATCCTTGAAAACAAAAGCTCTCTACCTAGTTATTTCTCAGGATTTCTTGTTAGTGGTGTATAGCCACAAACAACTGAAAACCACAATTTTCTTCCTGTCCTGTATCTTCTCTGCATACTCTGGACTGTGTATTGTTACAGTGGGTTGGCAGGGCCTCATTTCCTTGCTCCCTGAGCACTTGGAAGGACTGGTGAAACAACAGCCATATCTAACTTTTTGTCAACCAATTATTTTTGTCAACTATTGTTTTCAACTTAATGAGGCTACAGTCTGGGCCTGTCACCTACTTTGAATCAGTGTATGTGTGATTATGTGTGAAGCAATGGGAAGGGAATGGTTATTTGTTTTGTGAGGAACACCTTTAATCATTTGCATTTGGGTAATATTTCATATTTGGAGTATATTTTTCATTGCTTTTTCCTGCATATATCTGTATCATAAGAAAGAAAAGTAAAAGCTCTTCATTACAAAATGAGTATAGAATAGTCTTTTTTTGAAACCAAAATCAGAACACTATGTGGAAAACAATGTAAACTCAGATTGGAGGAAGTGATGGTGACAGATCAAGGGAAAAAAACAGGTGGAGAGATAAATACGTTTGTGATGAGGCCTGTATCAGTCGGGGTTTGGATAAGAATACAGATGGCTGATTCAATTGGGGTAATTTAAGGAAAGTTTAATTTTTAAAAAGACTACAGTATTTACAAAGGCATGGGTAAGCTTCAAGGAAACAAGGTGAGCTGCAGTACCTCTGGGCTGGTAAGAGTGAGAACAGAAAAAACTGCTAGGTCTAAGGGATCATATAAGAAAGGGATTGTTGAAATGTGATTGCTTATCCCTGTCATGAGGCTCTTATAAAGTCTTTTCTTTGTTTGCTTGTTTTCTTTTGGTTTTGGGGTTGATGTATGTGTGTGTCTTCAAGTTTCTTGTTGCGCTGTATTCTGTGTTGATTGTGTGCTCTGCTGTTCTCTTGGGAAGTATGTGATCATTCTTTTTTTTCTTTCTTCTGTGCTTAATACGTTTTTAAGTGTCTCCTGTAGAGCTGGCCTGGAAGCTGCATAATCTCTTAGGGATTAGATGTCTGGGATTTGAGGACACCCATGAAAATGGAATTCCTTGTCTTCCTTCTACTCCATTTTTGCACCTTTTAATGTAAATATTCCAGGATGTCTCACCCAGGTTCCTGCATGGTTTCCCCCTAGAAACTTGTTCTGAAGCTAAATTCTTCTCTTTTTTCTACCATTCCATGTCTCTTACCTCTTGGTCAATATAGATCCAATGCCCTCGTGTTTTTTCTATTCCATGAGCTGGGTGACATCACGTCACACTGTCTTATTTTATATTAGCGCCAGAAGGGTTTACAGTTCTGTTCAGGCCCTCATTCATAGGAGAATAAACATAGTTTTGAAATGTGCTTAAAAAAAAAAAAGAAAGGGATTGGCAGTAGTGGAAAACTATCTTGGGGGGGCGCACATGTCATCAATAGGGCACCTGATCTCAAACCAGGTGAAGTGGGGGACCAAAGTGGTTCTCACACTTTCCCTGTACAATGATCATTTGCATACATAACCTGAATTGTACCTCACATCTTTAAAATAAAAATTAAAAAAGAAAAAGAAACAGCAGAGACTGGAACTTGAAAAACAATAGCGGGTTGAAGAGGGCCTATCTAGGACCTGGCCTTTGATGGAGAGACACAGTCAACTCACAGTGATCAGGCCTCAGGACAACAGGGAATGGGTTCTGTCACCTCACTTTCCTCCCATGCTGTCACCTTCTGCTAGTATCTCTAGAAAACCAGAGATTGCAGAGAAGACAAGAGAGCCCACTGATGCTTCCATATGGTTCAGCCTCTGGGCATGGAGTAGGACAGAGAAGGTAAAGCATGTACTGGGGGAAAAGGGTTTTTGACAGAAGATATTTGGTCATGACTTTGAATATCTTATTTCTAATCCAATTTATTAAGGGGAAGACTTTATAACAGACCTTAGTGGTAGACTATAAAGAAAAGAGATCCCAATGTGAAATTCTAACAGTAGATAATCTTCATAATAAACAATTATAAACATACATGTGAGGCACTCAGAAGTGTATGAAGTGATTAAAAATATTATAACTCCCATGGAATACTCACAAAAGAGGCAAGACAAAGCGAGATTCAAAGATTATTCTCCTCATTTTATAACTGATAAACCTGAAGTGAAGACAATTTAAGTGCTATGCTCAAGCAAGGACACGAGCGTTTCAATATTTCTAATGTTCCATTCAGTGCTTTTTACTTTTGATTTCTATTTGTGCTCTTCTGTATCATTTCTGGGGACAGAATTATACATTTACTAAAAATTCTCAACCATCCAAATTTCAATAAGTATTTTAATGAGTATGTGTAAACAGAGAATACTTGTTCTTATATCAAGGTCAGTTTCAGTACACCAGCGCTTCCATAAGAAAATTAACTGGAATCCAAATGCTTTGAGGGGTAATAGAAATTTTTACTGAAGATCTTGTTTAGGTGAGCTCAAAGGGAGAAGAGAATGACAATACATAATACAAAGCAAAACCTTACCAAAATATTATTTTCCAGTAATCCCTTCAAAGCTCTACCTTGCTCGTTCCTTTGCCCTTGTAACTAAATAAAGTGAACAACGATCCTCCCCCAAAGTAAAGAGATAAAGGCTGTAAAGATGTTTATAATAAAAAAAATTAATAACTTCTGTCACATGTAAAATGGCCATTGGTCATTAACGTCACTCATGGTTTTAGTATACACGTCTACCGTAATAATTACATGTTGGTCTTTATTCCTCGGTCTTAAGTTATTTCTTGTTGCTAATACCATTATCACTCAATATGTGTGGGTTTGGTTCCAGGACGTCTGCGAATACCATAATGTGTAGATATTCAAGTCCCTTATATAAAATAGCGTAGTATTTGTATATAACCTCTATGCATCCTCCAATATACTTTTAATTATCTCTAGATTACTTATGATGCCTAATACATTGTAAGTGCTATGTAAATACTTGTTATACTATATTGTTTAGAGAATAATGTCAAGGAAAAAAGTCTGTCCATGTTCAGTACAAACATAGTCATCCATTAAAAAATATATATTTTTGACCTGTGTTTGGCTGAATCTGTGGATGTGGAACGCTCAGACATGGAGGACTGACTACGTGTGCATGTGTGAGTATAGAAAGATTTGAATGTGTTGCTTTATTAATTTCCATATATAGCTAACTCATGTTTTAGAAGTAAAGCTTGTTTTATCAATTTCATTCTGCCAAGAAGAGTCTGCCAAAGAGGCACTTCTTCGATCATGGAAGAGGATGCATACGAAAACTGTTTGAAATCTAGTAATAATTCCTATAAAGAAATTCCACGCAGCCATTAAGACCATAAAGACTGTTTTCTATATGATCCAACTTTAAAGTATTATACATATACACACACTGCTAGAAGGAAATGAAAAATATTATAAATAGTATTTAATACTGGTTGATGGTCTTTCTTTACCTTCCAAATTTCTTATGAGTATGTGTTTTACAATCACAAAAATACACATAATTTATTCCTTAAACAAAAAGTATAAAACACTATTCTGAAAGGCTAATTCCAAACGAAATAAATGATGCTTGAGCATACAAGCAGCCAAACAATTCCTCACAGAGACACAGTGCCTAAAATAGGCCTGGCAGAATGAAAAAGAGAGAACAATCTCTACTTCTGGAAGGAACATTGTAATTGAGATGGTTTGGAGACAAAAGGTGAGTGAACACAGTACAAGAACACCAAAATGCTGCATTTTATGATTGTTTGATGTAGAAAAAATGACATTATGCAGCTCAAAATATATTCTGATATTTTACCACCAAGTATCAAACTTCTATACTTGTGCATATAAATGCTATTCTTAGATGTCATATGTTTAGATGCATGGTCTATCTAGGGTCGGATTCTGTTAAAAACAACTTGGGCCTAAAAATTTTTTTATTTTATTTTAAAGATGTGGGGTACAATTCAGGGTTAGGTATATGTATGTTCATTATGCAGGTACCCTTGTTGATGAGGTGTTTCTCCCCGCCCCGGCAGTTTCCTACTAGTGCCAATCCAAACTCAACTTGTATATATCACAACTTTCATATATCACAAAAGCAAATAATTTCTTAATTTGTCAGAAAAAAAGTGGTCTAATTTTACAGAATTTTAAACATTAATGTAAATTGCAATGCTTAAAACCTTGGATCAAAATAACAAATGGTGAAGGATGTGAAATATCTACTTTAGGCTAATCTATAGGAAGTCAAATATTTATGGTTAAGGCTATGTAAATTTGATATACAGTCTTAGATTAGTGGGCTTCATATTAATCTGGTTAGAATGTTCATATTTTAGTTAAACTCATTGAATTTTTTTAAACTAATAGGTGTAAAACCAAGAACCACATGATTATCTCATTAGACTCAGAAAAAACATTTGATAAAATCTATCATCCTTTCTTGATAAAAATCCTCAAACTCCTTGGCATTAAAGAAACATTCCTCAAAATAATAAGAGCCATCTATGACAAACCAGCAATCAACATCATACTTAATGGACAGAAGCTGTAAGCATTCCCCTTAGAACTGAACCAAGACAAGGATGCCCACTCTAACCCCACTTATTCAACATAGTACTGGAGGTCCTAGAGTGAAAAATCATTCAGGGGAAAGAAATCAAGGGTATCCAACAGGGAAATAAGAAATTATTACTTTCTCCCTCTTTGCAGATGATTTGATTCTATACCTAAAAACCCTAGGGAGTATGTCAAAAACCTCTCTGTGTTAATACATGACTTTGGTGAAGTCTCAGGGTACAGAACAATGTGCAAAAAACATTAGCATTTCTATACCCAATGACAAGCATGCCTAAAACCAAATATAAAATACAATCTCATCTACAAAAGCCACAAGAAAATAGAAGTTCTCAGTATCCACCTAACCAAAGAGGATAAAGACCGTTACAATGAAAGCTACAAAGTACTGCTCAAAGAAATCAAGGATGACACAAACAAGTGAAAAAAAATCCCTGCTCATAGATTGGAAGAATCAATATTGTCACGATGTCCATTTTACCTAGGTAATCTATAGATTCAAGTTAATTTTTACCAAATTGCCAGCATCATTTTTCACAGACCTAGAAAAGACAATACGGATATTTGTATGGAAGGAAAAAAGAATCTGTATAGCTAAAGCAATCCTCACCAAAAGTAACAAAGCTAGAGGCATCACACTTTCAGACTTAAACTTCGCTACAAGGCTACAATAAAGAAGATAGCATGGAACTAGTACAGTAGGACAAACGCTGGTTGTGATCAAGCCCTTCCATCTACTGTCAGGGTTTTAGGGAGATTTTCCCTGAGTTCCTACTCCGGGTTCTCTTCCTCCTGAGTCCTATGGCTAAATATTTTCCATTATTCTAGAAGTAGAGAGAATACAACTGTCTCCTAATTCTCAAGGAACTGCACTAAACACTTATTTTTAATGCTTTGTAGATGTGCCTTATAATTGATTTTTTAAGGTCCTCCCCTTATCCAAATAGCTTAACTTTTCTGATTTATCCTTGGACTAACAGGTCAAGTTGACACTTCTGTATGAAGTTTTATTCTTAACAAGAAATGTGATCCAATTAATATCTGTGGATACTGTGTTCTCATCTCTTTCAGCAGAATTCTCTATTCATTCAAAACTTGTTTATCAGATTATTTTGATGCTTTATGTCCTTTACTTCAAGAACTTTAAGATTTGCTCATTATTTTTAATGGTCTGGAATCAGTGTCCCTGTACAGACTTGACATAGCAAGTGATTTTTAAAAAAATTAACAGCTGAATCAATTCTGGACAATTAAAAACAGATGAATGCTTACAACTACAGCTTGGGTGATTGAACTGGCAAGCACAATTCTGTTAGATTCTGTCCTGAATGACACCCAGTACACCTAATTCTGAGAAAAAAATCAGAAATAAATGCAATTGGCCTAAGGGGCCATTTAAGAGGCTATCACATATACATTTTATTCACATAAGGATCTCAATCAAACTAGAGACTGATTTGGCTGCTCTATTATCTTTCACGCATTCTCTTCCGTGTTTACTATCTAATTATGTACATGGTGCCTGAGGTGATAATCATAGTGAGAATTATTTATTAAATTCTAGGGAGTAAAAGGGAGATTTTAAGATTGCAGAGTTGCATGAGTTTGGTAATATGTAAAATCTATAATGTCAAATATTTTTTATTTAAACTGTGATGCTTATTTAATTTCTTTGGTTTTGTTGCCTATAAGTAGCAATGCTTTTTAAAATTTTCTGAAATTGTGACAACTTTTTTTGGAATAAATTATATATCCTTCTCTGCTTCCTAAATGTCACATTGTTTTCAATTTGAGAAGTATTCATTATGTCTACTATACACACATTATTCATTCAATGGGTGCTGAATCACTGACAGGTAGCTTAGTGCCTTTCAAATACTCGGCATTCAATAAAAAGTGATTAATAGGCAGCCCCTTGACCAATAGGGACTTTTTAGTATGGAAGATCACACAACTAATCAAACAACTATCATACAAGGAATAAGGCATGTCATAAAAAATACTATAAACAAAGTTCTGGACTGGAAGGAGAGAGAAATTACACTTGGCAATATAGAACATTGTATTATTAAGACCAGGCTAAAATTTGCTACAGTAACAAATTAACAAAGTAATTTACTGAAATAAAGGTTTGTTTCTCTTTCTTAATTTATGTTCAGCATGGGTGAACAAGTTGTTTCATGCAATTAGGCACCCATGGTGATAAGCCTTCACCATCCTATAGCTTTGTCATTGAAGACACATGACCCAGGGTCACTAAAATAGGGGACACAAAAGAGGTGGCACATGGAGTGTTAAATATTTCAATTCAAAAGTGACATGTGCCACCTCCACTCACATTTCATTGCCTAGCACTACCCATATGGTTCTGTTTAACTGCAAGGGTGCTGTAAAGCATAATGTTCCTCGGTGTCCACGAAAGAGAGGACAACTAGACCTGAATGAGCACTCCTAATCTCTTCTAGAAAAGGTTATTTGAAGTAGGATAAGGAACATTTAATATGATCCTTGAAGAGAGAATTGGACATGTGAATATTTCAGGGACAGGAGATAACATGTGAGCTAGCAAATAATGTGGAAGGAGCTGGGGGGTATACTCGAAAATTATAAATAGCCACACTCCTTATAAAATGAGATAACTAGGTAGATGCCAGGCTCAGAAATACTTCAGAAAACTTGGAATCTAGAGAGAAGTATGTCCCAAGTTTAGTTGACCATAGGGTAATACTAGGACCTATGTCTTTGTGAGGCTTTCTTTGCACCAGTATGATATAGAGTAAGGAGAGATAAGAAAAAATGTGGAAGATATTATGGCAGTTGAGTAAATTTATAAGAATCTGAAAATAAATGGAAAAGATAAGGCAAATTAAAGAGAATATATGGTAGAGGTAGCATCTATATGACTTAGCATGCAGCTGAGTCTGTAGGGGTTTGGCAGAAGGAGTCAATAACCTCAGACTTGGAGGCCCAGGGACTTGGAATCGGTGGTACCAATATCAGAAAAAAAATTCATTTAGGTTAATTATGGGTATGTGTTAAAGCACATGTAACATATGTAGAAAAAAGGTTAGAGTTAGGGTTAGGATAAAAGGGAGATTTGTTGGTGCCAAACGTCATGCATTTGAAATCCTAACTCTGCTACTTGCTGGTTATGTATGTGCCTCTCTGAACTTTAATGTTCTCAAATTTTACTGAAAATATATTTAAATAACTAGGGAAAAAAACTAGAAAAGAAACTAAAGCCCAAGAATAAAACCAGATTGACAGCATATTAAGCAGTATAATATCTCTCTCCATTCTACTTGATCTACAATAAAAATATTAAAGGCCTGTCAGCTAAATCATGGAAATTATTTCCATGATGACTAACCTGAAGAATCTTCCAGTTCTTTTCTTTGATTAAGTTATGTTACCAGAGCAGCTAGAGGGTTTATTATATTTCCATTTTGTTCCCATTTAAATAAATGTTAGTTCTTCCAAGGGGGGAAAAAGAAAGAAAAGAAAAATTAGGATACTAGCAGTAATTCACAGGGTTATTGTGACCATGAAAGCAGTTACTTCTTGTAAATTTTTTGACTCACAGGAGATACACAATAAATGTTAACTAAAAACATAATCATGATGTAGAAAGGATATAACTAATTAATGTCTATTTTTTTAAGAGATGGCTAAATTAGATGGTTCTGGCACATAGTAGGTTGCCTAAAAATGCTCATGGTAGAAGTCATCAAGAAAGTACAGCATTATTTGCTGAGATCTTAATTTGCGAGTTCTTATTTCTTCTAACTTCCTGATGCAGAAAATAGATAAGCATGAGCATTCATGTGTCTTGGGGATTTTTTGCAAGGTAGGAATCAGATACTGCTTAAATACTGTTACTTGTCCTTTACTGTAAAAAGCTCAAGTTTATTGAAGAGATAATACTAAGTGTCCCAGAAGAAAGATAAATGGAGCACTAAAGTGTTTTTGAGGTCAACAGAGAAAGAGATGGATGATTTTGTTCCCTGGATTTGGAAAAGATTGAAGGTTTATGGATCCTGCAAAGATTTGGAGATCTAGAGCTGCTATCTGTCAGCACTCTAGGGTGGAGGGCAGGATTTGCCTGAGAAAGTAAGTCCTAGACTTGGAGAGCCCAGACCTACTAAATATTACTGAGTCTCAAGTGTGGTCTAAAAGCAACTATGCAGCTCATCCTGATGATACTGCTGAGCTGAGACAGAGGGCATTCACATGGCATCCAGCTTTGACTAAAGAGAGATAACTGAAAACGCTTCCTAGATGCTTTGGGACTTTGCCATATTTCCGTGAAGCAAGAAATGGCAATAAAAGCTGAGCTTGATTTTCCCCACGCCTGGGTTCTTAGAGAAAGCTTCAGGAAACTCCAAAAAATCTAAAATTGTGGGAATTTATTCTACAAATAAATTTTTAGTGTAGAGCCTCTACCCACAACACAATCACATGCACACACTCAAGTTTCATTCTTTGGTTATAAGACAGTGCCTTATACTAAGGTAATATAAAAAAATTAAAGAGCATAAGTTCATTGATTGACTGGAGAAGTGTTCAAATGCAGAGTACAAGTGTATGCGAGAGGCAAAGATAACTATGTTAATAAAAATGGAAAAATGCATGTGAATAATAGCTAAAAGCTCTGAAAGACAACAGGGTCCATGAATTTTAAATTAATTCTGTTATCAGAGAATAATCTCTATGTGATTTTGATCTTTTTGATTTATTGAGATTTATTTTGTGATCCAAAATATGGTCTACATTGGTGAACGTACAGAAAACATGTATTCTACTTTTTTGAGATATAGTGTTTTATGACTGTCAATTAGGTCATGATAGTTGATAGTGTTTTTTAGAACTTCTATGTTTTTAGCGTTTTCTTTCATTTTTTTTCTTTTGCCTAGTAATTCAATTAGTTTTTAGATGGTTGTTAAAATCTTCTATTATAATTGCAGACATTTAAAAAATTTCTTCCTTCAATTCATCTTTTTTTTTTTGAGACAGGTTCTCACTCTGTCACCCAAGCTGGAGTGCAGTGGTATGTTCTTAGCTCACTGCAGCTTCAAATGCCTGGACTCAAGAGATCTTCCTACTGTAGCCTCCCAAGTAGCTATGACTACAGGTGTGCACAACCATGTTCAGCTAATTTTTAAATTTCACAGAGATGTGGTTTCAGTCTTGCTATGTTACCTAAGCTGGAGTGCAGTGGTATGTTCTTAGCTCACTGCAGCTTCAAATACCTGGACTCAAGAGATCTTCCTACTGTGGCTTCCCAAGAAGCTATGACTACAGGTGTATACAACCATGTTCAGCTAATTTTTAAATTTCACAGAGACGTGGTTTCAGTCTTACTATGTTACCCAGAGTAGTACTGAACTTTTGGTTTCAATACCACTGCCTCGATCTCCCAAAATGCTAGAATTATAGGCACGAGACACTATGCCTGGCCAGTTTGTCAGTTTTTGATTCACATATATTAAGGCTCTGTTTTTAGGTGCATAAAACTGTAAGGTTTCCAGGTCTTTCTGAAAATTAGCCTTCTTATCATTATGGAATATTTCTCTTTATATCTAGTTGTATAATTTGGCTTGAGGGCTTTTTATCAGGTATTAATATAACTCCTTCAGCCTTCTTATGCTTACAATTTCCTTGGGATATCTCTTTCCAACCACTTATTTCACCTACCTGAGTCTTTACATTTAAAGGGTATCTCTTGCAGACAACATATAACTAAATCTTGCTTTTTATTTATTCTGAGACTGTCTACATTTTAATTGGAGCATTTGATTCATTAATATTCATGTAGTTGTTATGTGGTTGGATTCAAGGGTTTTTATTTTATTTTATTTTATTATTTTTATGTGACTTATTTGTTTTCAGCCATTATTTCAGTTTTTGTTCCCCTCTTCTCCTTTTCCTGACTTCCCTTGGATTATTTGAATATTTTAAAAAATTGTTTTAATTTATGTATTGAATTTTAGCTATCTTTGGTCAATGTATTTTAAATATATTTAATGAATTTGAGATAATGTGTTTAATAATTAGAATTATATAATCAAAGAAACATTTATTGTTATATTTATTTATATAGTAGGGTCTTATTTGAATATTAAGCCTCATTTCAATGTGTAGAGTTTCATAAACATAGAAAATTCATAGGATGCCAGAAGAGAAGAACAGAAATGATAAAAGGGTTGGACTAGAACCAAAGAAGAAAACTGAGCAGACATAATTTGGCTTAAAGAAAAGAAAACTCGAAGATAACATTTGCCTTTAAATAGATGAAGTGTTTTCATGTGGTGACCAGATGTTTTTATCTTTATCCAAAAAAAGAAGAAAAGAGCATTAATTATAACAAAGTGGAATTAATGGTTACCAAGGGGGAAAAATGCCTGTGCTAATTCTGCATATGTGCCATGATGCTAAGGTTACTGAGAAACGTCAAATAACATATTTATCTCAATATCTTTAAGAACGTATCCTGTATGTCCTTGGTATCTATTGTTCTGTCCTCATTTCTATAGGCAGTCCATAATCAATGTGCCTTTAATAATTTTTAGTTAGGTAGGAATTACCTAGATGAAGAAGATTAAATTAATATAAACACTATCATTTTGAAACCAAAAGCAGAATTTATTCTCCCCTTGATATGCTTAAGGAAAACATCTAAAATAAAATCACAATTTTATTTAGGGATAGGGCTATAGATTTAGCAAATAAAATACAGATGCCCAGTTAATTTTTAGATAGCAAATTATTTTTGGTATAAGCGTGTCTAACTCAATAACTGGGACATACTAATATTAAAACATTAGTTATTGTTCATTTCAAATCAAATTTAAGTGGGTGTCCTGGAGTCTTGTATTTTTCCTGGTGATAATGTTCAAAGATAAATAAGTAAATAAACAATCATAAGAGCATCTAATTTTTAAGGTAGTTTTCTATGTAAGGGCAGGGAATGAGATGCCTTTGTCATGTATTTGGCTGTTTCTCTAAACTAACCAGATGTATATGTAAATTCCGCCAGAGATGTTGGAGGTATTCTCCTGATGTCTTGAGCAGTTTTATAAATATTTTCATCTTTTAAAATTCTTGTTACCCATTGACCAAAAGGAATATTGTGTTTAGAATACTTCCTGTCAGGTTGTATGTATGTAGATAAACTGTCTGAGCATTCTTTCCTTCTGTTTATGAAGTTCATTTATGTTTTAGAAGTTTACATTTTAGAAGTCACAGAGCACTGTACAATTTGATGTGTGGATGTTGTGAAAGTTTCTGAGAGAACTGCAATTCATTCCTTTCCTCTGCTTCTCATATCAAGACGTAGAATATAATTCTCTTCCCCTTGAATCTAGTCTGGTAATTGTGACTTGTTCACCAGCAACATGCATTAGAAATGATATGTTAAGACATCTGAAGCCAGGTCCTGAGAAGACTTGGAGTTTCCACCCAAGTCTCTTGGAATGCTTGCTCTTGGAACACTCTCATGCAGACCCATCTGCCATGCTTGGAGAAGTTCAAGCTACATGGAAAAGGCCACATTTGGTGATCTAACTACCCTTGTTGCACTCCCAGCCATCATCAACTGACAGCTATTCAAGTGACCTATCTTGGATGTTGACAGACTCTTTTATTTTATTTATGTATTTTTATCTCTTCTATGCCTTTTTCTTGACTAAGACTCAATCTTAGACCCATCTTTGCCAGACCCGGATAGCCCAGTTTTAGCAAGATCCTGGTAAGTCAGTTTAAAAATTTGATATCTAATCAAATTCCTCATTCACAACCCTTGATATCTAATCACCCTGGCTTGCCTGCAACAAAAGACCCGTGTGATCAATCTAGCAAGAATCTCCCCATCCCTGATGTCTTTGCTTAGTAATTTTCTGTCTACCAACCCTCTTAATCTACTCTTTGGCTTTAAGTCCCCACTTATATTCAAATTGAGCTCAATTCTATACTGAAGTCTCTTTTTCTCTATTGCTGTAGTTTCTGAATAAAATCTGTTTTTTGGTTTTTTTTTAGCCCAATTCTATACTTAAGCCTCTTTTCTCTTATTGCAATGATTTCTGAATAAAATCTTTTTCAAAAATCACTTACTACTGCTTGGCTCTTGTTTTCTTTAACAGTATCCAACCCAGTGAAGCCTTCAAGTGACTATAACCCCAGCTGACTAAAGCACTAAGAGAAACCTTAAATTGGAAACTTCCCAGTTGAGACAGTCAACCTCTAGAACTGAGAAAAGCAATAATGATAATTTGTTGTTGTAAGCCACTATTGTGGGATAGTTTGTTTTTATCTAGATAACTGTAATATTTTTTATTTGAGAATATTTTGAAAGGTAACACATTTTCATTAACAATATTTATTAGTCGAACAAAAGGTACTATATATCTTTCTGATCAACATTAAATATAATTTTTAAAAAATATAAAAATGCTTTCCTAATTAAAGAGTAAGTAATATGTAATATTGAGTGGCACTTATAGATAAGTTAAAGTTAATATAATTAATAGTATTTTATATCCATTTCATTGCTCATAAATAAAGAAAAGAAACCTATTATCGATAGCAGATACTAATTGTTAATCATTTTCTTTCCTTTTGTTAACCTCATTAGCACTTTCACTGTGTTTCCTAATTTAGTCTTCTTAATAAATATATGATACTGATATTATCTCCGTTTTACTAAAAACAACACTGAGGTCTAAAGTAGTTAAATAACTTACTCAGTATTTCATAGTCAGAATTTAAATCAATGTCTTCTCATTTTCAGTTCCAAGTAAACCAGGCTCTTTTCCAGAAAACTCCAGCCAGACCCAAATAATAAAACAAAATCCAAATCTATTTTTAAGTTTTCCTCAGTTTCTGAATTCTGAAGCCATTAGTGTCCTGAGGAGTGAATACTGTTTTACTTTTGGGAAATTTACATTGGGAGAGACTTGATGTCTTTAAGAGTCAATCACACAAGGAAGAACTCAGATTGAATTTCACTCTAGAGGTTACAGTATTGGATTTTTCAACTCCAGTTTTGAATTGTGTTTTCTAATGATAACAAAATGTGCCCTTATGGGAGGAAATATGAGACCCAGAGAAGAAAGTGCCTGGATCCAGGTCTCAGGATAGATGATGACAGAAAAACTGGTAGAACTCCCATCTCCGGCCTCTCACCCCAGAGGCCTTCTCCCCTCTTCAGAAGTCTCAAACTAAAGACTATAATTTGTTAATATATGTGTGAGTTCTTTAAAAGAAAAAAAAGCTCAGTTAAAAATTCTTTCAGTATGAGTTAAATCAAGATAGTGCTTTATAACTGTGGGAGATAAAGTCCCCAGATAAAGGGCAGGGTGCTGCTAGGTGATACTTGGTGACAAGGCCTTCTCCCTGGGAAAACTCAAAAACACTACTTGACAGCCAATTTTTCCCTTCTCTCCTCATATCATTTCTTAATAAGATAGATGATATCAGTGATACTGTCTTATAGGACATTCTGCATCAATGGAAATGTTTCCTAATTAGCACTGTCCAATACAGTAGCCATTAGCCACACGTTGCTATTGAGTGCTTGAAATGTGTCTGGTGTGACTGAGGAACTTAATTTTTAATTTTGTTTCATTTCAATTGATTTAAACTTAAACAGCCACGTGTGGTTAGTGGCTACCATATTGGGCAGCATAGGCCTAGACCAAAAGGAGAGTTTGTCTATTTTTGAAAAAAGAGAAAAGCACTCTCTCCTTTCTGAGACAGGAACTTCTGCTACTTCTGAGTTATGATGCTGATGGAAGCACAGACCATTGGATTTTAATCCTAAAACCATATTCAAATTTTCTATGTTCCTTTAAATTAAGGTTTAATCTTATGGACTAGAAAGCACCCCCCCCCCGCCCACAGAAAAAAGAACGACAAAAAATTCCAAAGTTACATTGGCTATTTTCAGCTGCTTTATTATTCCTTTCTCTTTTTCTCACCTCTTTAAATTCAGAGCAGGGCCATTGCCTTACTATAATCTGGTGTGGCTATGTGTTCTTGGAGCTATGGCTGCTACCACGTTTCCTGGCTTTGGTCCCCTCCCCTGCCTTGGGATGGTAAATCTCTTCTTTCTCTCGAATTCACTTTTTTAAGTAAACTGTATTTTCTAATCTAAAAAAGAAAAAAATTCAAAGAGCAAAGGAAACGGTCTGGGAGTAGGCTTATCAAAACAAGAACAAAATACTATATGCCCAGTTAAATTTTAGACAAACAACACATAATTTTTTGGTAGAGTTATGTCCCCTATGTAATATTTAATGTACATTACACTATAACATTATTTGTTGTTTACCTAAAATTCAAATTTAATTGGGCATCTTATATTTTTATTTGCTAAATCCTGTAATCCTAGCTCCTCCCTCAGGAGAAGGGCATACAATCAGTTATTTGGAGACAGTCTGTGCTCTTTAAACATTGGAGAAAGGGGAAGTGCCCACTGATAGCAGTGATGGCCTGAGAAGCTCCACGTTCATGGCATGGCAAGATGGAAACTTCACACAAATACTCTTAAGTAGAAGTCAATTGCAGGAAGCATCTAATCGACTGGATAGATTCCTGGTAGTATCAGGAAGATCTGAAAACTCAGAGAATTATTATAAAATTCTTAAGTATCGTGGAGCCACCTATCAGGTCAAGAAATAGAAAATAACTAGCTCCTGAGAGTAGTTCTCATTCTTTCTTCAAATCACTACTTCTTCCTTCTTCTCAAAGATAATCACTATGCTGATTTCCTACACCATAGTTTAAACTGTGCCTGCTTTGAGACGTTAGTTAAATAAAACCACACTGTGTCTTCTGTCTTCTGTGGTGTAAGTTTGTTTCTGGAAGAAGCAGATAAGCACTACTAATTGCTTCTTACCTGATCCAATCAGGGATGGAGATGATTCCAACATGTTTTCATTCTCTTCTTTGTTCATGGCTTCCCTTATTCCTGGGTGATAACACTTTGTGGTTCCAACCACAAATCTGGGTGTTTCTCCACTCCTTAGTGGAACCTGAACTTCTATATTGATCCACTAGCTTATGTCTAAAGTTCTTATTACCTCAGTCTCCCTGGGAGCCAGCAGAAATCCCTGAATGAAAGTAGCCTCTGCCTGGTTCATCATTCCGGGTTTCTTTCTTTCAGTTCTTGGTTACATAATTCTTTACTGCTTTAGGAACTCATTAATATTTTCAACTTGATTTTTTGCTGTTGTTCGACTTTGCTCATTGTTATTGGCTGGCAAGCCAGCTTGGATAACCTAGTCTACCATTTCCAGAAGTGCTGGCCTCAGTATGTGAGATCTCCATGCATGCTAGGAATCACTGGCAGTACTGAACTCAGCTGGCCTCAAATTTCAATGTATTTCTACTGAAAAAGAGCAATTTTTTGGTTGAAGATAGTTCTTCAAGGCTCAGAGGATGGTATAAGTTTCACTGGGACATGTAACAAGGAAGTGAACAAAGAAGTGTCAGATTTGTGTGGTGTTTATGCTGTCTCCTCCGCTCCATCTAGGAAAACAAAACTCAATGATAGTTGAAATATGCTACAGCAATTTTCCTAAATCTTGTTCAGTACTTAAGGTCGTGAGCTTTTTATCATTCTCTGAAAAAGATTTGACTATCCTTATTCATTCAATTCACACATTATAATCATCCTGTCAAAAACCCATTTGTTAATTTAACATTCATTTAAATTGAATGATTAAAACCTATTAAATCAAGACCTCTTCTCTCAACATATATTCTTGGCTTTACGTAATGTTAATCAACTGGTTAGCACAATTAGGTTGCTGGTTGAATTTAAAAGGGATATAGAGTGGTTAAAATAACAGTTATAGGGAATGTTCTCTACCTATCTACCTCCCATCACAACAGTGGAAATGAAAAATGTAATATTGGGGCACAGATGATATGAGCTAAAATATTCTTTATTTGTTCCCATATCTTGTATTATGATCATGGTTTTAATAACTTTCTGGCTGAGTCACTAAGAGCATAGATAGGTTTTTCATCAAAATTTCCAAAAGTATATTTTATTTTCTCCTCTCTGAACTTTAATTTTCTTCCTCGCCTTTTACAGTAAAGACAGATTGTCGATAATAGTATTAACTCTCACAGGCAAAAGATAGAAAGAATATTTTATTGTTTATACAGTGTGTGGAAGTTATGATATTGCCCAGTAAATAATTTGTCAAATTACATTTAAGGTATGGTATATTTTTCCCAGTATCACCAATATCAAATTCCTCTGCTTTGAAGAAGTATCACAGAATGTCACAGTGATTTAACTTAAATATTTTCCTGATTAAATTCATTGCTTTTTCTTTTAATAAAGATAACTGTAAAACCATTCGAATATCCAGTCCACAAGGCCAGAGAGCTGTGAACATTTTCTCCAATAGTGTATCCTACATACCTAGAAGTGACTGGCACAATAGTAGCCTGAAGTAAATCTTTGTTGAATAAGCAAATGAATAAAACTGAAGAGCTGTAGAATATTAGAATCTGGATGATTTTTAGAGGTTGTGGAGGCCTGACCCTTATCCCCAAAATAGGGAAATTTTCAGAAATAAATCATCAAGTGACACACTCAAAGTCAGAGAGGGTAGAATAACAGAGAAGTGTCTGGATCCCATATCTGATTGCATAATGTTAGTCAAATGCTCTTGGCCTCCTGGTCTCATAAGTTCAACATCCAATATAGTCCCAAGTTTGAAACAGATATGCCATCTAGTCGCCACTCTAGGAAAGAATTTTCTGTAATCAGCAGGCAGCTTTCAGTCATCAACTCTTTAAGAGTCTGTAGAAAACTGGCTCACCTGAGATGAACCCTTTCCAGGGCTTCTTTTATTTGATGGGGTTTATAAAGACCTTGCCACTCTGCTTGATGTGGAGCTGACAAGTTGTGCTTGGTGGGTTTGCCAACACTTTGAACTCAGTTGAACCCAACTCAACTTCACCCTCTGCTCAGATTTGCTTTTTCTCCCTTCCTTTCACTGATGTTGGTCCCTAATAAATAGCTTCTGCTGCTCCCAAACTCTTCCTAGATGCTTGTTTCTGGAGAGCTTAAACTTCTAAAGGTTCCTTACTCTGTTAACTCTATCTCTTTTAAAAATTAAAATGCTGGAATTTCTTTATGCTGTCTTTCAGGATTACTGCCTCTCCAAAACCCCAGGTAACCCTCACCTTTATGCTGCCACCAAGTGACCTACCACCTTATACAGTTCACACTGCAGTTTATATTCTAAGTTCAAATTCTGAATCCCTCACCCATTAATTTCAAAAGCTAGGATGTTTCTGTTATACTCCACCTCCCAGACAAAACTCATACTTCCAAATATGACTCCTTTAAACCTTGATGACATATCATAAGGACAGTTAATAAATGCTATAGTCTGAATGTTTGTATCCCTCCCCAATTCATATGCTGAAATTCAAAACCCCCAACTTGATTATATTGAGAGCTGGGGTTTTGGGGAGGTGATTAGGGCATGATGGTGGACCTCTCATGAATAAGATTAGTGTCCTTATTTTAAAAAATTCCAGAAAGCTTTCTCACCCCTTCCACAGCAAGAAGATGGCTGTCTACGAATCAGAAGGTGGGCCCTCATCAGACAAGGAATCTGCTGACACCTTGATCTTGAACATCCCAGCCTACAGTATTGTGAGAAACAAACTTCTGTTGTTTATAAGTCATCCTGTTCATGATATTCTATTACAGCAGCCCAAATGGGATAAAATAACAAACTAATCCAATAAAATAACCTCCACATAAGTTTGAACCTGGAATTGAACAAATTAATTTAATAAATTTTAATTCATTAATTTAATAAACTTTAGTTTCCTTTTCTTTAAAATAAAGATTACAAAGACTTTTCCATATATTTGTCATAAGGGCTAGCAATGATGGATTAACATTTCTTGCACAATACCCAGGACATCAAAATGAAAGATGGTCATAATTATTATTAGTAGTAGTGTCAATATTTACCTGAGAAAATTACTTAAATAAGATGTAGACTATAGGGGATTTGTTTACCTGTGGGAACAAATGATCCAGAAATTGTATCCCATCATCCTCTTTCTCTACTGTGCTTTTAATCGTAACTGAAACATGACAAGTGTAATGTAACAATGGGTACACACACCAGGTACCCTTTTAGTTATAACAGCTTTACTTAAAAACTCCTAGTTAAGTGTTGAAATGGCACAAGCCCATGGACTGCAGCTTTTAGCTAATCTACTTGGCGCATTATAACCAAATAATTTTCCAGCTTTCACAGAAAGGTCGGGAAACATCCTTATTTTAGAGAGTGCATTTGAAGGGAATGGTGCTAGCTTAACCACAAAGAAATGCTGTATCTAGAATAGTATTTCTGTTTAATGAAATAATAAACACTATTCATAACAGGCTAATAAAATTCCCTTATATTCTCTCTAGCTGTATACTTTTAAATGTTTACATGCTTACTGATAACTTTTACATAGTTTAATAGTTGTTTTTCTTAGATAACATAGCTATAAATGTTCAAAAAAAAAGTGTAGCAAGAACTAATTCAATCACTTTCTGTCTCTTTTTAGGCTGTAAATGTTAAGTGACAGTGCCCCATATCTTGAAATCACTGTTCTGGTTATTCATAAAATCATGCGAATCAGAGTTGTCTGCGGGTCTTTATGGTAGGTCTATAATTGCAATCATAGATTAGTAGTATCTCATTGGCATTGTGTAGTTAGTTTCTGTAAGGCATTTGACAAATGAAGATTTCGCGAGGAGAACAGGTTACAGCCAGAGGGTAGACAGGACAACAATTTTAGGAAAGAGGGTCTCATCTTCCTTAATTACAAAGTAATTATTTATTGCAGGGTGATGGTGGTGGTGATAGCCATGAGCCTAGGTTGAAAAAAAGAGTTACATATTTCAGTCTCTCTTTTAGATAAAAGTGATGAGACAAATAAGTTCTGCTCAATGAGATATAAGTAACAATTGTTGGGTGAAGCTTTGGGGAAAAAATCCTTTAAAGGGCGCTAATGTGGCTGGCATGCAACTTTTGGCCCTTGTCCTGCTCTTTTTCTGGAACAAGGGTGTGGGCCAGCACAGAAAAGACAAGCACAGGCAAAGGTGACTGGCTTGAAAGAGGCAGCAAGCCTGGATCCCTGATTAGATCATGGAATTGTTTGAATAGCCCTGCACAGTCTCCTTCAGACTTCTAGTTATATAAGGAAAAGAAAACTTTTCACCATTTTAAGGTCACTATTTTTCTGGTTTTCGTAATCAGGAGCTGAATATAATTTATAAGTGGCGTATTGGAGATTTCTAACTTCAATGTAAGAAAGTATACTTTGAAAAAATAAAACTGGACATATCTCCCCCCCCAACAAAAACTTTGGAGAGAAAAATGAAATCAATTTTCCTAGATGTCAGGGAAAAGTAGAGTATAAAAGGAAATCTTTAAGAAACTTGGAAAAAAAATTTTAAAACTAGATTCTAGTTTGTAAAATTCCTAAGAGCAGAGATTGTGATTTATTTGCTGTGGTTTCTCTAGTGCCTAACACAAAGTGAGGTGCACTGAAGGTTAGGGTGGCCAATAATCTCCATTTGCCCAGGACTGCCCCAATTTTAGCACAGAAAATCCCATATCCCAGGAAACTGAAATGGCTGGTTATTCTACTCAATCCATTTCATACAATGGATGAATGAATCCAGAGAGGAGTGTACATATAGGTATTTCTGTCTACAGTATCCTGTCCTCATACTGATCCTTTTCCAGGATTTTATTAGTTAGCTAGATGAGGATACAATTGGGACAAAAGTCAAATTTGTAGAAAGTCAAAAGTTGAAGAAGAGAGCTGATGCTTTGGAATCACTAGATGATGAATAAAATATTACAAGATCATTGGAGAAAGTATTGTTTTATAGCAACTCCTGTAAAAAAAAAATAGAGTATATGTGCCTAGGTGAGGCAGGAGATGGTTAACTGGGAGCGCTGTTCATTCAATAATATAATATGGCTTTTAAGAAAGCTAAAACATTCTCAGCCTTTCATAGGTGGAAATGATCTAAGGTTCAGGCAAGAGAGAGGGCACCACTCGGTTCCCTCAGATAGACTTCTGTGTCGCATCCTGGGTGATATACTTGAAATGCCACCTCAGCCAAGTAGGCTTATATCCAGAGAAAACTAGTCAGGATGATTAAGAAAATGGAGCCAGGACATTTCAAGAGTTATTGGAGAGCTTAGGGAGATTTAAAGTAAAGAAGAAAACTCTCAGAGGGTTTTATTAATTAGCTGGATACAGATACATATGAGACAAAATTCTAGTCAGTCTTTAAGAGTTTCCCTCTGGATAAAAGATTACATTTATTTCATACCTAGTTTTCTCTTACTAATCTAACAGTTAACCCCAAACTAAGTGACTTACAACAATACGCATGTACCAACTTACAGTTCTGGAGATCAGAAGTCTGACATGGGTATCACTGGACTAAAATCAAAGTACTGGCAGGGCTATCCTTCTGGATAGTCTAGGGGATAATCCATTTTCTTGTTTCCTCTCCCCCTGCTTCTAGAGCCTTCATGATCCTTTTCCATTATCTTTAGAGTCAGCAATGTAGCATTTCTCTGAATCTATCATCATTTTGTTGTTGTTGTTGTTGACCATCCTCTTCTGCCTCTCTTCTCCACTTGTAAAGATTTTTGTGACTTCATTGGATCCACCTAAAAAATTCAAGATAATCTTATCTGCTGATTAGCAGCCCTTATTTCATTTGAAATCTTAATTCCATTTTCAATCTTACTTTTCTTTTGCTGTGTAACATCGTGGTCATTTGGGGGGCATTATTTTGTCTACCATCCTAAACCTGTTCTTTGTGCTTACAGATACAGATCTACTATCAGTTGAATTAAAATCACAAATATTGTGAGTGACCTGCTCCAGAAGGTAGAGTGTTCTCTATTAGTGTAGTTGCTGGACTCAGTTAGCAAGAGTATTCTAGAATTTTGCTGTCAAGACAGTAACCACTTGCCAAATGTGACTATTTAAATTTTAATTTGTTTCTCATTTATACTGGCCCCATTTAAAAAGTTCGATTGCCACATGTGGCTAGTAGCTATGGAATTAATGTGAATATAGAATATTTGTATCATTGAAGAAAGTCTATTGGACAGTACTCACGTAGCGTTTCTACTCAAGGTATGTTTCAGGACCCAGCACATCAACATCACCTGGGATCTGTATGCTCTTTAAAATCACATGCAAACATCAGATGAAATGTCATGGGATACTGAGGAGTCTTGCCCAAATTCTGTCTTTTGAAAATTGTTTTTCCTCTTGATTATAGTCTCAAAGTGAATTTGGTTATAATAATCTTTTGATGAGTTTTCATTTCCCCATTTGCTTTATTGTGAATAGGAAGTGTGATATGCAAGAATTGAATTATGTTGTTGGTTTTTAAGAAAGCACACCAAGAGAAGAGCAAATGAAAACATGTGAGGGAATATTATAGATTAGTGGTCATCCTCCTTACATGCATAAGGACACAGAAACTTAGAAGTACCACTGCGCCCACTAAAGGAAATATTATACATCTGTTTCAGTTACTATTGCTATGAAGCTAATTACCCCAAAATATAGTAGCTTAAACAACTTGTTCGTGATTTTGTGCATCAGTGATTCAGGAAAGATGCAGTTTGGTAGTTCTCACTTAAGGTATCTCACGCTGTTGGAGTGAGATATGAACTGGCATTGTAATCATCTGAAGTGCCTCTAAGCTAGGCATCCCAGATGGCACAGGTGGCTGGCAGTTGATTATGGCTGTGTACTGAGAACTCAGCCGGGGCTGTGGACTGGGACACCTGGACATAATATCCTTAGTAGTTTGCCTCAGTTCAAAGGAATATCTTACGTAGTGGCCAATTTCCCTCAAACTATATGTCCCAAGAGAATCAAACGGAGGCTGCACGGTCACTACCACTATAGTTTTTTGTTTTTTTTTTTTTTAACAAAGGAGTCACTAAGGGCAATATGAAGAGATGAGCATAGACCTTGGCTCTTATGGGAAATGCATCAAACAATTCTCAGACATGTTTTAAACAAGTCTCATGACATCTGATAAGTGGAATTTGAGCTCAGGCCTTCTGAATCCAGTACCAGCACTTTGAATCTCATGTATATTATATTTTATATTGATTTTAAAAAAGCAAAATATCCTTCTACATTTTCTTTAGCCATTGTTAAGGAAAAAAGAAAACCAGGGAAACTTTTAAATTACATACAAAGCTTATTATTTATGTTTCTCAGAGTCTAGAAAGATTCCACAACCCTAGGATGATATCAAAATAATACTCTTAATACCCAACCCTAAAAAGACAAAATAAAAATAATTTTTAAAATAGAAAGGTATTTTAGAAGTATGTAAAAAAAAAAAGAAGTCCTTATAAAGTCTGCACTAATCACCAGAGACAGTTCTAGGGAGCTTGTGACGAGAACACGGTGTCTCTGGCTTCTCTTCTTTGGTTGTGCCTCTCCCCACATTAAGATTTCCATCCTTTTGGCACGTTTGAGTTCCTTGTAGATCCTAGATGTCAGGCCTTTGTCAGATATACAGTTGGCAAATATTTTTTCCCATGCTGTGGGCTGCTCCCTGCTCTCTTGATGATTTCTTTTGCTGTGCAGAAGCTTGTTAGTTTGATGAGGTCCCCCTTGTCTATCTTATTTCTCAAGGTTTTGGCCTTTAGGGTTCTGAATAGGAATTGGTTGCCAGTTCCAATTTCCATAAGGGTGTTTCCTGCATTTTCTAACATTCTTATAGTTTGAGGTTTTATGTTTAGGTGTTTGATCCATTTAGAACTAATTTTTGTGTATGGTGATAGGTAGGGGTCCTGTTTCAATCTTCTGCATGTGGTCAGCCAGTTTTCTCAGCACCATTTACTGAATAGGTCCTCTTCTCCCCAGTGGTTGTTGTTGGAAGCTTTGTCAAAGATGAGTTGGTTGAGAAATTGGGGCTTTGCTTCCAGAATCTCTATCCTGTTCTATTGGTCTATGTGCCTGTTCTATCACAGAAACAAAGAACAGAGTACCATATGTTCTCACTTATAAGCAGAACTTGAACAATTATAATACTATAAGAAAGCATTTGGCAGTAATGGGAAACTGACAGGGGAAGGGGGGGTGGGATTGGCAGTTGAGGGAAACTGCTATGCTAGGAGAGGGTGGGGCATACCTCATCAACAAGGGTATCTGTATTATCAATGTTTGTATACCTAACCCTGAATTGTACCCCACATCTTTATAACTAAAAAAATAAATAAATAATAATTTTTAAAAAGACTTCCATCCATGTCTCTTCTCCCTTATATGTCTGGTTTCCAGCTTTGACCTTCTCTTTGTTCCAAATGGCCTCTGAATCCACAAAGCCTATTCCTTTCCCCGAATGTTTCGTTGAACACTCACCTTTCAAGTATGCAAATTATAGATGTCATGCCTCCTAAGTATACCTGTATTTTAATGAAGGCTGAAAGAAAGACTCTAAAGATGAATTGCCAAGCATTGATAGGGATAATAGATGAGATATTTTGGAGTTAATTGTGTGACCTTAGGGAATTTGCTTAACTTTCTATTTTCCTCATATATAAAATGAGGAAATTGGACTAGGATGTTTTTCTTGACTCAGATATGATTTCACGCTGGAAACTTCTTTGTGAATAGAGATGCCATAGTCTCTAAGGACATCCAAGGAGATTCTAAAGTTCCTTAGACTCCATCACAGCAGCGTGCCAACTCATGTCACAGACAAAATGACAAACAGCCACATGGGCACTTTCCTCATGGCCCTTTTTGGATAATCAAGCTCTTTTAGTAACATGTCAGCTCAGAGGCCTCTTCTCTGCCTAATGAACAGTTACTTTGTGGTCCAAATAGATACTGCTATTTAGAACAAGCTAAGAGAACAATTTCCCCATCCAATTGGATACCCATTTGTGTAATGTTCTTTCTATTTTAGATGAGAGGCATCTTATCTTTCATTATTTTAATTTTGCAGAGGAGAGAGTTGAGGTCTTATTAATTGAAAAAAGCACATCAGTACATTTCTTTTCATTATTATATAATGAGCTTTGAGTCACATCACCATTTCTCAGGGACATCCACGCCAAAGAATTTAACTTTCTTCTCAGTATATTACAAATACAGGACATGTACATGCTAATGTTAGAATAAAGATGAGCATAGTTGCTATTTATTTAGATACTGAGATATGCACTTTTTATTCAAACATTTAAAATGCAAATAATAAGTAATGAGGCCAAAACTTTTACTTAGGTGGGTCTAACTCTACAGCCTAAGGTTGCACAAAGAACACACCTTTTTAAACTTGACATTGAAGGTAAAATTACAGATTCAGATTGTACTGTGGATTGCTTTGTGAGTTACTTATCATTTAGAAATACTAGTGACATGGCTAGTTGTCAAAGCATTGAATTAGTCTTGAATCAAAGGTAATGGAATGCCTTTTGTTTGGTCTGTCTTTTGATCATTAATTTTACATATATGCCCAAGGTGTCCTGGTACTATTAATGAAAGAATCCAGATCTCCTGTGGGTAGAGGGAATTGAAAGAACTGTTAACCAGAGATTGATAATTGTTAACAAGCTTGTGCCAATCTTCATTTGCTCTGTAAATAAGCTGGCATTTTTCAGGTGTTCTGCAAAGAGATAATAGTATTTTAGTAGACTGATGAGAATAGAATAAAAGCTTGAAACTAGAAGAGAATGGCATAGAGCAAAGGAAACAGACATAATTCCCAAAACCTGGGTAAAAAAGTAATCATCTTAGGGTCTGCATGGCAACTAGAAGAACCAAGCCTAGACACTTGCTTAGAACAATTGCTGACAACAACAACAAAAAGCATCATCACAGCAAAATGGACAAGGTATGATTGAAGAAGCAAAGTCAAATTCCAATGTAATCAAAAAAGTAAATAGTATGAATTAGGCCTTCAATCTAAGATGTGGCAGACATCTACAAACTAACATGGAGCTTCACAGTCTGAGCTCTAACCAATAGGAAATATTAAGTCAAATATAGATATCATCCCGTAGAGAATGAAATAATTCCCAACATGCCTGTTATTCAATGCTTTTATATAATATTAAAAAGATACTTGGTCACTTTTGCTTCATGCTAGGTTTTATATAATAGCTTTTCTTAAGAGTGGGAGAGAAAACCATTAAAATATTGTGGAAATTATAAAATGATGCTCTAAAATAAACAAATTTTAAAATTAATAATTATTTCATAATATTAGCTATTCGAAGCCAATATGAAAGTTAAAGCTCTTGCAATTTTTAACAACAGGAAAAAATTAGATATAAAAGAGACAATGAAACAATGGCATAAAAGAAATGAAAAGTATAAAATGTGTGCATCAAATTGAATACTTGAATGCTAATCAATCCAAAACTACAGTAAAATAATATTTTTCTACAAATGTTTAAAATACCAAGATGAGCAGATTTTCAGACCTTAAATATTTGAGCAACAACTGAAGGAGGAAGTGTAAAAATTGCATAATTTATCCAGGGAAGAGGGAAACCCACTACTACATTCTATTGGATTCCTTGGTAAATCATTTAAAAAATTTAGCTTTGGACTAATTTTTGTAAGTCTTCAGAGGCTGCATTTTTTAAGCCAAGGAGGCAAGCAAGAACTGAAGGAAGACGAGAGGGAAGGAGAAGCTGAAAGGAAGGAGTCTGGTCCTGATATTTTACTCTTCCTCAACCTCACTCCAAACTTGGTTAGCCACAAGTTTTGAATTTGTTTAGTTAATTAAATTTTATTTTAGATTCAAGGGGTGCATGTGCAGATTTGTTACAAATGTATGCTGTGTGATGATGAGGTTTGGGCTTCTGATGAGCCCGTCACCCATCCCCTTCCTTCCCACCCCCATGGCGAGCATGATACCTGATGGGTTTGCAGCCCTCATTCCTCTTCCCCCTCCTTCTTTCAGTAGTACTCAGTGTCTGTTGTTCCCATCCTTATGCTTGTGTATACTCAGTGCTTAGCCACTTAGAAATGAGGAAATGTGGTATTCAGCTTTCTGTTTCTGTGAGAATTCACTTAGAATGATGGCCTGTAGCTGCATCCATGTCGATGCCAGTGACATGGTTGCATTCTTTTTGTTGCTGTATAGTATTCCATGGTGTATATGTACCATATTTTATTTATTCCATCCACCACTGATGGACACCTGACTGGTTCTATGTTTCTGCTATTGTGAATAGTACTATGACAAGCATACAAGTACAGGTGTCTCTTTAGTAGAACTAAAAAGTATATACCCTTTTGGGTACATACCCGGTAGTGAAATTGCTGGATCAAAAGATCAATCTATTTTCAGTTCTTTGAGAAATCTTCAAATTGCTTTTCACAGGAGTTCAACTAGTTTACATTTCCAAGAGTGTACAAGTTTTCCTTTTCTCTGCAGTCTTGCCTATATCTTTTGCTTTTTGACTTTTTAATAGTAGCCATTCTGACTGGTGTGAGAAGGTATCTCATTGTAGTTTTGATTTGTGTTTCTCTTATGATTAGTTATGCTGAGCATTTTTCGTATGTTTGTTGGTTGCTTGTTTGTCTTCCTTTGAGAAGTGTTTAGTCATGTCCTTTGCTCACTTTTTAATGGGGCTATTTTCTCCCCCTGCTGATTTGTTTGAGTTCCTGCAGATTCTGGATATTAGGCCTTTGTCAAATGCATAGTTTATGAATATTTTCTTCCATTCTGTGGACTGCTTCTTTACTCTGTTGATGACTTCTTCCGCTGTGCAGAAGCCTCTTAACTTGATAGGGTCCCACTTGTCAATTTTTGTTTTCACTGCCTTTGTTTTTGCAGACTTGGTCATAAATTCATTGCCTAGACCAATGTCTAAGGATAGTGCTTCCTAAGTTTTCTTCTAAGATTTTTGTAGTCTGAGGCCCTGCATTTAAGTCTTTGATCCATTTTGAATTAATTTTTGTTTGGTGGTAAGTAAGAGTCAAGCCTCATTCTTCTGCATATGATTAGCCAGTTTTCTCAGCACAATTAGCCAGTATTCTCCCCAATATTTGTTTTTGTCAGCTTTGTCAACAATGAGTTGGTTGTAGGTCAGTGGTTTTATTTCTGGGTTCTCTGTTCTGTTCCCTTGGTCTATGTGTTGATTTTTGTACCTGTACCATGTTGTTTCGGTTACTGTAGGCTTGTAGCAAAGTTTGAAGTTTGGTAGTCTGATGCCTCTAACTTTGTTCTTTTTGCTTAGGATTGCTCTGGCTATTAGGGCTCTTTTTTGCTTCTATGTGATTTTAAGTATTATCTTTTCTATGTCTGTGAAAAATATTGCTGGCAGTTTGATAGGGATTGCACTGAAATTATAGATTGCTTTGGGTAGAATGGACATCTTAATGGTGTTAATTCTAATTCATAGGCATGAGATATGTTTTTATTTGTCTGTGTCATCTTTGATTTCTTTCATCAGCATCCTGTAGTTCTCACTGTAGAGATTTTTCACCTCTTTGGTTAGATGAATTTCAAGGTATTTTATTTTTTTGTGTGGCTATTGTGAATGGAATTTCATTTTTTATTTGGTTTTCAGGCTAAGTTTTTCTGAACTGCAAAGTTATTCTCAGTGCCCACTAGAATAATAGATGAGTGTTTCTTGAAAAAAGAAAAAGTAAGCCAGAGAGAAGAGTTTTCAAACTTAAAAATTTATCCATATTTTTTATATTTAAAAAGCAAGTTGATTTCCAACCTAGTCCTAAGAACCAAGGCCAAGATGAGGGCCTAAGGAGAATGTGTTCAAACTGGGGACGGGATAATAGACAACAGGAGTTTGTGGGTGGGGTTTCCAGGTGCTAGATTGAGTGAAAGAGTGTTTGGGAGTGAGTTTGAAGAATGCTGATAATGGGAAAAGACTAAAACCCAGAAAGAGAAATATTTTAGTTAAACCAGAGAACAGAGGCCATTAAAGAGCAGATTATGAAGACTAGTGCTCAGGTTGTGAATAAAATTTAAAAACCCCAGAGTGAGAATCCTGATATGGAATCAAAAAGAGAGGTAACAAGTGAGACGAAAAAGAGGTATCCTTCAGTGATAAAGATGAAAGTATATTTGCCATGAGTGAAGAATAAATTCTGCTGAATAAGACAACTTCCTTATAGATTGCTATTTTTTACAAAAGTATTTTTATTTTTCTGATAGTAAAAGAATATATATTTCAAAACTTGTTAAAATGTTTATTTAAATATATACTTAGGTATATCTAAATACAAAGTGTAAATTGTATGTATCACATAAGTAAGTCAATATGTATTAAGAGTTTTAATATTCTACATAGGAGTTCAAATTCCATGAATGAAAGAAACAAAAACATCAATATTGAAAATAAAAAAGTAAAGCTGTATTTATCTGCAAATTACATAATATTGGATATAGAAAAATTTTAAAACCCACTAAAAAGTACTAAAAAGTACTGAAAATAACAAGCAGGCTTGACTTGGGTATACATACAGGATCAATATGCAAACATTAACTGCATTTCTTTAACAATAAAGAATCTGAGATTTTTCCAGTAAGATGGTGATGGAATAGGTCGGGCTGTGAGAGTCTCCATAAAAGCAAGCATCCATAAAGACTCCTTGTGTGAGTGGGTGCATGCCAGTGGGTAAGTGAAAGTCCATCTGAGGGAATACTTGGGTACATGTACCCAGGGCTCTCCTGCAGAGGTGACTGCAACACCCTACCACCCTGAGGTTAAAGCCGCTGATACACAGGATGATCTGCTGCTCTCAGGACTCTCCTAAGAAAAGTCTAGCAAATACAGCGGATTCTCATTGCCTGGCACTCAGCCCACATCATCTCCTGTGACAGCAAAGCAGCAATGCAGGTCTCTGCCTGGGCCCAGGGCAAAGAAAATGGCTCTGGTTGGTGTTTCCTCACCTCTCTTTCTCCATAGAGAGAGAAGATAGGAGAGAACTGGAAAGGAGCCCCACCACCAGTGAGGAAACACCAACTAGAGCCATTTTCTCTGCCCTGGGCCCAGGCAGAGACCTGCATTTCCCCACCCAGTTCCACCCAGCCTCCAACTTGGGACCTAGAGGTAATCTTATCAAACTGGGAGAGACAGAAGCCTCTCTCCCACACTGAATTAGATAGAGTCACATCAGAACTGAGTAGGAGACTTGACAGGCAGCAAGTGGTGTGAGTCCAGATCTGATCCACCCTCCTCCCACAGTAGACCCAGGGCATCTGACACACGCTGAGGGCAACCCTATCAGCCTGTGCTGAGGGTAGAAGGTAGCTGCTGGAGAGCAGAGCTGAAAGGAATTTGGACTTACAGGAATGACCTCAGAGCAAGTTTGTTTATCTGTTTGTTTCCTCTCTTTTTTTGGTTGTTTGTTTCTTTTTTGTTTTAATTTTTTTTCCTCTCTCTTTCTTTCTGGTTTTTTTAAAATTACATTTTCATACTTGCTTTGTTTCTGTTATTTTATTGTTTTTTTTAGACTTTGTGTTCTGGAATTTTTGAGGGAGAGTACATCAGTGGTGGGGGGGTTGTTGGTTTCTGTATTTGTATGATTGTGTGTATGTTTTAGTTTTTTGTCTTTTCTGTCTTTGTGTCTCTTTTCATTTGTTAGTTAGTACTCTTGTCTGTTTTCCCTCTTATTCTACTCTCTTTCCACCTTCCATTCATCCCCCTTTCTTTTTCCATTCTTTTCCTTTTTTTTACTTCATTTTGCTTTCAGGGGGCAAACCAATATCCCCACATGGACAGAAAGGAATCAGTAGTTTCCAGGGGGCCCGCACACCTGTCAGCAGATATTGGGATCTGTAGATAGTTTCTGAATTACAACTCCCCCTTCAATTAAATCTCAAAATTGCAAAAAGTACAGACCCCCACCCACAGTCCAGCTTCAGAATTGAACAAAGCCAGAGGATCCATATAAGGAAGAACAGGAGAATGAGCAAAAGAAGTAAAAGCTACTCCTGATCTCTGAACAACAGAATTAAAGAGTGGGGGGGGGGAAGAGGGAGGAAAATCTACACAAATGAAGAAAAACCAAAAGAAGAATATGGGTCTCACACAGACCCTTGGGAGGTCAGACACTGAGAACACAGACTTTGGAATGCAAGCAATGAAGAGTCCCCAGAATGACTGATCTGAAACCACAAACCCAGATATCAAGACATTAACAGAGGGAATAAATAGAATTGAGGATAGACACGAGGAAAGAATGAAGTAGTTGATAACTGAGATAACAGCAATAAAGAATACAGTGAATGAAATAAATAACAAACTGATAAGCATGGAAAGCAGAATTAACCAAGCAGAAGAATCTCAGAGCTTAAGTATCAAAATATGGAACTAACCCAAACTGTCAAAAACATAGAAGAGAAGCTTTAAAAGACATAGTAAAACCTTCAAGAGATGAGTGATTACTTCAAGAGACTGAATCTAAGAGTAACTGGACTTCCTGAGGCAGAAAAAGAGACAGAGATCACCCTGGAACAAACATTCCATGAAATTATCCAAGAAAACTTCCCTCATCTCATCAGTGACAAGACCATTCAAACACAAGATTTAGAGAACCCCTGCAAGATGACAAATGAGTAGACCAACTCCTAGACACACAGTAATTCACATACACAAAGTAGGTATAAAAGAAAAAATCCTAAAAGCAGCAAGATAAAAAGGTCAGACTACCTACAGGGGAAGACCAATTAGAATAGCAGCAGACTTAACTACAGAAACACTTCAGGCAAGGAGAGCTTAGAGCCCAATCTTAAAAGTTCTCAAAGATAAACAATTTTAACCTAGAATTACCTACCCAGCTAAGCTAAGCTTCATCAATGGTGGAGAATTAAAATCTTTCCAGACATTCAATCCCTAAGAGCTTATGCTGCCTCCAGACCAGCTCTACAAGAAACACTTATGAAAGTATTAAACACAGAAGAAAGGATAAAAAGAATGGCAATGCCCTTCACAAGAATGCAGGAAAAAGACTGAAAACACACATGAATTAACCCAAAATTTAAAAGAAAGAAAACAAACAGCAGCAACAAAAAACTCTATAAGAACCTTATGACAGGGATAAACTCTCACATTTCAATAATTAGCCTAAATGTGAATGGACTAAATGTACCACTGAAAAGACATAGAATGACAAAATAGATAAAATATCATGAGGCAGCAATATATTGCATCTAAGAGACTCATCTCACCAGAAAGGACATTCACACTCTAAGTAAGAGGAAGGGAAACAAAATTTCAGGCAAATGGAATACAAAAAAAAGCAGGAGTCCCAATCTTAATATCAGACAAAATACCCTTTAAGCTAACAAAAATTCAAAAATACACAGAGGTCACTACATAATGATAAAAGGTTCAATTCATCAACAAGAAATATCCATCCTAAACATACATGCACCCAACATAGGAGTGCCATCTTTCATAAAGCAGCTTCTAGGTAAACTTAAAAAAGATATTGACTCTAACACTATCATAGCTAGGGACTTAAATACCCCTAGACAAATCATCAAGACAAAAAATTAACAAGAAGATCCAGAACCTCAAATGACGCTTGACCAAATGGACTTAATTGATACCCACAGAACACTCCACCCAACAGTCACAGAATATACATTCTACTTATCCCCACATGGAATGTACTCTAAGATCAATCATATTCTTGGCCATAAATCAAGCATAAACAAATTTCACAAAATTGAAATCTTGCCACGTACCTTCTCAGACCACAGTGGAATAAAAATAAATATCAACATCAATCAAGTTCTCCAAAGGACATGGACACTAAACTGCATGCTGCTAAGCAACTCCTGGACCAACATGGAAATCCAAAAAGAGATTAAAAGATACCTGGAAATAAATGAAAATGAAAAAAATCTTACCAAAACCTTTGGGATGCCATGAAAAACCATACTAAGGGGGGAATTCATGTCTCTACAAACACACATGCAGAAAATGGAAAGATAACCAGTTAACAAAACCCTAACTTCAGCAGAAGAATCCATATCACCAAAATAAAAGTGCAAATATGGGAAATAGGAGACAAAAAGATAATACAAAAAAATCCAAGAACAAAAAGCAGGCACTTTGAAAGGATAAAAAAGATTGATGGTCCCCTAATTAGACTGACCAAGAAAAAGAGAGAAAAAGCCAAAATAAGCACAACTGGAAATGCAAAAGATCAAGTCACAACTGATAAAAAAGATTATCAGAGACTACTATGTATACTTATATGGAAACAAACTTGAAAACCTAAAGGAAATGGAGGACTATTTGACATCACACAATCTTCCCAGATTGAAACAATAAGAAATCGAGACCCTAAATAGGCCAATAACAATCCTGGAAATTGACTCTGTCATAAGAAAACTACCTGCAAAAAAAAAAAAAAAATAGACCAGATGTCTTTTCAACAAAATTCTACAAAACATATAAGGAAAAACTGATGCCAGTCCTACTGAAAGTATTCCAGGCAATTGAGAAAGATGGAACTCTCCCCATAATCATTTTACAAAGCTGATTATCACATTGATACCAAAACCAGGTAAATATTCAACAAAGAAAGAGAACTACAGACCAAGATCCTTGATGAACACAGATTCTAAAATTCTCAACAAGATTCTAGCAAATTGGATACAAACAACACATCTCAAAAATCATCCAGCATAACCAAGTATGTTTCATCCCCAGGATGCAGGGCTCGTTCAACATTTGTAAGACCGTAAATGTAATTAAATACCTCAACAGATGTAAAAACAAAACCACATGATTATATCATTAGATGTGGAAAAAGTTTTTGGTAAAATCCAGCACCCTTTTTGATAAAAACTCTCGAACACCTAGGTATAGATAGAATATATCTCAAAATACTAAGAGCTATCTATGAGAAACCCACAGCTGGCATACTGCTAAACAGACAGTAATCAGAACCATTTTCCCGGAAAACTGGAACAAGACAAGGATGCCCACACTCACCCCTCCTTTTAACATAGTTTTGGAAGTCCTAGCTAGAGCAATCAGACAAGAAAAGGAGATCAGGGGTATCCAAATAGGAAAAGAGGAAGTCAAGTTATCCCTCTATACCTGGAAAACCAACAATAAACAAAAAGAAACTCAAATAAAAAGCACAATTCCATTCACAATAGCCTGAAAAAAAAAATCAAATACCTTGGTACCTTCATAACCAGACACATGAAACACCTTTACAATGAAAACTACAAAACACCGCTCAAAGAAATCAAAGATGACACAAACAAATGGAAAAATATTCCATGCTCATGAATTGGAAGAATCAACATTAAGATGTCCTTCCTACTGAAGGCAATCTACGGATTTAACCCAATACCCATTAAATTGCCAGCAGCATTCCTCTCAGAACTGAAAACAACAATACAGGAATTCATATGGAAACATAAATGACCACAAATAGCCAAAACAATCCTCAGCAAAGAACAAACAAACAAAAAACAAAGCAGAAGTTATCACACTCCCAGACTTTAAACTTTACTATAAAGCTACAATAATAAAAAACAGTCTGGTATTGTTACAAGAACAGGCATTTAGACCAATGGGACAGGATAGAGATTCCAGAAGCAAAACCTCAATTTCTCAACCAGCTCATCTTCAACAAAGCCTCCACTACCAATGACGGGGAGATGAGAACCTATTCAGTAAATGGTGCTGGGAATACTGGCTGACCACATGCAGAAGATTCAAACAAGATCCCTACCTATCACCATACTCAAAAATGAACTCTAAATGGATCAAAGGCTTAAATGTAAAACCACAAACTATTAGAACCTTAGAAAATGCAGGAGACACCCTTATGGAAATTGGAACTGGCAAACAATTCCTGATCAAAACCCCAAGTGCCCATGCTACAGGGGATAAGATAGACAAGTGGGACCTAATCAAACTGACAAGTTTCTGCAAAGTCAAAGAAACCATCTTTAAAATTAAAAAATTAAAAGTTAAAAAAAGAATCTGAAAATAAAATTAATAAAACAATTTCACTTAGCACAGCTTCACAAAGAATAAAATACTCAAGAATACATTTTTTAGGGGGAAAACTTCTAATTTTTGTACGTTTAGCAATATGCTGACTGTGGGCTTATTGCAGATTTGTAGATAGCACTTATTATTTAGAGGTATGTTCCCTCTATGCCTAAGTGCTCTGGGGTTTTTATCAAGAAGGGATGCTGTATTTTATCAAAAGCTTTTCCAGCATCTAATGGTAAAATCATGTGATTCCTATTTTTAAATTCCCAGCCCTGCGTCCTGGGGATGAAGCCTACTTGGTCATGATGGATGCTTTCTGAGATGTGTTGTTGGATTTTAATTGCTAGAATCTTGTTGAGTATTTTTGCATCTATGCTCATCAGGGATATTGGCCTGTAGCTCTCTTTCTTTGTTGGATCTTTACCCAGTTTGAGTATCAATTTTAGCTTCATAAAATGACTTGGGGAGAGTTCTGTCTTTCTAAATTGCTTTAAATTCCCATCCTTCCTTCCTTCCTTCCTTCCTTCCTTCCTTCCTTCCTTCCTTCCTTCCTTCTCCTTCCTTCCTTCCTTTCTTTCTTCCTTTCTTTCTTTCTTGTTGGAGTCTAACTCTGTCATCCAGGTTGGAGTGCAGTGACACACTTACGGCCACCCAGCATCAAACTGCTGGGCTCCAGTGATTCTTCCACCTCACCCTTCCAAGTAGCCAGAACTGCAGGTGTGCGCTACCACACCCAGCTAATTTTTTATTTATTGTAGAGACGAGGTCTCGCCAAGTTGCCCAGGCTGGTCTCAAACCTCATGGGCTAAGGCAATCCACTTGCCTCAGCCTCCCAAAGTGCTAGGATTACAGGCTGAGCCATGGAGCCCGGTCTGGATTACTTTCAATAGGATTGGTATCAGCTCCTGCTTGTTTTTTTTTTTTAATTGTCATTTTTTAAATGTTTTTATTTTAAAGATGTTGGGTACAATTCAGGGTTAGGTAAACAAATGTTTATTATGGAGGTACCCTTGTTAATGAGGTGTGCCCCCCTTCCCCAGGCAGATTCCCACTACTGCCAATCCAACTTCCCAGCCCACCTCCTGGAAACTTCCCACTACTGCTAATCATTCTCTTACAGTACTACGATAATTATTCAAGGTCCACTTATGAGTGAGAATGTATGATACTCAGTTCTTTGTTTCTGTGAAAGATCAGTTTTCCCAGCATTATAGACTCTAAGTCCATCCAGGTTGCTGTGAAGTTCATGATTTTGTTCTTTATGACTACATAATATTCCACTGTGTATATGTACCACATTTTTTATCCAGTCCTCTTTTGATGGGCAGCATAGTTGGTTCCATGTTCTTGCTACTGTGAACAATGCTGTGATAAACATAGTGTGCAGGTACCTTTTTTCTAGAGTGATTTGAGTCCTTCTGGGTATATTCCCAGTAGGGGGATTGTGGGGTCATATGGAAGGTCGATTTTTAGGTCTATTAGGAATCACCACACTGTTTTCCACAGAGGCTGTACTAGTTTGCACTCCTACCAACAGTGTAGAAGTGTTCTCTTTTTGTGACATCCTCTCCAGCATCTGTTGCTTTTTGAGTTATTGATGATGGCCATCCTGACTGGAGTTAGGTGGTACCTCTGTGTAGTTTTAATTTTCATTTATTTGATGACTAGTGAGGCTGAGCATTTTTAATGTATCTGTTGGCTGCTTGTATGTCTTCTTTTGAGAAGTGTCTATTCATATCTTTTGCCCACTTTGTAATGGGGCTATTTGGCACATTTGAGTTCCTTGTAGATTCTAGATGTTAGGCCTTTGTCAGATATACAATTGGAAAATATTTTTTCCCAGTCTGTGGGCTGATCCTTGCTCTCTTGATGGTTTCCTTGGTTTTGGAGAAGCTTGTCAGTTTGATGAGGTCTCACTTGTCTATCTTATCTCTTATAGCATGAGTGTTTGGAGTTTTAATCAGGATTTGGTTGCCAGTTCCAATTTCCATAAGGGTATCTCCTGCATTTTCTAAGGTTCTTATAGTTTGAAGTTTTACATTTAGGTCTTTGATCCCTTTAGAGTTTATTTTGTGTATAGTGTTAGGTAGGGATCTTATTTGAATCTTCTGCATGTGGTCAGTCAGTTTTCCCAGCATCATTTATTGAATAGGTTCTCCTCTCCCCAGTCAGTGGTGGAGTCTTTGTTGAAGATGAGCTGGTTGAGAAATTGAGGTTTTGCTTCTGGAATCTCTATCCTGTTTCATTGGTCTATATGCCTGTTCTTGTACCAATGCCAGGCTATTTTTATTATTGTAGCTTTATAATACAGTTTAAAGTCTGGGAGTGTGATACCTCCTGCTTTTTTTTTCCCCTGAGGATTGTTTTGGCTATTCGTGGTCGTTAATGTTTCCATATGAATTCTTGTGTTGTTGTTTCCAGGTCTGAGTAGAATGCTGCTGGCAATTTAATGGGTATTGGGTTAAATCTATAGATTGCTTTCAGGAGGATGGACATCTTAACAACGTTGATTCTTCCAATCCATGGGCATGGAAAATTTTTCCATTTGTTTGTGTCATCTTTGATTTCTTTGAGCAGTGTTTTGTAGTTTTCCTTGTAAAGGTGTCTCATGTGTCTGGTTATGAAGATGCCAAGGTATTTGGTTATTTTCCTGGCTATTGTGAATGGAATTGTGCTTTTTATTTGGGTTTTTGTTTGTTTGTTGTTGGTGTATAGAAATGCAACTGTCTTTTGCACGTTGATTTTATACCCTGAGACTTTGCCAAAGTCCTTTATCAATGCAAGGAGGTTTTTGACAGATTCTCTTGGGTTTTCGAGGTATAGAATCATGTGGTGTGCAAAGAGGGTTAACTTGACTTCCTCTTTTCCTATTTGGATACCGCTGATCTCCTCTTGTCTGATTGCTCTAGCTAGGACTTCCAAACTATTTTGAAAGGAGTGATGAGAGTGGGCATACTTGTCTTGTTCCAGTTTTCAGGGGAAATGGTTCCAATTTCTGTCTGTTTAACAGTATGCTGGCAGAGGGTTTCATTTAGATGGCTCTTACTATTTTGAGGAAGAGACCTATCTTTTTCAATTGCCTGGAATACTTTCAGTAGGATTGATATCAGTTCCTTGTTGTATGTTTTGTAGAATTCTGCTGGAAAGCCATCTGGTCGAGGGTTTTTTTTTTTTTTTTTGTAGGTAATTTTCTTATGACATAGTCAATTTCCTGGATTGTTATTGGTCTGTTTCTTCTTGTTTCAACTTGGGGAGCCTGGGTGATGTCCGAAATTCCTCCATTTCCTTTAGATTTCCAAGTTTGTTTCCATTAAGTGTATATAGTAGTCTCTGATAATCTTTTGTATTTCCTTGGGATTAGTTGTGACTTGAACTTTTGCATTTCTGATTGTGTTTATTTGGGCTTTTTCTCTCTCTTTCTTGATCAGTCTAGCTGTGGGACCATCAATCCTGTTTATCCTTTCAAAGAACCAGCTTTTTGTTTCTTTGATTTTTTGTACCATCTTTTTGTCTCCTATGTCCCTCATGTGGGCTTTTATTTTGGTGATATGGATTCTTCTGCTGAAGTTAGGGTTTTGGTGGTCTTGCTTTTCTGGCTCTCTTAGGTGAGTTGTTAGGCTCTTAACTTGTGATAGTTCCATTTTCTTCATATGTGTTTGTAGAGATATGAATTTCCTTCTTAGTACTGCTTTTATGGCATCCCAGAAATTTTGGTAAATATTTCTTCATTTTCATTTGTTTCCAGGTATCTTTAACCTCTGCTTTGATTTCCATGTTGACCCAGGAGTTGTTTAGTATCATGCTGTTTAGTGTCCATGTCTTTGTGGGTTGTTGGGGAACTTTGTTGATGTCGATATTTATTTTTATTCCTCTGTGGTCTGAGAAGGTGCATGGCAGGATTTCAACTTTGTGATTTTTGTTTATGCTTGATTTATGGCCGAGAATGTGATTGATCTTAGAATATGTTTCATGTGGTAATGAGTAGAATGTATAATGGTTGTTGAGTGGAGTGTTCTGTAGGTATCAATTAAGTCCGTTTTGTCAAGTGTCATGTTGAGGTTCTTGGATCTCCTTGTTGATGTTTTGTCTTGATGATCTATCTAGAATCATGAGTGGGCTATTTAAGTCCCCAACTATGATAGTGTTAGATTCAATATCTTTTTTAAGTTTACCTAGAATCTGCTTTATGAAAGTTGGTGCTCTGGTGTTGGGTGCACATATGTTTAGGATGGATATTTCTTGTTGATGGACTGAACATTTTATCATTATGTAGTGGCCTTCTGTATCTTTTTAAATTTTGATAGCTTAAGGGATATTTTGTCTGATATTAAGATTGGGACTCTTGCTTTCTTTTGTGTTCCATTTGCCTGAGATTTTTTTCCCATCCTTTTACTTTGAGTCTGTGAGTGTCCTTTCTGGTTAGATGAGTTTCCTGGAGACTATATTGCTGCCTCATGGTATTTTATCCATTTTGCCATTCTATGTCTTTTCAGTGGTGCATTTAGTCCATTCATATTCAGGCTAATTGTTGAAATGTGAGAGTTTATCCCTGCCATGTGCTTCTTATAGAGTTTGTTGTTGTTGCTGCTGCTTGTTTTCTTTCTTTGGAATTTGGGCTGATTCAAGTGTGTTTTCAAATTTTTTCCTGCATTCTTGTGAGGGGCTTTGCCATTCTTTCTTTCCTTTCCTTTGTGTTTCTTAAGTGTTTCTTGTATAGCTGGTCTGGAGGCAGCATAAGTTCTCAGGGATTGAATGCCTGGAAAGATTTTAATTCTCCATCATTGATGAAGTTTAGTTTAGCTGGGCAGGTAATTCTTGGTTGAAATTGTTTATCTTTGAGAACTTTGAAGATTGGGCTCCAAGATCTTCTTGCTTGAAATGTTTCTCTATAAGTGTGCTATTATTCTAATTGATATTCCCCTGTAGGTAGTCTGACCTTTTTATCTTGCTGCCTTTAGGATTTTTTCTTTTATACCTACTTTGTGCATGCGAATTACTAGGTGACTAGGAGTTGGTCTACTCATTTGTCATCTTGCAGGGGTTCTCTAAATCTTATGTTTGAATGGTTGCATCACTGATGAGATGAGGGTATTTTCTTGGATAATTTCATGGAATGTTTGTTTCAGGGTGGTCTCTGTCTCTCTTTCTGCCTCAGGAATTCCAATTACTCTTAGGTTAGGCCTCTTGAAATAGTCGCTCATCTCTTAAAGATTTTGCTCTTTTTAAGTTTCTTTTCTATGTTTTTGATAGTTTGGGTTAGTTCCATATTTATTTTGGTCCTCAAGTTCTTAGATTCTTTCTTCTGTTTGGCTAATTCTTCTTTTCATGCTTATCAGTTTATTATTTACATAATTTACTGTATTGTTTATTGCTGTTATCTCAGTTATCAATTACTTCATTCTTTCCTCTTGCCTCTCCTTGATTCTATTTAGTCTATTATTAATGTCTTGATATCTGGGTTTGCAGCTTGAGACCAGTCATTCTGGGGGCTCTTCATTGTTTGCATTCCGAAGTCTGTATTCTCAGTATCTGACTTCCCAGAGGTCTGTGTGAGACCCATATTCTTCTTTTGGTTTTTCTTCATTTGTGTAGATTTTCCTCCATCCTTTTTTCCCCCTCTTCTTTAATTCTGTTGTCCAGGGATGGGGGGTAGCTTTTACTTCTGTTTGCTCAAACGCCTATTCTTCCTTATGTGGATCCTCTGTCTTTGTTCAATTCTAAAGCTGGACTGTGGTGGAAGGCTGTATCTTTTGCAGTTTTGAGATTTAATTGATGGGGGAGCTGTGATTCAGAATCTATCTGCAGATCTCGGTATCCACTGACAGGTATGTGGGCTCCCTGGAACCCACTCCCCACCGCCTTACAATCTGTCCATGCAGTGGGAGTATACGTTTGCTCCCTGAAAGTGAAATAAGTTATGAAAAAGGAAAGGAGGGGGTGAAAGGAAGTTGGAATGAGAGGAGTGAGATGGAAAACAGACAGATGTACCAACTAACAAACGAAAAGAGACACAAACAAAGGCAAAAGAGAGTGAAAAAAACTAAAATATACAGACAATCATACAACCACACAAACCAATAAATCCTCCCCCCATTGATATACTCTCTCTCAAAAATACCCATACACAGACAGGAAGTCTAAAAAAAACCGTAATTAAATAACAGAATCAAAGCAAGTACAAAAATGTTATTGAAATGAAAGAAAGAAAGAAAAAGAAACTATAACAAAAAGTTAACAAACAAAATTGAGCAAAACAAACAGACAAAAAATAAAATCAAAACCTCACTCTGAGGTTGTGGTTCCTGTAAGTCCAACTTCCTTTCACCTCTGATCTCCAGCCCCTCTCCTCTGCTCTCAGGGTAGTCTGATAGGGTTGCTCTCAGCTTGGGTCAGATGCCCCAGGCCTACTGTAGGAGGAGGGTAGATCATATCTGAACTCACCAGTCTTTCTGCCTGTCAAGTCTGCCACTTAGTTCTGACCTGTCTGTGTTCAATCCAGCATGGAGGAGGGGCATCTGTCCCTCCAAGTTTGATGAGATTACCTCTAGGTTCCAAGTTGGAGGCTGGGTGGAACTGGGTGGGGCAATGCAGGTCTCTGCCTGGTCCCAGGACAAAGAAAATGGCTGTGGTCAGTGTTTCCTCACCAGGGGCGGGGCTCCTCTCCAGCTCTCCCTGATCTTCTCTCTTCATAGATCAGATCGGGCTTCTGACCACTTTGCTGTGGCAGGTGATGATGTGGGCCAGATGCCAGGCAATGAGAATCAGCTGAATTCAACAAGCTCTTTGAGGAGAGTCCCGAGAAGAGCAGATGATCCTGCACACCAGTGGCTCCAATCTCTGGGTGGCGGGGGGTTGCAGTTACCCCCAGAGGACAGTCCCGGGTGTATGAACCCGAGACTCCCCCCTCAGACAGACTTTCACTTACCCACCAGCACACACCTACTCATGCTGAGTCTTTAAGGACACTGGCTTTTGCAGAGACTCTCACAGTCCGACCTGTCCCATCAACATCTTGCCGGAAGTCCCTCCTTGTATGTTTTGTAGAACTCCGCTGGAAAGTCATCTGGTCCAAGACTTTTTGTGTGTGTGAGTAGTTTTCTTATGACAGAATCGATTTCCTAGGTTGTTACTGGTCTATTTAATGTTTCAGTTCTTCTTGTTTCTATCTTGGGAGGCTGTGTGATGTCAGAAAGTCCTCCATTTCATTTAGGTTTTCAAGTTTGTTTCTATACAGGTGTGATGAGTAATCTCCGATAATTTTTTGTATTTCTTCGGGGTCTGTTGTGATTTGATCTCTTGCATTTCTGATTGTGTTTATTTGGGCTTTTTCTACAGTGTTGGTGGGAGAAAAATTAGCGCAAACTCTGTGGAAAACAGTGTGGTTATTCCTAAAAGATCTTTCTAAAAATCAGTCTTCCATATGACCCAGCAATCCCCCTTCTGAGAATATTCTCGGAGAAACACAAATCACCCTATGAAAAAGATATCTGCACACACATATTTATTTCAACATTATTCACAATAACAAAAATGTAACCAATCATGCGGCCCATCAAAAGTGAGCTGGATTAAAAATATATAGTATATATACACAATGGAATACTATGCAACCATAAAGAAGGGCAAAATTATGAACTTCACAGCAACTTGGATGGACTTAAAGTCTGTAATACTGGTGATCTATCACCAAAACAAAGAACTGAGTACCACATGTTCTCACTCATAAGCAGACCTTGAGCAATTATCTAATACTATAAGAAAGGGACTGACAGTAGTGGGAAACTGTTGAGAGGGGGGGCACACTTTATCAACAAGGGTTGACAAACGCTGGCAGAGACTGACTAAGTGGGGGCTCATGAGCAAGTGGCCAGGGACCTCCTGGTGAAGCAGTTGGTGCTGCAGCTTCTCTGCTTGGTTCCTAGTAAGTCCCAGGTCACAGAAGCAGAGCATCATTTTTTTTAGTGGACAAAAGTTTTCCTGTGCAGAAGCAGTAGAGAGAGACTACTGGCTCCAGGCTCTGCCTCACCACTGCAGCAGGAGAGACTGCTGGCTCCAGGCTTTGCCTCACCACTTCAGCACCTGGCTGGACACTGGCAGCAAGGGCTGTGGAGGGAGCTCAGAGGCAGAGTCCCACCAGACAAGATGAAAGAGGCACCCTGCCAACGTCTTGAAAGCAAGACAGAAAAGTGCTCTAACTTGCTCATTACGGAGCAACAGACCCGATATCTGTGACTGGTGGGTCAGCTACTTAGGGGTTGATCATGGCCCAAAGGGAATATTCCGAAAGCACAAATTTCAGAGGGACCTGATGAGTGCTAAGTCTCAGGCACCCCACCCCCTACCCTGATCCAGCCATGGGACAAAGGATGTGGCCAGAAAAGGATGAGGAAGAACTCCAAAGAGATCAGTGAAGAGTCTGGGGCTGACTCAATGCCCCTCCTTCCCAGCAATCCTCTGAACATCAGACTCACACAGCCGGGCATAACTGAGAGGGATGAACCCACGTAGACCTAGACTTCAGTTGTAATAGGAGAATTCCATTCCAGGATGGGCCTGACTGGGGCACCCCCACAAGTAGCATGTACATACCTGGGGAGGAGACAATCTCGCACCTCCGCACCAGAGGGGATTTCCCTGACCATATGAGAGTGGGAGGGAAGGACTGCAGCCCCAACCCACCCCCACTCCCCCTCCTCCTTCCCTGCTCCAGACACTGGGGAGGGAGTGAAAGAGGTGGAAGCTCTGCTGAGATAGCAGAGAAGACGAGAGGAACAATTACAGAGCCTGCCAGAGAAGGGCAGGGTTTTTTCTTTTTATATTTTTAATTAAAAAATTTTTTTTGCCTGTTTGTTTATTAATTTATCTATTTTAAAAATATTTTTCCTTTGTGCATGAATGTATATGTGAGGGTTTGCTTTGCATCCCCCCCATTTTTTTCTTTTCTTTTTCTTTTTCTTCTTTTGTTTGTTGTTTTCTGTTTATGTGAGTATGTGAATGAATGAGTGTTCCTCTTTCAGTTTTGCCGTTGTTGGTTTGTTTTTGCTTTTTTGTTCTTCTCAATTTTATTTTTTATTTTAAGATGTGTGCCAATATACGTGTGAGGATTCAATATGAATTCCTTTGTTTTGTAGTTTGGGGTTTTTTTGTTGTTGTTCTAGTCTTTCTCTTTTTCTTCTCCATTCATTTTGTGCTAGGCATGTGTGTGTGTGTTTATTTTTCTGTTGGGAGCAGATGTGATGTGGGGAGCAGACAAACACTGTCACTGTAGCAGGCCTTGAGTAAAGGTCTCAAGTGAAGGCAAGGTCTTGCTTAATGGCCCCAAACTTGTAGGCAAGGTCTCGCTTGGAAGCTCTGCATCCTAGCCAAAGGCAGGCTGTGAGGGATGCAGCCTGCTACATGAAACGGTGTCTCAGATGCCCACACATCCAGGTGCACATAATACAGATAAAGTCTTAGATACAACAAGATAACTGCGGAACAGCTCACCTTTTAGGTAGCAACATAATTCTGTTATGGCTTCCTCACAGACCTTGAATCCCTTCCAACTTCACTTGTAATTTTAAAATAAGTGTGCTGAGCTAGTTTGGGGCCACTTCTCCTGGCTCCAGCCACTTGGTCCCAGCTTTTCTTTATGTTTTTGTGTTTATGTCTTTCTTAATCTCTTGCTGCTCTCTCTTGGGACCCCAAGGCAGCCATGTGGCCCGTGGCAGTTTTCCTGGATTTTTGTTGTTGTAGTTTGTTTTGTTTCACTTTGTTGTTATTCCAGTTTGTTTTGAGGTGTACATGTCTCTCTCTCTCTCTCTCTCTCTCTCTCTCTCTCTCTCTCTATAGTTGTGTGTGTGTGTGTGTGTGTGTGTGTGTGTGTGTTCAATTGTTTTTTGCTTTGGTTTCTCCTTTCATTGTTCTGTGTTTTTTTCCCTTCCTTTTTTTTTTCTTTTAATTATTGTCCATCTTATTCATTCTATTTTTCTCTGTGCTCCTTATTGCTGTCAATGTACCTTGGACTCAGGGGGTACACACACATACCTGTTGCATCATCATAAGAGAGGTGGTGGGGAGTGGGTTTCAGGGAACACATATCACAGTCAGTGAACATACATTGTAATTTGCAAGTAGTCTGAACCCTAGCTTCCCATCCCCTACCTTACTTGACTTTCAAAACTATAAGAGACAGCAATGCTTCCTACCCACAGTCCGATTGCAAAATAGTATAAATTCAGAGCCTGGATCAGGGAAAAATAGAAGGCTGAGCAAAAAACAGAAGGAAAAGTCTCTCTTACTGACACTGAATAATGGCATAAAAGAGAAAAGCAAGAGATCTGTCACGACTGAGGAAGAAAACCAAAGAAAGACCACAGATAATTTCAAGTGTAACAAAAAGAAAACTCCTGAAAAAAATCAGACCTCTGGAGCCCAAACAATGGAAGTCACCAACAACTGAACCCAGAATATGACAAGAATTAGGGAATGGATGGAAAGAGTGAATAAGACACAAGAAAGACAAGATGCAACACTAAAAGAACTTGTAACAGAAATTTTTGGCAATAAAAAATTTCATCCAGGAAACAAATAACAAGATAACAAGCATGAAAAGCAGAATTAATCTAGCCAAAGAAAGAAACTCAGAACTTGATGATCAAAACATGGAATTAACCAGATCTGTAAAAAACATAGAAAGAAAACTCAGAAAGAAAGAACAAAGCCTACAAGAGATGTGTGATTCTATCAAGAGGCCAAACCTATGCCTGATTGATATCCCAGGAGAAGATAAGGAAATGGAGAACACCTTGGAGCAAGTACACTAGGTGGTAATCCAAGAAAACTTTCCCCATCTCACTAGAGATGTGACCAAACATAAGAGATACAGAGAACCCCCACAAGACATCAAATGAGAAGACCAACCCCTAGACACACAGTAATTAGCCTACACAAAGTAGTCACAAAAGAAAAACTCATAAAGGTAACAAGAGAGAAAGGTCAGACTACCTAGCAGGGAAAACCAATCAGAATAACAGCAGGCTTACTGGCAGAAACACTACAAGAAAGAAGAGACTGGAGTCTAATATTCAAAGTCCTCAAAGATAAACAATTTCAATCAAGAATTTCCTATCCAGCCAAGCTCAGCTTCATCAATGATGGAGAATTAAATCCTTCTCAGACATCCAATCCCTAACAGATTACGCAACTTCCAGACAAGCTCTGCAGGAGACACTTAAAAAGGTATTAAGCACAGAAGAAAGAAAGAAAAAAGAATGACCACACACTTCCCGAAAGAACAACAGGGTATAGAATTAACAGCAAATACAGTGCAACAAGAAACTTGAAAACACACACATGCATCAACCCCAAAGCCAAAAGAAAACAAGCAAACAGCCAAAAACTTTATAAGAACTTCATGACAGGGATAAACAATCACATTTCAATAATCAGCCTGAATGTGAATGGACTAAATGCACCACTGTAATGACAGAATGGCGAACTAGATAAGAAACCATGACCCAATTATTTGCTGCATTCAAGAAACTCATCACGCCACAAGGGAGATACACAGACTCAAAGTTACGGGATGGAAAATGAGTTTCCAGGAAAATTGATCACAAAGGAAGGCAGGAGTTACAATCTTAATATCAGACAAAACAACCTTTAAGCTATCAAAAATTATAAAAGATAGAAATGGACACTACATAATGATAAAAGTTTCAATCCATGAACAAGAAATATCCTTCCTAAACATATGTGCACCCAACACAGGAGCACCAGCATTTATAAAGCAACTACTAAGTAAACTAAAAACAGATATTGACTCTAACACAATTATAGCTGGAAGTCCTAGCTAGGGCAATTAGACAAGAGAACAGAATCAGGGGTATCCAAATAGGAAAAGAGAAAATCAAGTTATCCCTCTTTGCTGATGATATGATCCTACACCTTGAAAATCCAAAAGAATCTGTCAAAAAACTGCTTGCACTGATAAAGGACTTTGGCAAAGTCTTGGAGTACAAAATAAATGTGCAAAAGACAGTTGTATTCCTATACATCAACAGCACGCAGGCAGAGAACCAAATAAAAAGCGCAATCCCATTCACAATAGCCACACACACACAAAGAGAAATACCTCGGCATCTTCCTAACTAGAGAAGTGAAAGGCCTTTACAATGAGAACTGCAAAACACTACTCAAAGAAATACAAGAAGATACAAACAAATGGAAAAACATTCCATGCTCATGGATAGGAAGAATCAACACTGTTAAGATGTCCATCCTATCAAAGGCAATCTACTGTTTCAATGCAATACCCATTAAATTACCAACTTCATTCTTCTCAAACCTGGAAATGACAATATAGAAATTCATATGGAAACACAAATGACCACAAATAGCCAAAATAATCCTTAGCAAAAGAAACAAAGCAGGAAGTATCATACTTCCAGACTTCAAACTTTACTATAAGGCTGCAGTAATCAAAACATCCTGGTATTTGTACAAGAACAGGCATATAGACCAATAGAACAGGATAGCAATTCTGGAAGCAAAGCCTCAATTTCCTAACCAACTCATCTTGACAAGGCCTCCAACAACAACCACTGGGGAGAGGAGAACCATTTCAGTAAATGGTGCTGGGAAAAATGGCTAATCACATGAAGAAGATTGAAACAGGACCCCTACCTATCACCATGCACAAAAACTAACTCTAATTTCATCAAAGACCTAAAGGTAAAACCCCAAACTATAAGAATCTTAGAAAACACAGGAGACACCATTATGGAAACTGGAACTGGCAAGCAATTCCTGATCAAAACTCTAAGTGCCCATGCTATAAGAAATAAGATAGAAATGTGACAAGCTTCTGCAAAACCAAAGAAACCATCAAGAGAGCAGGGAGACAGCCCACAGAATGGGAGAAAATATTTGCCAACTGTATATCTGGCAAAGGCCTAACATCTAGGATCTACAAGGAACTCAAACGTGCTGAAAGGACGTTTCAAACAGCCCCATTAAAAAGTGAGTAAAAGACATGAATAGACACTTCTCAAAAGAAGACATACGGGTAGCCAACAGACACATGAAAAAGTGCTCAGCCTCACTAATCATCAGAGAAATGCAAATCAAACTATATTGAGATAGCACCTTACCCCAGTAAGAATGGTCACCATTAATAAAACAAACAACTAAAGATGCTGGCAAGGATGTGGAGAAAAAGAAATACTTCTACACTGCTGTTGGGATGCAAACTAGTGCAAATTCTTTGGAAGATAGTGTGGTGATTTCTGAATGAACTAGCAATTGACTTTCCATATGACTCAGCAATCCTCCTCTTGGGAATATATCCAGAGAAACTCAAGTCATTCTACAAAAAAGATACCTGCACATGCATGTTTGTTGCAGTTCTATTCACAATAGCAAAATCATGGAACCAAACATGCTGCCCATTGAAGCTGGACTGGATTTAAAAAAATGTGGTACATATACACAATGGAATTTTATGTAGCCATAAAGAAGGACAAACATATGGACTCTGCAGCAACTTGGGTGGATTTAGAGTCTATCATACTCAGTGATCTATCAATGAAACAAAGGACAGAGTACCATATGTTCTTACTCATTAGTGGATCTTGAACAATGATCATCGTGCTGTGAGGGGGGATTGGCGGTGGAGGAAAACTGCCTGGGGGTGGGATTGGCAGTTGAGGGAGACTGCTGGGGGATGGAGGAGCACCCCTCATCAACAAGGGTACCTGCATTGTGAACGTTTGTATACCTAAGCCTGAATTGTATCCCACATCTTAAAAAAAAATAATCAAGGTTGGGTGGTACTTATATATGTATGTCTACACATCTATGTGTATGTGCACATGTGTATGTTTATGTATATAATCGAATTGGGAGTCCAGAAATAAAATCATACATTTATACTCAATTGATTTTTGACTGTGGTGCCAAGACAATTCGGTGTTGAACAGAACAGTCTTCTCAGCACTCGGTGCTGAGATAACTGGATATAAGCATTCAGAAGAATTAAGTGGAACCTGATCCTTACATCACATACAAAAAATTAATTTAAAATAGATCACAGACCTAAATGTAATAGCTAAAACTACAAAATTGCTAGAAGATAAAATAGGAGTAAGTCTCTGTGACTTTGTGTTAGGCAAAGCCTTTGTCTTCTTTGTTTTTGTTTGTTTGTTTTTAGATAGGAAAATGTTGTTTCTTTAGAAAGTAGATTGGTGAGAGAGAGAAAAGGCGGATCCATGTCCTCCAGATTGGGGAGGGGGCCAACACTTACAGAGAATCATGGCCTGGCTAGAGCTCAAAGAACAGTGTGACTGGACCAGAGCTTAGCAAAAGCAATGGCCAGGCAAAGCCTTCTTAAATAAGACATCAAAATCACAAGAGACAAAACCAAAAATAAATGCATTGAGATTCTCCAAAATTAAAAACTTTTGTGCATCCAAAAGCACCACTAAGGAAGTCAAAAGACAATCAACAGAATGGAAGAAAATATTAAAAATTATATACCCATCAAGGGATTGTATCTCAAATATATAAATGATTCTTACAATTTAACAATAAAAAGACAAATAACCTAATCTTTTAAATGAGCAATGAATTTTAATATTACACCCCAGAAGATATACACATAACTAACAAGCACACGAAAACATGCTCAATGTTACTACTCACCAGAGAATGCAAATCAAAACCACAGTGAGATAACACTTTCACCTACTAAGATGATTAAGATAATAAAAGACAGACAATAGCAAGTATTGTTGAATATGTGGAGAAATTGGTGAGAACACAAAATGGTGCAGCCTCTTTGGATAGCAGTGTTGCTGCTTTAAAGAATGGTAAACATACAGTTACCATATGAGCCAGCAGCTCATTCCTGAGTATATACCCAAAAGAAGTGGAAAAATTTTTTTTTTTTTTTTGAGTTGGAATCTCACTCTGTCGCCCAGACTGGAGTGCAGTGGCCGCTCCCGGCCACCGCAGCCTCGACCTGCTGGGCTCTGGCGATCCTTCCGCCTCAGCCTTCCAAGTAGCCGGAATTACAGGCATGCGCTACCATGCCTGGCTGATTTTTTTATTTATTGTAGAGATGAGGTCTCGCTGCCCAGGCGAATCTCGAACCCGCAGGCTCAGGCAATCCACTCACCTCAGCCTCCCAAAGGCACGGGATTACAGGCTGAGCCACCGAGCCCGGCTGGAAGTGGAAAAATTTAGTTCACAGAAAAAATTGGTACGCAAATGTTCTTAGCAAGATTATTTATAATAGCTAACAGTAGAAGCAACCTAAATGCTCATCAACTGATGAATGGATAAATGTGTTATTTCCATATAATGGAAATATTCAGCAACAAAAGGAATGAAGTACAATATATTGGTACATGTATACTGTATGTACATGAATATTAGTCTCAATACCAGAGACTGGATCGCTTAAACAACAGAAATTTATTTTCTCACAATTGCAGAGGCTAGAAGTCTGAGATCAGAGTGTTGACAGTGTGGTTTCTTCTGAGGCCTCTTTCCTTTCCTTGTAGGTTGCTATATTTCTCCTCCATGGTCTTCACATGGTCTTTCCTCTGAACATGGCTTTGTCCTAAGAAGAGCTCCCGTCACATTGTATTAAGGTCCACCCAAATGACTTCATTTAACTTATCCTTTTTTAGAGACTGTATGTCTAAATACAGTCACATTCTAGGGCGTCAACATATGAATTTTGAGGGGATGAAATTCAACCAATAAAAAGATGCTACAACCTCGATGAAACTTGAAACCATTTTGTCACATGAGAGGCCAATCACAAAAGAATCCTTTTTTTTTTTTTTGAGCAGGAATCACTCTGCCGCCCAGGCTGGAGTGCAGTGGCACACTCATGGCTACTGCAGCCTCGACCTGCTGGGCTCAGGCGATCCTTCTACCTCATCCTTCTAAGTAGCTGGAACCACAGGCACAAGCCACTGCATCCAGCTAATTTTTTGATTTATTGTAGAGATGAGGTCTTGCCAAATTGAACAGGTCTCGAATCTCTGGACTCAGGTAATCCTCTTGCCTCTGCCTCCCAAAGTGCTGGGATTACAGGCTGAGCCACCACACCCAGCTAAGACCATACTTTGTATGTTTCCATTGATATAAAGTGCCCAGACTATGCAAATCTATACAGATAGAAAGTTAGTTAGCAGTTTTCCAGGTCTGGAAACAAGGTTGAAACAAGGATGCAAAGTGTGTTAATGGGTACAAGTTTCTTTTGGAGCAAAACAAAATGTCTAAAATTAGACTATGGAAATGGTTGCAAAATTCTATGACTATACTAAAAAACACTGAAGTATACATTTTAAACAAGTAAATTTGGGGTATTTGAATACCTTAATAAAGATGTTTAAAAAATACTCATGTGCAACCAATGAATCATTCTATATTTTCCAAAAGTTTGAGCTCCCATTCTGCCCAGTGGTAGTCTACCCCAGATTAACTCAGTGTTTAGGATTAAATTTAGGCAGTTTGGGATTTCTCCCTGTCCTCTTTTCTCCCTGAAATTGATATAAGCGCCCAATGCCTTACACAGATTGTTGGAAGAGAAGACACCTGGTTGGTTGATGTGTTCGTGTTAGCACCTGTTGTGATCCACTTCAAGTCCCTGGTAAAGTCATTATTCTGGATGACCTCAACTGGCCCCAAGTTCTTGTTTCTTTGCTTCATTCCCATACTGCCTCCTATCCCCAGAGCAAAACCTAGAAAATAAGTAGTCTTCCCTCTCAGCTGTCTTTCACCCCCTTCTCAGGCACAGGGAAGACACCTGCCCTCAGGCCTTTCTGCCCTCAACACCTTTGCTGCCAGTGTAGCTCAGGGAGACCCAGTAGAGCTGCCATTTCTGAGTTCTAGCTAAGGGGTTGGGCATAGACAGCTAAATTCTCACATCTCCACATTTTTCTTCATTCTACTGCCTTCTCACTTGAACCTAATAACAGCCCATGGGGTGAAGGGGAGGGAGAAGAGCCCCTTCCTATCAACTTTCACCAGCATTTAACTTCTCTGATCCAAAGGACTGTTTTACTCTTCTGGGACTGGGTAGGGAAGATTGTGGGGGAAAGTGAAAGTAAAAACTGGCTCAGCAAGTATCCATTCAATACATATTTTTTCGTTTATTCTGTATACCTGAGTCAAGGCTTTTAAACTTAGTAGTCTCAAATATGATGCTTCTGTTCTCATACATGGCAAACTCTAGTGGGGAAAGGACAAGGGTTAAAATGGCAACTTGCCATACCAACCAAATGTTTTATACTAGATGTTTTGGTTACATGAACTATGTGCATTTTTCATACAAAGGAATATTAAATAGCCAAAATAAACTATGCAGAACAATGCTGAATAAGTGAGGTGAATTTCAATTTGTAGAAAAAGATTTAACATGCCCAATAAAAAGACTAGATAAACATTCATCAACAAACTCTCAGTGATTATCTCTAAGTGATGGAATTATGCATGGTTTTAATTTTGTTCTAGTTTTCTTTTGTGGTATTTTCAAAATGTTATCATGAATATGCATTACTTATATAATAAAAATCACACAGGGAAACTGCTAGGGGAGGGAGGGGCATATCCCATGAACAAGGGTACCTGCATGATCAATGTTTTTATACCTAACCTTGAATTGTACCCAACATCTTTATAATAAATAAATAAATTTTAAAAAAAGAAAAAAGAAAAGGGTGCTAAATGAATTATAGCATTGTCTGACCCCAAGGGGCATTGGATAAGGAGGCATTCTTCTCTGGGGACCCTGTAGGAGATAAGCTTCATCCTAGGGGTAATTCAGGAGACCCTGGGCTTCCTGCGGGCTTAAAACTGAGTAAATCTGGTGTTCTCAAAAGAATCTTCTCTGAATAGAGCAAGGATGATGGCAGGAGTGAGGAGAGATGGAGGAAGACCTCTGAATAGGAAGGAAACCTCTAAAGCAATATTGTGAGAGCTAAAAAATAGAACAGCTATTGGCTGCATTGCATTAAGCTTTTAATACCACCTGTAAGGATTTTCTAAGTATAACAAAATGAAGGCTTTGGAAGACAGAGACTAAATTCTTTTTAAAGGTAGCATGGAAAGTGTAGAGAATAAGATGATTGCAAATTTCATGGTCCCAGGATGCTCTAGAACATATAACAGAAACTCGACCAACTCATCTTCGACAAAACCTCCACTACCAACCACTGGAGAAAGGAGAACCTATTCAGTAAATCGTGCTGGGAAAACATGCAGAAGATTTAAACAGGACCCGCACCAATCACCATACACAAAAATCAACTCTAAATGGATCAAAGACCCAAACCTAAAACCTCTAACTATAGGAACCTTAGAAAATGCAAGAAACACCCTTATGAAATCAGAGTAGGCAACCAATTCCTGATCAAAATCCCAGATGCCCATGCCATAAGAGATAAGATAGACAAGTGGGACCTCATTGAACTGAAGAGCTTCTGCAAAGCTAAAGAAACCATCAAGAGAGTGAGGAGACAATCCACAGAATGGAAAAAAATGTTTGCCAACTATATATCTGACAAACAACTGACATCCAGAATCATCTACTAGGAACTCAAACGTGCTGAAAGCAAAAAAAGAAAAAAGAAAAAAAGAAAGAAAAAAGAAAAAGAAAAAAAGAAAGCCCCATTTAAAAAAAGAAATGAATAGATACTTCTCAAAAGAAGATATACGGGCAACCAATAGACACATGAAAAAGTGCTCAGCCTCACTAATCATCAGAGAAATATAAATCAAAACCACATAGTGATACCACCTAACCCCAATAAGCATGGCCATCCTTCCATCATCAATAACTCAAAAAACAAGATGCTGGAGAGGATGTGGCAAAAAGGGGACACTTCTACACTGCTGGTGGGAGTGCAAACTAGTATAGCCTCTGTGGAAAACAGTGTGGAGATTCCTAAAAGATCTAAAAATCAACCTTTCGTATGACCCCACAATCCCCCTACTGGAATATACCCAGAATAATTCAAATCACTCTATAAAAAAGATAGCTGCACACATATGTTTATTGCAGCATTGTTACAATAGCAAGAACATGGAACCAACCGTGCTACCCATCAAAAGAGGACTGGATTTTAAAAATGTGGTATGTATACACGATGGAATATTATACAGCCATAAAGAAGAACAAAATCATGAACTCCACAGCAACCTGGATGGACTTAGAGTCTGTAATGCTGAGTGATCTTTTATGGAAACAAAGAACTGAGTGTCACATGTTCTCACTCATAAGTAAGCCTTGAACACCTATCATAATACTATAAGAAAAAGATTGGCAGTAGCAGGAAACTGCGGGGGCAGGGGGGAGGTGGGATTGGAAGTAGTGGGAATTTGCCTAGGGAAGGGGGGGGCACACCTAATCAATAAGGGTACCTGCATAATGAACATTTGTATACCTAACCCTGAATTGTACCTCACATCTTTAAAATAAAATAATTAAAGTTAAAAAAAAGAATGGCCATCACTAATAAAACAAACAACAGATGCTGGTGAGGATGCGCAGAAAAGGGAACACTTCTATACTGCTGGTAGGAATGCAAACTAGTTCAACCTCTATGGAAAATAGTGTGGCGATTTCTAAAATGACTAAACATTACCTTCCATATGACCCAGCAGTACTCCTACTGGGAATATACCTGGAGGAACTCAAAGCATTCTACAAAAAACATACCTGCACACACGTTTATTGTAGCACTATTCACAATAGCAAAAACATGGAAACAACTTCACTGCCCATTGAAACTGGACTGGATTTTTAAAATGTGGTACATATGCACATGGAATATTTCTTTTGTGTGTGTGTGTGTTGGAGTCTCACACTTGTCACCTAGGCTGGAGTGCAGTGGCACACTCAGGGCCACCACAGCCTCAACCTGCGGGACTCAGGCAATCCTTCTGACTCAGTCTTCCAAGTAGCTGGAACTACAGGCACATGTCACCACGCCTGGCTAGTTTTTGTGATTTACTGTAGAGACGAGGTCTCACCCAGTTGCCTGGGCTGGTCTTGAACCCGTGGGCTCAGGCAATCCTTTTCCTCATCCTCCCAAAGTGCTGGAATTATAGACTTCCACCACTGCGCCCAGCCTGACAATGGAATATTTCACAACCATAAATAAAGACAAACTTGAATGGATTTAGAGTCTGTCATACTCCGTGATCTACCCAGAAACAGAGAACAGAGTACCATATGTTCTCACTCATAAGCGGACCTTGAACATTTACCATAACACTATAAGAAAGGGAATGGCAGTAGTGGGATATTGCAGGGGGTGGAGGTGGGGGTAGGCAACATCAATAAGGGTACCTGATCTCAAACCAAATGAAGTGGGGACCAAAAGGAAGCCCAAATTTTACCTGTATGATGTTCACTTATATACCTAATCCTGAATTGTACCTTACATCTTTAAAATAAAATATATTTATAAAAAATAAATAATAGTAAAAAATTGGAATCGAACTGCCTTGTATAGCTATTAATAAGGGTTCCCCAGTATTTGTGTTGCCTTAAAGCGCACACACAAATTAACATTTAGTAGAGATTACAATTTTATGCCCTTCCTTTACAATCTTTTTTTATTCTACTACCTACCTTCCTGACCTTCAGGAATAATGAAGTTTATGCCTGGAATTTGTCTAAGGTGACATTGAAGTGATTTCTGACTTCATCTAGAAAAGGTTCTAAAGATCATCTTTAATAATCTCTCCTAAAAACATTAGAAATGCCATCCTGTGATGGACCAATAATGTCATGTTACTCAGTCTTTCTCAGTAGCACCAAGGTCTGCTTTATGGGAAATTATGGCTGCTCTTTGTGACATTAACTGCAAAAGCATTAAGGATATATATTAATGTTATATTCCTAAACATCTTTTAGAATCTATTTTGGAATTATCTTTCAGAAAATTATCCAGAACCTCTTTGTACATAATTATGTGATTCATGTGAACCATCATTTGGGACATTAGTTTTTTGGCATCTGTATCTGACACAAAACAAGTTACTCTTGGAATCATTGAAACAACATTCAGAATTGTTCTACTGCACCACTAGTTTGGACAAGTCTTTTCACCTTCATAAATCTCTCCTGTCTTGTTTTTAAATGGGAAAAATAATGTCATGTAATTAAACGAAAAATTATTTGAAGCATTTTACAAAGAGCAAACACTTCATTCTGAAAAGCAATATTTCTCTGTATTTCTCCTTTTTTTCTGAAACCCTGTTTTTTAAAACTTGACGGGAGTATATTATTAATGGAATCAGTAAGAATATAGAGTTATACTTCCATTAATACAGTATTGGTCCCCAAATTCTCTATTCTTCGGAAAGCTGATGAAGAAATTACCTTACGTACTTCATCTTCATAATTACATGGATTTTGCAAGTTCCTCTATCAATTTTTATCTTTCCAGGCCATGGTTCTATTTTAGAAGCCTGTCTTCAAATAGGGATTCCTTTATCCCATACAGTAAAGCCAAATCACTTCTGGGAGACAACAGGGGAAGATATTCCAACTCTGACAACACCCTATCCATAGGTTCACTTCAGAATTTAAACATTTCCAAATTTTAACTAATGTTTATAAAAACCTTAAAATGAGGATTTGGTGATCAGATTTATTTATTTTTTGCTGTTGTTAAGATTTTATCATCCCGTGCTTGATTACCTTTAGTTGTGTCTTGGGTGCCTACTATGTTTCCCACACTCTTCTAAGGATAAGATTCTATTAAAATAATAGAGATAGCATCCTTGTCTTTAAAGCTTATAGTCAGGATCAGAAGGTGTGTTATATATAAGAAACACGAAAGCAATAAACATTTATTAGAGAATGGTGAAAAGTGTTGTTAATCACAGGACATTCATTCATCATTCCCATTTCTGTGCTGTCTGACAATAGTGGTAATCTGGTAATGCTACAAGATTAAGGTAGTGAAGTGTACAAAATTCTGCAGACTCCCAACCTTAGAATTTTTATGTAGAATAAGCTTTATCATAACTTTCTTTATATTATCCTTCCAATTCTGTGGCTTCCCCTGCCCATTATATCATAACCCATACCTCACAACTAGCAACAGAGGGCTGATACCAGAAGGGGAGAAGAAGGCATTGGTGTTTGCTTTTTTGATCTAATTTGGGAACACCAAAGTCTCCTATTGGGGGAGAGATCTGTTATTCTGGCCAATCATATTTGAGTAGCCTTCATCTAAGTCAGGGTGCCACTGACACCTTTCTGCCAATGATACTGTTGTCAGAAAGATCTCCCTTTCCAATGCCAATAACAATACACAAGACAAACGCCTTAGGTACTGAGTTATGACAAGAAAAATGAGAAAATCAGACATCCTATCTCTGGCTTTAAGCTTACCATGCACAAGACAATGAAATTTTCTAATTACAAACAGGATGTAGAATTTCACCCAGAATATAGGATATTTGAGAGTGTTTTAACTATCCTAAAATATATTTTTCTAGGGAACAAAAGGAAGATGAATGAAGATGAAACAGAGTAGAAGGGGGTTGGGACTGGAGGAGCTTTGAAATAGTTTCTGAATCCTTTTACTTCCATGAGTCTAGTGCCCTCATTTTATTTATTTGCAAGCCTCCCCAGCTCAAGGCATGGTGTAATTAATGTTGCTTCAGGTGAAATGGATTGTGTATACTATGGATATTTAGAAAGGAGACCTCAGGTTGGTTAGTAAATTAGGGAACATATCGTGGAAGAGGTAGGATTTCAGCCACCTAAAAATGGTAAAAGATTTCAAAAGGCATGGAGAAGTGAGCAAGATACTCTTCAGCATACAGTACTTAAAGTTGACTCACATAAAGCACACTTCCTGTTTACAGTTTCTTCTTTATTCTAATCTTTTCATAGTTTTGTGACCCTGCACTCTATGATACGGAAGGAGATCTGGGACACAGAAACAACAAACTTATTAAATGGAGTTTTTAATGTCAAACTGCAGGCTATTTGTTTAGCCAAGAAAAAAAAATGTTAAGTGGCTAATTTACAAGTCTCTTCCATAAGACTCACAGACTATAAAGTGTTTATTTCTTTAAAAAGTATATAATAAATACTCTACCTGGATACTGTTTAAGTTAATCACTATATTCAAAGAAAAGCATCAACACCAGAATCTCATACCAAGAGTATAATTCAGAATAATGGTTTTATTCCCTCCACTGTAATCAGCTGCTGCTGGCTTATCTATTTTGCAGAATTTATGATTTATCTCTTTCAGTGTTGCTATGGTTATCCCAACTTCTTCCCTTTGGTCTGTTAACAATGATTATTTTAGAGATCTTATATTTGATACGTTTACTGATTTTTTTTCAACTTTGTGATATGAAGCTAGAATCAATATATTTTTTCTTCCACTTTAGTTATTTATGAGAACATAAACTCACTGAGCCAGTCCTGAAAGAAATCTTATTGTGGATAAGTTCAGATTTGAGTACAAGTAGACATAGGACCCTCAGAAACAAGTCCTGCACTGTGGTAGGGCATGTTGACTTTTGGTGCCTCTCCCAACTCCCCCTCGGGAATGACTCGCCCTTAGCTCTTCCTAGCGTTGCCCTTTCACACTTCTCTTCCTTCATCTGTCTCAGGCTAGGAGCCTGTGACCTCATTCTTTTCAGAGTCTTATACCTTAAATGGAAGAAAATAAAAAAACCTCAGATTCATGTGTCTGGCAATGGGGATCTCAAGAGAATAGCACTCAAAACATGGAAATGAATCACAAATTACACATCATCAGGCATCATAAAAGGCATGGAAGAAAGTGTATGGAGAACTTCCTCCTAAGTGTTACATCACACTGACTTTCTACGTCTAATCCAAGTGAGAAAATGCTCTGAATTATTGTTATAGCAATCAATGTTTAGAATGAAGTTGAAGGGAGTGTGTCAAAAATAAACATAAGGAGCTGAGGCAGAGATCTATGACTTCCTTTATTTTATTGTAAATTGAAAATTTCTAATTGTGTAAATTTGTGGGATACAAAGCAATGTTATTATTTATAAATACATTGTGGAATAATTAAATAAAGCCAGTTAACATATCACTCACCTCAAATACTTAGCATTTTGTGTTGAGAACACTAGAAATTTACTATCAGCAATTTTGAAGTGTACAATACTTTATTACTAACTATATTTCACAATGCTGTGCAATGTAATAAAATCTCTAAAACACATATTATTTAGCCTTAGTAAAGAGGAAAATTTTGTCATTTGCAAAAACAGGGATGGAATTGGAGAAGATTATGTTAAATGAAATAAGTCAGGCACAGAAAACCAAATACCACATGTTCTCATATGTGGAATCTAAAACAATTGAACTCTTAGAAACAGTAGAACGGTGGTTACAGAGGTGGGGAAATGGGAGATGACTGTCAAAGGACACAAAATCTCAGACAGGTGGAGAGATCTATGGCTTCTGTTATGATTTTTCAATTTCAGTTTGCGAGGCTATATTTCAAATTATTTCTTCCTAGGTGCTCTGGTGCCTGGGAAATACAAAACCTTTGTAGTTTGAAGAGAACTTTCTCCCAAGAGTATCTATAACTGAATCAAGGAGTTTACAACTCTTGTTAACTTGCCTTTAAGTTTTTTTTTTTTTTTTTGAGTTGGAGTCTCACTCTGTTGCCCAGACTGGAGTGCAGTGGCCGCTCCCGGCCACCGCAGCCTCGACCTGCTGGGCTCCAGCGATCCTTCCACCTCAGCCTTCCAAGTAGCTGGAATTACAGGCATGTGCTACCACGCCCGGCTGATTTTTTGATTTATTGTAGAGATGAGGTCTTACTGTCCAGGCAGGTCTCAAACCCGCGGTCTCAGGCAATCCACTCACCTCAGTCTCCCAAAGGCACGGGATTACAGGCTGAGTCACCGAGCCCGTCTAAGTTTTTCTTATGAAAATAGAACTATACATGGATACTCCCTCTCCAACTATTTATTCTAAAAATACAAACAAATCTAGATTTCTTAGGAAGATGTTTGATATTATCCAACCCATGGGTGATAAAATGTTTTTGAACTTTCTTGAATTAACTTTAGTATTTCTCAAGGATTTCCCACTCTTTGCACTGATTATCCATGCTAACCACCTAGCTGGGATGTGGTTTGACTGGCACAGGTGTTTATTCCCACGCCAATTCATGTCACCAGCACTTTGCAGAGTTCCTGGCAAAACACAAATGCTCGATAAATGCTTATTGAGTTGAAAATGGCCATTTTATGATCTTTGCTGACTCAAGAGATAAGGCATAGATATAATCTGATTACAGAATTTTAGTGAGATCTCTGTGGTCCAGGGAGGAAGAGCCAGGGTGACACTGTGTCCTTGCATACTAACTCCCAGGACAGGGCTTTTTATTGATTTATTTATGAATCAAAAGTTTTATTTTTTCTAGTAAATATGTATGGGAAGCATAAGCAATAAATTACATCATTTATGCTTATTATCTACTGCCCATATTTTTTCCAAAAGAGACATAAAGTGACTCACCAAAATATTTATACATCTGTCTATTTTTTTTTCTTGAGTCAGAGGTCTCACTCTGCCACTCAGGCTGGAGTGTAGTGGTGTGATCACAGCTCACCACAGCCTCAACCTTCTGGACTCAGGCAACTCTTCTGCCTTAGCCTCCAGAGTAGCTGGGACTACAGGTGCAAATCAGCACACCTGGCTAATGTTTTGATTTTTTTTTGTAGAGCTGATGTCTCACTATATTGCCTAGACTGGTCTTGAACTCCTGGGCTCAAGCAATCCTCCTACCTTGGCCTCTCAAGGTGCTGGGAATACAGGCATGAGAAACCACACCCAGCCCACATCTGTTTATTTTAATGGAAGAATCACAAGTGGAAAAAGGGAAAGATGTGGAAGAAGGGCCATGGTGAGCCCAACACAAGAGTTTGTCACAGCCTGGTCTCTGAAAGTAGTTATTAGTGGTTCAGTGTAGCTGGCATCAGTGTTCAAGTGGGATCACTGCACAGATAAGAGTGGTGGAAGGAGGGCCATGCACAGAGTTCCATGAAATAAAGCCTAGGAGATACCATAACCAGTATTAAATAATTCAGGTTCAACCAGTAGATGGATAGTGAGAAGCCACTGACAGGCTTCAAGGAACGAGTGAGATAATTACATCTACGGTTTTTTAGAAAGACTGTATGGGGATGAGTTAAAGGAGTACTACTGAAGATGAAAAGATGGGGATGGATATAAGCTTTTTTTATTTTTAAAAATATATTGTTTAATTTTGTTTTTTGTTGTTTTATTTCTTTATTTATTATAAAGATGTGGGGTACAATTCAGGGTTAGGTATATAAACATTGATCATGCAGGTACCCTTGTGAGTGAAGTATGCCCCTCCGTCCCCTAGCAGTTTCCCTCAACTGCCAGTCACACTCCATCCCCTGGCAGTTTTCCACTACTGCCAATTGCTTTCTTATAGCAATATAATTGTTCAAGGCCACCTTATGAGTGAGAACATATGGAACTCAGTTCTTTGTTTCTGTGATAAATCACTGCATATGATCGACTCCAAATTCATCCAAGTTGCTGCAAAGTCCATATATTTGTCCTTCTTTATGGCTGCATAATATTCCATTGTGTATATGTATCACATTTTAAAAAATTTATTATCAATATTTTTTATTATGATGTTGTGGGGTACAGTTAAGGGTTAGGTATACAATTACGTTTCATTCAGGCACCCTGTTGATAAGAGGTGTTTCCCCGTCACCAGACAGGTATTTGCTACAATTACTCCCATCTCCCTCCCCCCACCCATAGTTTCCTAGTACTGTCAGTCATTTTCTTATAGTATTACATTGGATGTTCAAGGTCCATTATATGAGTGAGAACGTGTGATACTCGGATCTTTGTTTCTGTGAGAGGTCACTCAGTATTATAGACTCTAGTTCCATCCAGGTTGCTGCGAAATTCATGATTTTGTTCTTTTTTATGGCTGCGTAGTATTCCATCGTGTATATGTACCACATTTTTTTTAATCCAGTCCTCTTTTGATGGGCAGCATGGTTGTTTCCAGGTTCTTGCTATTGTGAACAATGCTGCGATAAACATACGTGTGCAGGTATCTTTCTTATAGAGTGATTTGAGTTCTTCAGGGTATATTCCCAGTAGGGGGATTGCAGGGTCATATGGGAGGTTGATATTTAGAGCTTTTAGGAATCGCCACACTGCTTTCCACAGAGGTTGCACTAGTTTACACTCCCACCAACAGTGTAGAAGTGTTCCCTTTTCGCCACACCCTCTCCAGCAGCTGTTATTTTTTGAGTTGTTGACGACTGCCATTCTGACTGGAGTTAGGTGGTATCTCAGTGTGGTTTTTATTTGCATCTCCCTGATGATTAGTGAGGTTAAACATTTCTTCTTCAGCACGTTTTAGTTCCTTGTAGATCCAGGATGTTAAGCCTTTGTCAGACCTGGTGTTGGAAAATACTTTTTCCCAGTCTTTAGGCTGTCTCCCTGCTCTCTTGATGGTTTCTTTGGCTTTGCAGAAGCTTGTCAGTTTAATAAGGTCCCACTTGTCTATCTTCTAACTTATGACCTGTGGGTTTCGGGTTTTGTTCAGGAATTGGATGCCAGTTCTGATTTCCATGAGGGTATGTCCTTCATTTTCTAAGGTTCTTATGGTTTGAGGTTTTACATTTAGGTCTCTGGTCCATTTGGAGTTAACTTTTGTGCATGGGGATAGATAGGGGACCTGTTTCAATCTTCTGCATGTGGTCAGCCAGTTTTCCCAGCACCATTTACTGAATAGGTTCTCCTCTCCCCAGTAGTAGGTGGTGGAGGCTTTATCGAAGATGAGTTGGTTGAGAAATTGAGGTCTTGCCTCTGGAATCTCAATTCTATTCCACTGGTCTATATGCCTGTTTCTATACAAATATCAATCTGTTTTGATGATTGTAGCTTTATAGTAAAGTCTAAAGTCTGGTAATGTGATACCATCTGCTTTGTTGCTGTTTTTTTTTGCTGAGGATTGTTCTGGCTATTCTTGGATGTTTGTGTTTCCATATGAATTCATGTGTTGTTTTTTCTAGGTCTGAGAAGAATGTTGCTAGTAATATGATGGGTATTGCATTAAATTTGTAGATTGCCTTAGGTAAGATGGACATCTTCACAATGTTGATTCTTCCAATCCATAAGCATGGGATATTTTTCCACTTGTTTGTGTCATCTTTGATTTCTTTGAGCAGTGTTTTGTAATTTTCTTTGTAAAGGTCTTTCACGTCTCTGGTTAGGAAGATGCCAAGGTATTTCATTTTTTGTGTGGCTATTGTGAATGGAATTGTGTTTTAAATTTGGGTTTCTGTTTGTTTATTATTGGTGTAGAGAAATGCGATTGTCTTTTGTACATTTATTTTGTATCCTGAGACTTTGCCAAAGGTCTTTATCAGTGTAAGGAGGCTTTTGACAGATTCTCTTGGGTTTTCAAGGTACACAATCATATCATCTGCAAAGAGAGATAGCTTGACTTCCTCTTTTCCTATTTGGATACCCCTGATTGCCTTCTCTTCTCTGATTGCTCGAGCCAGGACTTCCAATACTATGTTGAACAGGAGGGGTGAGAGTGGGCATCCTTGTCTTGTTCCAGTTTACAGGGGAAATGGTTCCACTTTTTGTCCATTTAGGAGTATGCTGGCTGTGGGTTTCTTGTAGATGGCTTTTACTATTTTGAGGTATGTTCCCCATATGCCTAGATGTTCAAGGGTTTTTATCAAGAAGGGGTGCTGGATTTTATCAAAAGCTTTTTCTACATCTAATGATATAATCATGTGGTTTTTGTTTTGACATCTGTTGATGTATTTAATTACATTTATGGTTTTACGAATGTTGAACCAGCCTTGCATCCCAGGAATGAAGCCTACTTGGTCATGATGGATGATTTTTGAGGTGTATTGCTGAATCCAGTTTGCTAGGATCTTGTTGAGAATTTTAGCATCTATGTTCATCAAAGATATTGGCCTGTAGTTCTCTTTCTTTGTTGGATCTTTACCTGGCTTGGATATCAATGTGATGTTGGCTTCGTAAAATGATTTTGGGAGAGTTCCATCTTTTTCAATTGCCTGGAATACCTTCAGTAGGATTGGTAAGAGTTCCTCCTTAAATGTCTTGTAGAATTCTGCTGGAAAGCCATCTGGGCCAGGGCTTTTTTTTGTAGAAAGTTTTCTTATTACGTAGTCGATTTCCTTGATTGTTATTGGTTTATTTAGGGTCTCAATTTCTTCTTGTTCCAACCTAGGTAGGTTGTGTGATGTTAGAAAGTCCTCCATTTCCTTAAGGTTTTCAAGTTTGTTTCCATACAAGTGTACGTAGTAGTCTCTCATGATCTTTTGTATTTCTTCAGGGTCAGATGTGACTTCATTTTTGTGTTTCTGATTGTGCTTATTTGGTTTTTTCTCATTTTTCTTGGTCAGTTTAGCTAGGGGACCATCAATCTTGTTTATCCTTTTGAAGAACCAGCTTTTTGTTTCATTGATTTTTGTATTATCTTTTTGTCTTCTATGTCCTGGATTTGGGCTTTTATTTTGATGGTCAAGATTCTTCTGCTGAAATTAGAGTTTTTGTGGTCTGCTTTTCCAGCTTCTTTAGGTGGCTTGTTAGGTCATTAATTTATGTTCCTTCCATTTTCTTCATGTGTGTTTGTAGGGATATAAATTCCCCTCTTACTACTGCTTTCAAGGCATCCCAGAGATTTTGGTAAGATGTTTTTTCATTTTCATTTGTTTCCAGGTATTTTTTGATCTCTGTTTTGATTTCATCATTGACCGAGGAGTTGTTTAGCATCATGCTGTTTAGTGTCCATGTCTTTGTGGGTTTTGGGGGGACCTTGTTGGTGTCATTGTTTATTTTTATTCCACTGTGGTCCGAGAAGGTGCATGGTAGAATTTCAGTCCTTTTAAATTTGCTTATGCTTGATTTGTGTCCAATTATGTGGTTGATTTTAGAATATGTTCCATGCGGTGACGAGCAGAATGTGTATTCTGTGGTCTTTGGATGGAGTGTTCTGTAGGTATCAATTAAATCCATTTGGTCCAGAGTCTCATTGAGGTTCCGGATCTCCTTGCTGATTTTTTGTCCTGATGATCTGTCCAGGGTCGTGAGTGGGGTATTAGAGTCCCCAGTTATGATGGTGTTAGAGTCAATATCTTTCTTTAGTTTTCCTAGAATTTGCTTTATGAAAGTTGACACACCTATGTTGGGTGCATATATGTTTAGGATAGATATTTCTTGTTGATGGTTTGAACCTTTTATCATTATGTATTGGCCCTCTGTATCTTTTTAATTTTTGATAACTAAATGGATTTTGTCTGAAATAAGGATCTCGACTCCTCCTTTCTTTTGTGTTCCATTCAACCAAAAATTTGTTTCTCATCCTCTTACTTTGAGTCTGTGTATGTCCCTTCTAGTGAGATGAATCTCTTGAAGGCAGTATATTGTTGCCTGGTGATATCGTATCCATTTTGCCACTCTATGTCTTTTCAGTGGTGCATTTAGTCCATTCACATTCAGGCTAATTATTGAAATGTGAGAGTTCATCCCTATCATAGCATTCCTATAGAGTTGTTGTTCTTCCACTTTTTTTTTTTTTTTTTTGTCTTTCTTTTGGATTTGGGGTTGGTTCATGTATATTTTATTCTTTTCCCTGTACTCTTGTGAAGAACGTTGTTCTTTTTTCCTTTTCTTCTGTGTTTAGTACTTTCTTAAGTGTTTCAAGTAGAGATGGTTTGGTGGCAGCATAAGTTCTTAGGGATTGGATATCTGGGAAAGATTTTAATTCTCCCTCACTGATGAAGCTTAACTTGGCCAGGTAGGTTATTCTTAGTTGAAATTTTTATCTTTTAGGACTTTGAAGATAGGACTTCAAGCTCTTCTAGCCTGCAAGGCTTCTGTAGATAAGTCTGCTGCTATTTTGATTGGGGTCTTCCATGGTAAGTGATCTGGCCTTTTCTCTTGCTGCCTTTAGGATTTTTTCTTTTATGCCTACTTTGTTTAGGCAAATTATTATGTGTCTAGGAGTTGGTCTTCTCATTTGTTGTCTTGCAGGGGTTCTCTGAATCTCTTGTGCTTGAATTTTTGCATCACTGATTAGATAAGGAAAGTTTTCTTGAATGATCTCATGGAAAATTTGCTCCAATGTGGTCTCTGTCTCTCTTTCTGCCTCAGGGAGACCGATTACTCTTAGGTTAGGCCTCTTGAGGTAATCGCTCATCTCTTGAAGGTTTTGTTCTGTCTTTTTGAGCTTATTTTCTGTGTTTTTAAAATTTTGGGGTTTATTTTATTTTTTTGGTCTTCAAGCTCTGAGATTCTTTCTTCTGTTTGGGGTAATTCTGCTTTCCATTTTTATCAGTTTGTTATTTATTTCATTCACAGTATTCTTTACTACTGTTATTTCAGATATCAGCCCCTTTCCCTATTTCTTCTTGTGTCTCCTCAATTTTTTTTAATCTCTCCATTATTGTTTGAATCTACATTTGTAGTTTGGGACCCTTCATTCGGGGGCTTTTCATTGTTTGCATTCCAAAGTCAGTTTTCTCAGTGTCTGCCCCAGGCGTTTGGGGGAAACCCCTACTCTTCTTTTGGTTTTTCTTCATTTGTGTAGATTTTTCTCTCTCTCCCCCTTTTCCTCCCCTTCTTCAATTCTGTTTTTTAGGGGAAGGGGGGGGTTGCTTTTATTTCTCTTCTGCAATGTCCTGTTCTTCCTTATGAAAGGGCCTCTGGCTTTGTTCACTTTTCAGGTTGGAGCATAGGCTGCAATCTGTACTTTTTGCAGTTTTGTGGTTTAATTGAGAGGGAAGCTGTGATTCAGAATGCTGATTCTAGCATCCACTAACAGGTGTATGAGCACACTGGAACCTATTTCCCTCTGTCTTACAATCTGTCTATTCAGCAGTATGTAGTCTTGGTCTCTAGATTAAAAAGGGGGGTATAAAAGAGGAAAATAATGGAGGAAGGGGGGTCAATAGGGAGTTAGAAAGAGAGAAGAGCTAGAGGGAAAACAGATATACATACCAACTATCAGGTGAGAAAGAGACACAAGGCTGGGAAGAAGTGAAGAAAGACATGTAAGAAAGATTCCCTAAAGAGTACTGATAGCTACACAGAGACAGGTCAATAAAATCAAGAAACAGTGTATGTCAGAAAGTAAACAACAAACGTGATCAAAACCAACAGTTACAATGATAAAATCATAAGTCAAAATAAGCAATCAGACTAAAGTCACTTCTCTGATCTCCGATTCTGGCCTCTCCCTTTTGTTTTTCATTGCAGAATAGGGGCGGGGCTTTGTTTCCTGTTTCGCGCCGTTGCCTTAGGAACTGAGGTAAAGTTTGTTGATAAGTGGGTGGGGCAATGGAAGTCTCTTCCTGGAGAATGGCGAGGCAGTTTATGCAGATCTGTTTTTCTCCATTTATCTGGGTCCCCCAGCTTGGGGTCTCACGCTGAGTGCCTCAGGGTGGGCCCGGAGTTCCAGAGCTCCAAAGCTCCAAAGGGCAGGCAGTGAGTGGCAAGAGTGGCCCTGGTCCCCCATAGGTACTTCAGCCAGGAACAGGACTGGTGTCTCTGAGGGGTGGGCGCCCAGAGCCTCCCTGAGTGACCAGCGACTTGGTGCCAGGTGCCAGGCTGGAGACGAGGTAGCCAGGGAGGGAGCTAGGAGGGGGTTGGGACCTGAGGCTCCCACGTACGCAGTGGAACAGCAGCAGCAGGGGTGCGCAATATCTGGCCTTAGGAACTGAGGTAAAGTTTGTTGATTGGTGGGCTGAGCAATGGAAGTCTCTGCCTGGAGAATGGCGAGGCAGTTTATGCAGATCTGTTTTTCTTCACTTATCTGGGTCCCCCAGCTTAGGGTCTCATGCTGAGTGCCTCAGCCAGGGTGGGCCCAGAGTTCCAGAGCTCCAAAGCTCCAAAGGGCAGGTGGTGAGCGGCAAGAATGGCCCTGGGCCCCCCACAGGGTACTTCAGCCAGGAATGGGACCGGTGTCTCTGAGGGGCGGGTGCCCAGAGCCTCCCTGTGTGACCGGTGGCTTGGTGCCGGGTGCCAAGCTGGAGACGATGTAGCCAGGACGGGAGCTGGAGGGGGTTGGGACCCAAGACTCCCACACACGCAGTGGAACAGCAGCAGCAGGGGGCTGCAATATTTGACCCTGTGTGGGACCGAAGGTCCCCAGGTCTCACACCAGCATGGCTGATGGTGGGCTGGGGGGTGGGGGAAGAGAAGTAATAGCCTTTTTGGCTATTACTTCAGAGAATCTCATCAGTTCACCTATGCCGTTGCCATCTTGTTCCCCTTCCCACATTTTTTTTTTATCCAGTCCAGCTTCGATGGGCAACACGGTTGGTTTCATGTTTTTGCTATTGTGAATAGAGCTACAACAAGCAAACATATGCAGGTATCTTTTTTGTAGAATAATTTGAGTTCCTCCAGGTATATTCCCAATAGGGGAATTGCTGGGTCATATGGAAGGTTAATTTCTAGTTCTTTCAGAAATCACCACACTGTCTTCCAAAGAGGTTGTACTACTCTGCATTCCCACCAGCAATGTAGAAGTGTTCCTTTTCCTCCACATCCTCGACAGCATCTGTTGTTGTTTGTTTTATTAATGATGGCCATTCTTACAGGGGTTAGGTGGTATCTCAGTGTGGTTTTGATTTGCATTTCTCTGATGATGAGTGAGGCTGAGCACTTTTTCATGTGTCTGTTGGCTACCCATATATCTTCTCTTGAGAAGTGTCTATTCATGTCTTTTGTCCACTTTTTAAAGGGACTGCTTGTTTTTTTTTTCCTTTCAACACATTTGAGTTCCTTGTAGATCCTAGATGTTAGACCTTTGTCAGATAAACAGTTGGCAAATATATTTTCCCATTCTGTGGGCAGTCTCCCTGCTCTCTTGATGGTTTCTTTTGCTTTGCAGAAGTTTGTTAATTTGATGAGGTCCCACTTGTCTATTTTATTTCTCAAGGTATTGGACTTGAGGGTTCTGAATAGGAATTGGTTCCCAGTTCCAATTTTCATAAGGGTGTCTCCTGAGCTTTCTAAGATTCTTATAGTTTGAGATTTTACATTCAGGTCTTTGATCATTTAGAGTTAATTTTTGTGTATGGTGATAGGTAGGGGTCCTGTTTCAATCTTCTGCATGTGGTCAGCCAATTTTCCCAGCACCATTTACCGAATAGGTTCTCCTCTCCCCAGTGGTTGTTGTTGGAGGCTTTGTCAAAGATGAGTTGGTTGAGGAATTGAGGCTTTGCTTCTGGAATCTCTATCCTGTTCCATTGTTCTATATGCCTGTTCTTGTACCAATACCAGGCTGTTTTGATTACTGTAGCCTTATAGTAAAGTTTGAAGTCTGGAAGTGTGATACCTCCCACTTTATTTCTTTTGCTAAGGATTGTTTTGGCTATTCATGGTCGTTTATGTTTCCATATGAATTTCTGTATTGTTATTTCTAGGTCTGAGAAGAATGATGTTGGTAGCTTAATGAGTATTCATTGAATCTGTAGACTGCCTTTGGTAGGATGGACATCTTAACAATGTTGATTCTTCCAATCCATGAGCATGGAATAGTTTTCCATTTGTTTGTGTCTTCTTGGATTTCTTTAAGCAGTGTTTTGTAATTTTCATTGTAAAGGTCTTTCACTTCTCTAGTTAGGAAGATGCCAAGGTATTTCATTTTTTTGGTGGCTATTGTGAATGGGATTGTGCTTTTTATTTGGTTCTGTGCCTGCTTGTTTTTGGTGTAGGGAAATGCAACTGTCTTTTGCACATGTATTTTGTACTCTGAGACCTTCCCAAAGTCCTTTATCAGAGCAAGCAGGTTTTTGACAGATTATCTTGGATTTTCAAGGTGTAGGCTCATGTCATCAACAAAGAGAGATAGCTTGACTTCCTCTTTTCCTATTTGGATACTCTTGATTTCCTTCTCTTGTCTAATTGCCTGAGCTAGGACTTCCAACACAATATTGTACAAGAGGGGTGAGAATGGACAGCCTTGTCTTGTTCCAGTTAACAGGGGGAAAGGTTCTAGTTTCTGACCATTTAGCAATATGCTAGCTATGAGTTTGCTATAGATGGCACTTACTATTTTGAGGTATGTTTCTTCTATGCCAAGATGTTTGAGGGTTTTTATCAAGAAAGGATGCTGTATTTTACCAAAAGCTTTTTCTACATCTAATGAGATAATCATGTGGGTCTTGCTTTTACATCTGTTGATGTATTTAATGACATTTACGGTCTTGCAAATTTTGAACTAGCCCTGCATCCTGGGGATGAACCCGACTTGGTCATGGATAATATTTGAGATGTGTTTTTGGATTCAATTTGCTAGAATCTTGTTGAGGATTTTTGCATCTATGTTCATAAGGGATATTGGCCTGTAGTTCTCTTTCTTTGTTGGATCTTTACCTGGTTTGGTTATCAGTGTAATGTTAGCTTCATAAATGATTTGGGGAGAATTCCATCTTTCTCAATTGCCTGGAATTTCTTTCTTTCTTTCTTTCTTTCTTTCTTTCTTTCTTTCTTTCTTTCTTTCTTTCTTTTTTTTTGAGTTAAAGTCTCACTCCATCGCCCAGACTGGAGTGCAGTGGCATGCTCCTGGCCACCGCAGCCTCGACCTGCTGGGCTCCGGTGATCCTTTCACCTCAGCCTTCCAAGTAGCTGGAACTACAGGTGCACGCTACAACACCCAGCTAATTTTTTGATTTATTGTAGAGATGAAATCTCACCAAGTTGCCCAGGTGCGTCTCAAACCTGTGGGCTCAGGCAATTCACTCACCTCGGCATCCTAAGGCACGGGATTACAGGCTGAGCCACTGAGCCCAGCTTGGAATACTTTCAATAGGATTGGTATTATCTCCTCCTTGTACGTTTTATAGAATTCTGCTGCAAAGCCATCTGGTCAGGGCTTTTTTTGGTAGGTAGTTTTCGTATAACAGAGTCAATTTCCTGGGTTGTTATTGGCCTATTTAGTGTCTCAATGTTTTCTTGTTTTAACCTCTATTTCATCTAGGTTTTCAAGTTTTTTTCCATATAGGTGTACATAGTAATCTCTGTTAATCTTTTGTATTTCTTTGGGGTCAGTTGTGCTTTGATCTTTTGTATTTCTGATTGTGTTTATTTGGGCTTCTTCTCTCTCTTCCTTGGTCATTCTTGCTAGGGGCCCATCAATGTGGTTAATTCTTTCAAAGAACCAACTTTTTGTTTTGTTGATGTTTTCTATGATATATTTGTCCTCTATGTCCCGTATTAGGGCTCTTTTCTGTGTGTGTGATTTGGATTCTTCTGCTAAAGTTGGGGTTTTGGTGGTCTTCTCTTTCTAGCTCCTTTAGGTGATTTGTTAGGCTCTCCAATTGTGATCTTTCCATTTTCTTGATGTGTGCTTGTAGAGATATAAATACCCCTCTTAAAACTGATTTCACGGCATCCAGAGGTTTTGGTAAGATGCTTCTTCATTTTCATTTGTTTCCAGGAATCTTTCAATTTCTTCTTTGATTTCAGTGTTGACCAAGTCATTGTTCAGCATCATGCTGTCTAGGTCTATGTCTTCGTGGGTTTGGGGGAAATGTTGTTGATTTTAATATTTATTTTTATTCCACTGTGGTCTGAGAATGTGCATGGCAAAATTTCAACCTTGTGGAATTTGTTTATGCTTGATTTGTGGCCAAGAATGTGATCAATCTTGGTGTATGTTCCATGTGGTGATGAGTAGAATGTATATTCTGTGGTTGTTGGGCAGAATAATCTGTAGGTATCAACTAAGTCCATTTGGTCAAATGTCAAGTTTAGGTTCTAGATCTCCTTGTTGATTTTTTGCCTCGATTATCTATCTAGGGCTGTCAGTGGGGTATTTAAGTCCCCTGCTATAATAGTGTTAGAATCAATATCTTTTTAAAATTTATTTAGTAGTTGTTTTATAAATGCTGATGCTCCTGTGTTGGGTGCATATATATTTAGGATGAATATTTTTTGTTGATGGATTGAACCTTTTATCTTTATGTAGTGTCCTTTTTTAATTTTAATTTTAAGTGTCTTTTTAAAATTTTGATAGCTTAAAGGTTATTTTGTCTGATATTAAGAGTGCAACTCCTACCTTCTTTTGTGATCCTCTTGCCTGGAAACCTGCTTTCCATCCTTTAACTTTGAGTCTGTGTGTGTCCTTTGTAGTGAGGTGAGTCTCCTCAATGCAGCAAATAATGGGATCATGGTTTCTTATCCAGTCCACCCTTCTGTGTCTTTTCAGTGGTGCGTTTAGTCCATTCACATTCAGGCTAATTATTGAAATGTGAGAGTTTATCCCTGTCATGAGGTTCTTATAGAGTTGTTATTGTTCCTGTTTATTTGTTGTCTTTCCTTTGATTTTTGGGTTGATTCATGTGTGTTTTCCATCTTTTCCCTGTACTCTTGTGAAGAAGGTTGTCGTTCTTTTCTCCTTTTCTTCTGTGTTTAATACTTTCTTAAGTATTTCTTGTAGAGGTAGTCTGTAGGCAGCATAAATTCTTAGGGATTGGATGTCTGGGAAAGATTTTAATTCTCCCTCACTGATGAAGCTTAGCTTGGCTGGGTAGGTTATTCTTAGTTGAAATTGTTTATCTTTGAGAACTTTGAAGATTTGGCTCCAAACTCTCCTAGCCTGAAAGGTTTCTATAGATAAATCTGCTGCTATTCTAATTGGTCTTCCATGGTAGGTAGTCTGACCTTTTTCTCTTGCTGCCTTTAGGATTTTTTTCTTTTATACCTACTTTGTTTAGGTGAATTATTATGTGTCTGGGAGTTGGTCTTCTCATTTGTTGTCTTGCAGGGGTTCTCTGAATCTCTTGTGTTTGAATTTTCACATCACTGATGAGTCGAGGGAAGTTTTCTTAAATAATTTCATGGAATATTTGTTCCCATGTGGCCTCTGTCTCTCTTTCTGCCTCAGGAAGCCCAATTACTCTTAGGTTCGCTCTCTTGAAGTAATCGTTCATCTCTTGAAGGTTTTGTTCTGTCCCTTTAAGCTTCTTTTCTATGTTTTTGACAGTTTAGGTTAGTTCTGTATTTTGGTCTTCAAGCTCTGAGATTATTTCTTCTACTTGGCTAATTCTGCTTTCCATGCTTATTAGTTCATTTATTTCCCTCACAGTATTTTTTTACTGCTGTTATTTCTGTTATCAGTTCCTTCCTGTTTTCATCTTATCTCTTAATTTTTTTTATTCTCTCTATTAATGTCTTGATATCTTGGTTTGTTGCATGTGACCATTCATTCTATGGGCTCTTCATTGTTTGCATTCTGAAGTCTCTTTTCTCAGTGTCTGGCCTCCCAGGGATCTGTGTGGGTCCTATATTCTTCTTTTGGTTTTTCTTCATTTGTGCAGATTTTTCCTCCCTAGTCCCCCCCCATCTTCTTTAATTCTGTTGTTCAGGGGTGGAGGGGTTGCTTTTACTTCTGTATGTTCAATCTCCTAGTCTTCCTTATGTATGTCCTCTTGCTTTGTTCAATTCTGGAGCTGGACTGTAGGTTGGGGGTGGTCCTTTTTGCAGTTTTGAGATTTAATTAAGGAGAAGCTGTGATTCAAAATCTGTCTGCATATCCTAGTATCCGTCGACAGGTGTATGGATAATCTGGAACCCACTTCCCACTGCCTTGCAATCTGTCCATGCAGTGGGGTTATAAGTTTACTCCCTAAAAACAAAATGAAGTTAAAAGGGGGGGAAAGAATGGAACAGGGAGTAGGGGGAAGAGGGAGGTGGAGAGAGAGAGGAGTAAGAGGGAAAACAGACAAACATACTGACTAACAAATGAAAAGAGACACAAAGACTGAAACAAGTAAAAAGATAAACAATAACAACAACAACAATGAACTCACTAACAACCATACAAAAAAACTAAAACATACAATCATGCAAGCATACAAGCTAACCAACCTCCTTATTGGTGTTCTATTCCTCTAAACAAAGATAGGGCCTAAAGAGAAACAAAATAGAATAGAATAAAGTCAGTAAACTAACAGAACAAAAGCAAGTATGTAAACATTATTGATAAGAGAAAGAAGAGAAAGAAAACAAGATGGGTAAGACAAAAAAAAAACAAAGAATAAAAAATAAAATAAAATAAACAGGGAACCAACCACACTCTGAAACTTTTCCTTTAAGTCCAATGTCCTTTCAGTGCTGATTTCTAGCTGTCTTTGCAGGCTGGTAAATTTGTTCACAGTTGGGGTCAGTTGCCCTGGGCCTGCTGTGGAGGGTGGTTCAGATCTGGGCTGCCTGCCAAAATTGCCACTCAGATCTGGTCTGTGCCTATTTAGTAAGGGGAAGGAGTTTCTGTCCTTCCCATTTTGATGTTGTTACCTTGCATCCCAAGCTGGTGGTGCTGGTCTCACCGCTCCAATTGATCTTTTTCCACTGCAACCGGAGACTGCCAGGCAATGCAAACTGGCCTGGGTGGAAGTCAGAGGCTGTCCAGGATGGGAGGGAGCAGACAACAGTAGTGGCAGTGGCAGCCGCCCCTTCACAGTGCGTGAAAGGAGCTCCACAGCCTGGCTATGGGTGAGGAGTAGTGCATGGCAGTGGTAGTGGTGGAGGTAGTTTCAGTAGAGCTTGCTTGGGGGAGCTTCATGGTCCAGAGCCGTGGGTCACCTCAAGCATGGGCGAGATGGCAGAGGCAGCATTGGCAGCCTCTGCCATGGCTCAGATGGCTGAGGTGGTTGAGGCCACGGCCAAGCACCGTGTGAAGAGCAGGCTGCTGACAATGGGAGCTGCAGTCCCCTGGGGTAAAGCTAGAGTCTTTATGTGTGTTCTCTTTCGTGGAGGGTCTCACAGACCAAACGTCCCGGTCACCATCTTGCTGGAAGTCTTCAGATATAAACTTTTAAAGGAAGGTGAGTCAATAAGACTTGGTCACTAAATGTAGATGGGAAGCACAACTGGGTAAGGAATAGTGTAAATGACCACATCATTTTTTGCTCTGAAGGTGGATGGTGGCATCATTCACCAAGATTAGGTCTGTAAGAGAAAGAGCAAGATAGTTTTGAATATGTTTAGTTTCCTGAGATGGAGGAGAAGGGAACAAAAGTGTAGTAATTGAAACTATTTCAAGTCAGTAGTAGAGAATAAGGGCCAGAAGCCATTGCTTAGACTCTATATGGTGAGTGTTGGGATGGACCTTGGTTCTTGGTTGGGTTTAAGGAGAAATTTCTACAAAACATCAACAGCCATGTATCTATGAGCACATGAGATTTAATCATATTCACTTGCTCTTTGCCAAGAAGAGAGCAACTAAGGCTGTGAACACAATTATTGTAGTCCCCAGATTCTTCCCCTTACTTCACCCTCTTTGGATGTGTCTATGGTCCCCATAGCCTGCATAGCCAAGATTTGCAAATCCCCTGGGCACTCCTGAATTAAACTCAGTATCTTTGGAGAATCTCTCTCTATCTGTTATTAAAGTTGACATAGCTGGCATCAGAAGTGAGATCTGAAGCATGATCACCATTGGAAGAAATTGAAAATTCTTGAAACCATTGTGCAGTACTCACTGGAACCCTTTGAGATCAACACTTCTACAGCTTACCTTTTCTTTCCTGATGGTCTTCTGTCAGGCTGAGTCTCCCTTTTCTTGGTAGATGCCCTGGTGACTTAATTTGGGATCTGATTTGGATAAGACCATCTTAATAAAGGACCTTGAATCCCTCCTGGGATAATAAAAGACTTTTTGCCTTTTCTGACAAGTCCTTTCTGGAATAAAGGCATTTTGTCTTTCTGCAAAGTATACTCTTCAATTTTTAATGCAACAAGGAATAGGATATTCTTGGTTCTTGAGAGATTAATAAGAAATGGAAAAAGATTCTCAAATACAAAGGCATGCCAGATTTTCTGGGACCCCAGTTAGCTACATATTTTGGCCCATTCTCATGCATGTTCTTAAACTGATAGGAAAATTACATCAAGAGAAGTTCAGAGCTTAAATGGCCATTATTCATATTCTCCAAAAACTATAATTATAGGATTAAAAAGTCTGAATGAAATGCTGGCATGTAGAGACTTCTAGCCCCTCTATCTCTCTTTTATTTTCTGCTTACTCTGAGTGTACTGACTTCTTTCATTTGTATTAATATAAAACCTCACTACTATAACTGTTCTTGTAGTTACAAATTGAAACAAAAACAGGCCAATGCCTGCTTGAACATTGTTTTTCTTATGGCATTCCAATTACATGTAAACACTAGGATTAACCCCTAATCTCATTTGAGACAGAAAAAGGGGGCAAGTGTTAAAGAGGTTTATTTTAAACTGCTATGGAAACTACTTTGCTCATAACCTTCAAAAAGTTACCTATCAAAGGCAAATGAAAAACGGTAAAGGTATTCTCCAAAATTAATTGGTAAAAAGCTTTAACACCTAAACAGATTATCTCAACTTGTCTCATTTTGCCAGAAATATAATTTAGTTCCAACTGTCTGTTTATATACTGGTTAATTTAGACTTTACTGTCTCATGACTAAAATTTTTAAATAAATGCTATAGGATGTGTGTGTGTGTGTGTGTGTGTGTGTGTGTGTGTGTGTGTGTGTGTTTATGTGCATTTACTCATGTTGTATGTTGTGTCTACCTGGTAAAATCTGGCATAGTCAGCCAGAAGTCCCTTAAAGAATCCCACTCAGAATGGCTTAAGATGTCTGAACACTTATATAATTTAATGCATAAAACTGTTGAAATGTATGGTAATCAACCCAAATGCATTTTAGTTCATGAGACTTAAGTAAATCTGTAACAAATAATTCACCTTTGAATTTGTTGGTAAAATAAAAATGAAGATGTCTTCAGAAATGTTAGCATACATGGTTTTTTGCCAGGTTTTGCTGGTCAGAGTCATATTTGGCTCTGCTAGATGTTTAAAAAAAGAATGAACTTTGTTTATGTAACTCTTTGATAAGTAAGAGTGGTTTGACATTGTTGACTTAATGAAAACATATCTTCTGAGTTATTGGCAAAATACCCCTATATTTAACTTTAAGATTATTGCTTAGGTAAATACCTGATACTCACAGACTATAAAAATAGTTAAAAGAGAAACAATTTGAAATGATGGCTAGCTTTGTTTAATATCTCAGTTTTCATACGTAACATAGGCATAATTGTTAAAAATAAATTAGGTAAATGTAAAAAGGATGAATGTTCATAAATAATCTTTTCATGAAATTTGAAATTTCAAAGTGACATCATATTAAATTAAGTAACAGATATTCATTAGAAGTCTAGATAATTTCCAAATAAGATAAAATACTTAAACATAAATTGCTGGATATGTTCTATTTGCTTCTTATTACAAAGAAACACAATCTGTGTGGGTCTATTAATAAATCTGTCTTGTTCCACATTGAAAGCTTGTCCTATGAAGAAGTATATGTGTATGTTTCTAAAAATTGCAAGATATAATTATAAGCTGTTGATGCATGACAAACAGTTCAAAATTGCTTATTTCTTCGGTTTCCCCTAGAATTTAAGGTTACTAAGAACCAAAAATTTTAATTAGTATGTGTAATTCTATATGAAAAGTGTAAAAAAATAAAAATTAAGAGGTGTTTTTGATGAGAAAAAAAGTGTAAAAGAAAGCAACTTTACCTGCCTGATGACCACTTGTATACCTCACTCTTTAAAATAAAAAATATATACATTAAAACTTCATTTTTAACGTAAAAAGAAAGTATGCAAATATGTGTTCTATTTTTCAAAAGTAATTCTATTTAATTAGAAAGCTATTATTTAAGCTAAAGGGAAAAGTACATCAAGAGAAATTCAAAGCTTAAATGGCCATTATTCAAATTCTCTAAGACACTAATGATAAGGTTAAAAAGTCTGGTATACACTCATAACCTTGTGTCATATTCAGTGTCTGGTTAAATTCAGTACATTTTTATTAGGTAAAACTTCCAGGTTATCTAAATGGGCTTCCCATAAGCAGAAGCAATCACACTGCAGGAGGGTTCTTAAAATTTTTTTGATAACTAAAAAACAAAGAATTTAAATTTTATAGAGATATTTTTCTGTGTTTCATGTTGCCTTTATTAGGTTTTTGCTTACTCAGGAAAACACAGCTTTGAAAGAATTAAGGTTTTTTACTTCTGTGTAAATTTCTGTATTGCTTTTGAAATTTTTTGATTATCATGGTTAAATGAGTGATTATTATTTTATAGTACCTGTGATCCAGTTTTCTGAAGTGTTTCAAACCTTTTGACATCTTTGGCAGACTTTCCTGGGATCAAGTTCTAAATTAAGGCCTTTTTGACTTAGAATTAACTTTCAAATTCTCCAACTGGCCCTCAGGAAAGCCTCAAAGGATACAGTTCTCATTTTGTAGAGGTAGTAAATAATCAGGCTTTTTTGAACATATTAAATTATATGAAAATTTTTGTAAAATGATAAGTGATGCTAAATTGTATACGGATTTATTATCAATATATGTCTCAGAATTATATAAATTAATAGAAATTTAATGTCAGTGCTCATAATTCTGGTTATTTTGTTGTAAGCTACAAAAATAACCAAATTTCCTTGTCAGTTGCTTATTATAGTGAACTTCCATCAGTTTTTAACCATGACAATTCTAAGTTTTTGTCATCCACAGTTATTGTTTTGAGTTACTTTTCTAGAAGCATCTGCAATTAATTCATGGAAAACAGTCTAACAAGTATTCTTGAATACAAGTTTCTGGCATTAAGATCAATGGAATAAATATAAATTTTTAGAACTCTAATAAAGAAACTGAAGATTTCATGAAACTGCTAATCAGAATCAAACAAAACCAACATTAATTATATGAGAATAAATAATACTGAACAATGTATGACTTCTATTTAAAACATTGTTTTCTACTTAAATATTTTGTTTTTCAGATATAAGGAAAGGTTCTCTTTTAAGTTTTACCTGGGCTCAGTGGCTCAGCCTGTAATCCTGTGCTTTGGGAGGCTGAGGTGAGTGGTTTGCCTGAGCCCGCGGGTTCAAGACCCACCTGGGCAACTTAGCGAGACCTCATCTCTACAATAATTTTTTTAAAAAATTAGCCGGGTGTGGTAGCGTGCACCTGTAGTTCTGGCTACTTGGAAGGCTGAGGCGGAAGGATCACCGCCAAAGCCCAGCAGGTCGAGGCTGCGGTGGCCGGGAGTGGCCACTGCACTCCAGTCTGGGTGACAGAGTGAGACTCCAACTCAAAAAAAATAGACAAATAAATAAATAAATAACCTACAGTTTACAACAATTTGATAAAGTATACTTTTTTTTAACAAAAGTAGAAACATTAGTCTTAGCGAGGCCAGTGTTGGGGTTAGGTATTAAAAAAAAAAAAGAAGAAGAAAGAAACATTTACTTTTTTCTATCTAATTCTTTCTTCATGAGTATTCTTTTTTTTTTTAAGTTGGAGTCTCACTCTGTTGCTCAGACTGGAGCATAGTGGCAAGATCCCGGCTCACTGTAGCCTAGACATCCTAGGCTCAAGTGATCCTCCCATTTCAGTCTCCTGAGACGCTGAGACTACAGAAACAGGCCATCATGCTCTGCTAATTTTTAAAACATGTTTTGTAGAGCTGAAGTCTCACTATGTTGCCAAGTTGATCTTGAACCCTGGGCTCAAACAATTCTCATGCCTTGGCTTCCCAAAGTGCTGGAATTACAGATGTGAACTACCACACCTGGCTTTAATTAATATTCTTAGTGTTGGGCCGGGCTCGGTGGTTCAGCCTGTAATCCCAGAACTTTGGGAGGCCAAGGTGAGTGGATTGCCTGAGCCCGCAGGTGCAAGACCAGCCTGGGCAACTTGGCAAGACCTCATCTCCACTATAAATAAAAAACTATCCAGGCATGGTAGGGCACGCCTGTAGTTCTAGCTACTTGGAAGGCTGAGGAGGAAGGATCACCGGAGCCCAGCAGGTCGAGGCTGTGGTGGCCGGGAGCGGCCGCTGCACTCCAGTCTGGGTGACAGAGTGAGACTCCAACTAAAAACATATATATATATATATATATTCTTAGTGTTGGCAATATAGTTGTTTGCATAAATTCAATAAAAATATGTTGTTTGCGTAAGTTCAATAAAAATGTTATCCAGATTATAATTGGAAATATTGATTATTTTACCAAGACTTTGACTGGAATGTCATATTTAAATTGTTTACAGTTACTGCAGGCAAAATTGAAAGTCTGCCTAGGTTTGGTTTTCTAGCCTCAAGAAGTTTTAAAATCTGAGATTCTTATGTGATCACTATTCTTGCTGTATTTATGTAAATGATCAGGCCAGATATGATAAAAGGTAAACTTATATTACAAAAACATTTGTTTTACTCTGATTATCTTTGGTAAAAATCAGGATGACTAGAGAGAAAAAAGTTACATGTCTAAATAAAAGCTATGACATACCTGTTATTAGACCATTCCTGTGTGTTGTTTTCAATCTTTTGTTATGTACCTGGAGTTTGGACTAGATCCTGAATTCTTCTTATTCTCTCCAATATCTGGTTACAAATCTCCAACTAAAAACAAAAACTTCTCTATCCCTGATGCCAATAAGCTGGATGAATTCAATTCAAATTTCAAAAGCCAAGCTTCATATCTGATGTATGGGCCCCACCAGTAGTTTATTGGACCACCTAATGCCACAATGAGAGACATTTAAACTACAAACCAGGATGAGAATTTGACGGCTTCACACTGAGGAAAGTTTGTCCCAAGTCATCAAAACAAAACTCCCCATCATAATGGGAGCCTTGCTCTTTAAATTTTTTTTTTGCTTATGCCTACCTTTTTTACTAGACAAAATAATAGTGTAGTTAAAATGTCACAATCAGTAGCTTCTACAGGTAACTTGATAAAATGTTTAATCTGTCATGCTAAACCTAGATCTTCACATGACCTAAAAAAAAGTCCTTTAGTCCACCTAAGTGGATAAGTCTAACAACATTCCTAATATGCCCTCTCTCTACCTTAATTGAGTAAAATCAAGGAATATTAAATAATAAAACTGCTAATCCAACTACATCAATAAGAGACCAGGCTCAATAACACCAAAATGTCTCACCCAATTCCCTATGACCTTTTATTTTGTTGAGTTGATTACCCATACGTTAAGGCTCTTGATTCAGAATTATTGTGCTAACTAGATTTATGTTCTTGTTGGTTTTGTTTTGTACTCATTTCTTTAAACTTTGCACTGTTGCCTGACCAACCTCTGTAGAAACAACATTCCCAGCAAAGTAATACTGGCTCAAACCTTCAAAATGAGAACCAACACCTTTGAAACTGACCAACTCGAATTTAACAATGAACTCCGGAAACACATGGCCTGAGAGCAATCCCTTCAAAATGCTCTTGCTGTTCAAATTGACTAAAAAAGGGTTCTAGAGGGATTGGGAAGATGGCGGCCGAGTCCGTTGGACTGTGCGAGTCCTGATGTGAGTGAGTGAGTGTATGGAAAAGTTTATGTTCATGCGGGCAAGTGAGTGGGTATGTGAGTGGCTGACTGAGTGAGGGCTAAGGAGCTAGCAGCCAGGAGTCTCCTGATGCAACGGCTATTGACGCAGCAGCTCAGCTTGGACCCTAGTGATTCCTGGGATACAGAAGCCAAGCACTATTTTTAAAAAATCAATAATACCCTTCCTGGGAAGAAAATGCTGGAAGAGACTAAGTGGGGGCTCATGAGCAAGTGGCCAGGGCCCTGGTGCAACAGCTGGTGCTGCAGCTTCTCTGCTTGCTCCCTGGCTCTTCCTAGGTCGCAGAAGCTGAGCACCATTTTTTTTAAATGGACAAAAGCTTTCCTGTGAAGAAGCGGTGAGAAGAGACTACCACACCAGACTCTGCCTCACCACTTCAGCAGGAGAGACTGCCAGCTCCAGGCTTTGCCTCACCACTTCGGTGCCTGGCTGGACACTGGCAGCAGGGACAGTGGAGGGACCCCAGAGGCAGAGTCTCACCAAAGAGGACAAAAAAGGCACCCTGCCACCACCTTGAAGGCAGGGCAGGAAAGTGTCCCAACTTGCTCACCATGGAGCAACAGACCCGATCTCTGTGACTGGCGGATCAACTACTCAGAGGTTGATCGTGACCCAAAGGGAATATCCTGAAAACACAAACTTTGGAGGGACCTGACGAGTGCTGAGTCCCAGGTGCCCCACCCACTACACTGATCCAGCTGCAGGACAAAGGGTGTGGCCAGAAAAGGGCAAGGAAGAACTCCAAAGAGATCAGTGGTGAGTCTGGGGCTGATCCAAACTCCCTCCTCCCCAGCAACCCTCTGAATGTCAGACCCACATAGCTGGGTCACAACTGAGAGGGACAAACCCAGGTAGAGCCTGGTCTTTAGTTGCAATAGGAGAACTCCATTCCAGGATAGGCCTGGCTGGGGCACCCGCTATGAGACATACCTGGGGAAGAGATAATCCTGCACCTCCCCACTCGAGATCTCCCTGACCATAGGAGAGTGGGAGCGGAGGACTATAGCCCCACCCACCTCCACTGTCCCTCCTCCTTCCCTGCTCTGGACACTGCGGAGAGAGTGAGAGAGGCAGAAGCTCTGAAGGAGAGACATGATTAGAGGAAAAATTACAGAGCCTGCCAAAAGAGGGCAGGTTTTTGTTTGCTTGTTTTTTTTTTACATTCTCAAGTTTTTTGCCTATTTATTTGTTAGTTCATCTATTTTTAAAATATTTTTCCTTTGTGCATGAATGTGTATGTGAGGGTTTGTTATGCATCTCCCAATCTTATTTTTTTTTTTTGAGTTGGAGTCTCACTCTGTCGCCCAGACTGGAGTGCAGTGGCCACTCCCGGCCACCGCAGCCTCGACCTGCTGGGCTCTGGCGATCCTTCAGCCTCAGCCTTCCAAGTAGCCAGAATTACAGGCATGCGCTACCACGCCTGGCTGATTTTTTGATTCGTTGTAGATATGAGGTCTCGCTGCCCAGGCAGGTCTTGAACCCGCGGGCTCAGGCAATCCACTCACCTCAGCCTCCCAAAGGCGCGGGATTACAGGCTGAGCCACCCAGCCCGGCTTATTTTTAATTTTTATAGTGTGTCAATATAAGTGTGAGGGTCCAATTCGTGTGTGTCAATATATGTGTGAGGGTCCCATCTGAATCCCTTTTTTCCCCCAGTCTTTCTGTTCATCTTCTTCATTCACTTTGTGCTAGGTATGTGTATGTGTATGTTCAGTTTTCTTGGGTTTTTTTGTTGTTGTTTTGTTTCACTTTGTTGTTATTCCAGTTTGTTTTGGGGTGTGTGTGTGTATATTGTGTGTGTGTGTGTTCAATTGTGTTTTATGTTGGTTACTGCTTTGCATCAACATACAGAGTGGTGGTGGGGAGTGAGTCTCAGGGAACACATACCACAATCAGTGCATATTGTAATTTGAAAGTAGTTTCTGAATCCTAGTGCCCTTTCCCCTACCTTTTTTATTTTTCATGAATTTTTTTTGGTTTGTTTTTATTTTTTTTTTTTTTTAATTGGAGTCTCACTCTGCCACCCAGGTTGGAGTGCAGTGTGCGCTCATGGCCACTGTACCCTCAGCCTACTGGGTTCAGGGACTCCTTCCACCTCAGCCTTCCAAGTAGCCGGGACTACAGGCACATGCCACCAAGCCTGGCTCCTTTTTTGGTTTATTGTAGAGTCAAGGTCTTGCCAAGTTGCCAAGGCTGGTCTTGAACTCCTGGACTCAGACAATACTCTCACCTCTGCCTCCCAAAGTGCTGGAATTACAGGCTTGAGAGACTGGACCTGGCCAAACTCCTATGTTATTCAACTTTCAAAAACTACTTGAGGCAACAAAACTTCCCACCCACAGTCCTATTTCAAAATAGAACAAATCCAGAACCTAGAACAGGAAAGAATAGAGGGTTGCGCAAACACCAGAAGGGAAAGCCTCTCCCACTCACACTGAATAATAGAACTAAAGAGAAAAACAAGAGATCTGTCACAAACGAGGAAAAAACAAAGGAAGATCACAAGCAATTTCAAGTGTAAGAAAGAGAAAACTCCTGAAAAATCAGACCTTGGAGTCCAAACAATAGAAGTCACCAATGACTGGTCCCAGAATACAAAAGGGATTAGAGAATGGATGGAAAGAGTGAATAAGACTCAAGAAAGACAAGATACAACATTGAAAGAACTTATAACAGAGATTTTGGCAATAAAAAATTTCATTCAGGAAATAAATAATAAGATGACAAGCATGGAAAGCAGAATTAATCTAGCTGAAGAAAAAAATCTCAGAACTTGAAGACCAGAACATGGAATTAACTCAATCTGTTAAAAAAAAAAATAGAAAAGACTTCAAAAGAAAGAACAAAGCCTACAAGAACAAGAGGCCGAACCTATGCCTGATAGATATCCCAGAAGAAAAAAGGAAAATGAAGAACAACTTGGAACAAGTATTTTAGGAGGTAATCCAAGAAAACTTTCTCCATATCCCCTGAGATGTAACCTGTCAAACACAAGAGATAAGGGAACCCCCATAAGACATCAAGTGAGAAGACCAACCTCTAGACACATAGTAATTTGCCTACATAAGGTAGGCACAAAAGAAAAAAATCCTAAAGGCAGCAAGAGAGAAAGGTCAGACTAACTACCAGGGAAAACCAATCAGAATAGCAGCAGACCTACCGGCAGAATACTACAAGCAAGAAGGAACTGAAGTCCAATATTCAAAATCCTCAAAGATAAACAATTTCAATCAAGAATTTCCTACCCAGCCAAGCTCAGCTTCATCTGTGATGAAGAATTAAAATCCTTCCCAGACATCCAACTCCTAAGAGAGTATGTGCTTCCAGACCAGCTCTAACACGAGACACTTAAAAAAGGTATTAAGCCCAGAAGAATGGAAAAAAAGAATGTCCACACATTCCCAAGAGAACAGAAGAGCACAGAATCATAGAGAATACAGTGCAACAAGAAAGTTGAAAACACACACATACATCAATCTCAAGGTCAAAAGAAAACAAGAAAACCAAGAAAAAACATTATAAAAACCTCATGACAGAAATAAACAATCACATTTCAGTGATCAATCTGAATGTGACTGGACTAAATGTACCACCAAAAAGACACAGAGTGGCAAATTGGATAAGAAACCATGACCCAATTATTTGGTGCATCCAGAAAACTCATCTCACCACAAGGGACACACACAGACTCAAAGTTACAGGAGGGAAAGCGAGTTCCCAGACAAATGGATCACAAACAAGGCAGGAGTCATGATCTTAATATCAAACAAAATAACCCTTAAGCTACTAAAAATTTTAAAAGATACAAAAGGACAACACATAATGATAAAATGTTCAATCTATCAACAAGAAATATCCATCCTAAACATATATGCACCCAACAGGAGCACCAGCATTCACAAAGCAACTACTAAGTAAACTAAAAAAAGATATTGACTCTAACACTATTATAGCAGGGGTCTTGAATCCCACACTAACAGCCCTAGATAGATCATTGATGCAAAAAATCAACAAGGAGATCCAGAACCTAAATATGACACAACCAAATGGACTTAATAGATACCTATAAATTATTCCACCCAACAACCACAGAATATACATTCTACTAATCACCACATAGAACATACTCCAAGGTTGATCACATGCTTGGCCATAAATCAAGCATAAAGAAAAACCATAAGGATGAAATATTGCTATGCACCTTCTCAGAACACAGTGGAATAAAAATAAATATCAGCCGGGCTTGGTGGCTCAGTCTGTAATCCCGCACTTTGGGAGGCTGAGGTGAGTGGATTGTCTGAGCCCGTGGGTTTGAGACCCACCTGGGCAACTTAGCGAGACCGCATCTGTACAATACACATCAACAAATTAGCGGGGTGTGGTAGTGCTCGCCTCCAGTTCCAGTTACTTGGAAGGGTGAGGCAGAAAGATCTCCGGAGCCCAGCAGGTCGAGGCTGCAGTGGCTAGGAGCGTGCCACTGCACTCCAGTCTGGGCAACAGAGTGAGACTTCAACTCAAAAAAATAAATAAAATAAATAAATAAATAAATATCAACTCCAACAAAATTTCACCAAAGCCCACAAAGACATGGACACTAAACAACATGACGCTGAACTACTGGGTCATCACTGAAATCAAAGCAGAAATTAAAAGATTCCTGGAAACAAATTAAAATGAAGATACATCTTACCAAAACTTCTGGGATGCCATGAAAACAGTTTTAAGAGGTGAATTTATATCTCTATGAGCATACATCAAAAAAATGGAAAGATCATAAGTTGAGAGTCTAACAAATCACCTAAGGGAGCTGGAAAGAGAAGACCACCAAAACCCCAACTTTTACAGAAGAATCCAAATCACCAAAATAAAAGCCCAAAACAGGACATAGAAGACAAAAATACCATAGAAAACATTAACAAAACAAAAGGTGGTTCTTTGAAAGAATTAACAAGATTGATGGACCCCTAGCAAGAATGACCAAGAAAGAACCCAAATAAACACAATCAGAAATACAAAAGACCAAATCACAACTGACCCCGAAGAAATATAAAAGATGATCAGAGATTACTACGTATGCCTATATGGAAACAAACTTGATAACCTAAATGAAATGGAGGACTTTCTGACATCACACAAATTCCCCAGATAGAAACAAGAAGACATTGAGATACTAAATAACAACCCAGGCAACTGAGTCTGTCATAAGAAAACTACCTACAAAAAATAAAAAAAAATACCGGACTGGTTGGCTTTCCAGCAAAATTCTACAAAACATACAAGGAGGAGCTGATACCAATCTTACTGAAAGTATTCATGCAATTGAGAAAGATGAAATTCTCCCCAAATCATTTTATGAAGCTAAGATCACGTTGATACCCAAACTGGGTAAAGATCCAACAAAAAAAGAGAACTACAGGCTAATATTCCTTATGAACATAGCTGCAAAAACCTTCAACAAGATTCTAGCAAATTGGATCCAGAAACATATCTCAAAAATCATCACCATGACCAAGTAGGCTTCATCCCCAGGATGCAGGGTGGGTTCAACATTCACAAGATCATAAATGTAATTAAATCAACATATGTAAAACAAGAACCACACGATTATCTCATGAGATGCAGAAAAAGCTTTTGATAAAATCCAGCATTCCTTCCTGAAAAAAACCCTCAAACACCTAGGTATAGAAGGAACATACCTCAAAATAGTAAGTGCCATTTATGATAAACCCACAGCTAACATATTGCTAAATGGACAGAGACTGGAAACATTTTCCCTGAAAACTGAAACAAGATAAGGCTGCCCCATCTCACCCCTCTTGCTTGACATTGTGTTGGAATTCCTAGCTAGGGCAATTAGACAAGAGAAGGAAATCAGGGGTATCCAAACAGGAAACGAGGAAGTCAAGTTATCCCTCTTTGTTGACAATATGATCCTGAACCTTGAAAATTCAAAAGAATCTGTCCAGAATCTGCTTGCACTGATAAAGGATTCTGGCAAAGTCTCAGGGTACAAATAAATGTGCAAAAGACAGTTGTATTCCTGTACACCAACAACAAGCAGGCAGAGACCCAAATAAAAAGCACAACTCCATTCACAATAGCACACACAAAAAATGAAATACCTCAGCATCTTCCTAACCAGAGAAGTGAAAGACCTTTACGATGAGAACTACAAAACACTGCTCAAAGAAATCCAAGAAGACACAAACAAATGGAAAAATATTCCAAGCTCAAAGATAGGAAGAATCAACGTTGTTAAGATGTCCATCCTACCAAAGGCAACCTATAGATTCAGTGCAATACTCATTAAATTACCAACATAATTCTTCTCAGACCTGGAAATGACAATACAGAAATTCATATGGAAACATAAATGACCATGAATAGCCAAAACAATCCTTAGCAAAAGAAACAAAGCAGGAGGTATCTCACTTCCAGACCTCAAACTTTACTATAAGGCTACAGTAATCAAAATCGCCTGGTATTGGTACAAGAACAGGTATGTAGACCAATGGAACAGGATAGAGATTCTGGAAGCAAAGCCTCAATTCCTCAACCAACTCATCTTTGACAAAGCCTCCAACAACAACCACTGGGGAGAGGAGAACCTATTCAGGAAATGGTGCTGGGAAAACCGACTGATCACATGCAGAAGATTGAAACAGGACCCCCTACCTATCACCATGCACAAAAATTAACTCTAAATGGATCAAAGACCTAAACATAAAACCTCAAACTATAAGAATGCTAGAAAATGCAGGAGACATCCTTATGGAAACTGGAACTGGCAACCAATTCCTGTCCAGAACCCTAAGGTCCCATACCATAAGAAATAAGATAGACAGACAAGTTGGACCTTCTGCAAAGCAAAAGAAACCATTAAGGGAGCATGGAGACAGTACACCAGAAAGGAAAAAAAATATTTACCAATTGTATATGTGACATAACCCTACCATATAGGATCCTCAAGGAACTCAAGCGTGCCAAAAGGAACAAAAACAAAACCTCATTAAAAAGTGGGCAAAAACATGAATAGACACTTCTCAAAAAAAGATATCCAGGCAGCCAACAAATGCATGAAAAAAGTGATCAACCTCACTCACCCTCAGAGGAATGCAAATCAAAACCACATTGAGATATCACCTCATCCTAGTAAGAATGGCCATCATTAATAATAAAACAAACAACAATAGATGTTGGCAAGGATGCAGGGAAAAAGAAACACTTTTACACTGCTGGTGGGAATGCAAACTCATGCAACCTCTCTGGAAGACACTGAGGCAATTTCTGAAAGAAATAGAAATTGACCTTCCATATGACCCAGCAATTCCCCTATTGGGAATATACCCAGAGGAACTCAAATCATTCTACAAAAAACATACCTGCACATGTATGTCTGTTGCAGCTCTATTCACAATCACAAAAACATGGAACATACCATGCTACCCATTGAAGCTGGACTGGATAAAAATAGTGGTACATATATACAATGGAATATTATGCAGCCATAAAGAACAAACATATGGACTTCACACCAACTTGGATGGATTTAGAGTCAAACATACACAGTGATCTATCACAGGAACAAAGAACAGAATACCATATGTTTTCACTCATAAGCCGACCTTTAACAATTGTCATAATTCTATAAGAAAGGGAGTTTCAGAAGTGGAAACAACCAGGAAGGGGGGAGTTGGGATTGGCAGTTGAGGGAAACTGCTAGGGGAGGGAGAGGCATACCTCATCAACAAGGGTACCTGCATTATCAACGTTTGTATACCTAACCCTGAATTGTACCCCACATCTTTAAAATAAAATAAAATTAAGTCGATAAATAAAAAAAAAAATTTTTTTTAAGGATTCTAATTCTGTCTCAAAATTGCTGGTCATCTTCGTGACATGGGACCAGATCAACAACCAGGACAGGCCATCCTGGCCCAAGGAAAACTTAAAACCTAACTACATAATGATTGATCAGCAATGATTTTAAAAAAAGATGTTTGTCAAAAGGAGAAATGTGAAATTTGTTAGCATCAAAATGGAGTCACTTTTTGTCATCTCTAACAAGTCTGGGAGACTGAGAAGGGAGGGCACTCATGCACCCCTGCCTATGATATGAACGATTACAAAAACTCTCTAAAGGGCTCTCCACTACTGAGAGTATGGAATAATGAGAGTCATAATTCAGAAATACAGCTGGATCTACCTAAAACCATACCATGCTTGTAATAACCACATCTGACTGGGCACATGACAATTAGGAGGTGGATATGAAAAAAATCACATACCAGAAAGCTTCTCCTGTAATTCCAAAGAAAAAAAAATAAATGAGATCTGTGGTAAAGGAAGCAAACTCAGAGGAGGGGCTAGGATCCTGATACTTTTCTTCTGTTAGTAAAATTTATTAGTAAGGAATCTTGCCATTGAAAACCAGAAAGAAGATTGCCTAGGGATTCTTACTGGTGTATATTGAAACTTCTGCCTTTTTCTTCCTCCTCTGAGATAGCATGACTTCTCCAAAGTTCAATTGTTTCTGGATATTGAGATCATAGATTCTAAAATGTAGTATCTCACGAAAAGAGTGGTTAATATGTCAATGAAAGAATTATTTAGGTATTTTGTGGACACATACAAGTAGAATTACCACTGTACTGAGTAACTGTACTGTCATAAGTATTCTAAGTCACCAGGGAAAAGATATTTTGTAAAACCAACATTGAACCATGTAAGAAATCTATACATAGGAGATGAAAAGACAGCCACAATGGAGATGTTTCCTTTCTTTTTTCTGGATGTGAACTGTGCTTGTATGACTACTATTTTTCAGTGACTAATTTTGCCTACTATTATGAAGACAAATCATTACTCCAAAATTAAAGTGTACGACTTAATTTAAAAATAAAATAATAGTAAAATGGTGAAGCATTAAAATAAAGTTGCAAAAGAAAGTAAAGACCTTTATGATAAAGGATTCAGTAAACTAAGACTTCAATTTATTAACACTTTAAAAAGTAATTAAAAAGTGAGGCTGAGCGATTTTCATGTGTCTGTTGGCTGCTTGTATGTCTTCTTTTGAGAAGTGTCTGTTCATATCCTCTGCCCATTTTGTAATAGGGATGTTTGGGTTTTTTTGCCTTTTGGCTTGAGTTTCTTGTAGATCATGGATGTTAGGCCTTTCTCAGATACTCAATTAGCACATATTTTTTTCCCATTCTGTGGGTTGTCTCCCTGCTCTCTTGATGGTTTCTTTTGCTGTACATCAAGCTTTTTAGTTTGATGAGGCCCCACTTGTCTATCTTATCTTTTATGGCATAAACTTTTGGGGATTTGATTTTAAAAATTGGTTGCCTACTCCAATGTGCATAAGGGTGCTTCCTGCATTTTCTTATAGGATTCTTAACGTTTGAGATTTTCTGTTTAGGTCTTTGATCCATTTAGAGTTTATTTTTGTATATGGTGATAGATATAGGTCTTGTTTCATTCTTCTGTATGTGGTCAGCCAGTTTTCCCAGCACCATTTGCTAAATAAGATCTCCTCTTCCCAGTGGCTGTTATTGATGGCTTTGTCAAAGATGACTTGGTTGAGAGATTGAGTTTATGTTTCTGGAATCACTGTCCTTTTCCGTTGGTCCACTTGTCTATTCTTGTACCAATACCAGGATGTTTGGATTATTGTAGCCTTATAGTAAAATTTAAATTCTGGAAGTGTGATACCTCTTGCTTTGTTCCTTTTGCTGAGGATTGTTCTGGCTATTCATGCTCTTTTTTGTTTCCATATAAATTTCTGTATTGTTTTCAGGTCTGAAAAATCATTTTTGTAATTTGATGGGTATTGTGTTGAATCTGTAGTATGCCTTGGGTAGGGTGGATATTTTGACAATATTGATTCTTCCAATCCATGAGCATGGGATGTTTTTCCATTTTTTGATGTCTTTGATTTCTTTGAGCAGTGTTTTGTAGTTCTAGTTGTAAAGATCTTTCACTTCTCTGGTTAGGAAGACACCAAGTTCTTTCTTTCTTTCTTTCTCTCTTTCTTTTGTGTGTCTGTTGTAAATGGGATTGTGCTTTTTATTTGGTACTCTGTCTGTTCGTTACTGGTGTATAGAAATGCCACTGTCTTTTGCACATTGATTTTGTATCCCAAGAAATGCAAATCAAAACCACTCTGAGAAACCACCTTACCCTGATAAGGATAGTCATCATTAATAAATCAAAAAACAATCAATGCTGGTGCAGGGAGTGCTTCTACATCATTGGTGGGAGTGCAAACTTGTCCAATCTTTAAGGAAAATAGTATGGCAATATCTAAAGGAACTAGAAATTGACCTTCCAAATTATCTAGCAGTGCCCTTACTGGGAATATACTTGGAGGAACACAAATTGTTCTACGAAAAAGATACCTACACATGCATGTTTATTGCTGAACTATTCACAATAGCAAAAAACATGGAACCAGTCCTACTGCCCATTGAAATTATACTGGATATAGAAAATGCGGTACATATATATGATGGAATATTACACAGTCATAAAAAAGGACAAAGTCATGAACTTCTCAGCAATTTAGATGGTATAAAAGACGATCATTCTTAGCAATCTATCACAGAAACAAAGAACCAAATATCACATGTTCTCACTCATAAGTGGGACCTGAATATTAATCACAATAGCACAAGGGAGGGATCAGCAGTTGTGGGACACTGCCCAGGGAAGGAAGGAGGGGCGAGCATGTAACACATAGGGTACCTGATCCTAAATCAGGGAGGACCAGTTGGAGGCCCAAAGTTCACCTGCACATATAATACTTTTGTAACCCAATCCTGACTTGTATTCCACATCTTTATAATAAGATCTTATGGTACTTACTTTTAATTACTTTTATCAAAGTAACTAAAAAGTAGGAATTGACTTTTTATTTATTTTTTTTTTTTGAGGTGGAGTCTCACTCTGTCGCCCAGACTGGAGTGCAGTGGCCGCTCCCGGCCACTGCAGCCTCGGCCTGCTGGGCTCCGGCGATCCTTCCGCCTCAGCCTTCCGAGTAGCCGGAATTACAGGCGCGTGCTACCATGCCCGGCTAATTTTTGATTTATTGTAGAGATGACGTCTCGCTGCCCAGGCAGGTCTCGAACCCGCGGGCTCAGGCAATCCACTCACCTCAGCCTCCCAAAGGCACGGGATTACAGGCTGAGCCACCGAGCCCGGCTCGGAATTGACTTTTTAAAAGATTGAGAATAAAATTTAAATGAAAAGGGAGAAAGAAAGCTAATACCAAAATACAAAAAGTTAAGAGACCCAAAACAAGTAATAAACGTATAAAGTTTTGAATTCTGAAAAAATGAGAAACTAGATTGCTCATATAATAAACCAGAAGGTTGCAACAAAATTTAAAATAAGACATAATAAACATTAAGAGGATCATGAAGTGAATAAATAATAAAAACGAGGAGTTCCAAGTCAAGAAACTTGGGATATTAAAAAAAGATAAATGATAAAATAGAGGTAATGAAAGAAAAGCCAAAGCAAAAAAAAATCTGAACACCAAAATTTACTAAGGAAATGCAGAGATACCATAATTCGATTAGTTTTATTTTCCTTTTAAATGAATAAAGAAAACTTGTTAAAATCAAAGATTAAAACATCAGCACTGGAAACACAGCTGAATGCAGGCAGGTAAGTACCATAAGATCTTATTAACAGGAACCTCTCACTGCAGCTCTCTAGCACAAGTCTTCCTGGAGAAAAGAGGCAAAGAGGATGATGCCCTTAGACCAGTGGTTCTCAACCTTGGTCTCAACTCTTATCCTGACTTTGAGAAGACAATTTGCTTTCAACCCATTTTCCATACTGGAATCATCCGAAAGGTTTTAAAAATGCTTATGAGATGCCTCATCCCATACCAAATAGTCTGTCTGGAATGTTTAGCAGTAGATTCCCAGAAAATTTTTTAACACGCAACTATGATTGAAAACTACTGCCTTAAACTATTGTCCTCAATGTGTGTCCAGAACTCAAATTCCCAGCATTGAATATGTTTTCAAAGCTTGATACACACTTTTCAAGAATTATACACAATTTAAATAGGTCACAATATCTTGAGCAGATAGATGTGTAAGTATTTCACATTCAACAACATGCTCGCTGGTCATGCAGATTCCATGAGACTATCCTCTCTCAAATGTAAGTTGCAACTGAGAACTGAGATCTTTGAGACAGTTTACTCCAAGTTGCCTTTTAAAATATTTAATTAGAGACAACTTGAAATCATAGAATAAGTTCAAAATACCACAACATGGTGCACCAGCTGGTGATTATATACAAAAGCAAATCCAAGGCTCTCATTTCTCAGGAGCATGGAGAAAGGTTCTCAACAATGACTACAGATCCAAATCACCTGTGGAACTTTAAAACTATCAATGCTTAAGCACCTTGCCTCACTCCCAGAGATTCTGGTTGAATTGATCTTAGGTAGGATATGAACATCAAGATTTTTAAAAAGTTTTCTACATTTTCTACATTTAGGTCTTTGATCCATTTAGAATTGCACTATTCACAATAGCAAAAGCATGAGCTGAGTCACTGAGCCCGGCTCTAGATAATTCTAACATGAAGCTACAGTTGAGAATCCTTGCATTATAAGAATATCCCTACTTACTGGGCGTGGTGACGCATGCCTGCAATCCCAGCACTTTGGGAGGTTGAAGTGAGAGAATTGCCTGAGCCCACGGGTTCAAGACTAGCCCAAGCAACTTGGCAAGACCTCATCTCTACAATAAATCAAAAATTAGTTGAGTGTGGTGGCGCTTGCCTGTAGTTCCGGCTACTTGGAAGGCTGAGGCAGAAGGATTGCCCCAGCCCAGCAGGTAGAGGCTGCAGTGACTATGAGCATGCCACTGCACCCCAGCCTGGGCAGCAGAGTGAGAGATTCCAACTTAAAAAAAAACAACAAAAGAATAGCCCTACTCTTATCCTGACTTTGAGATGACCATCTGCTTACAATTCATTTTCCATGTGGCTGAATACAGAAGCAGGAAATCAGTGACTCACGATGGAAGTAATTTTCTATTGAGAGATGGAGTTATCGAAAAGCTAAATTTAATTCTCAGTTTGGAATTCCTGATATTGCACTTAAGTCATTTAATTAGAACTGGATTTTCTCAAAATTCCTTGCTCATAAATTTAATGCCAATCATTTGAGTTTCTTCTATATATGGTTACTCTCATTTATTCACTCATTTAACAAGCATTAGTTGGACAATTACAATTTGCCAGACCATGGGCATAGGTGCTGAGAGTGTAGAGATGAAATGGAAATAGACAGAATAGGTAATTACAGTTCTCTGGTTTGTTATATAGTAAAGGAAACACAAGGTACCCAGAAAAGAAAGTCAATGAGAGTCTTTCACTATGTATGAGAGAGAGTTTTCTAAAGAAGAGAGGCAGGAGTAGCCCAGGAAGAGGGAACAATTTAGCAAAGGCCTTGAAGATGTTAAGAGAGTGGCACATTAGAAGAAGTTCTATATGCTGAAGAGTACAGAGAATGTGGAGGGGTAGTTGGAGCTGAAGAGATAGATAAGAGCCGGATCATGGATGACCATAGTTTTGGATTTACATTAAGGACTACATAGGAACAACATGTTGCATTTTGTGTTAGAATTAGCCCTTTATGAGCAACACTAAGGCTAGAGAAGAGGAAGATTAGTCAGAAAATTACTATCATCAATCAAGCAAGAACACATAAAGGCCTGAATTGAATAAGTGGAAATGGAGAGGAACACCATATGTGATCTGTTAGGATGATAGAAACTAGAGTATTTCACTCCTAGAGCAATATGTGGATTATAGAGAAAGGGAAGAGTTGAGAATAAACTCCATCTAGGGCCATTAAAATAACCTTGGCTTGAAATATAAATTCAAGGGTAACCAATGTGTGTCATAAGAGTGAATATAGACATTCAGGGCCCATGGGAGGACTGGAATTCTCAGGACTCCAATATTCAAGAGCCCTTTTGTCAGTTAAATATGTTACTAATACATTTGCCCCACATTTTGATTTTCCTTTTTTTCAATGCAGTCATTTGACATAATTTCCAACATTAAGATAAATAGATGACAGATAGCTATAGATAGATTATGGTGGTGTAGATAGATGATTTTTCCTTTATAGTTGGTAATCCTATATACTCTTTAAGGAATTATTCTTCACCACAAGATTATACAATTATTTTCCTATGTCATCTTCTAAATCTTTCTTATCTTACCTTTTCTATTTAGACATATAATGACTACTGTGAAGAGTCAAGATGCCTTTTTATTCTTTCGGTATGCATATCCAATCACTCTAACACCAATTATTGAAAATACTTTTTTTCTCCCACACCCCTGAAGTGTTCATACATGTGTGGTTCTGTCTGTATACCTTTGGTTCTTCTTCATGGTCTCTTTGCCTCTTCTTGTGAAACTGCCACCCTGCCTTGATTAATATAGCTTCCTAGCAAGCTTGAAATCCAGTGGTATAAGTTTTTAAACTCCTTCTTCAGAATGCCTTGGCTATTCTTGACTATTTGCATTCTCATATAAATTTTGAAGTCAAATTTCCAATTAACATAAAAATCCCTGGAGAAATTTAAATTAGGGTAATATTGAGTCCATGAATCTATTGTTTCTAAAAGACATCCTTAAAACATTAAGACTTCTAATTCATGATTGTGAATTCATCTCAGTATATATTTTTTGTTTTTTCTTCATGTTTTATAGTTTTATGGTACTTGCATATTTTTCATTAGGTATCTTCTAAGGTACTTGATGTTTTAACATATGGCAAATGGTATCTTTTAAAAACACACTTTATTGAGGGATAATTTGCATCCAGCAACATGCACAGAATTTAAGTAAATATTGGATGAATCTTGCTGGAAGTCATTATCAAAACAATAAAGATATAGAACATTTTCATAACCCTCAAAATTCTTTTCTGTCCCTTTGCAATTGCTTACTCCCCACTCCCTGGCTAGCCAACCACTTATCACATTAGATTAACTTTTCTAGTTCAAAAATTTGATATAATTAGAATTATATATGTCTGACTTCTTTCACTCATCATTTTTTTGAGCTTCATTCTTGTTGTTGGGTATAATCTATTTTGTTTTGTTGCTGAAGAGTGTTTCACTGTATGGATGTGTCACATATTGTTGGTCTTTCAGCAAAGTGACTGGAGCATATTACCTTCCTAGCAGTAAGATATAACTGAGAGTACAGTTGTCCCATGTCTTTGTCAACACTTGGTGTTCTCAGTCTTTTATGTCTTTTTCTTTCTTTTTTTTTTTTTTTTTGATTTATTGTAGAGATGAGGTCTCGCTGCCCAGGCGGGTCTCGAACCCATGGGCTCAGGCAATCCACTCACCTCAGCCTCCCAAAGGCGCGGGATTACAGGCTGAGCCACCGAGCCCGGCTATCTTTTTCTTTTTTATATACTAGTGAGAACTCCAGAAAAATGGTGAATAGAGGAAAAATTTTCAACTTGCTAACATTATGTATGCGTGATTTTCATTGTAGATTTTTCAATCTGGATGTTTAAAATCAAATTAAGAAGATTTGCTTCTCAGCTTCTATGTTTTTAGAAAATCATATATCAGTGTGGAAATTTCCAAGTGCATCTTCTGCTTTATTGATATGATTATATATTTTTTCTCCCTTTATTAATGTGGGATACTAACATTAAACCAACTATGAATTCTAGAAATTAACTCAGTTTGGTGGTGGATTTTGCACATCACTAGATTTCATTTGATAGCATTTCATTTAGAGTTTTTGCATTGATATTTATTTTAACTATTTATCCTTAATTTTCTTTTCTGGTAAAGACTTTTCAAGTTTTGGAATAAAGATTATACTGATCTCTTAAAACCAGTTGAGAAAAGTTTCTCTTTTTTTCTTCACTGGATGTGTTTGAGTTACTTGTTTTTCCCCTAAATAGTTGATAGAAATTATCAGAAAAATCATCTGGATCTGGTGATTTGTTATGGGAAGGTTTTAATTACAGATTCAATTTATTTAATAGACATAAGAAAACTCAAGCTTTCTTTTTCATGTGTTTTAGCTTTTGTAGCTCATGTTTTTCCAGGTATTTTTCCACTTCATCTAAATTTTTAACATTACTGGCATAAAGTTGTCCAGAGTCTCTTGTTATATTTCTTTCTTTCTTTTTTTTTTTTTTTTGTAAAAAGTAATTTATTTATTTTCCAGTTCTTTTGAGGTCTAATTGACAAATAAAAATAGAATATAATTACTATTTACAATGGATGTTTTGATATATACATACATTGTGAAATGGTTACCACAAACCAGCTAATTAACCTATCCATCACCTCATATGTTTTTTAAATGAGAATATTTAAAATCTATTTTTTTTTTTGAGTTGGAGTCTCACTCTGGCCCCAGACTGGAGTGCAGTGGCTGCTCCCAGCCATCGCAACCTCGACCTGCTAGGCTCCTCCTCAGTCACCCGAGTAGCCTGAAGCAGCCGATTTTTTGATTTATTGTAGAGATGAGGTTTCGCCAGTTGCCCAGGCAGGTCATTGTAGAGATGAGGTTTCGCCAGTTGCCCAGGCAGGTCTCGAACCTGAAAATCTATTTTATTAACAAACTTCAAGTATTTGATATAGTACTGTTAACCATAGTCATCATGTTGTACTTTAGATGCCCAGAATGTATTGATCTTATAAGTAAAAGTTTGCACACTTTGACCAATATTTCATCATCCTGCCCTTCTTCAGCCTCTTGTAACCACCATTCTACTTTCTACTTTTATGAGTTCAACTTTTTTTTTCATAATCAATATTTTTTATTATGGCTTTGTGGGGTATAGTTAAGGGTTAGGTGTACAATTACGTTTCATTCAGGCACCCTGTTGATAAGAGGTGTTTCCCCATACCCAGACAGATATTTGCTACTGTTAATCCCATCTTCCCTCCCCCCATAGTTTCCCAGTACCGTCAGTCATTTTCTTATAGTATTACATTGGATGTTCAAGGTCCATTATATGAGTGAGAACATGTGATACTCGGATCTTTGTTTCTGTGAGAGGTCACTCAGTATTATAGACTCTAGTTCCATCCAGGTTGCTGCGAAATTCATGATTTTGTTCTTTTTTATGGCTGCGTAGTATTCCATCGTGTATATGTACCACATTTTTTTAATCCAGTCCTCTTTTGATGGGCAGCATGGTTGTTTCCAGGTTCTTGCTATTGTGAACAATGCTGCGATAAACATACGTGTGCTGGTATCTTTCTTATAGAGTGATTTGAGTTCTTCAGGGTATATTCCCAGTAGGGGGATTGAGGGGGTCATATGGGAGGTTGATATTTAGAGCTTTTAGGAATCGCCACACTGCTTTCCACAAAGGTTGCACTAGTTTACACTCCCACCAACAGTGTAGAAGTGTTCCCTTTTCGCCACACCCTCTCCAGCAGCTGTTATTTTTTGAGTTGTTGATGATTGCCATTCTGACTGGAGTTAGGTGGTATCTCATTGTGGTTTTGATTTGCATCTCCCTGATGATTAGTGAGGTTGAACATTTCTTCATGTGTCTGTTGGCTGCTCGGATGTCCTCTTTTGTGAAGTGTCTGTTCATATCTTTTGCCCATTTTATAATGGGGTTGTTTGTTGTTTTTTTTTTTCCAGCACGTTTTAGTTCCTTGTAGATCCAGGATGTTAAGCCTTTGTCAGAGCTGGTGTTGGAAAATACTTTTTCCCAGTCTGTAGACTGTCTCCCTGCTCTCTTGATGGTTTCTTTGGCCTTGAAGAAGCTTGTCAGTTTAATAAGGTCCCACTTGTCTATCTTCCCTCTTATGGTTTTTGGGTTTTGTTCAGGAATTGGATGCCATTTCCAATTTCCATGAGGGTATTTCTGTTGGGAGCCGGCTGTGGAGGCCTGCTTGAGCATTAGGGATCCAGGCGGGCTGTGGACCTTGAGACCACCAGGCTGGTTCAGGAGCTGAAGGCCCATTCCCTCCTCCTTTCTTTGTTGTTTAGCATTACCCACCCACTGGCAGGGACTTTTATGATCTAAGCATGAAGTTCTGAGAATATGACAGGCATGGCTGACTCTAGAGATCCAATGTTCCCGTTTCTCACAGACTGTGGTTTTGGCTTTAAACTTAACACAGTTCAAACTCAGATCACATTTGGGAGCCTTATACATGATACAAGCTTCTTTATAAGATTTAAAAATATATTTACAAAATTAGTATATACATTTAGAGGGCTGTTTCCAGCGTTAGATGGTATAGATTATTATCTAGGGTTACCAGAAATGGCCCAGCACAAACTTTGGGCTGGGCCACATTCTTTAGGAACTGGTTTAAGCCATAATTAAGAGTTGTTTATAGTACAAGTAAAGCTAGCACAGAATAGAAAGGTATTAGGATTTAAGTCAGTCATTAGGTGTTGGGTATGCATAAGTTTTAGAAGTTATTGATTATTAGGATTTTATGATATTAAAACTGTTGTATTGCTTTTGAGGAACATAAACCAAGCATAAGGAACAGTGAGGTAATTTTGGGATTATCCTTCCTCATGCTTGGGGAAAATGCCTGGTGGGCGGGGACGCCCCCAACCCACCTGGCTTTGTGTTCATGTAAAACTCTTGTGATTTGATTAAGATTGTCCTTCCTCATTCCTAGGGAAACGCCTGGTGGGTGGGGGACACCCCCACCTACCTGACTTTGTGCTCACATGAAAGTCTTGTGATTTAGCATGTGAAAGTTTGGGATAAAAGACTCACAGTTGGTCCCAATAAATGGCTTCTGCTCATTTCACTGAACAGTTGTCCACTTTCTTTCTTTCTCTTTCTTCCTCTTTATATCTATGCCTCCATCTTGCTTTTTTAAAATATCTATCCTTACTACAGAATCGGCTTCTGCACTAGACAGAGTTCAGTCTCTTTCTTCCCTTCTATTTCTCCAGAATATTCGCTGATGCTGCCTCAACTTCCAGGGACTCTCTAAATCTCTTTTGGGGGGCTGGTGCCCCATATATTTCCTTCATTTTCTAAGGTTCTTATGGTTTGAGGTTTTAGATTTAGGTCTCTGATTCATTTGGACTTAATTTTTGTACATGGGGATAGATAGGGGTCCTGTTTCAATCTTCTGCATGTGGTCAGCCAGTTTTCCCAGCACCATTTACTGAATATGTTCTCCTCTCCCCAGTGGTAGGTAGTGGAGGCCTTGTCAAAGATGAGTTGGTTGAGAAATTGAGATTTTGCTTCTGGAATTTCAATTCTATTCCATTGATCTATATGCCTGTTCCTATACCAATACCAAGCTGTTTTGATGATTGTAGCTTTATAGTAGAGTTTAAAGTCTGGTAATGTGATACCACCTGCTTTTTTTTTTTTTTTTTTTGCTGAGGATTGTTCTGGCTATTCTTGGACATTTGTGTTTCCATATGAATTCCTGTGTTGTTTTTTCCAGGTCTGAGAAGAATGTTGCTGGTAATTTGATGGGTATTGCATTGAATTTGTAGATTGCCTTAGGTAGGATGGACATCTTCACAATGTTGATTCTTCCAATCATGAGTATGGAATATTTTTCCACTTGTTTGTGTCATCTTTGATTTCTTTGAGCAGTGTTTTATAATTTTCATTGAAAAGGTCTTTCACGTCTCTGGTTAGGAAGATGCCAAGGTATCTCATTTTTTTTGTGGCTATTGTGAATGGAATTGTGTTTTTTATTTGGGTTTCTGTTTGTTTATTATTGGTGTAGAGAAATGCAATTGTCTTTTGTACATTTATTTTGTATCCTGAGACGTTGCCAAAGGCCTTGATCAGTGTAAGGAGGTTTTTGACAGATTCTCTTGGGTTTTCAAGGAACACAATCATATCATCTGCAAAGAGAGATAACTTGACTTCCTCTTTTCCTATTTGGATACCCCTGATTGCCTCCTCTTCTCTGATTGCTCGAGCCAGGACTTCCAATACTATGTTGAACAGGAGGGGTGAGAGTGGGCATCCTTGTCTGTTCCAGTTTTCAGGGGACTTGGTTCCAATTTTTTCCATTTAGGAGTATGCTAGCTGTGGGTTTCTCATAGATGGCTTTTACTATTTTGAGGTATGTTCCCCGTATGCCTAGATGTTCAAGGGTTTTTATCAAGAAGGGGTGCTGGATTTTATCAAAAGCTTTTTCTGCATCTAATGATATAATCATGTGATTTTTTGTTTTGACATCTGTTGATGTATTTAATTACATTTATGGTTTTACGAATGTTGAACCAGCCTTGCATCCCAGGAATGAAGCCTACTTGGACATGATGGATGATTTTTGAGATGTATTGCTGAATTCGGTTTGCCAGGATCTTGTTGAGAATTTTAGCATCTATGTTCATCAAAGATATTGGCCTGTACCTCTCTTTCTTTGTTGGATCTTTACCTGGCTTGGGTATCAATGTGATGTTGGCTTCGTAAAATGATTTGGGGAGAGTTCCATCTTTTTCAATTGCCTGGAATACCTTCAGTAGGATTGGTATCAGTTCCTCCTTAAATGTCTTGTAGAATTCTGCTGGAAAGCCATCTGGACCAGGGATTTTTTTGTAGGAAGTTTTCTTATTACATAGTCGATTTCCTTGATTGTTATTGGTCTATTTAGGGTCTCAATTTCTTCTTATTCCAACCTAGGTAGGTTGTGTGATGTCAGAAAGTCCTCCATTTCCTTAAGGTTTTCAAGTTTGCTTCCATACAAGTGAACGTAGTAGTCTCTAATGATCTTTTGTATTTTTTCAGGGTCAGATGTGACTTCATCTTTAGTGTTTCTGATTGTGCTTATTTGTTTTTTTTCTCATTTTTTCCTGGTCAGTCTAGCTAGGGGACCATCGATCTCATTTATCCTTTTGAAGAACCAGCTTTTTGTGTCATTGCTTTTTTTGTATTATCTTTTTGTCTTCTATGTCCTGGATTTGGGCTTTTATTTTGGTGATCTGGATTCTTCTGCTGAAATTAGGGTTTTTGTGGTCTTGCTTTTCCAGCTTCTTTAGATGGCTTGTTAGGTTGTTAATTTGTGTTCCTTTCATTTTCTTCATGTGTGTTTGTAGAGATATAAATTCCCCTCTTACTACAGCTTTCAAGGCGTCCCACAGATTTTGGTAAGATGTTTTTTCATTTTCACTTGTTTCCAGGTATCTTTTGATCTCTGTTTTGATTTCATCATTGACCGAGGAGTTGTTTAGCATCATGCTGTTTAGTGTCCATGTCTTTGTGGGTTTTAGGGGGACTTTGTTGGTGTCAATGTTTATTTTTGTTCCACTGTGGTCCGAGAAGGTGCATGGTAGAATTTCGGTCCTTTTAAATTTGCTTATGCTTGGTTTATGGCCAATTACGCGGTAGATCTTAGAATACTTTCCATGCGGTGAGTAGCAGAATGTATATTCTGTGGTCTTTGGATGGAGTGTTCTGTAGGTATCAATTAAGTCCATTTGATCCAAAGTCACATTGAGGTTCTGGATCTCCTTGTTGATTTTTTTTTCCTGATGATCTGTCTAGGGTTATGAGTGGGGTATTAAAATCCCCAGTTATAATGGTGTTAGAGTCAATATCTTTCTTTAGTTTTCCTAGAAGTTGCTTTATGAAAGTTGGTGCACCTATGTTGGGTGCATATATGTTTAGGATAGATATTTCTTGTTGATGGATTGAGCCTTTTATCATTATGTAGTGGCCTTCTGTATCTTTTTTGATTTTTAATAGCTTGAAGGGTATTTTGTCTGAAGATCGCTACTCCTCCTTTCTTTTGCATTCTGTTCACCTGAAAGTTTGCTTCCCATCCTCTTACTTTGAGTCTGTGGGTGTCCTTTCTAGTGAGGTGAGTCTCTTGAAGGCAGTAGATTGTTGCTTGATGATATTTCTTCTATTTTGACATTCTATGTCATTTCAGTGGTGCATTTAGTCCATTCACATTTAGGCTAATAATCGAAATGCAAGAGTTGATCCCTGTCATAAAGTTCTTACAGATTTGTTCCTGTTTGTTTGTTGTCGTTCTTTGGGTTTTGGAGTTGGCTCATGTGTGTTTTTAATCTTTTGCCTGTACTCTTGTGAAGAATGTTGTTGTTCTTTTTTCTTTTTCTTCTGTGTTCAGTAATTTCTTAAGTGTTTCATATAGAGGTGGTCTGGTGGCAGCGTAGGTTTTAGGGATTGAATATCTGGAAAATATTTCAATTCTCCCTCACTAATGAAGCTTAGTCTGGCTGGGTAGGTTATTTTTGGTTGAAATTGTTTATCTTTTAGAACTTTGAAGATAGGGCTCCAGGCTCTCCTAGCCTGAAGGATTTCTGTGCATAAATCTGCTGCTATTCTAATTAGTCTTCCCTGGTAAGTAGTCTGGCCTTTTTCTCTTGCTGCCTTTAGGATTTTTTCTTTTATAGCTACTTTGTTTAGGTGAATTATTATGTGTCTGGGAGTTGGTCTTCTCATTTGTTGTCTTGCAGGGGTTCTCTGAATCTCCTTGTGTTTGAGTTTTTTCATCCTTGATGAGATGGGGGAAGTTTTCTTGAATGATTTCATGAAATGTTTGTTCCAGTGTGGCTTCTATTTCTCTCTCTGCCTCATGAAGCCCAATTACTCTTAGGTTTGGTCTCTTGAAGTGATCATTCATCTCTTGCAGGTTTTGTTCTGTCTTTTTGAGCTTCTTTTCTATGCTTTTGACAGTTTGGGTTAATTCTGTGTTTTGGTCTTCGAGTTCTGAGATTCTTTCTTCCACTTGGCTGATTCTGCTTTCCATGCTTATTAATTTGTTATTTATTTCCATCACAGTATTCTTTACTGCTGTTATTTCTGACATCAGCTCCTTCTATTTTTCTCTTGTCTCTCCTCAATTTTTAAATTCTCTCCATTAATGTCTTGATGTCTAGGTTTGTTGCATGTGACCAGTCATTCTGGGGGCTCTTCATTGTTTGTGTTCCGGAGTCTGTTTTCTCAGGGTCTGATCTCCCAGGGGTCTGTGTGAGACCTATATTCTTCTTTTGGTTTTTATTCATTTATGTGGTTTTTTTCCCCTCCCTACTTTTTCCTTCCCTCCACATCACCGTCTTCTTTAATTCTGTTATTCAGGGGTAGAGGGATTGGTTTTACTTCTGTTTGTTCAATCTCCTATTCTTTATGTATGCTCTCTTACTTTGTTCAATTCTGGAGTTGCACTGTAGGTTGAGGGTGGTCCTTTTTGCAGTTTTGAGATTTACTTAAGGGGGGAGCTGTGATTCAAAGTGTATCTGCAGGTCCTGTTATTCGCTGACAGGTGTATGGATAATCTGGAACCCACCTCCCACTGCCTTGGAATCTGTCCATGCAGTGGAGCTGTAGGTTTACTCCCTGAAATATAATGTGGTTAGCAGAGGGAAGAGAATGGAGCAGACAGTGGTTGAAGAGGGGGGTGGAGAGATAGAAGAGTAAGCGGGGGAACAAATGAGTGTGCCAACAAATGGAGAGAGAGACCTATACTAAAACAGATAAAAACAATAGACCACAGTTACAGACAAACTAACGCTCATACAAAAAAAAAAAACATATAATGATGCTAACATACAAGCTAACCAACCACCTTATTGGTGTGCAGTTCCTCTATACAAAGATATGGTTTACAGTGAGAAGAAAAGAGAAGAAAAGGAAGAGGAAATTTTAAAAAAGGCACAATACAGTAGGTATAGAATTAAGTCATTAAACTAACAGAATCAATGAAGCACACTCTGAGACTTTTCGTTTAAGTCCAATATCCTTTCAGTTCTGATTTCTAGCTTTCTTTTCAAGTGGTAAATTAGTTTGCAGTTAGGGTCAGTTGCCCCTGGTCTGCTGTGAAGGACAGTTCAGATTCACCACTCTGGCCTATGTCTTTTTCAAGCTTGTTTCTCCTGTTTTGGTGTTGTTACCTTGAATCGCCAGCAGGTGGTGCTATCTCAGCTGCTCACCCCAGAGTGAGTGGGGCCAGACAGGAACCGGCAGAGACTGGAGATGGATGCCTGCCTCAGGGCACATGGCAGGAGACTCATGGCGGGCAGGAAGTCTTGGTCACAGGAGAGGTGGCAGCGATCCCAGTAGATCTTGCCTGCAGGGGCTTCAAGGACTAAAGTCATGGATCGCCTCCTGCCCGGGTGGTGCGATGTGCTACCGGCAGCGGCGGCATCTGCTCTGCAGTGGCTGTCCAGATCACTGCGATGCCCCAGCGGTGGCAACGGCCAAGCTCCATATGAGGAGCAGGCTGCAATGTTGGGGTCCACAGCCCCCGGGGAGAGAGCCAGAGACCCACTGCAGTTCTCCTTTGCAGAGAGTTTCACAGACCAGGTTGCCCCTTCGCCATCTTGCTGGAAGTCTCCTCTTGTTATATTTCTAACACGATATCTGGTTCTTTTCATTCCTGTTGGTTCTTTGCCTCTTCTATCTTTGTTCTTGATCAGACTTGCTATATATTTATATAAATTTTGGCTCTATTGAGCATCTAATTTATAGTAATTTTCTATTTCATAAATTCTGCCCTTGTTGTTTATTATTATATCTCTTTTCTCATATTAATTTTTCTATTCTTATTCTCATTTTTTAAATGGATATTTATGCTAGGCATAGTGGCTCACACCATAATCCTAGCACTTTGGAAGGCCGAGGCACAAGGATTGATTTAGCCCAGGAGTTTGCAACCAGCTTGGGCAACCCAGCAAGACCTTACCTCTACAAAAGTAAAAAATAAAAAATAAGGCCTGGCATGGTGGCTCACACCTGTAATCCCAGTACTTTGGGAGGCAGAGGTGAGAGGATTGCCTGAGCCTAGGGGTTTAAGACCAGCCTGGGCAATTTGGTGAGCTCTCATCTCTACAATAAACAACAAAATTAGCTGGGCATGGTGGCTGGGTATGTGATTCCTACTACTTGGAAGGCTGGGGCTAAAGGATAGCCTGAGCCCAGCAGGTTGAGGCTGCAGTGGCCATGAGTGTGCCATTGCACTCCAGTCTGGGCAACAGAATGAGGCTCCAATTCAGAAAAAAAAAAAAAAGCTGGGCATGGCGACTTGTGCCTGCAGTCCTAGCTGCTTGGGAAGCTGAAGAAGGAGGATTACTTGAGCACAGGAATGTGAGGCTGCAGTGAGTCCTGACTATACCACTGCACTCCAGTCTGGGCAACAGACCGAGACCTCAACTGAACTAAAAATATATATATATTTATATCATTCATTTGTTCTCAGCCGTTTTCTTTTTTTTTTTTTTTTGAGTTGGAGTCTCACTGTGTCGCCCAGACTGGAGTGCAGTGACCGCTCCTGGCCACCACAGCCTCGACCTGCTGGGCTCCGGCGATCCTTCCGCCTCAGCCTTCCGAGTAGCTGGAACTACAGGCGTGCGCTACCATGCCCGGCTAATTTTTTGATTTATTGTAGAGATGAGGTCTTGCCAAGTTGCCCAGGCGGGTCTTGAACCCGCGGGCTCAGGCAATCCACTCACCTCAGCCTCCCAAAGTGCTGGAATTACAGGTTGAGCCACCAAGTCCAGCCAGTCGTTTTCATTTAATACTACATGCCTACAAGCTAAAATTTCCTTCAAAGTAAATTTTCCTTCAATGTTAAGTTTTATCTGCATCCTACAATGTTAAACATGTAAATATTTTATCAGTCAATATAAAATATGTTCTTATTTCCATTGTGATTCTTTATTTTATTCATTAGTTATTTAGGATTATGTTGCTTAATTCTTAAATATATATATATATTTTACTTATTATTGTATTAACTCTTAAAAATAAGATTTCTCTTTCAGGTTCATAGAAGCATTGCAAAGATAGAGTCAAGATTTCTCATATACATTGCATTCACATTCCCCTATCATTAACATCTAGCATTTTGTTACAATTAACAAAAAATGGACCAGGCAGGGTGGCTCACAGCTGTAATCCCAACACTTTGGGAGGCTGAGGTGGGAGAATTGCTTGATCCCAAGAGTTGAAGACCAGCCTGGGCAATATAGTGAGACCTCATCTCTGTAAAAAATTTAAAAATAAGCCAGGGATGATGACATGTGCCTGTAGTGTCGGCTGCTTGGAAGGTTGAGTTGGGATGATCACCTGAACTCAGGAGGTCAAGGCTGAAAGTGAGCCATGATTGTGCCACCGCACTCCAGACTGGACAATGAAGTGAGACTCTGACTCAAAAAGCAAACAAACAAACAAAAAGCAATTAACAAAGCAGTTCTGGTACATTATTATTGACACCCAAATTTAATCAGATTTCCTTAGTTTTTACATGATTTTTTTCTATTTTTAAGATCTCATCTAGAATATCATGTTATTTTTAGTCATTGTGTCCTTTTTTGACTGTGATAATTTCTCAGATTTTCCTTGTGTCTGATGACCTTGAAAGTTTTTAGGAACGAACGCTGGACAGGTATTAGTAGAATATACCTCCATCAGGATTTGTCTGATGTTCTTCCTAGAATTAGCCATGGATTATTTGTTTTGGGGAGGAAGATCATGGAGGTCAAATACCATTCTCATCACATATCAAAAGTGTATACAATTTATATGACTTTTTATTGTTGATGTTGACCTTGATCACCTGGCTGAGACAGTTTGTCAGGTTTTACCACTGCCGAGTTACTAATCTCCCCCATACCCGACTTCTGTACTGTCATTTTTTGAAGAAGTCAATTTGTGCTGTCTACACTGAAGGAGTAAGGAGTTATGCACTCTCTCTTTGAGGGTGGCCTAACATACATTATTTTGAATTCTTCTGCCTGAGAGATTTATTTTTCTTCCTAATTTAATTTGTATCAGTATGAACACATGAATATTTATTTTATGCTTTGAGTTAAAATGTAATATTACTTTACTCATTTAGTTGCTCAAATTGGTTCATCTCTGGCCTTTGGGAGCTTTCAGTTGGCTCCTACGTCCTTTTGACATATCTTCATCGCTGTGTTTATGGATTTAAAAATTTTTTTTTGAGCATTCCCATACTTTCTAGGACTACAACATATTCTGTGCTTATCTTCTGACCAGTCCTAGAATCAGCCAATTCTCCAAGGAGCCCTAGTTCCTTTTATTGAAAAGTGGCCATAGAAACTAAGATCTGGGTGCCAAGGATGCTCATGGCTACTGGTTTATTGTTGCTCCTACACTTTCTCAGCTGACAGAGCAAACTCATATATTAACCTGAGTATATGTGTGTGATAATAACATTTATCCACATTACCATCGTGTTTATATTTAGCTAAACATAAGCACATACTGATGTCTCCAACTCTAACCCATTAACACATGGATCATTCCAGCCTTTTCAGCTTGCTTACTGGAAACTTTCCACTCCACCAGAGAGATGCCTGGCTCCAATCAGCTGCCATCCATCTGCTGAATTCCAGTATGTGTGTATAGTGGTTTCAGGATTATTAGCTATATCCCTAGACAACTACATGAATTATAGTACAGTAATTATGATAGTTCCCTTTCCGTTTAATGTTACAAATGCCAGTCATTTTCCGTTGCTCAATTCAGTGCCTTTCCTCTATATCCCATTGAGTGAGATGGTTTTATTTATTTGTAACGTAGTTAGATTATTTTGTCACATTCTGCACTTCTATAAAATCCTCAATTCCTAAATCATTTTAAAAATTTGCATACTTTAAGTTCCGTTTTTATGTGATACATTTCTATGAGTTTGACAAATGCACAATATCAAGTATGCACTATTGCATTATCATTCAGAATAGTCTCACTGCCCTAAAAAATTCCCTGTACTTCACTTATTCAATCCTCTCCACACTGAATCCCTGGCAACCTCTAACCTATTTACTACCGTATAAATTTTTCTCCTCCAGAATGTCATATAAATTGAGTTAATCATACAGTATGTAGCCTTTTCAGACTGCCTTCCTTCACTTCAAAATATATCACATATTTTTTGAAAATTAAGTGTCCCGTTGTATGAATATACTGCAGCTTGTTTATTTGGCTATTAAAAGACATATTAGTTACTTTTGGGTTTTAATAATTATAAACAAAGATGCTACAAACATTCATATGCAGGTTTTGTGTGGACATAAGTTTTCAAATCAGTTAGGTAAATATGTAGGGACAAGATTACTGACTCATACAGTAAGAGTATGTTCATATTTGCATAAAACTGCCAAGCTGTCTTCCAAAGTGGGTGTACCATTTTACATTTCTTTCAGCCAAAAATGAGTTCCTTTTTTTCTACTTTCTTGTTTGTACTTGGTATTGTCAGATTTTGGGATTTTAGCCAAAATTTGGATAATTGGTATATGGTAGCATCTTTTTGTTTGAATTTGCATTATCCTTATGATAAATGATGTTGAGCATCTTTTAATATACTTGTCATCTGTACATTTTATTTAATAAGATGCCTGATCAAATCTTTTGTGAATTTTTAAATGGGTTATTTTATTTTATGATGAGTTTTAAGAATTCTTCATATTTTTCAGATGCTAGTCCCTTTATTGAATATGTTTTGCAAGTATTATCTTTCAGTCTATGGCTTGTCTTTTTATTCTCTTAAAATGACTTTCATAGAGCAGACATTTCTAATTTTAGTCAAATCTAGGTTATCAATTAGTTATTGTATAAACTTTGAATTTGGAATTGCATCTAAAAATACAACACCAAATTCAAGACCAGGTAAATTTTTCCTACACTTTTTTTTTCAAATTTTTATGGCTTTGTATTTGACGTTTAGTTCCGTGATGCATTTGAAGTTAATTTTTGTATAAGATATAAGTTCTACAACTAGGTTCATATTTTTGAATGTAAAAATATTATTATTTCAGCTCCATTTATTAAAAATACCATTATTCTCCAATATATGCCTTTTACCTTTGTCAAAAACCAACCAGTTGAAAATATTGATGTGAATCTCTTTTTAGCCTCTCAGTTTTGTTCCTTTGATCTATGCACCTATTATTTTGCCAATATAACACGGTTTTTATTATTGAACTTTATACTAACTCTTGAAATCTGGTACTGTGAGTCCTCTAACTTTGTTCTACTTCAGAACTGTGTTTACTATTCTGTGCTTTTTATCTTTCCACATAAATTTTAGAAAGAATTTGATGACATCTAAAAAATTGCAGGGATTTTGATTGAGATTGCATTGAATTTATAGGTTGAATGGGGGAAATTTTATAATAGTCTTAACTCATGTGAACATGAAGTACCTGTGCATTGCACAGAATTTGTTTAATTTATTTTATCATTGTTTTGTCTTTTCTTTTTTTTGCACACAGTTTCAGTACATTTTTTTTGCTGTTTTATATCTAAGAATTTTGGGGGTGATTTGTAATTTTTTTTGTTTCTAATTAGAATTGTTCATTTTTGGTATACAGGGTAACAACTGACTTTGATTATCAACTTTGTATCCTGTCATCTTACTATACTCACTTATTAGTTCCAGTATTCACTTATTGTTGGTTGTGGTGCTCAACATACACAATCATGTCATCTGTGAATAAGGGTAGTTTTATGTTTATTCTTCCAATAGGTACATACCTTCCTTTTCTTTTTCTTATCTTATTGTTACTAGCTAGTACTTCTAGTAAAATATTGAATAGGAATGTTAAGAAAGGATGTCCTTGCCTTGTTTCTGATCTTCAGAGAAAAGCATTCAGTTTCTCACTGTTAAGTATAGGGTTTTGGGGGGGTATTTTTGGTAGATTTTTTTTTTATCAGACTCCCTTCTATTCCTGAATTTCTGCAATTTTTTTTTAATCATAGATGTGTGTTAGATTCTATCAAATGTTTTTTCTGCATCAGTTAATGCAGTCATATGCTTCTTCTTTATCCTGTTTCTCTAGTGGATTACATTGACTGTTTTTCAAATTGGGATAAATTTCACTTGGTCATTGTGCATAATTCTTTTTATATGTTGTTGGATTTAATTTGCTAATATTTTGATGAGGATTTTTGTGATTATAATCATGAGAGATACTAATCTTTAATTTATCTTCATTACATGCCTTTAGCTGGTTTTAATATTGGAGTAATACTGGCTCATAAAATGAGTTACAAAATGTTTTCTTGGCTGGGCATGGTGGCTCATGCCTATAATCCCAGCACTCTGGGAGGCTGAGGTGGGAGGTTTGCTTGAGCCCAGCAGTTGGAGATCAGCTTAGGTGACAGAGACACCTCATCTCTACAAAAATATTTTTAAAAGCCAGGTGTGTTGACATGTGCCTTTAGTCTCAGTTTCTCTGAAGGCTGAGGTGGAAGAATTACCTGAGCCTATAAGGTTGAGGCTGTGGTGAGCAGTGACAGTGCCACTGCACTTCAACCTAAATAACAGAGTGAGACCTTGACTCAAAAATATAAAATAAATTAAAATTTAAAAATTTTTGTTTACTTCTGTTTTCTGGAAGAAGTTATGGAGAATTAATATTATTTTTTCTTAAATATTCAGTAGAATTTATTTGTGAAATCATCTGGAACTAGAACTTTCTTGTTTGTAAGGCTATTAATTATTGGTTCCATTTCTTTAAAATATACAGAACTTATTCAGACTCTCTGTTCTCCTTGTGGGCATTTTGGTAGCTTGTGTCTTTTAAAGAATTGGCCATTTCATTTTAAGTTATCAAATCAGTAGGTATAAACTTATTCATAATTTTTCTTTATTATATTTTGTATATTCATGGAATCAGCAGTAATGATTCCTTCCTTAGTTTTAATATTGGTCGTTTTTGTCTTCTTTTTATTTCTTAATTAACCTGGCTGTGAGTTTATCGATTTTGTTGATCTTTTCAAAGAACCAGTTGTTGAATTAATTAATTTCCTCTGTTGTTTACCTATTTTCAGTTTATTAATTTCTGTTCTAATTTTGGTCGTGTCTTTTCATCTGCATAAATTATGCTTAAAGTGTTTTTTCTCTAGCTTTCTAAGATAAAAGATTATAAGTATCTTTAAATATTTTTCTTTTCTAATATATGCATTAAATTTCCTTCTATGCTTTCACTTTATCTAACAAATTTTGGTAGTTTGTATTTTCATTGTCATTTATTTTTTTTTTAAATTTATCTTGAGACCCTATTTTGTACCATGGGTTATTTTTAAAGTGTTTTGTTTAATTTTCAAATAGTTGGAAATATTCCAGCTATCTTTTTTAAAATTTCTAGTTTAATTCCACTGTGATCTGAGAATATACATTGTATGATTTCTAGTGTTTCAGATCTTTAAAAGTGTGTTTTATGGCCTAAAATGTGTTCTAATCTGGTGAATGTTCCATGCAAGCTTGAGAAGACTGTGAATTCTGTTGTGTTAAGATGAGTAGTTGACAAATGTCAATTAGATCACGTCAACTGATAGTGATGTTCAAGTCATTTATGGCCTTACTTATTTTCTGACTGTTGGATCTATCAATTATTGCAAAGGGATGTTGAAATCTCCAAGTACTATAGTCTGCAGTATAACAGTGGATTTGTTTATATTTTCTTTCAGTTCATTCATTTTTGTTTCATATATTTTAACGATCTGTTGTTAGGTGCGTACACATATTTAGAACTGCTATATAATTTCAGAGAACTAACTTTATTATTATGTAGCGTTTTCTTATTCTTAATGATTTCCCTTATTCTGAAGACTGCTTTGAATAAAATTAAAATAGTTCATACAGATACATGTTTATTAGTCCTACCATGGTATATGTATGTCTTTCTTCACTGCTTTACAATTTCTTTTTTTTTTTTTTTTTTTTTTTTTTGAGTTGGAGTCTCACTCAGTCGCCCAGACTGGAGTGCAGTGGCCGCTCCCGGCCACCACAGCCTCCACCTGCTGGGCTCCGGCGATCCTTCCGTCTCAGCCCCTCAGTCTTCCGAGTAGCCGGAATTACAGGTATGTGCTACCACACCCGGCTAATGTTTTGATTTATTGTAGAGATGAGGTCTCGCTGCCCAGGCGGTATCGAGCCCGCGGGCTCAGGCAATCCACTCACCACAGCCTCCCAAAGGCGCAGGATTACAGGCTGAGCCACCGAGTCCGGCTCACTGCTTTACTTTTAACCTATCTAAATCTTTATGTTTAAAGTGGGTTGTTTTAGACAACATACACTTGAGTTTTTGTTCATTATTCACTCTGACGATCTCTGTTTTGTGATTGCTGTATTTAGATAATTCTTTTGGCTCTTCAGAATCTTTAATAATAGCCTAATTCACCAAAATTTTGATCACACAAACTTTCTTTTTTTTTTTTTTTTTTTTGAGTTGGAGTCTCACTCTGTCGCCCAGACTGGAGGGCAGTGGCCGCTCCCAGCCACCGCAGCCTCGACCTGCTGGGCTCCAGCGATCCTTCCGTCTCAGCCTTCCGAGTAGCTGGAACTACAGGCGCGTGCTACCACGCCCGGCTGATTTTTTTGATTTATTGTAGATTGAGGTCTCGCCGAGTTGCCCAGGCGTGTCTCGAACCCGCGGGCTCAGGCAATTCACTCACTTCAGCCTCCCAAGTCGCGGGATTACAGGGTGAGCCACCGAGACCGGCTCACACAAACTTTCAAAAGGAAAAAATTTATATAGGTATTTCTTCCTTTCTCTTTATCTATCCTTCATCTCTCTATGTAAATTATTTGGAAGTCATATTTACATGATGATATCCAAATTATATACCATATGCATAAAATAAATTTAGTAAGTACTAGATAAAAATTAATACAGTATTTGAAAATATTAATTATATATTTTATAGTATAAAATAATTTTTACTCTCACAAAAATACTATTATTAAATAATGACACCAATAGGATTGAATGCATGTTTTTCAAAATCATGAATTAATACTTTGTGATACAGCAATTTAAAGTTCTAACAGTTTATCTAGTAATTGTTTAAATGAGTGCTATATGGGAATATGCCCTGGAGAACTCAAATCACTCTATAAAAAAGATACCTGCACACGTATGTTTATCGCAGCATTGTTCACAATAGCAAGAACCTGGAAGCAACCATGCTGTCCATCAAAAGAGGACTGGATTTTAAAAATGTGGTACATATACATGATGGAATACTACGCAGTCATAAAAAAGAACAAAATCATGAATTTCGCAGCAACCTGGATGGAACTAGAGTCTATAATACTGAGTGACCTCTCATAGAAACAAAGATCTGAGTATCACATATTCTCACTCATATAGTGGACCTTGAACATCCAATGTAATACTACAAGAAAATGACTGATAGTGGTGGGAAACTATGGGGGGGAGGGGAAGGGAGATGGGATTAATGGTAGTAAATATCTGTCTGGGGATGGGAAGACACCTCTTATCAACAAGGGTGCCTGAACGAAGCATGTTTGTATAGCTAACCCTTAACTGTACCCCACAGTATCATAATAAAAATATTGATTAAAAAATAAAAAATAAAAAAATAAAATAAATGAGTACTATAGTTAGAAAATGAATACAAATGGAAGAATTTTTATTTATTTATTTATTTATTTATTTTTGAGTTGGAGTCTCACTCTGTCACCCAGACTGGAGTGCAGTGGCCGTTCCTGGCCACCGCAGCCTCCACCTGCTGGGCTCTGGTGATCCTTCCGCCTCAGCCTTCCAAGTAGCTGGAACTACAGGCGCATGCTACCACGCCCAGCTAGTTTTTGATTTATTGTAGAGATGAGGTCTTGCCAAGTTGCCCAGGCGGGTCTCGAACCCGCGGGCTCAGGCAATCCACTCACCTCAGCCTCCCAAAGTGCTGAGATTACAGGCTGAGCCACCGAGCCCGTCTGGAAGAGCTTTTAAAAATGAATTAATACCCCACAAAATCATAATAAAAAATATTGATTTAAAAAAATGAATTAATAAGCCACTGAAACTTTTTGAAAAATCATTAAACAGTAACTTCTGTTGCTCGTTTGTAAACATTCAGATATGTACATTTTTATGAGTGGTACTTTATGTTACTTTCACCAATAATAAAAATATTTCAGATATTCTTTTTCAAAATGCCCTTTCTTTCTGTTGCATGAGGTTTCTCCTTTTTTTTAATGTTATCTTTATTTGGAAAGGTAATATTGTGTGTTTATATTTTTAAAAAATATCCACAAGGTAGAAGCTTCTACTGCTAGAAGCCATTTGTTATTATAGGAAAGGTAAGAAAATCTGAAATACTAATCATTTTGAGCAAAAGAAATCCATGAGTTATATTTAAGCTCAATAGTTTTTCAGTGCTTTGCCACAAAATTTGTAGTTAGCATTTTGTAGTGCTAACCATGTGCCAGGCAGAGCATTGTGTTCTTTAAAAATTTCTCTTTATTATTCCTCTTAGCAACCTTATCATTCCCTATTTTACAAGTGAAGAAACTGAATTTAACACAGTAGTTAAGTTGTTTACCCAAGATCACCTAGAGAATGTATTAGGTCAGATTTCTCAGAAGAAGGCCTCCATGATGATAATTTATTTGTGTTAGTGATTTATTAAGAAAGTGCTTCCAGGGTTAACGAGTAAGAGAGTAGAGAAAGAAAACATAAAGGAAGAAGCCAAGCAATGGTGCAATCTCAGTAAAGTCTCAGCTTCAGCCTGATCGTGAAGGGATCTTTTGAGCATAAATTGCGCAGAGTTTGTCCAACTTCAAGGCGACAGATCTGGGCTTTTACAGTCTGTTTTAGTAATGGCCATGACACCCTAGGGGATAAACAATCAAGTACCTCCAGTTTTCTAACAGTTCTGGCAAGAGACTCTAGTGCCCTCAAGGGCAGTTTTCTGAAAGATGTCACAGATACATGCCTTTAAAAGGAAAGCACATAAAAACTGGAGTAAACACTCAAACTTTTCAAAAAGAACTAAGAGGAGCTGAGTGGAGCATTATCATCAGTGTTTGCTACAGCTAATAAATGGCATACCCAGGATTAAATCCAAGGAGTATATCTTCAGACCTCAAGTTCTTAATCATCAAGTTCTGAATCTTAAACTACCTGAGATAATCAGCAAATTTCTGAGTAGCAAATAGACTCCCATAATCATCACCCAATTATTTACAAACAATAGTAATACTTTGCCATATTTTAAAAGTCTTTTTTAAAAAAGAAATATAATTTACCAAGTTAATGACATTCTGTAGCACTTTGGTGCTACTGACTCATTTTTTTTTCCTGTAATGGTTTGCTCATAAATTACACATTGAATAAATTTCCATGTGATGCTATGCCTATAAATTACCACTAGAATTATTTAAAAATTCTATTAGAAGGAAAGCCAGCACAACTGAGAAAATACTTCTATTTCTTTTAGTGTGAGTTTTCATGTGAATATTCAGAAATTGACACATATCAAATTTGCATGTATACCTATCTAACAAGTCTATTGTTTTACATAAAAAGATATTACTGCAAGCCACAATGATGTTGATGTTGAAAAGAAAAGATAATTTAAAGGTTCCCTGGCTATCTTTAGCCTTGGAACGTAGAGCGCTTTTTCCCATATTGTTTTGGGAGGTAGTCATAGCTGAATGAACCTCTAGCTAAATTATTGGTGTGCTACTTTAGATTAATGACTCAGAGCTGAAATTGCGTGGAGAGGAAGGGAAAGTGGGCAGATTTAGAAAGTGAATTCTTTCCTAAGAGAAAGGGTCATCCCAAAGGAGATGGGCGAAGACTGAAGGACCTAAGTAATGGGTACATTCCCTTTGAGTAGCCGGGTTAATACAAGGTAGTGGGAAATTTAGCTTTCCCCCTTGCACTAGGAATCACTTCTGAAATGATTTCAATCACTCAGTACAATAATCAATATGCATTTGCAGGTTATGATATGTCAGTCTGGGAAAAGTGGGTGGTAAAATATAAGAAAACTTGCTCCATTTCAACTTCTCACTGGCTAACTGGGAGAGAAATTATTATCTTACTTACAGGACCAGGTTAGAAACTTTCAGTTGTTCTATCACTGAAAAATAGTAATAAATAAATAAATAGAAATAAAATAAAAATAGCAATAGCTAACACCTACATGGTACATACTGAGTACCAGTTGTTTATTAGTTAATAATAGCTTATTAGCTTTATACATGGTAAATCCCCTACATACTTACTTTCAAGTTGCGAACTTTCAAAAATGCGAACATGAATAATTATGTCCAATCATGTAAGTTAGTTCATGTGTCTAGCATACATTGTCACATGTGTGCATCCTTTACAAGTGGTTGTGCGTCAGTGTAATTTACTGGATAGTATTGTATAGAGTACACTAGTGCAGCATCTTTATTGCAAGTCCAGGATGTCCAGAGATAAACATAAAAGCAGCAGTGATGTAGCTGGTAGAGTACTATATAGCTGGCTGAATTTATTGGGCAACTAGGCTAACTTTGTTGCTTGCTGAATGTATTGGGCAGCTAAGCTAACTTTGTTGGATTTACTAACAAATTGGATTTATGAAAGCACTCTGGGAACAGAACTCATTCATATGTAGTGGACTTATGCATATACATAACTTTTATATATTAATTTACTTTTCCTTTTTATTACTGAGGAAATTGAGACACAAAGAAGCTAAAGAATTTATCCAAGTCTACACAGCTTGGAAGAGGTAAATCTGGGATGCACCCATTCTATGGTTCTAACTGGTAAGATATATGATACCTTAGGTAGAAGAAGGAAGGCAAGAAGTTAGACTGGGAGAGGGTCAATTATGGGCAATCTCATCTATCTTTGTACAAATTTTTTTTTAAGGTGATTGTCAGAAAAGCTTGGAAATCATTTCCTTAGGGAAGTCTTGGCTCATCTCAAGATTAAGTTTTCTTCATTTTAGGTTAAAGTGTTATGTTACTTTCCTTCATTTTATTTTTCTCACTTTAAACATTGAAAATTATTTGATTATTTTATTTAATCTTTAACTAAGTAATATTATTTTTAAAATTATTTTTAAAATACAGGGAAATATTAATACATGTACAACATTAAAAGTGGACTCTAAAAATAAAATAAATTTAAAAAGTGAATTTTGGGGTGAATTATGGACTTTGGATAACACTTGTGTCAACATAGGTTCATCAGTTGTGACATACATGCTGTTCTGATGCAAGATATTGATAATGGAGGAGCTTGTGTGTGGACGTGTGAAATCACTTAGGCATATGGGAACTCTGTGCTTTCCATTCAATTTTGCTGTGAACCTAAAACTGCTCCAAACAATAAAGCCTATTAAAACTAGAGTGAGATATCTCCTTATTTCTCCTTCTTCCTTCTTTCTTTTTTCTCAGTTTACATACTACCACCTCACCCATAAGCCCATTTCTGAAAAGTTACGTGGAGAGTTGTGAACTTAGGTAGAAGAGTAAAGTCACTATATCTGTATATATTGTGATTATGTTCCAATAATACTTTGTTTAAGGAATCAGGCAGTGGATCAGATTTGATCTGCAAGCTGTAGTTTGCCAACTCATGGATTAGAAGCACAAACAGGATATCTAGCTCATCAATACAAAGAGTGTTTCCTTAATCTTTAATGGCTGTATTAATTATTTACCCAATTTCTAACTGATATACATTTATATTTCTTCTCATTTTTGCCATCATAAACAATGTAAAGTGAATAATTTCATACATGCATCATATCATTAGTGGAAGATACTTTAGGGTTATTTTTAGAAGTTGGTTTCCCATGACAAAGTGTATGTGCATTTGTAATTATGATAGAGTACAATGTTGTCCTCCATAGGAATGATGCTAATTAAAATTCTGAATTATAGTGTATGAGAGTGTCTTTTCCCCTGGAGCATTACTAGATGAAGTGTAATCAAGTATTTGGATTTTTGCTATTTTGGTAAGAGGGGAATTGTATACCAATGTAGTTTTAATTTCATTACTTGTATAATGAGTGAGGTTGAGCATTCTTTCTTATTCTTAAGAACTATTTTTTTGTCTTTTCCATGAGCTTTTAGTCAAACATTTTGTCCATTTTTCTCTTGGGTTGTTGGCCATTTTCCTCTCAATTTGAGATGACCCTTTGTGATGTAAGTTGTATATATATTTTTCTTACTATATTATTTGCCTTTGACTTGTTATGGTATGTTTTGACATGTAGAAATTCTTAATTTTACTTAAAAATTAAAATAACATATTTAAGAATTGCTAAACTTTATTAATATTTTCAATTATAACATAATTTTTGAGTAGATTTTTTTTTTTGACACTTGAACTTTCATTCACTTAAAGTTTATCCTGGGGTGCAATGTGAGGCATTGATCCAGAAAATTGTCTAATTGCCTTAATGCTATTTATTGATGCTATAGCTTTTCTCTAGTGATTTGAGAGTTCATCTTTACCTTGCACTAAATTCTGGTATGTATTTGGGCTTATATCTGAACTTTCTTTTCTGGTACATAGGTCAAGTGTCTAATCGCATACAAATGGCTTAGTTAATATATTTTCTCTTATTGTTTGATTTTTGCATTGTTAAATATTCTTATAGTTTTGTTACTTCATTTGTGGGCTTTAAATGATATCCTTTTACACTCAGCAAGTACAGATGAGACATAGGCAAATTTATTCTGCCTCCTATGCATTTTCTTCTTCTCCATTTTTCTTTTTAGTTGTTAAAATTTCTACACTATCAGGTCATATAATTTTTATACTCTTTTCTGTCATTCTAAATTCCATACTTAAAAACTTTAGTTTTATCATTAAATAATTTAATATTTACCACTGATTTTTTTTTTTTAACCAGTATCCTCAATCTTCTCTTATTTGATAGCATCAGCCTAAAGATTAGAGAAAACTGTGGAGAAGCATAGATAATCAATCTGGAGGTGTAAAATGAATACATTCAGCACCATAATTGATACGGAGGACTTGCTTTCTGAACGGCAGAGGGAAGAATGTGAAAAAGAAAGGGGCTCAACTATATGAAGGGATAAGAAATGTCTATATATCAGGGATTCTAAAGAAAAGCACGATCTTCAGAGAATATGAAGCAAGTTAGAAAGCTGAATAGAAAGATGGTTGTTGTGAGAGGGAAGTAATTATAATTTTTATCCATTATAATTTCAGAGGTGAAGAAACTTCTTTGTGATCACAGATTCAGGTTGTGGTCTGTGACCATGAGAGTAAATGACTGAAATGAAATTAAGGAGAAATCAATTGGATACAAAGAGGTCAAGAAACTGAAGGGGCAGAGTGCTGAGTCACTGACACAGATTGAAGTGATCCAATGATCCAGGAAAATGGTAGAAATCGGAGTGGGGAGAAAAAATATGAGCAAGGTGCTCAAGTCTCTGACTAAGAAATGATTGGTGACATGAGCATCAAACTGTTAATAAAAGGGTGTGTTTCACATGAAGATTAAGGAATAATTGTCTAGAAGATATCTTGGAGAAGAAGAAAATTGGCCTCTGTTTTAGTCAATTCAGACTGTTATAACAAATTACCATAGATTAGGTGGTTTAAATAACTTTTATTTCCCATAGTTCTAGGGGTTGAGAAATTCAAGATCAAGGCCCTAGTAGAAGTCTGATGAGGCCCTTTTTTCAGCTTGCAGATGGCCACTTTCTCATTGTATACTTACATGCCAGACAGCTGAGAAAGGAAGTCCGCTTTCTCATGTCTCTTGGTCTAAGTGCTCTAATCCTATTCATGAGGGTTCCCTTCTTATAAGTGTACTAATCCCATTTCATGTAAACATTCAATAGACCAGTGAGCCCCACCTCCTAGTACCATCACATTAGGGAATAATAGATCAACTTATAAGTTGGGGGCAAAGACACAAACATTCAGTAGATTAATAGTTTCCTCTCGCTCCCATATGTAGTAAGAGGGCTGCTTTTCAGAAAACAAGGCAGTTTGGGGAGTGGAGTCTTGGGGGACATGCCTGTTTCATTGAAATAGAGAAGGTGAAAGAAATGTATTACGAATAATTCAAGGTTGTCCAACTTCATTTCGTTTTCTTTATGGTGAAATAGTAGTTTCAGGCAGAAACTACAGCTAAGGAGAAAGATAAAAGAAGTGGATTAAGGGAAAGAAACAGGAATTTCAATGATAAATGTTTGGAGGAGCCTAGACCCCTGGAAGGACTTCCACCTCAGATGCTAATGAAAATGAGTCATTATCTCTGCTTAAATTGTATGTTATATGCATTTAAAGGACATTTCTTTATTTCAGTTTGTAGATACAACCTTCATTTTCCTAAATATTCTTCGGTCTTAAGTCAGGTAAAATCTATACCCTCCCAAAAAATCACTCACTAAATGTAATAAATCCACAGGAAATTGTAGATTTTTTCTTTAATATGTGTCTGAAATTATTGACTTTTTAAATAACACACAAATTACAAATTGCAAACTCATTTATTTCTTTATAACATTTATCACTCAGGAAAAGAATGGAAAAAGCAAGATGTTTTTGACACTATTGTTTGTTCTTTGCTCTGCCGATGGTGTGGACAGATAATATTCACTATGCTAAATGTCAACAGTGTATAGGAGAATTGGATCAATAACATAACAGGGCAACACTGGGCATAGCATAAAGAATCTTCATATAGGAAGTGTCTAACAGAGTACTCTAAATAAAAAGTAGAGCACTGGGCTAAGAAAAAAGGTAAAAGTGTAGTTCAAGCTTCTATAATACAATGCACACAGCAGTAAGTAAGAGGAAAAGAAATTTAAGGCATTGCCCTTGTCTCCAAGAATAAATTTTCTTTCTCTCTTAGTCCTGGGTAAGGAAGCTCAGTGTATCCTTTGAGTTTCAATGCCAGTTAGTAAATAATTAAGAGAAAGAATAAAATGTGGCTTCAACAAGCACTGTAGAGATCTGGGAAGGAAACAGGGCAGCATGAGCTAGAAAAACTACATAAGCATAAAGTATATTTTTATCACTTCTTTGCATAATTGCTGTGTTGAGGCAAGCAAAGATCTTGATGACTGTCAAAGCCCCAAGGACCAAATGAGGTAATGTTTGTAAAAATATAAATTGCAAAACCTCATCCAAAGGTTATGTTCTGTTCCTTTATAATTATTACTAATAACCAGGGTCTTTAGTGGCACTTTCTGAGCCAGAAAATTGCAGAAACTAAATAATATGATGCCTGTGGTCTTAAGAATCTTTGGCTTTAGCGCTTTTCTTAAATAAAATGGACAATTCATGGCTTGGACATCATTTTTTTCTGGTTAGAGATTTTTATTTATTGTAGTCATGTTTATCGTGATGGGTCTTGGCTTACATTTCTTAGTGACAGGCCAAACTGTTGAGCTTTAACATAATCATTCCTGTATTCATTATGAAATCTGGAAACGATACATTAGATTTTTTTGCAGAAATAGTATGTTGCTCTGGGGTGATAGCTGGAAAAAAGATCATTATAAAAAATATGTGCTTGTAACTAAAAGATATTTGCACTTTCCTTTACGGTTATGGCACTTAAGACATTTGCTGAAACATCACATGTTGATTATGCTGAATTTGTGTTTCTAATGATCACTAAAAAGATGCATCTATGACTTGAATATTTGTTTTATGTCACACAGTACACATATGCTGAATGTCAAGTGTACTATTTCTTATGCTTTATCTTTCTGGAACTTTTATACTTAAAAATTGCAATTTATTAAAAAAATAGATTCTTTACTACCAAATATGGATTAAATTTCTATACAACAAATGCTATAAGACTTACTGAATGGCTCTTTTTTATTTTTATTTTTATTTTTTTATTATAAAGATGTGGGGAACAATTCAGGGTTAGGTATACAAACGTTGATTATGCAGGTATCCTTGTTAATGAGGTATGACCCTCCCTCCTCTAGCAGTTTCCCTCAACTGCCAACCCACCCCTGCTCCCTTGACAGTTTCCCACTACTGCCAATTCCTTTCTTACAGTATTATAATTGTTCAAAGTCCGCTTACGAGTGAGAACACATGGTACTCTGTTCTTTGTTTCTGTGATAGATCACTGAGTGTGATCAACTCTAAATCCATCCAACTTGCTGTGAAGTCCATATGTTTGTCCTTTATGGCTGCATAATATTCCATTGTGTCATATGTACCACATTTTTAAAATTCAGTTCAGCTTTGATGGGCAACATGGTTGGTTCCATGTTTTGGCTATTGTGAATAGAGCTGCAACAAACATACGTGTACAGGTATGTTTTTTGTAGAATGATATGAGTTCCTCCGATATGTTCCCAATAGGGGAATTGCTAGGTCATATGGAAGGTCACTTTCTAGTTCTTTCGGAAATTGCCACACTGTCTTCCAAAGAGGTTGCACTAGTTTGCAGTTCCTCAGAACTGGAAATGACAATACAGAAATTCATATGGAAATATAAATGGCCACAGATAGCCAAAACAATCCTTAGCGAAAGAAACAAAGTAGGAGGTATCACACTTCCAGACTTCAAACTTTACTATAAGGCTTACTTAATGTAATCAAAACAGCCTGGTATTGGTACAAGAACAGGCACACAGACCAATGGAACAGGCTAGTGATTCTGGAAGCAAAGCCTCAATTTCTCAACCAACTCATCTTTGACAAGGCTCCTTTTTAAATAATGGAATTTCATGAATCATACCTATTGGAAATTACAGGAATTATTTAAGTGTGATGTTTTGGTCAGATGGTTAAGAAAATTGACTGCAGTTAGATTCAATGAAAGCAGACATTGAGACAAGGTTTTGAATGAAAAACATTTATTAGGCATCACAACCTGAAAAGAAAGGGTAGCAGAAGTAGAACTGGATAGAGAATGAAGCTGAACAACAATGGAAATCTGATAATGCCTTGGAAAATTGATAGGGAGCTCTGGAACAAGTACTGTATTGACCACCAGAGTGTCCTGCATTGGACCAGTTGCAAGTAGTTCTGGGAAGAGCATAGCCTTGGGCAAAGAGGCTAGAGTTGAGGTGAGGCTGGAAGAAGCCAACAGCTGGAGACTGTCTTCTAAGCACCTGCCCTGCAGCTGAGCAGTGAGTCCTTCCTTGAGGGAGGATCTAAAACTATTTGGTGTATCTCTCTGCCAACCAAAAGCCTAAATTGACTAAAGGGGATGAAGAAATTCAGATTGCCCTCAACGTCCTATATCTAATTTGTGTTATTTGTGTGCGTGTCATATCAATTTGTATCCCATTGATAGAGGTATACTGCTGACGAGTTGCCTGGTCATGGGAACTGAACAGATCTATCTATTTCCAAGACTTAGAGGGAAAAAAAGGATCAAGAATGAACCAGGAATCCAGTCTAACATGTGGAGAGAAAACTGGGAAAGGGTCCACAAACAGGTGGATAATTTTGAGGGCTTAATGAAAGTTCATTATGGAACGAGATAATGTAAATTATTCAGAATTGGATTCTGAAACTAAACTCAAAATGATGTTTGATTTTAAAATAAGCACCTGTCCAGGCCAAAAATCTAAATGTAATTCTATGTACTCAAGTCATCTTTATATGTGCAGAAGTTTACAAAGCACTATCAAGAGAAAAGAAGACTAAAAATGTTTTTTAAAAATGTATTCTTGCTATGATGACTTATTGGGTGACTGGTGGGCTATAATGCTGCACCAAAATAAGAATTAGCAGTGATAATTTTGTTCTTAAGACCGTCTCTACCAGCAAGAGACTGCTTACAGATGTGGTAACAAAAACGAGTTTATAGCCAGCTCTGACTGTGATTTTATAAAAGCAAATGTCTCACTGAGAATAAGTTATGGTAATTCTACAGCTTTGTGCAAGAATAAACTGAAGTTGATTGTTTATTGAGCCCTTACTCTATGCCAACGCTGAGCTTAGCATTTCACATATTATCATAGTTCATCTCAGAATTCTTTAGCTCAAGCTTTTTCCTGCTATATAGAACATAGCCAAAGTGACATCATCGTGTTAAGCCCATTATGGATAGAGATTGTATCCAAGAAGGTTGTTTTTTAATAACTTGCTGTACTTACAATCCAGCCTTTTCCACAGGAGCAATAATAAAAAGTTTCCTCATGTGCAATGAACATATTTAAGAGATGAACAGTTCACGAGCCATGAATCCCTGAGCTGACCTATGCCTCGGAGAAAATATTACTCTTGGCTTTTCAGTTAACATGAACCTATGAAGTTCTTTGTTTTATTTAATCTAGTTGGAGCTGTTTTTCTGTTTTTCTGTCACTTGTAACAAAATAAGCCGTTACTGTTGCATAGATGTTTCCCTGAGAGGAACATAAGATGGAAGTGGGGGAAAAAATATTGTCCTAATAACCTATTGCATATGTTAGGCATAAAACTAGACACTCTCATTTTGTTAGTTTCTATATATTCTTTATTTATGAGGATACAGAAGAAAGACAAAAATAGGTTATGTGACTTACCTAATATCTTGCTATAAGTTGCAGATTCAGGACCAAACTCAAAGTTGACCAAACTCACATCTTTTGTACCATGTTGCCTCTCCCCCAAAATCTATATCTATATTTATGTATATATATATAGTTCTAGATTAGCTATGCAAATAATATGAGAATAAGTTAAGCAATAGCAAAAACTGTTGCTGTGAAATAAAATAGATATAAAGATAAATATATTGAGGTGGTAAGAAAGTAGAGTCAGACACTTCAAAAGTGACCCAGCGCTGTCCAGAGTTCTGACCTCTGCTCAGTTATCTCTATTCATAGGTGAGGTTCCATCCTTCCTGCATGACAGTCTTATTCATTCTTACCCACCTAACATTTGCTTATCTACTCTACAATTTCCAGTGCAAATTGCAAACTCTGTCAGGCTGGCTTATACTAAGTGGTATGGAGTCATCTACATCTTATTTCAAATTTCAGCACGTCTGCTGATGAATCATATAACTTTGAATGAGTCACAAAAACCTCTCTAGAACTCAATTTTCTTATCTGCATAGAGGGGTGACTAGAGTAGTAATAGCAGGAACATAAGAGGAACTCAAAATATTAATTTCCTTCTCACCTTCCTCACTTACAGTGTTCTAGGACAAACGAATTTGAAATAAAATGGGGGTGGGGGTTCAGAATTCATTTTTGAAATGGCATTTTCTATGACATAATTTTACCTTTTGATATTTTCAGCTCTATATTAGAAGTTCCCATTTTCACTTACAAAAGCTTTATCTTTGTAGGGTGAAGACTTGGGCAGGCTTCTATATAGATTGAGCTCTAGCGTTTCACAGATACACTGTATGGAAGGAAATGTTCCATCCCAAAGGAATCAAACTGATTTTGGATAGAAAATGGCAAGTCTCCCTTCTTATCCTGTCTTCCATTTGCAAAAACAGGATGAAAGCAAATTAGACTATTTCTGATAATATATATATATTTTCTTCCTCTAAAAATGGCAGCACTTGACAGGTGAGATAAAGAGGCAGAATGTTCCCTCTGATTTAAACCACAAATATAGTCAGGTAGAGAATGTAGATGACAATTTCAACTTTCAAAATATATATTCAAATTAGGCATTAACTTGACAATGTGATTTGCATTTTTCAGGTTTTACATAAAGTAGTTAAATACAAGTCCCAGATTCCATACAACTGAGAAGAAAAGCAAATCCTGACACAGCAAAAAAAGTGTGGAGTAAATATATTTTTTTCTTCCGGCTTACTACTCCTTCTTTTAAATCATCCGTTTTCTCCATAATCCTCTATAATTTATGCTCTTCAAGGAATTGTGCATCAATCCTAAAACCAGCTGCTATTTTTACTCTTTTTATTATCATGGTTTATAAATAACATCTCTTTGGTTTAATATTTTACTGTGGAATAAGACTGGTACAACGGAAGCCATCAAAGTTACCTTGTTAACTTCGTTGAGGGCTGAATTTTCTGGATGTCTTTATACATTTTACTTAATGTACATATGTGTGCATTTTGGTCACACACAAAAAATTCCCTTATGATTATACCTTCAAATAGTCTCTAAACATTATGGTATAAAATAACCTCTGTTTTTACTTTTTCATTTTCTTTGTTTAGAATTTTGTGAGGTGCAAGAAAGCATAGTTTAAAGTGATTGGAAATGGAAACATGTGAGCCACACAGTGGAGAAGTGCTAGGTTTGAAGCCAAGTTCTATAACTTAATTTGCTGGTTGAGTTCAAGCAATTTACTTAAAATCTCTTAGCTTCAGTGTTCAAATTTTTGTTGGGAAATAATATTAAAATTAAATTAATTAAAAATGCATAGAAAGTATGGCAGAAACCAGGTTGCCACACACAATGCCCTTCTCAATCCTTCTCTCTCCAGCCACCACTCACCTGACAGTGGGTTGTACATGGAAGTCTCCTGGAACTCCCTTACCAATTAAAATGATGAAGCTTTTGGTTCTACCTCCTTCTTCCTGTTTGGGGGAAGAAATGATGCCTAGGGGTGTCACAGGCATTTTGGAACCATAAGTATCAAACAACTTACTAAAGATGGCACAGAAGGAAACCAGAAGGAGACTGGTTCTTAGATGTCATGTTTGAGTAGCTAGAGCAAACTTAAACTAGCTCTCTCAAGACTTTTTCTTGCATGAAATTAATAGTCTCTTATCTAACAAAGTCACTGTCAAGTTCTCTGTTACTCCAAGTTGTAGAATTCCTGCGTACATGACTTCTATGCAGTAGTAAGGAAGTTCAAATAACGTTAATCACCTTCTCCCCTTCGATGTAAGTAATGACCAGTTAGTTAATGGATGAAGTATATTCTTAGGATACACTTTGAGAAAAGAATAGCAGTATAAAAATCATAGACGTCACTTTTACTTCCTTGCGAATAGTATCAACATTGAATCTGGTATATATTCCGGAATCTTAGAAAAAGTCCTGAGATCTCTTTCTCCTTTGTGCATCATATCCAGTCCAAGTCCTAGAGATCCTTCCTCAAAGTATCTATCTAACCCATCACTGACTTCTCTCTGTCTCCCCTGCCATCACCTTAGTCCATTATAATTCACCTGGGCTATCACATTCCTACAAGTGAATTTCTGCCCATGCTACTCCCTCTGACTAGAATGTTCTTTCCCTCTGACTAACTGCTATTTATCTCTTAGATCTAAGCTAAATCATCATATACACAGAAAAAATTTCCTTACCCTCCTTGTCCTGTTCGTCTTACTTTTTTATCTCACTATATGTTTCCTTTTTAGCAAGTATCATTAGACATCTTACATTTATATGTGACTCCAAGTAATCTTTGTCTCCCTCCCTTTTTTTTAGTGAGAGAGTAGGATATATTGAGAGGACAGATAAAGCTCCCACAGTGGGAGGGGACCCTCTGTATCAGGAAAGCTGAGCCTGTTGTTTTGTTTCAACACAGCACTGAGTGCATAGTAGGTGCTCAATATTCACCCAATTACAGGTAACATTTAGTGAACACTTACTATGTATGAAACATTGTTATTAGTACTCTATATGCATTAACTCAGTTTAGTAGTCACAGCAACCCTATCACTTGCCCCATTCTACAGATGAGGAAGCTAAGACACAAAGAAGTGAAGAAATTTGCCTGAGGTCCCACAGGTTTTGAACCAGGATTTAGGTCAGGCAGTTTGTCTTCAGTACCCAAAACTAGATGAAAGAATGAATCTTGTCACCTAGTGACCAATGACAATTACTTTGGTTCCACAGTTCTGACGGTCAACAATAAATAAGTAGAAGCTACTTTGTACAAGCTTTTCTGGATTCGGTGGATAAGATGGGGTCCAAAGGCACCCAATCTATATTTTTAGTCTCTATATAACCAAATACTGGTTGGTCTGTAGCTGTGAAAGTAAACATGTATTTATATTTTCCTTATAAACAAGATATCAATGCTTTATATAACTACTGATTTTCTTCCTCAGTTTGGTTGAACTTCATCTGATAAAACATATAAATCTTACAAGATTTCTTTTTTGTCGTGCCGGGCCAAAGAATGCTATAGATATATATTTTTTACTCCAAAACCAAAATTATTTTGAAAGAGTGAGGAAAACACCATCTGTAACAATTGAAATCATATTAATATTTTTTCTATTCTCAAGGCATATCAATTTTCTATATAGAAAGAAAAAATGATTAGTCCCAGGCTAAGCTCAACTGTGCCAAATAAGTATGTTAATTTTATTGGTTTGGTTAAGAAAAACTCTGAAATCAGAGATTTATGCAGGGATTTGCAAATGACAAGTTATTTGTGTACATCATTTCTTTATACTCAAACAACTAGTGCATGAAAGATGGGACTGGGTTGTAGAGAAGAAACAAGAATGAAGAAAGGGGATGGAGATAGACTTGTGGGTAAATCTGAGTCGACCTTTGATTTAAAATTAGCTTAATTTTTTGGATGAGTTTACAATGATAAATAATTAATGCTGTAGTAACAACTGAAATGTATCCAGCATGTGATAATTTTAAAGCACTGTCACATTACTAATCTTATGTACTACAACCATTCTGAAAGTTTGATGATATGGTGATTCCCATTTTATAAATGGAAAAACTGAAGCTCAAATAAGTCAAGGAAAAGAGGTGGCCATGGTTTGCCATGAAGACTTTATAGAGAGGGTTTTTTGTGTGCTGTGCAACTTTACCCCAGGGAGAAGGATGTGCATTCCTTTCACCTTAAGCCAAATGAGGTAGGGAGGGAGGAGAGAGAGATTCCAAAATTCCAGAAAACTACTCATAGAGTTTGACACTGAGTTAGGGAGACAAAGGTGGTGATTTTTCTACTCTGAAGAGGAGAAATCTAAAGGCAAGAAGCTGGTTGGAGGTGGCGGAGCAAGGGCAAAGAGAGAGAAGCCTGCACTGAAAGGAAGCTGTAGTCCTACTGAATGTGGACGAGACATGTGTGATTCCCTCCCAGATAAAGGCCCCTAAAATAGAGCCTACATAGGGTCATGCCAAATCAAATCTCTCCCAAGAAGAAGATGACCTGGAAATGTGTGACGCCAATAAACTCTTGAGTTTGCTGGAAATCCCAAGGGATAAGGGAGAATTTGAAAGTAGTTAGCCATAAGAGGCATTGTCCATGTAAAGGGAATGACAGAGATCCCTGAGTGAAAATGTCCACACTGTTAGTGAGTACCAGGACAGAAGACATAGCAATCAATAAGAAAGGGAGGCAATGAGTTCTTCTCTACTAAAACCCTCTTTTCATTGTTAGACAGGCTTTCCTCAGTTTTATCCTTGACCAAAACAATGTAGCCTACAACTTGCTCCAGATTAATGGCAATGATCCAGTATAGCCATTATAATCCCTAACCCATCTCTGAGCTATCAATGAAAATATCAATTTTTCTCACTAGTAATAAAAAAATGTTTTCAGGTCTGATGTGGTGGCTCATGCCTATAATCCCAGCACTTTGGGAGGCCGAGATGAGAGGATTGCCTAAACCCACAGGTTTGAGACCAGCCTGGACAACTTGGCAAGATCTCATCTCTACAACAAATCAAAAAATTAGCTGGGCATGGTGGTGCATGCCTGTAGTTCCAGCTACTTGGAGGGCTGAGGCAGAAGGATCTCCTGAACCCAGCAGGTCAATGACTGCACTCCAGCCTGGGCATCAGAGTGAGACTCAGACTTAGAAAAAAAAATTTTTGAAGAAAGGCAGGATAGACTAATGAAAAGTAAGTTAAAATTCCAACCTTACCACTATTGTACATATAACTGAAGGCAATTAACTTGTCCTTATACTACTTGTGAAATGAGGATTTTTAGGGAAAAAAAATCTCTAAAATGTCTTCTCATTTTAATTATAGGATATGGTAAGAAACCTGAGGAATTAAGACCATGTTGCTTAAACTATTGCCTGAAATTCTTTGATTGCTTTCACTTTGGAGTAAAGAGAAGGATTTGCTGAGTAAAGTTATATAAACAAGGATTTAAATAAAATAAAATGGCTGGGCAAAGTGGCTCATGCTTGTAATCCCAGCATTTTGGGAAGCCAAGGCAGGAGGAATTGCTTGAGCTCAAGAGTTTGAGACCAGCCTAGGCAACATAGTGAGACCTTGTCTCTACAAAAAGTAAAAATTAAAACGAATCATAAGAATAACAAATAGCTGAGTATGGTGACACATGCCTGTAGATCCAGCTACTTGGGAGGCTGAGGCAAGGATCCTTTGAACCCAGAGTTCAAAGTTGCGGTGAACCATGATTGTTGTACCATGGCACTCCAGCCTGGGCACAGAACAAAACTCTGACTCAAAAAAAAAGAGAAAAAGACATTAAGCTTAAATATTTTCAAAGCACCAGCATATGTACATATGGTTATGTCAATTGAATATTCTATTGAGCAAATTCTAGTTACAGTGAAACATAAAAAATACAAACCAATTTTCTTTCTTTGAGTTCTATAATGTAACCTTTGAATCAATTCTGATTAGTCTCTTTCTTGAAGACCAAGTAATGTTTCAAGGTGTTTTATTTCCCAATTTCAATGCAGTAAGATCTCTCCTTATGTTATTGAAATATATTTGACTTTTTCTTCAAATTGAATTGAAAATGAAATATCAAGGTAAAGCAATTTTCAAACCTTTTCCAAATTGAGAGTAAAGTATTTCTTATTTGATGAGGAATATTAGTGAAGAAAAAGTTATAGATACTAAAGCAATGTGTATATCTAAGAAGACTGATGGAAACTTGCAACAACCTTGAAGAAATAAGTGCTGATATTTTTCCTTGCCTTTGTATGAAAATTAATGCTCAGAGAGTTTGACTTTCTCAAGATCAAACAATGACTTTATGTCAAAGCATAGGCTGGAAGTCAGATCTTGGCTCCCCCATCATATTTCAGTTTCTTTGCCACTTGCTCCTTTGATAGAAGCAGATATATCTTGTTTTCAGCTGAATTTCTTACTTCTAGAAAGCACAGCAGGAAGCACTCTGTCAATTGTTCCAGGTCTCCTTGAAATCGATCGAGGCTCTGGGCTCCCAGCTAAAAAACTGCTCTTGTGTCAAACCACATGAAATAAGCACTTTTTAAAAATAAATGTGAACTCTGCCTTTTGTAGCTGCAAGTACTACTCAAGATAACAAATGAAAACAGCAAATTCTTTTGGGAAGAAGAAGGGAAGATGGCTTCTCTTCAAAAGTAAAATTGGGCCATTTCACTGAATAGAACATCAAGTGTGAGAAGACAATCTGGTCTGTGTTGAACAACGTCATTGCATGGGTCATTGTCTTCTAACAACCTTCGTCTTTTTATTTATTTATTTATTTAATTTATTTATTTACTGTATTTTTTTTTTTGAGTTGGAGTCTCACCCCGTCGCCCCGACTGGAGTGCAGTGGCCACTCCGGGCCACCACAGACTCGACCTACTGAGTTCCGGCGATCCTTCCACCTCAGCCTTCCAAGTAGCTGGAACTACAGGTGCGCTACCATGCCCCGCTAATTTTTTATTTATTGTAGAGATGAGGTCTTGCCAAGTTGCCCAGGCGGGTCTCGAACCCGCTGGCTCAGGCAACCTTCGTCTTTTTAGATTTTGTGGTAAGTATTTGCAGTAGAGGTGGAAATGAAGATGGGAGAAATTAAGTGGCTACTCCCCTCATTTGGCAGTTACCTGGCCATGCTCCTGGCCCTGCTCTCCCTCTCTCTCCTCTTTGTCAATTTGGTGCCTTCTTTTCCTTCTTTCCTTCCCTCCTTCCTCCCCATCTCCTTCCCATCCTTCCTTCCTACTCAATGGCAATTATGATCCCCTTAGCATTGGCGAACATTTTTGGAATGCATTGACTACTCTTTCTTTCCACTCTTCTCCCTCTCTTGTCTCCTTTCATTCTCCTCCCTTAATGCCACTTCTCCCCTTTCCCTAAAATCCCTGCTTCATCCGCTTATCTCCCTGCTAAAGAAACTGGAACTTTTTGTCAAGCTGAAAACAAAGAACTGTGGTGGCGATGCTCTGTGTGCCAAATACTCGGAGCAGAAAATGAGTTGACATGAGTAACATCTTCTGAACGAGAAGAGCTTCGGGCTTCTAGGCCTGGGACACCCTTCCTCAAAAATGACCATGAAACCTTTAAAACCAAGAGAACCTCAGGGTTAGAGGAATCATAGAAATGGTGTGTCAAACTGTCACACTGAAGAGATGAGAACACTAAGACGCAGAGGGGATTAGTGCTAGGTGAAGACAGAGTCATGAATGAATCAGGGACTCTCAGTTCAGCGTTCTTTGAATGTACATCAAACTGCCAAGTTTAGTTGTACAGTAAGAGTTCAAGGAGTGGGGAAGAGTAGCCTAGATAGGAATGTATTTTATAAGCACAAGGGGGTAATATGGCATCCTAGACTCTAGGACTCGGTGCATTTGTCCGTGGACCTGTTATTGGTTGCAATTTATGCCCAAGAGTAACTTTCAGATATCCTTTTTTTATTGTTATCACAAATGCAATCTCATCTGTGGGGCAACTTCACCTTTAAGAAATATCTTGTGGTTTTCATTATATTCAGATTAATACCATAGCCTACCAGGAAGAAAATATTTGTTTCTTTTTCCTAAGAAGCTGTCCTTTCTGGCAGTTTCTCTTTGATGATCTTAAGATCACTTCACACATTCCATAACTATTTCTATGACCCCTATTTTGCCTTTTAATTCCCTTTGCCAACTGTTTTTAAAAATATAAATAGGTATTTCAGTCTCTTGGCTAAATTTTAACTTTTGAAACTCTGTGTGTATTTGATTCTAGGCTTTCCTGCTGCTTTGATGCAGTGCTCCAAAGAACGCTGCATTGTGTAATTGCACTGTGAGATCTGGCGCCACATCCTGCAGCCTACCCCCAGAACAACCCTTTAAGAATGTGAACAGGCAGAACCAAGACAGATGGAGCAGATGATGGAATTATTAGTTAAGATTAAAGGCATTTTTGTAGCATAGAAAAATAGAAACATGTTGAAACACAAAACATATACACAGATCATTTTTTCCAAACCTGAGACCAGAACACATGGTCTGATACTCATAGTCTGATAAAAGGAAGAAGTAACTGACATTAGGATCTTCTCACAGAATCATGTTTCAGATGTCATTGTACATATAGGTTACAGAGAAAAAGGAGCCCAAATGGCTGGTAGTGAATCCTGTATGTGTAATGCAGTGCTTCTCAGATAGATGTTCACGTGCTCACGAGTCACTGGGAATCGTGTTAAAATGCAGATTTTTATTTCAGATGTCTGGGATAGTGCCTGACATTGTGCATTCTTTTTTTTTTAAATGTTGGAATATTTTATATTTACAGAAAGTTGCAAAGATACTACAGAGAACTTGTGTATATCTTTTACCTTAATGTGAGCATCCTATGTAACTGCAATACATTTGCCAGAAGTAAGAAATTAACATTAGCACATCACTTAACAAAACTTTATTTGGATTTCACCAGTTGTTTTTTTTTTTTTCATTTTTGTTCTTTTTCTCTTCCAGGATCACACATTGCATTTAGTACTCTAATCTGTGGCAGTTTCTCAGTCTTTCCTTGTGTTTCATGATCTTGAGGGTTTGGAAGAGATGCTTTACTGAATGTCCCTAGTTGGGTTTGTCTTATGTTTCCTCCTAATTAGGCTGAGATCATGAGTTTTGGGGAAGAATATCACAGAGGTGATATTTCTTATCACATCATATTAGGTGGTACATGATAACAACAACTCATCATTGGTTATATTAACCTTGATCACTTGGTTACTACAGTGTCTTCCAAGTACATCTGCTGTGAAGTTACAGGAGGTTTGCTTGTTTGTTTGTTTGTTTCAATTTCCATACTCTATTTCTTGGAAGTGAATTACTAAGTCCATCCTATCCTCTATCTTCCTTAATAGAGAGTTAAGTCCAAAAAGTAGGAACTATGTCTGTTGTTGTATAGTAATTAAAGTATAGCATAATGCCTCAGACAAGGTTGGTGCTCAATGACACTGTACATTCTTAACCAGTTCCCCAGTGATGCTTGTGATGCTGATCTGAGGGCCACACTTAGAACCAAGGTCTAAGAGTTTATGTCCTACTCATCTTTGTACCCCCAACATCTAGCAGGGGATACAACAAACAATGATTTGGTAAACTAAGTTCTGACACTTTACATGCAAGCAAAGTTATTTACTATTCCCAGTAATATTATACCAGATGATATTATCCTGTTTTATATAACGTTTAGTCATCAGGATCTGTATGTGTGGCTCTAAAGATAACCAAACACCATTGAAACTTTGGACTCAAACTTGTCAATGCAAGGAGTTTTACTTTTTCAAACCTAGTTTCCTAATCTGTCAAGAGGACATGGGAAGGTATTGTGCTTAAGAATATGGACTCTGAAGCCATTTGAGCTGGGTCTGAATCTAAATTCCAACCCTCACTAGCAGTGCAACTTGAACAAGTTTAATATCCACAATGAGGCTCAACTCACTATGTGATGTGGGAATAATAGTTGTTTTTACTGCATAGGGTTGTTACGAAAATTAAATGATTTACTAATAGTAAAGCATCTAAATTAGTGCCTATGACAAAGCATGGATGCCATGCTGGACCCAGTAAAGATCTATTGACTTATTGCCCAGAGGCTGGCATTTACAATGCTTTAAAGATTAAACTTGCACTCTGAAATGTGTCTTGGAAATGTTTATGGCTTGCAGTTAGTGGGTGAATTTGTTCTGTAAGAAAATTGCCCTCGTCTGTTCCAGTGTCCCAAATCAAACTGAATACAACTTCCCTTGAAAAATAAACTAGCTGCTACTGGATATTTATAGATGCACTCAGAACATGATTAGAGAGTTATTGTCAAAGGTGGGATTAAAATTCTCTTAGAATCCCTCTTAAGGAACATAGTACATAATATTTAAGGAGACTTTTCTTTTTGGAATACATTCCCCTTTTCTTTTTAGAACAGGGGTACATACTATGCTCTCTCTTCTAAGTCTTTTGTCTCTGGCAAGAGTCACATTGTATATTTCCACCCACTGATTTTGATGATGTGGAGAGAACTATGATTCAACCTAGTCAACATTTTAAAAATTATAAAACTATCTCCCTTAGTCCTCAACACAATTATCAAAACATGTGAGTCTATGAGAACAAAGGCATCAAACTATCTTTACTAAACCATTTTTGTGTTTCTCCCACTTTGCCCAAATTCTCTCTAATCTGTAGCTTACCAGCCAGCAAGAAGACAAATGATATTTCTAATTAAGTAATCAAACTCAATCCATTATCATTTAGTATATTCCACCACTGGTTACAGCGAAGCCATATTTGGACCTTTTTAGTTGACCTTTCAATTGTAATTTAGTTTTGTGCAGAGTGACATTAAATCTGTTTCACCCCAAGACTTTCATTTAACCTAATGAAGCTTGGCCTCATTTGGATACGATTATGTCACCCTCAAGGCACTGTGAGTATGTATGATAAGGAACTAGATGATTCAAAATAACACTGACTGGTGGACCCTGACTCTCTGTTGCCCAGGCTTTGAATATGGAAACAAGTCAGAAGAAGGATTTCAAAAGGAGTGCAGTAAACTCAGCTTCCTTAATTTAGCCATCTGATACCAGAGGGAAATTGTCTTTTTACCTCCTGCTGCTGATCAGCTTGTGCCCCAGGCTTAAGGGCTTTTAAATATTTTAACACCCCACTTTTGGCTTCCAGCCTGCAGATTTTTAATAGAAAGTTAAAGTTAACAATTAATTAGCACAGACACACAGCCCTGAAAGGGATTTGGACTCACCTAAAGGAAAAGTAGTTGAAAGCAAGTAAAACATTTGAAAACTAGACTATGGAGCGACCACTGCATTTACATTCAGTGAATCCTTGATTCTATCTCTGTGGTAAAGTTTTGGCAAGCCTAGGAAGGATGAGCTTGCTTGGTTTCTCTCTCTCTCCCTCCCTTTACCCTTCTCTCCCTCTCTGCCTCTCTTCCTCCCTCGCTCCTTCCTTCCTTCCTTCCTTCCTTCCTTTCTTCTCTCTCTCTTTTCTCCTCTCTCTTTCTAAATGATAATGAAAGATTTTTCTTAATTAGACTTTTAGGCTACTAAAAATACCAAACCAGAGTTTAACGAATTGGTTTTTCTCATTCAGTGTAATCCCAAGTAAGTCACTTTTGGGGAGCCAAGATTTTTTAAATCTGAAAATGAGTCAGTTGAATCAGTCTCTGAGGTCCATTCTAACTCTCAAAGGTTGTTATTCAGAGCAAACTGGGTGCAAGGACACAATGTGTATATTAATACTCTACGGGAATCATATTAAATAGGCCGTGATAATCTATCAAAGGAAAAGTAGGTCTCGTTGCCCTTGCTCTTGTGTTGCCATAGACGAGAATAGTGAGGAGTATAGCCAAATTGATTAAAGTCTTGGATGTATGCCCCAACAGACTTTAGAAATTCAGCCCAACTACTGTGGCTTTGCCTCACTAGATCAATGAACTCTCATTCATGCATTCACCAAAGTTGATCAGCCTCATTGTGTGCTGGACTTTGATCTGTGCTAGGTAAATAAAACATTATAATTAATACATTTGGTAGTATTTCTTAGGGAAGTATTGGTTAGAGTTGTTCTAGCAATGTTTTAGACTCCTCTCTTTCTTTTGGTCTGTATAACTCTGTACACCAAGAGAGTAATGCAGTGTAGAATGTGCTACATTTTGTGCCCAAATGTTAGAACTGAAATAACTTGAAAGCTAGAACAGAGAAGATTAATCTTTCCTTTTTTGTATCTCCCTAGCACTTAGCAAAGGTATTCATTCAATTAATAAATATTTATTAACACTATGTGCCAGCTACTGTGCTGAATATTATTTGATTGATTTTTTTCACCTGTTAATAAACTACATTGAGGCATAATAATTTGCATATAATAAATTGTTCATATTTTAAATATAAGGTTTTATGAGATTTGATACATGTGTACATATGTAGCCACCAACTCAATCCACATGTATACTACTATATTACACAGAAATTCCTCTCACAGTCCTTTGCAATTAATTACCACCTCCTTACCTCCACCCCCTGCCTCATTAATATAATTTATATTATTATAGATGAATTTCATCTGCCCTTTTAGAATTTTATTTTCTAAAAGTAAAACTGTACGATATGTATGCTTCACTGTTTGGCTTCCTTAACTCAACTTAATGTCTGCAAATTTTATCCATATTTTTTCATATATCAGCAATTTGGTTTTTCCATTGTTAAGAAGTATTCCATTATGTGATTAAACCACAATTTGTCTATTCATTCATCTGCTGATGAATATTTGGGTTGGTTTCAATTTAGGGCTGTAATAAATAAAGTTACAATCACATGCATACTTATGACTTCTTGTGGATATATTTTCATTTTTCGTGAATAGATACCTAGGAGTGGAAATGCCAGGTTATAGGTTAGCATATGTGAACTTCATAAAAAATAGATTATTGTTCCTCAAAAATGATATTATTTGTACTGCTACCAGCAATGATAAGATTTCCAGATGTACTACTTCTTCACAATATGTTGTTAATGTTTAAAAATTTAACCATCCTAATGTGTGTAATGTACTTATTGTGGTTATGATATGCACTTTTCCAATGACTAGTGATGTTGAACATCTTTTATGCACTTGTTAACCATTCATATAATTTATTTTATGAAGAGTTTATTCACAAAACAGACTCTTGAGTTGTAAGAGTCTTCAATATATTTTGAATACAGGTGTTTGTGAGATATATGCATTGCCAATATTTTCTGATTTGTGTCTTGGCTTTTTACTTTCTTAATGATCTTTTGGTGAGCAAACAATGTAACTTATGACAAAGTCCAGTTTATAAATTTTTATTTTATGTATAGTGCATTTATTGTTTGTCTATACCTATCTTTACCAAGATTTTAGAGATTTCCTTCTGTTTTTCTTTAGAAGCTTTATTTTAAACATTGTTTTAAGGAAGTTTTTTTTTAGCTTTATAGTTTTAGCTTTTATCTCTAGGTCCGAAATTCCTCTTGAATTAATTGTTGTATATGGAGTAGAGGTTGAAGCTCTTGTTTTCTCTGATGGATATTCAGATATTGCATCACTTTTATTGAAGAGATTTTTCTTTCTTCATTGAATTGCTCTGACATTTTTGTCAAAATCAATTCATCATATATTTCTGGCCTCTTTATTTTGTTCCATTGATTTAACTGTAAAGGTTTATGTGAACACCACACTGTTTCAACTACTGAAGCTTTATAGTCAGGTTTGAAATCATGTAGTATAAATTTTTGTACTTTGATTTACTTTTGCATTTTCATATTTTAATAAAGGTCACTGAGATATTACTTGAGATTGTGTAGGATCTATAGATCAATTTAGAGGAAAGGGACACCTTAGTGGTATTGAATGCTCAAGATAGGAACTCAGTATAATTCTTTTGTTGCAGTACAACGTTTACTAGATGAGCAGTTATCCTTGTCCTTTCCCCAAGTTTGTAAGAAAGTGTTCAATATAGCATGATTAAAATATGATGTTAGTTGTAATTATTTCATAAATGAACTTTATATGATAAAGTTATTTCTCTTATTTTAATGAGTTTTTATAACCACTGGCGATTTATTGATTTTGCTAGAGATTGATCAATCTTATTTCTCTTTTCAAAGAATCAGTGGATGTTTTGACCGATTTTTCTCTACTTTAGTAATTATTGCTCTTATGTTTGAAGTTAATTTATTCTTCTTTGCCTAGCTTCTTGAGGTAGAAACTTAGATTACTGTTTTTAAATAGTTCTTGTTTTTTAGTATATATAATTAAAGCTGTAAATTTTCATCTAAGGACTGCTTTAGTAACATCCCACAAATTTTAAAATATTGTATATTTATTCTATTTTAATTAAAAATACTGTAAAATACCCATTGTGAATTCTACTTTGAGTCATGAGTTATTTATTAATGTATTAATTTGCAAGTATTTGGAGACTTTCTTTTTTGTTTCCAATATAATTTTATGACAGAGATTATTTCATTTTTTTAATATTTAGAATAATTTTATGATCCAATATATGTTATTAAGACTATGTGCTCTTGAAAACACGTTTATTCTGAAGTTGTGAGTATGATTTTCTGTAAATGTCAATTAGATCAAACTGGTTAAGTCTGTATTCATAACTTTTATATCCTAACATGTTTTTCTAACAGGGAACTCTTAAAATCGTCAATTATGATTGTGGATTTGCCTATTTCGTTCTTTATTTCTGTCAGTTTTCCTTCATGTATTTTGAATCTTCATTATTATGGGTACACTTATTTACGATTGTTATATTTTTTCTTTTGTCATTATGAATTGTACCTTGTGGTAATGTCACTTTTCTTGAAGTCTATTTTGTCTGATATTAATATACCCATTTCTGCTTGTTTTCTAATACTTATTACATATATGATCTACCTTTTTCATTTTTGTACTTTTAACCCTTCTGTACCATTATACCTAAAGAGTATTTTGTGTAGCTACATATATATGGGTCTTATTTTTTTTCTAATATGACAATTTTTTCCTTTTAATTAGAATGTGTAGTCTCTTTACATTTAATAAAATTATTGATTGGTTTGGATTTAAATCTATCCTATTGCTATTTGTTTTCTATTTGTTTCACATGTTTTTTGTTTTATTATTGTTGTTCTTTGTGACCTTTTTCCTGTCTTTATTTGGATTAATCAATTTTTAAACTATTTTTTTTTTTTTAGGTCAGACACTGGCTTTGTTTCCAAAGCTGGGGTGCAGTGGTACCATCATGGCTCACTGCAGCCTTGATTTTCTGAGCTCAGGTGATCTTTCCACCTCAGCCTCCTCAGTAGCTGGGTCTACAGGTGCATGTCACTATGACTGGTTATTTTTTTGTTTTTGTAGAGTTGCGGTCTTGCTAGTTTACCAAGACTGATTTCAATCTCCTATGCTTAAGCAATCATCTCACCTTGGCCCTCCAGAGTTCTGGGATTGCAGGCATGAGCCGCCACACCTGGCCATATTTTTTTATTAGATTTTAAACTCACATTATGTATTATTTTCTTTTACAGTCACTTTAGAGACTATAATATGCATCCTTTACTTAACAAAATATTCTTACAATTAATAATTTTCTACTACAAAAATCATTCTTCACACTTCACAGTTTACCACTTCTCAATAAGAACGTTATAATAATATAAGTGCATTCACTCCTTCTTTCCTGCTCTTGTGGCTATATTGTACTTCATGTCCTATAGTGCCATTTTTGTTTTGTTTTGTTTTGTTTTGGACAGGTATTTTTCTTTTAAGGAGATTAAGATGAGACTTTAAGTTAGTCTGTTATACTAACACACTTATTTGCTGCTTCTTGAATTCTTCATTATTTTCTGTATATGTGGTTTTTCTTATGTCATTATTTTTACAGCTTGAAAAAAATTTAAATTATTTTTTGTAGTTCAGGCATGTTTGTGACAAATTCCCTCCCTGTTTGTTTATCTGAGAACTAAGTATTTAACCTTATATATAAATAATATTATTTTCCTGGATACAGAATACTGGGTTGATATTTTGTTCTTTCAGTGTTTTAAAATCTTCAACCTGTATTCTTTTCATGAGGAGTTGGCTTTAAATCAAACAATTTTGGGGTTGCAAGTAATGCATCATGTTTTTTCCAGCTGATGTTAAGTTTGGTTTTTTTCCTTGTTGGAGTCTCTGTTTCCCAGGCTGGAGTGCAGTGGTATGCTCATAGCCACCCCACCTCAGTCTTCCTCGACTTGTTGGGCAAAGGCAATCCTTCCACCTCAGCCTTCCAAGTAGCTGGAACCACAGGCATGTGCCACCACACCCAGTTAATTTTTTTTTTTTTTTTTTTACTATAGAGACTAGGTCTCACCAAGTTGCCCAGGCTGGTCTCGAACCCCTGGACTCAGGCAATCCTCTCTCCTCAGCCTCCCAAAGTGCTATGATTACAGACTTGAGCTACCGCGCCCAGTCAAGATTTTTTTTTTAAACTGCTTTCAGCAGTAAGATTCAGATGGACTTTAGCTATAGATTCCTTTTACTTCACCTGCTGAGATGTGCTGGGCTTCTTGGAAATGAAGGTTGATGATGCTTTTCACCACACTTGGCAACTGTTAACCTGATGCTTTAGTCAAGAAATTTTTTCTATACTATTCTCTTTAGTCTCTCTTCTGAGACTGCAGTTACACATATGTGAAGCATTGATATTTTCTCACAGGTCACTGAAGCCTGTACATTTTTAATTCAATTCTTTTTATATTTCTATTCTTTGTATTGAAAAATGGATCTTTTTTGAGGTGAATTTACGTTTTGCTGTATCCTCTTCAATTTTCTTTTCTTTTCTTTCTTTTTTTTTTTTGAGTTGGAGTCTCAAAAATTATGTATTATTTTCTTTTACAGTCACTTTAGAGACTATAATATGCATCCTTTACTTAACAAAATATTCTTACAATTAATAATTTTCTACTACAAAAATCATTCTTCACACTTCACACTTCACACTTCACACTTCACACTCACATCCTTCACCCAGACTGGAGTGCGGTGGCACGCTTATGGCCACCCCAGCATCTACCTGCTGGGTTCTGACAATCTTTCCATCTCAGCCTTCCAAGTAGCCGGAACTACAGGCATGCACTACCACACTCAGCTAATTTTTGATTTATTGTAGAGACAGCCAAGTTCCTTGGGCTGGTCTCGAACCTGTGGGATCAGGCAACCCACTCTCCTCGGCATCCCTAAATGCTGAGATTACACACTGAGCCACCAAGTCCAACTCTCTTCAATTTTCTGTTAAGCCTATCCATTCCATTTTTTATTTCAAATATTGAAATTTTCAGTTCTAGAATTTTTATTTGTTTCCTTTATTAATTTCTATTTCCATGTGGAGATTCTAAATTTGTTATTACCTAAATTATATTTTACGACATTGAACATATCTAGAATAACTGCTACAAAATCTCTGTCTGCTTATTCCAACATCTGTGCCATCCTAGGGTTTCTATTTAATTGATTATTTTATTTCTTGATTATAGGACACAATTTCTGGATCTTTAAAACTCTAATAATATCTCATTGTATTCTGTATATCACACATGATATGTTGTAAGGCATCCGGATTATGGTGTTTCTTCCTTTAAAAGTTGTACTTTATTTTGCCAATAATTTAATTTACTATTGACACTATGATCCTGGCAAGATTTGGTTTTATGTTGTGTTTATCAATTAATGTTTATTGAATAAATCTGATTTATACATCAATATTTTAAACAATTTTGGAATTCCACTCATTCCAAACTGAGGAAACTAAGGAAACTGAATTCCCCTCCCCAAAATCTGAGTAACTTATCTAAGACAACATCGAAAAATCTCAGTGTATTTTCTTGGTCCAGTGTTTTCCTATTATATCACTATTACATTCTTAATGAGGCTTTTCCAGGTAACTTTATCTCAAACTTCAACGTCACACCATCCTTCTTATATTTCATATCCCCTTCCTTCTTTACTTTTTTATTTAACAGTCATCATTACCTGAGACATGTTTTATGATATCTACTGAAAACATACACTGCAGAAACCTAACCATTAAAAAATTAAAATAAGTCAGGAAAAATATGACACATCATGGACAGAATGGAATATTTGACTTAATGCTAACTTTTCATTAGAAATAAGAGGAGAGGAAACAAAAGAATGACAACTTTTAAAAATTGACAGTTTTTTAAAAAATCAACCAGGAATTCTATATTTCGAAAAAAATCATTCCTATAAGACAGTGAAATATTTGGTTCTCAGATAAACAAAAACTGAATTTACCACAAATACACCTACACTACACAAAATAGTTAAGAAAATTTTTCAAGCTGCAAAAAAGGACACTGTATGGATAACCAAATATACAGGAAATAATGATGAACACAACAAGCAGTAAATAAGTAAGCTAAAAAAAGTCTAGCCTTTTTTCCTTATTAATTTCTATAAAAAAACACCAAGATATAAGAGATTGTAATCTATATTCTCAAATATCTTCAGCATGTAAAATAATGTTGGGCAGACATTAGACATTTAGTAAATAGTTGTTTATAAGTGTGTGAGTGAACTAGTAGAATTAGTTTTGATCTTTGGTTCTGCCTAAGCTAAAAAAATGATTCAAAGTTGGGTGCAGTGCCTCATGTCTTGAATCTCAGCACTTTGCGAGGTGGAGGCAAGAGGATTGCCTAAGCCCAGGGGTTCAAGACCTGCCTAGTAACATGGCGAGAACTCATTTCTACAATAAATCAAAAAATTAGCCAGGAGTGGTGGCGCACATCTGTAGTTCCAGCTACTTGGAAGGCCGAAAAGAAGGATTGCCTGAACCCAGCAGGTTAAGAGTGCAGTGGCCATTAGCATGCTACTGTATGCCAGCCTGGGTGACAGTGAGAGATCGACTCAAAAAAAAAAAAAGATTCATAACTGGATTTTCTAAACTTTTTTTGAATACTTTTTTCAAAAGATATAAATAATTATTCGAGGAGAAAGTTTCAATAAATAAAAAATTTAGAAACTACTATGTACTAACAACAACCTTTTCTTGGAGAAAACAATGAAAATGAGCATATGAAAGTTCTAAAGTCTTGTAGTAAAGAAACCTTTTACTGCGGAGAGGAATAGGTCAATTTATTTATCTCCAAGAAATGTATTCTTTAGAAGGAAGTTAGAAAAAATTAGATGGCTATTCAAGGTACAGTAGGACAAGAGAAAAGGAACATTATTAAGAGAGTTTTATGAAAATTTCAAGAAGGCTGAAATCATTTTAAATGGAGTACTTAGTCATCAAAGAAATGCAAATTAAAACTACACTGAGATACCATCTAACTCCAGTCAGGATAGCTATCATCAATAACTCAAAAAACAACAGATGCTGGAGAGGATGCAGCAAAAAGAGAACACTTCTACACTGTTGGTGGGAGTGTAAGCTAGTATAGCCTCTGTAGGAAACAGTGTGGCGGTTCCTAAAAGATCTAAAAATCAATCTTCCATACGACCCTGCAATCCCCCTACTGGGATATACCCTGAAGAACTAAAACCACTCTATAAAAAAGATACCTGCACATGTATGTTGATCGCAGCATTGTTCACAGCAGCATTGAACCAACCATGCTGCCCATTAAAGGAGGACTGGATTTGTAAAATGTGATACATATACATGATGGAATATTACACAGCCATAAAGAAGAACAAAAGCATGATCTTAACAGCAACCTGGATGAACTTAGAGTTTATAATACTGATTGATCTTTCACAGACACAAAGAACTGAGTATCACATGTTTTCACTCATAAGCGGACCTTGAACAATTATTGTAATACTATAAGAAAATGATTGACAGTAGCGGGAAACTGCTGGGAGGGGTGCAGAAGCGGAATTGGCAATAGTAGGAATCTGCCTGGAGAAGGGGTGGACACACCTCATCAACAAGGGTACCTGCATAATGAACATTTGTATACCTAACCCCAAACTATCCCACATCTGTAAAATAAAAAATTTTAAAGGACAAAAAAAAAGAAAAACTTTCTAAACAAAATGATCTTTCAACTGAGCCTGGAAGATGGGTAGGATATTAATGTGTCCTTACAGGAGAAGGGAATTGGCAGAGCTTGTATTAGGCACAAGGTATAACATGATTGTTATGCTATAAAGTCAAGAGTATGTGTTAAGTCAAACAGGAGAATAAAATCATCGTGAAAAAATGGGCTAGACATATGGCTTGGGAAATGGAGACTTTGAACTAAGTAGTGATCCCTGAAGAGTAAGCAATAGGAGGAAATAGGAACCACTGAAAGTTTCGGAAAATGGAGTTTTAAGACTTGACCTGTATGCAGTTGTTTTTTCTTCAAAAAGTTGTCTCTTAGCTGGGCTCGGTGGCTCAGACTGTAATCCTGCACCTTTGGGAGGCTGAGGTGAGTGGATTGCCTGAGCCCGCGGGTTCGAGACTCGCCTGGGCAGCGAGACCTCATCTCTACAATAAATCAAAAAATCAGCTGGGCGTGGTAGCGCAGGCTTGTAATTCCGGCTACACGGAAGGCTGAGATGGAAGGATCGCCGGAGCCCAGCAGGTCGAGGCTGAGGTGACCGGGAGCGGCCACTGCACTCCAGTCTGGGCGACAGAGTGAGACTCCAACTCAAAAAAAAAAAAAAGTTGTCTCTTTTATAGATTATTTTACCTCATTTACCGTGTCTGTTTTCATATTTCTGGAAAAGTCTCCCATTATATTACCCCAGAGGATCATGGTGAAGCATATAATTGCATTCTTAAACTTTAATTTCCCCACAGGCACAGTAAGCATTCATTCTGCTCATTATGTATGTATTCACTAAAAATGTTTATATTTCCTTATTTCCACTTTTATTTCCCCTCAATTAACATGTCTCCTTCAAATATACAAAGTTGCCATTGTTTCTAAGCTAGAAAAAAGTGCCATAATTTTTCTTGTAGTTTTTTCAACTCTTTTATATAGATATAATTTTAAAGATGTGGGAGTACAATTCAGGGTTAGATATACAAATGTTGATTATGTAGGCACCCTTGTTGATGAGGTGTGCCCCTTCCTCCCTTGGCAGTTTCTCTCAATTGCCAATACCATTAGTCATAGTTTTCTACTACTACTAATCCTGTTCTTGTAGTATTATGATAATTACTCAAGATCAACTTATGAGTGAGAACATATTTTACTCTGTTTGTTTCTATGATAGCTCACTCTAAATCCATACAAGTTGCCGTGAAGTTCATAAGTTTGTCGTTCTTTATGGCTGCATAATATTCCATTGTGTATGTGTATCACATTTTTTAAAATCCAGTCCAGCTTTGATGGGCAACACAACTGGTTCCATGTTTTTGCTATTGTGAATAGAACTGAAAAAACATACGTGTGCAGGTATGTTTTTCATAGAATTATTTGAGTTCTTCTGGGTATATTCTCAATGGGGGAATTGCTGGGTCATATGGAAGGTCAATTTCTAGTTCTTTCAGAAATCGCCACACGGTCTTCCAAAGAGGTTGCACAAGTTTGCGTCCCTACCAACAGTGTAGAAGCATTCCTTTTTCTCCGTATCCTTGCCAGAATGTGTTATTGTTTGTTTTATTAATGATGGCCATTCTTACTGGGGTTAGATGGTATCTCAGTGTGGCTTTGATTTGCACTTCTCTGATGATGAGTGAGGCTAAGCACTTTTTAATGCGTCTGTTGGATGCCCACATATCTTCTTTTGAGAAGTGTCTATTCGTGTCTTTTGCCTGCTTTTTAATGGGGCTCTTTGTTCTTTTTCTTTTCAGCATGTTTGAGTTCCTTGTAGATCCTAGATGTTAGGCCTTTGTCAGATATAGGTTGGCAAATATTTTTTCCCATTCTGTGGACTGCTTCCCTGTTTCTCTTGATGGTTCTTTTGCTTTGCAGAAGTTCATCAGTTTGATGAGATCCCACTTGTCTATCTTATTTCTTATGGTATGGGTACTTAGGGTTTTGATCAGGAATTGGTTGCCAGTTCCAATTTCCATAAGGGTGTCTCCTGCATTTTCTAAGATTCTTATAGTTTGAGGTTTTAAGTTTAGATCTTTGATCAATTTAGAGTTATGGTGATAGGTAGGGGTACTGTTTCAGTCTTCTACATATGATCAACCAGTTTTCCCATTATTATTTACTGAATAGGTTCTCTCCCCAATGGTTGTTGTTGGAGGCTTTGTCAAAGATGAGTTGGTTGAGATATTGAGGCTTTGCTTCCGGAATCTCTATCGTGCTTCATTGGTTTATGTGCCTGTTCTTGTACCACTACCAGGCTGTTTTGATTACTGTAGCCTTATAGTAAAGTTTGAAGTCTGAGCCGGGCTCAGTGGCTCAGCCTGTAATCCTGCGCCTTTGGGAGACTGAGGTGAGTGGATTGCTTGAGCCCGCGGGTTCGACACCCGCCTGGGCAACTTGGCGAGACCTCATCTCTACAATAAATCAAAATGAGCCAGGCGTGGTAGTGCATGCCTGTAGTTCCAGCTACTTGGAAGGCTGAGGCGGAAGGATCATCGGAGCCCAACAGGTCGAGGCTGCGGTGGCCAGGAGCGACCACTGCACTCATCTGGGTGACAGAGTAAGACTCCAACTCAAAAAAAAAGTTTGAAGTCTGGAAGTGAGATACCTCCTGCTTTGTTTCTTTTGCTAAGGGTTGTTTTGCTATTCGTGGTCATTTATGTTTCCATATGAATTTCTGTATTGTCATTTCCAGGTCTGAGAAGAATTATGTTGGTAATTTAATGAGTATTGCATTGAATCTATAGATTGCCTTTGGTAGGATGGACCAAAACAATGTTGATTCTTCCTATCCATGAGCATGGAATATTTTTCCATTTGTTTGTGTCTTCTTGGATTTCTTTGAGCAGTGTTTTGTAGTTCTTATTGAAAAAGTCTATCACTTCTCTGGTTATGAAGATGCTGAGGTATTTCATTTTTTAAATATACCTATTGTAAATGTGATTGTGCTTTTTATTTGGTTTTCTGCTTGCTTGTTGTTGGTGTATAGGAATGCAACTCTCTTTTGCACAGTTATTTTGTACCCTGAGACTTTGCCAAAGACCATTATCAGTTTAAGCAGTTTTTTGACAGATTCTTTTGGATTTTCAAGGTATAAGATCATATTATCAGCAAAGAGGGATAACTTGACTTCCTCTTTTGGTTTTTGGATACCTCTGATTTCCTTCTCTTGTCTAATTGTCCTAGCTAGGATTTCCAACACAATGTTGAACAAGAGGGGTGAGATGAGGCAGTCTTGTCTTGTTCCAGTTTTCAGGGGAAATGTTTCCAGCTTCTGTCCATTTACCAATATGTCAGCTGTGGGTTTATCATAAATGGTACCAACTATTTTGAGGTATATTCTTTCTATATCAAGGTGTTTGAGGGTTTTTATCAAGAAGGGATGCTGTATTTTATCAAAATCTTTTTCTGCATCTAATGATGTAATCATATGGGTCTTGTTTTTCCATATATTGATGTATTTAATTACATTTATGGTCTTGCGAAGGTTGTACACACCCTGCATCCAGGGGATGAAGGTTACTTGGTCATTGTGACAATTTCTGCAGTGTGTTTTTGGATCCAATTTGTTTGAATCTTGTTAGGTTTTTGCACCTATGTTCGTAAGGGATATTGGCCTGTAGTTCTCTTTTTTTGTTGCGTCTTTACCCTGTTTGGGTATCAGGGTGATTGTAAAATGATTTGTAAAATGATCTGGGAAGAATTACATCCTCAATTGCCTGGAATATTTTCAGTAGGATTGGTATCATCTCCTCCTTGTACATTTTGTAGAATTCTGCTGGAAAGCCATTCAGTCCAGGACTTTTTTTTTGTAGGCAGTTTTCTTATGACAGAGTCAATATCCTGGGTTGTTATTGGTCTACTTAATGTCTCAATGTCTTCTTATTTCAACCTGGGGAGGTTGTGTGGTGTCAGAAAGTCCTCCATTTTATTTAGGTTATCAAGTTTTTTTCCATATAGGTGTACATAGTAATTGCTGATAATCTTTCATATTTCTTCGGGGTCAGTTGTGATCTGATCTTTCGCATTTCTGATTGTGTTTATTTGGGCTTTTTCTCTCTTTTTTCTTGGTCATTCTCACTAGGGGTCCATCAATCTTGTTAATTCAAAGAACCAACTTTTAATTTTTTTGATGTTTTCTATGATATTTTGGTCTTCTATTTCCCATATTTGAACCTTTATTTTGTGATTGGATTCTTCTGCAAAAATTGGGGTTTTGGTGGTCATCTCTTTCCAGTTTCCTTAAGTGATTTCTTAGACTCTCCACTTGTGATCTTTCCATTTTCTTGATGTGTGCTCATAGAGATATAAAACCCCCTCTTAGAACTGTTTTCATGGCATCCCAGAGGTTTTGGTAAGAAGTTTCTTCATTTTCATTTGTTTTCAGGAATCTTTTAATTTCTGCTTTGATTTCTATGTCGACACAGTAGTTGTTCAGCATTATGCTGTTTAGTGTCCATGTCTTTGTGGGCTTTGGCAAAATTTTTCTGGTGTTGATATGTATTTTTATTCCACTGTGGTCTGAGAAGGTGCATGACATGATTTTAACCTTATGAAATTTGTTTATGCTTGATTTATAGCCAAGGATGTGATTGATCTTGGAGTATGTTCTATGTGATGATGAGTAGAATGTATATTCTGTGGTTGTTGGGTGGAATAATCTATAGGTATCTATTAAGTCCATTTGGTTGAGTGTACAGTTTAGGTTCTGGATCTCCTTTTTGATTTTTGCCTCAATGATCTATCTAGGACTGTTAGTAGGGTATTCAAGTCCTCTGCTATAATAGTGTTAGAGTCAATATCTTTTTTTAGTTTACTTAGTAGTTGCTTTATAAATGTGGGTGCTACTGTTTTGGTTGCATATATGTTTATGATGGATATTTCTTGATGGATTGAACCTTTTATTATTATGTAGTATCCTTTTGTATCTTTTTAAATTTTTGATAGCTTAAAGGTTGTTTTGTCTGATATTAATATAGTGACTCCTGCCTTATTTTGTGATCCATTTGCCTGGAAACTCATTTTCCATTCCTTAACTTTGAGTCTGTGTGCATCCCTTGTGGAGAGATGAGTTTCCTGGATGCAGCAAATAATTGGGTCTAGGTTTCTTATCCAGTTTGTCATTCTGTGTCTTTTCTGGGGTCATTTAGACCACTCACATTCAAACTTATTTTGAAATGTGATTGTTTATCATTGTCATGAGGTTCTTATAAAGTTTTTATTTGTTTGTTTGTTTGCTTGTTTCCTTTTGACTTTTGGGTTGATGTATGTGTGTGTTTTCAAGTTCCTTGTTGCACTGTATTGTCTATTAATTCTGTGCTCTGCTGTTCTCTTGGGAAGTGTGTGATCTTCTTTTTTCTTTCTTCTGTGTTTAATACCTTTGTTAGTGTCTCCTGTAGATTTGGTCTGGAAGCTGCATAATCTCTTAAGAATTGAATGTATGGGAAGAATTTTAATTCTCCATCACTAATGAAACTGAGCTTGGCTGGGTAAGAAATTCTTGGTTGAAATTGTTTATCTTTGAGGACTTTGAATATTGAACTGCAGTCCCTTTTTGCTTGTAGTGTTTCTGCCAATAGGTCGGCTGCTGTTCTGATTGGTTTTCCCCAATAGGTAGTCTGACCTTTCTCTCTTGCTGCTTTTAGGATTTTTTCTTCTATGCCTATTTTCTGTAGGTGAATTACTATGTATCTATGTGTTGGTCTTCTCATTTGATGTCTTGTGGGAGTTCTCTGTATCTCTTGTGTTTGGCTGGTCACATCTCTGGTGAGATGGGGAACGTTTCCTAGGATTCACTCCTGGAATACTTGCTCCAAGGTGTTCTCCATTTCCCTTTCTTCTTCTGGAATACCAATCAGGCATAGGTTTGGTCTCTTGATTTAACTGCTCATCTCTTACAGGCTTTATTGTTTCTTTCTGAGTCTTCTTTCTATGTTTTTTACAGATCAGATTAATTCTGTGTTCTGGTCTTCAAGTTCTGAGATTCTTTCTTCAGCTAGATTAATTCTGCTTTCCATGCTTGTCATCTTGTTATTTATTTCCTGGATAAAATTTTTTACTGCCAAAATCTCTGTTACAAGTTCTTTCAGTGTTGCATCTTGTCTTTCTTAAGTCTTGTTCATTTTGTCTATCTATTTCCTAATCCCTGTTGTATTCTGGGGTCAGTTGTAGGTGACTTCCATTGTTTGGGCTCCAAGGTCTGATTTTTCAGGAATTTTCTCTTTGTTACACTTGAAATTGCCTGTGGTCTTCCTTTGATTTTTCCTCATTTGTGACAGATCTCTTGCTTTTCTCTTTAGTTCTATTATTCATTGTCAGTAGGAGAGGCTTTTGCTTCTGATGTTTGTTCAACCCTTTGTTCTTCCCTGGATTTGTTCTATTTTGAAACAAGAATGTGGGTGGAAAGTTTTGCTGTTTTTTGCAGTTTTGAATGTCAAATAAGATAGGGGATGGGGAGCTAGACTTCAGAAACTACTTGCAAATTACAATGTCACTGATTGTGCTGGTGTTCCCTGAGACCTACTCCCACCACCATTCTGTGTGATGATGCAATGGGTATGTATGTATCCCCCAGAGTCTAAGATACAGTGAAAATGATGAGGAACACAGAGAAAAATAGAATGAAATAAAATGGACAAGAATTCTAAAAAAAGAGAAAGAAATAGAAAAAAATCACAGAGCAATGAAAGCAGAAACCAAAGCAAAAAACAGTTGAACACGCAAACAAACAGGCAATAAATAATTTTTAATTTTGAAAAAATTTTTAAAAAGAAAAAGAAAACCTGCCCTTTTGTGGCAGACTCTGTAAGTGTTTCTCTAGTCTGCTCTCTCCTGCAGAGCTGCCACCTCTTTCACTCTCTCCCCAGTGTCTGGAGCAGGGACAAAGGAGGGCCAGTGGAGGAGGGCAGGGCTGCAGTCCTCCCCTGCCACTCTCATATGGTCAGGGAGATCACCTCTGGTGGGGAGTTGCGTGATTGTCTCTTCCCCGGGTATGTACTCATAGGGGTGCCCTAGCTAGGTCTACCATGGAATGGAGTTCTCCTATTGTGACTGATGCCCAGGTTCTGTCTGGGTTTGACCCTCTCAGTCGTGGCCCAGCTGTGTGGGTCAGATTTTTAGAGAATTGCTGGGGAGGAGGGGGTTTGGGTCAGCCCCAGACTCACCACTGATCTCTTTGGAGTTTTTCCTCATCCCTTTCTGGCCACACCCTTTGTCCCACAACTGTATCAGGGAAGAGAGTGGTGCACCTGGGACTCAGCACTCATCAGGTCCCTCCAAAGTTTGTGCTTTCAGGATATTCCCTTTGGGAATGATCAATCCCTGAGTAGTTGATCCACCAGTCACAGAGATTGGGTCTGTTGCTCCATGGTGAACGAGTCAGAGCACTTTCCTGCCCTGCCTTCAAGATGGTGGAGGGGTGCCTCTCTAGTCCTCTCCAGTGAATCTCTGTCTCTGGGCTCCCTCTGCAGCCCCTGCTGCCAGTTTCTGGCCAGGCGCTGAAGTGGTGAGGCAAAGCCTGAAGCCAGCAGTCTCTCCTGTTGCAGTGGTGAGGCAGAGCCTAGGTAGGGCCAGTAGTCTCCTCCTGCCACTTCTTCACAGAACTTTTGTCCCATAAAAAAATGGTCAAAAAGAAAAAAAAAAAAAAGATTAAATGAGATAACAAGTGTGTGGCTTGAATAGATAGAATGAGTGTACTTATTTTAGAAGAGGTATCAGAGAGCTTTCTCTCTCTTTAAAAAAATATGGTCCTCAGCTTCTGCAACCTGGGAAGAGCCAGGGACTAAGCAGAGAAAATGCTGCACCAGCTGCTGCACCAGGGCCCTGGCCACTTTCTCATGAGCCCTTACTTAGTCAGTCTCTCCCAACATTTTCTTCCCTGGAAGGGTTTTGTTGGTTTAAAAAAAATGGCACTCGGCTTCTGCATCCCAGGAATCACTAGTGTCCAAGCCCAGCGGCTGCAGCACCAGCTGCTGCACCAGCAGAGTTCTGGCTACTAGCTTTTTAGCCCTCACTCAGTGAGTCACTCATACACCCACTCACTCACCAGCATGTAAACAGAATTTTTCATACACTCACACACTCACACCAAGACTCACATAGTCCAACTGGCCTGGCCGCCATTTTCCCAACCTCTCCTATTTTTTGTTTTTAAAAATGAATATAGATCTAACCTAACTCATAATTTAAGTCATTGATTAGATGGCATACATCATTTGTTTCTGAGTCAAATACTGCAGTATTAATAAGTTCTTTTCCTTTATAGGTTTAGCATATTCATTAAAGTTTAGTGCTATGTTGCTTCTAGGGACACATCATTTCAGACAGCTTCAACCTGATATATAAAAGTGTGCCTTTAGCCAGGCTCGGTGGCTCAGCCTGTAATCCCGTGCCTTTGGGAGCCTTTGGGAGCCTTTGGGAGCCTTTGGGAGCCTTTGGGAGGCTGAGGTGAGTGGATTGCTTGAGCCCACGGGTTCGAGACCTGCCTGGGCAGCAAGACCCCATCTCTATAATAAATAAAAAAATCAGCCGAGCGTGGTAGCGCATGCCTGTAATTCTGGCTACTCGGAAGGCTGAGGCGGGAGGATCGCCGGAGCCCAGCAGGTCGAGGCTGCGGTGGCCTGGAGTGACCACTGCACTCCAGTCTGGGAGACAGAGTGAGACTCCAACTAAAAAAAAAAAAAAAAAAAAAGGTGTGCCTTTAAGTACGTACTCATGTCTATGGCCTAGCTGAAAAATTCTTTCTCTCTCTTTCACCCTCTCTCTCTCCTTACCCCCCAATTACAGAACAACAAATGCTTACAATATAACTTTAAAGATATATACTGTCCAAATTACTTGACAAAATCCCTAAAAAAAGAACCTAAAATTAACATTCAGAACATCTCAGAAATTACTAAAAAATCTCTTGTAAGATTTTGGCTATGTTTCTCAGTTAATATCCATTGAAATACTTATGTAGGTGAAAATATTTGAGAACTATTTTTTTCAGGAATTTTGAAATTGAGATTACCAAGATGTAGCAGCAAGTATATTAGTATTTTGAATCACTAAGTAGACTAGAAAATTAAATTCATTGCAATGGAGAGGGAGGGGAGGCACATATCAATAAGGGAACTTGATCTCAAGCCAGGCAAAGTGGGAACCAAAGGGAGGCCCAAATTTACCTGTACAATGACCACTTGCATACCTACTCCTGAATTGTACCCTACATCTTTAAAATAAAAATATTGAAAAAAATTCGTAGCACTTTTAACAGTTTAGTGAAAATTAAATATTCTTGAAATTATATCATTTGTCCAATTCTCACAAATATACTGTCTTCATTTAGTGAACTTAATGTTTACAAATAAACACATGAACATATATTTATACAAGTTTTATAGTGTGCATTTCACTTTTGTTTTAGTATAACTAAAAATATATTTTGGAATTCCAGCCATTTTTATAAGTAAATGACTAGTAGCAAGTTTTGAGTATCCCAGAAAAACAATATTATTTATTTATAATCAATTTGATAGAATCTTATAAGATTCTTGCAAAAACACAAAATATGGTGAACTCTGTGAATGGCTTACAGCTCCAATTCCAAAGCACCAATGGAGAGCCTTTTATATAAAACTTCTGTTGGAGGAGGGGTGCAGTTTGCTGAGATTAATGATATCAATAGCCAACCTACTTGAAGTAGCAGAAGAATCTATTTCGCCATTCATGCAAGCAAGGACTAAGAACTCAGAGAGAAGTAAATCAGAGTTTTTGGTGTCAATAATGACTACATAAAGTCTCTTACTAATAATGGGAGGAAAGCAGAGAGGAGGGTGGGGTACATAGTTGTATTGTTCGGCTTATAGTTTGCAAAAAGTAATGTGATAAATGTTATTTTACATAAACTGCTATGCACCTTTTTATTATTTTAGGATAAATTATTAGAACAAAGGCTATAAACTTTTTTTTTTTTAGATTTCACTTATATTTTATTAGTGCCATTCATTTTTCCAAACTGATACATCTAAAATTAATCTATCAGTTACACAGGACTTTTACTAAGTTTTCTATAAAGATATACAATAAGAAAAAATATACAATGTGGTGAAGTAAATAAAAACAGTGATGCTAATATAATAAAAATATAAAATTAATAAAATTAAGTTTTTCTCATCTGATATGGGAATGATAATTGTTCTCAGACTATTTTATCCTTTCGTAAAGACTTTTTTCATTGCCAGAAATTTATATTTAATTCAGGATTGAGGCTCTAATTTGATTTAACTTACTTTGATTAAAATATATTTTTATGTCATCTTAGTATTTGGATATCTGCATTGATTATGGATTTAAAAAACTAACTAACTTATGAAAAATCTCTGATCCTATAGTTGGTTTCTTCATGCTTCATGCACATTTATTTTTGTTGATGAATAACTAATATTCAGAATGGAAATAGACACACTCTTTGGGTTATAGTACTTTTGAAAAAAGTAGCACAAAAAATTATTCTAATAAAATATACAGCAATATAGTGGCATCCCTCTTCTTCTAAGATTCTAGTCAAGTTTCCTTCAGACAGCCGAATTGATCAAAGGTTATAAACGTTTTTAAAATTCTTGATACATATATTTCCAAATTGTCTTCCATAAAGATTCTGTGACTACTGTTTTACAACATCCACACAAAAAATTGGCTATTACAATTTTTTTAATTAGTTGACTTCTGGGTAAAAATATTATTTCCTTTAAATTTGTGTTTATTTGAGCTTTAGTGAAGTTGAACATAATTAAATAAATTATGTTATACCTATTTTATGTTTCTACCCTAGTTTATGATTTTGAAGGTTTTTTTATTGCCCAGACTGAGGGTTCACACCAGAGTCTAAATGAAATACATTAGATGTTGACAAAAGACTTCATATGTAATATTCATATTTTAAAAACAATTTAGGCATAAGTTAGTTGATGTTCACAACTATGTCAGCATATATTTTAACACATATATGTGTGTGTGTGTATCCATATCCATAACAGTAATGATATAAATATACAGATATGTTTCTTATTCCTTGATGTGGATTTTATCCTTCTAAATTTAATGTTTATAATGCCTCTCTTTCTGATATTTTCATTCAGGTTTAGTTTTATGCAAATACCTAAAGTAAAATTGCTCTAAGTGGGAAAAACAAAGTACACAGCAATTCTAATGGAATGCTGTCGTTATCTTCACATTTATAGGAGACTCAACAATACATAGTAGGTACTGCTCTGAACACTAACATGCCAAGTCATTCTGTTCTTTCAGCAACGCTGTCTGTTAAGTTTTCTTATCCTTCTTTTGAAAATAAGAAAGCTGGCTGGGCTCGGTGGCTCAGCCTGTAATCCCAGTGCTTTGGGAGGTCAAGGTGAGTGAATTGCCTGAGCCTACAGGTTCGAGACCCACCTGGGCAACTTGGTGAGATTTTTGTCTCTACAATAAATCAAAAATTAGCCTGGTGTGGTAGTGCATGCCTGTAGTTCTGGCTCCTTGGAAGGCTGGGGCGGAGGATCGCGGAGTCCAGCAGGTCGAGGCTGCAGTGGCCGGGAGCATGCCACTGCACTCCACTCTGGGCAACAGAATGAGACTCCAACTCAAAAAAAGAAAGAAAGTCAAAGCACAGATAGGTTAAACATGGTGAGTGGGCTCACACAATAGGCAGGTTGGAATTCAAACCAGGGTAATATTGCTTCAAAGTCTGTGTTCTTCCTGTTCACATTGAATTCCAAGACTTAATTGAGTCTGGATGTGCTACACAATGCCTATGGACACAACCATATCTATACAACTGTAAGAACCAATAAAAATTTTCTTGGACCTCAAAATTGCATTGAATGAAAGCTACATTCACAAGGGACTTTACAACCAAACTGAAATAATTAATTCTTAGAGTGCCCAGAATTGAAGATTTTCTTAAACAAGTTCCTTGATCATTTCTCAGGGAAAAAGAGGTGTTCTCGTTGTACTATAATGTACAACCCAATGCATACTCTACGCCTTTGTAGTTCTGTCAATATTGCAAAAAGTTCTAAGACAGCAGGAATCTTTGAAACATCTTCAGACTAAACTTATACTGAATACTAATTTGTATTATATAAAGTTCCCAAATGTACTGCATGCTATAATGGTGATGTGAAAAACATACAAACAAATAAAATGAAAAACTTCTTTAATAACAACATTATTTTCTCATGAGAGTCAACTTTTCTGGTCAGAGTTTATATTCCTTATTTGATTTCTTAATCTATATCCTTATCAAGCTCTAGATATTCCCTCCATATCCGATTTTGCCTGAAAGCCTAGACAAATGATCATACAACTTTATCAACTAAAGAGGCAGGTTATTATTTTCAGTGAAGATGAATGCAATCACATCTAATATCTAGGGCCAATCCTATTTCAGAATTATATGTTGGTTTAGTTATGAACACTAAAAACAAGACTCCCAACTTGCACTGGTGATTTTAAAAAGCAATACTATTAAGGGAGATTTTTTTTCTTTTTTTTTTGAGTTGGAGTCTCACTCTGTCACCCAGACTGGAGTGCAGTGGCCGCTCCCGGCCACCGCAGCCTCGACCTGCTGGGCTCCGGCGATCCTTCCGCCTCAGCCTTCCGAGTAGCCGGAATTACAGGCATGCACTACCACGCTCGGCTGATTTTTTGATTTATTGTAGAGATGAGGTCTCGCTGCCCAGGTGGGTCTCGAACCCGCGGGCTCAGGCAATCCACTCACCTCAGCCTCCCAAAGGCGCGGGATCACAGGTTGAGCCACGGAGCCCGGCTGATTTTTTTTTTAAAAGCAAGATATCACTAAATGATGGTCATAAATTATAAAGGTGTGGAAAGAAAGGTAATAGTTAATTATCATGGTTCCTACAGTGATTTCTGGGTCTCCTTCGGCAATGAGAAAGAGCTGTATATACACAATTGAGATAGATGGTGCTGCACTTTCAGCTTACAATTGTGGATAACGTGCTAAGGTGAAGAAGCATGAGGAATCACAGAGTATTGGAACGTGATGGCACATATTGAAAGTCGATAACCCCTTTTCATTCTAAGAAAGACATCAATAACAAGATGTCTTGGGAAAATGCCCCCATGAATGACTCTAAAATTATGAAGCAGTATTTTCCAGCAGATGAGGATATATTGGGTAAACATTATGTTGGGGTGAAAAAGAACAAAAACATGGGGTCCATTGAATATCCCTAGGAAGGTCTTATCATATTTTCATTTTGGGGAGAATTTTGTTCAGTATCTCTGCAAGAGCTGGAAAAGTTGGCACCAGAAGTTTTAATTTCACATTTGTCTTCTTTTCTTGAAGAAGCTTGATATATAAAAATGATGTGAACTATTTTTTGAAGGACTTTCTCTATTCTGATAGCTGTTAAGATACCGGGGTCTTTGAATTTAGGGTCTATTGAATGTACTGGAAACTTGAGAGGTAGGAAGACTTTCCTTTTATTGTCATGTGATGCGTGGCTTTTGCATGGGTATGTGTAACAGTAACCTCAAATCTCAACTGCTGTCAAGCTTGGGGAAAGTTAAGTGTTTTAAGATCTTCTTCCCAGTACAGTATTGATTGGCCGTGGATACGTGCTATGAGTGTGGTTTTTAGCAGTCCCCTTAAAGTTTCTCTTTAAAATTAAACTTCAGCACTAGCATGATTTGTATAGCAACTTAGGTCTGTGTAGGAACTCAAGGGCACCTTACGTGATAAATGTACTTCAATTTTTCTTCAATATTTTTTTCCTCCAGCTGAAGTTATGGTTCTATCATGTAATAAAGTGATTCATTGACTGGATTCAGGTAGAATTTTACTTGCTTCTCTTAGCTAGATCTGGGACGCTTTGACAGATTTCTTGGAAAATAAATGGATAACCTTCTAATGGTGTAAATATGTCTCAGGACAGCCAGATCTTTGCCAAGAGGCTTTTTCATTATCTTCTTGTGTTAACTAATGGAAACTTTCTGTAAAGAAGCCAAAATGAGCACTCACAAAACAGCATCTAACACCAGGAGTCCTGTGATCAGAGTTAGCTAAAGGAGGCCGGAGATCTCAACAACTCTGGCAAAGATTCTCTTAAGGAAATTTTATAAAAGGTATCATTTATCATTAGAAATATGTCTTTCATCTTTAATTGTGGAAATTTCTAAAAAGTTATTATAAATCTTAAAAAATTCTGAAGTCTCTAAATTCATCCAAGCTGTTGTGAAGTACCTAACCCTGAATTGTAACACATCTTAAAAAAAAGGAAAAAGAATTCTGAAGTCTCTCGTTTTTGACTAAACACAATATAAGTTTAGATTTCACAGCTACACAAATAACTGAACTCTCCTTACTCTAGGTTATGTGAATAGCGACACTAATTCTTGGACTTCGTTAAAATAGATTTAAAAGTACGAGTGTGAATCCCCAAAAACCCAGAATTATCTTTTGGAGGGCAGGACTCTTGTAATACACTCAGAATTTATTCCTCTAGATCAAACCATCAACCAGTTTTTATCCAGAATTTTCGAGAAGACTGCATCACAATTTGCAGAAGAAACATCCCAAGTTGTGACAAACAGGTGACTGGTTCTTCCACCATGACAATGTACCTGGCCATACAATGCTGTGGTCAGCATTTTTTTAACCCAAAATGTCATATCCCCCGTGCTCTACCCTTCCTATTCACCTGATCTTTCCTCACAATTTTTTGTGTGTGTACCAATGTGAAAGAAGTGAAATAAAAAATGGCAGAAACACTTAAAAGACATAAAAATTGACAAGTTCAAAAACTGTTTTGAGCAGTGGAAAAAGTATCTCAATAGGTGTACTGCATCAAACGGAGAGTACTTTGAAGGTGACTGAAATTTAAGCATGTAATAATACACAATTTTTTATAAATAAATTTTAGCATTTTGGTGGTCTCCATTTGTATACTTTCTGGAGGCTAACTTGAGTTTTAGAATTCAAACACTAAATCTCCAACTTAAGAAGAGGCATAACCCTGAATTGTACCCCATATCTTTAAAATAAAAATTAAGTGAAAGAAGACGCCAAATTGATCTGCAAAAGAATAGTCTGAATTGATCTGCCAATATTCTGGAAAATACAATTCCAAGATGGGACACTTAACCATATTAACAAGACTTTTATGTTCATGTCTTTTGGATGGATTGCTATTTTATTTCTGTGGCATACATTCATATGTAATATGAGCCTTTTCTTGGAGAAACATAAGATAAAGATGTTGCTATCAACATTTACCATCCGAGGGAGATTCTTCATAAGCTTTTTAAAAGTTCCTGGAGCTTTCTTTTTACATTTATTTTATCTTGTTAAATAGACTTTATTTTTTTAGAGCAGTTTTAGGTTCACAACAAAATTGACAAGAAGGAATAGAAAGTTCCCATCAATCCCCTGACTCTTATGAACATTTAAAAGATAACTTTTTTGTTTTAATTTTAAGATTTACAAGAAGTTGTAAAAATAGTACAGAGAGTACACATGTACCTTTCATTCAGCTTCTCCTATTGATAGCATATAACATAATACAACCACAGTATATTATCAAAGCCAGAAAATTGATGTTGATACAATACTATTAACTCAGATATATACTGTATTTCACAGGTTTCTGAATCCACTTTTTTGTGGAGCATAGTTCTATGGAATTTTATTCTTTGCCTAGATCTGAGTAACCTTCAACACAATCAGGATACTCAACTGTTCCATCACTACACACACACACACACACACACACACACACACACACACACAAATTCCCTCATATTACCTCTCAATACTCACACTATTGACCACTGGCAATCACTGATTTCTTCTTCATTATAATTTTGTCACTCTGAGAATGTTTTAGAAATAAAATTATGCAACATTTGAGACTGCCATTTTAAACTTCATACAATGATTTTGAGATCCTTCCAAGTGTTGTGTGCATCAATAATTTATCCTTTTGATTACCGAGTAGTATTTCACTGCATGGATGTGCCATAATGTATTTATTTATTCACCTGTTGAAGAACATTTGGCAGGTTTCTAGGTTATGACCATTGCAAATAATACTGCTATGGACATTCACATATAGTTTTCTGTGTAGCATAAGCTTTTATTTCTTTAGGGTAAATATTCAGCAGTATGATTGTTGAGTTGTATGGTAAATATATGTTTAGTTTTTAAGAAATTGTCAAACTGTTTTTCAGAGTGGCTATACCACTTGCATTCTCATCAACAATGTATGAGTGATGTAATTTCTTGCCAGTATTGATAATTTTTATTTTATTCACCATTTTTAATTTTAGATATTCTACTAGGCTTGCGCTAGCACCTCACTGAGGATTTGATCTGAATTTCCTTAATTGCTAAAGATGTTAGATATATTTTCCTGTGTTTATTTTGCATCTGAATATCTTCCAATGTGAAGTATTTGTTCAAATCTTTTGCCCATTACCTAATTGAATTTTTGTTTTATTATTTTTGTGTATAGAGACTTTAAAAATATAGATATAAGCACTTTGTTAGATACATTGTGTGTATTTTTTTTCACTGCCTGGTTTTTCTTTTCACCCTTTTTATAAGGTCTTTTGCAGAGAAAAAGTTTTTAATTTTGATGAAGTCTAATTTATCAAATTTTCTTTAATAAATTTTGCCTTTGGTGTCATTATGAGAAGGCTTTGCTTAACTCTTGGTAATGAAGATTTGTTCTTCAAAGTTTTGTAGTTTTACATTTACATATATGTTCCACTTTGAATTAATTTCTGCATATGGTATGATGTTTAAGTCAGCGTTCATCATTTTGCTTTTCAATATCCAATTGTTCTAATGCCCATTGTTGAGAATATTATCTTTCTTTTATTGACTTGTTTTTATATCTTTGTCAAATACCAGTTGGTTTTACTTGGATGGCTCTATCTTGGATTCTCTATTCTTTTCAATTGATTTATGTATCTATTGCTCATCAATACCACACTGTCTTTGATTTCTATGGTTACAGAATCCTTAAAATTAGGTAATATGAGTCCTCCAGCTATATTCTTCTTTTTCAAATTCATTTTTATCTGTTCTCATTCCTCTGCATTATATTATATTATATTTTCATCTTGTCTACATCTACAAAAACTCCTTCTAGAATTTGGATAAGAACTCCTTTAAATCTATAGATCAGTTTGCAGAGAATTAACATCTTTACTATGTTGAGTCTTATAGTTCAGGAACACAGAATGTCTCTCTATTTATTTAGGTCTTATTTGATTTATTTGATTATTATCCTGTAGTTTTGAACATACAAATATTGCACATATTTTGATAGACTTATACTTACGTATTTTATTTTAAAATAAAATAAAAGTACACTTGCATTGTACTTTTAATTTCAGTTTCCCATTGTTAATTGCTTGAATATGGAAATAAAATTGATTTTGTTTGGTTGATCTTATACCTTACAAAATCGCTAAACTCACTGACTAGTTTTAGAAGTTTTCCTGTAAGTTCCTTGCAATTTTATATGAATAGAATCAAGTCAACTGCAAATAGAAATAGGCTATTTTTTTTCCAACCTGTGTGATTTTATTTCCTTGTCTTGCCTTCATATAGTTTTAATTAAACAAACAACAAATATGTTTACTGAAACTTGAAATGAGCAAGACACTAACCTAAGTAATGGACCAGAAAGATAAAAAATACTTGGTTGCTGCTGTGAAGTAACTAATAATATTAGTGAGGGTCATAAACATGTGTGGAACGTAATATAATATTCTTTCTATAAAAGTGTTAAAAACAGAAGCATAAATAAAACTGCGTGAAGACAATTATTTTAGGGAAATTGAAAAGGTTGTACTGAGGAGGTAACATCTGAAGGATGTGCAATAAGCATGGATGTGAGAAATGGAATTGTGCATTAAGGAGACTAGGAGAAGTTTAGAGTAGAGAGGATATGGGGAAAAGACATGAAAAATAGGACTCAAGAAATAGAGTCTAACAAATTTTTTAGAGAATTTGTGTGGAGAATAAATGTACTTTATAACACTAGAATGCAAGCATGTCACATTCTTTAATTTCTATAAAAAGTAAAATCAGTTCTGTGTCTTCCAGCCCACACTTGGTCAAAGGAAGTTGAATCTCAGGTGTGTTTGTGGGCTTCTGTCTATCCATTGGTAGGGCGCAAACCAGGAGGTCTAACACAAGTCAGAACATTTGGACATGGACTCTCTGGGCTCCAGGCCACACAGATCCCTCCTGATGAACCTTGAGCCTATGTCTATGTGCACCTGGAGCTGCTGGCCTTGCTGCTTCTAGGCCAATCTGGGCTTAAGATCTTTTCTTCTTGGGCTTTTTATTAGTGTACAGGTCTCCACGCTTCCACTCCAGGCCATTCTTTGGAGGACTGGCCACCTCTCTAGAGGTTCTTTATGTAACAACCAGGGAACTCAGAAGTCCTGGCACACATGCAGAAATTGTAAGCCACCTGCAGGAAAACTTTTAGAAGACTCTCTCGGAGAAACTAAGCCTCTCTTGGATTCAGCCTCTCCCCAGTATTTTCTCCCTCTTTGGCATGATGCTGTAGGATATCCTCTCACTCAGTCTTTACTGGACTCTAGTTTCTGGAAATCTGGATGGAGAAAGCAGCTGCCAGCACAGGTTATTTTTTTCTTCCAACTTACCTGGTTATAAAACAAAATTTTGACCATGTCCTCTATGTTATCAGGGGTGACAGTAAAGATTTTACCCCATAACCTAGCCAGGTGTCAGGACCCTACTCTATAAATAGAGATGCCTTCATCAAGACAGGGGCTCTGAATAATACCTGATGATTCTTTTGAGATGTGCTTCCTTGGCACTTTTACAAATTCGTCAGTGCCTGGTTTTAAGTGAAGTGGGCAGTGACATCACTCCCCATTTTCTTGGCAGCAGAAGAGCAGGTTTCTGTGCAAGCCCATTTAGAATTTTGCTTCAAGATTAAAAACTATAAATCAGAATATGAATTTCGGAAAACAGGTTAGCATACTCTAAATTCTTTAGTGTTGTAAAACAGCCATTTTAAGCAGACTCAGAGTTCATGCTGAAAATGCATTTAATCGCTTATCAGTAGAGTTTCCACATGAATGTAATTTCTGCTATTGTATAGCTTTATCTGATCAGGTTTTTGTTTTCTTGATTAGACGGTACTGATGGAGTAGGGAAAGTAGTAATTAATAGACAAAGGCTTCAACTTGAATATTTATTAATTGAAAAAAAGGTTATGAATTATAAGAGACGTGTCTATTCATATCTTTTGCCCACTTTGTCATGGGGCTGTTTGATTTTTTTCTTTTCAACACATTTGAGTTCCTTGTAGATCCTTGATGTTAGTTGGCAAATACTTTTTCCCAATCTGTGGGCTATCTCCCTGCTCTCTTGATGGTTTCTTTGACTTTGCAGAAGCTTGTCAGTTTAATGATGTCCCACCTGCCTATCTTTTCTCTTATGGCCTGGGCACTTTGGGTTTTGATCGGGAATTGGTTGCCAGTTCCAACATTCATGAGAGTGTCTCTTGCATTTTCTAAGGTTCTTAGAGTTTGAGGTTTTACATTTAGGTCTGTGATCCATTTAGAGTTAACTTTTATGTATGGGGATGGGTAGGGGTCCTGTTTCAATCTTCTGCATGTGGTCAGCCAGTTTTTCCAGTACCATTTACTGAATAGGTTCTCCTCTCCCCAGCAGTGGGTGGTGGAGGCTTTGTCAACAGATGCATGAAAAATGTTCAGCCTTACTAGTCATCAAGGAGATGCAAATTAAAATTACACTGAGATACCACCTAACTCCAGTCAGAACGGCTATCATCAATAACAAAAAATAACCGATGCTGGAGAAGATGTGGTGAAAAGGGAACACTTTTACACTGTTGATGGGAGTGTAAACTAGTACAGCCTCTGTGGAAATTAGTGTGGCGATTCCTGAAAGATCTAAAAATCGACCTTCCATACGACCCTGCAATCCCCCTACTGGGAATATACCTGGAAGAACTCAGGTCACTCTATAAAAAAGATAGCTGTACACGTATGTTTATCGCAGCATCATTCACAATAGCAAGAACATGGAACCAACTGTGCTGCCCTTCAAAAGAGGACTGGATTTTTAAAATGTGGTACATAAACACAATGGAATATTACATAGTCATAAAGACGAACAAAGGTATGAACTTCGCAGCAACCTGGATGGAATTAGAGCTTATAATACTGAATGATCTCTCACAGAAACAAAGAGCTGAGTATCAAATGTTCTCACTCATAAGTGGTCCTTGAACAACTACCGTATTACTATAAGAAAAGGATTTAAAGTAGTGGGAAATTGCAGGGGGTGGAGTGGGGAGATGAGGAAGTGGGACTCACCATAGTCGATAACTGCCTGGGAAAGTGGGGGCACACTTCATCAATAAGGGTACCTGCACAATGAATATTTGTATTCCTAACCCTGAATTGTACCCCACAATTTTAAAATAAAAATTAAAAGAAAAAAAAGGAATTATAAGAGACCAAAGACAACTCAGCAAAGTTTAAATCCTCATTCTACTATTTACTAAATAACGACTGTTATGTCTTCAATATGCCAACGACTCCCAAACTTCTATCTCTAGCACAGACTTCTATGCCCAATTCTAGACTCACATATAAAATAATTTCCAACCTTCACTCTCACTTGCATGTTCTGGAGACATCTCAATACAACATGTTCAAAACAGAACTCCTTATTCTTCCCTACAAACTCATCCCAGAGGAAGACAACCATGTCATTCCAGTTGACTCGCCAAAGTATTTTTTGGTAATCTTTAACTCTTCCCACTTCTTCACAGCTGTTAAAATTATAATTGTGAGGCCATTAGGCCCTTGGAGTCTTAGCAAGCAAACCCAAACCCAATTCAACGTAAACAGTAAAACACAATTTAAGATTAGCCAATCAGAAACCGCCAACTAAGTTCCAACTAGAAACTTGCTACTTTAACCAGTCAAATATTTTCTTTCTCTTTCTTCTTCAGACACTTCATAAAAGTTTTCCCCTCATGTCACTCAGTAGAGCTCTGAACTGCTTGCAGTCTGATGTTGGCTGATTCACAAATCACTGTTTGTACAAATAAACTCATTAAAATTATAATGTGCCTAAGTTTATCTTTTAACACATCCCATGTGCAATCTGCCAGAAATCCCTATATAATTTGCCTTCAAAACGGAGCCATACACTGATTTTTAACATCTCCTTAATCCAACTGCTAGCATCTCAACTGGATTATTGAAGTAGCTTACTAACTAGTCTTCTCACTTTTACCCTTGCTTTCTTATAGTTTTTCCTCAGCCAGCAACCTAGAATGACCTAAATTCATGTCACATCATGCCCTCCTCCAGTCAAAACCCTCAAAGTCTCCTTGTTTCACTCAGAGTAAAAACCCAGGACCTTACAATGGCCTACAAAGTATCACCTGATCTGGTCCATCTCTGGCATACCTATCATTCCTCCACCTTGCTCACAATCTAAACCAGCCAAAGCTTCCTTGTGTTTTAGAAGATTCAAGATGCATCCCAGGCTTGTAATCTTTGCCACAAGTTTCCGTCAGCCTGAAACTCACTTCCTCTACAACTTCATATGATCAACTCCTCTGTGAGTTTCACTTCTGCCTAAATGTTACTACTACCCCTGAGTCTCACCCTGTATAGTCCATTTAAAGTCATAATCCATCTCAACAAACTTGACCACCTCCCTTTTTTTAATCTTGATCTACTTTTTCTTTTTGTGTAAGACTTACTACCTTCTAACATAACAAATATTTTATTAATTTACTATATTCTTATGTATCCTCTATTTTCCCTAAAATGTAAGTTCCATGAGAGTGGGGTGCCCATTGATATAACCCAAGTACCTAGAAGAGTATTTAGCATGGAGTTAGTACTCCATATATACTTGATTGAATGACATTGAGCAAGTTACCAGCTCCCTAAAGTTTGATTCTCAAACTTTGAGCAGATTAAAGAAGGAAAAGCACCATCATCATCATGTTGTTATTATTAACTCCACTTTAAATTAAGTAATTGCATTTAATCACTGGCGTTCCAATGATGCACAGTTCAAAACTTGTTAGATTTTCACCCAAGTAGAGAATAAATAAAAAGGCTCTGAGTGTCTTACCTTATAGTGAAATGAATAGGCTTAATTACTATATTGGAAGATTTTGTTATTTCTGTTTTAGTTTAATTTTAATTTCTTGCCCTATAGAATTTTAAAATGCACTTTTCTAACTCATGGCTATGTTTAGATATTGACGTTATTAGAGAAGTGGCATACGGTAAGATGCTGCTGCACCTATTTAGATCTCCCTGACCATGGCTGAGCCCAATAGATTAAATAAACCTTGATTGATGAAGCCATTCCTGCCTCCTTTGCCTAGAGAAAGAAAATGATTTTAGTAAGACACTCAATTATAATAAAACCACTCCCAATTCTAGTAAAACTTCCGTTTATATTTTGTAGATTATTCTTTTCCTAAATAAAATATTTCACATAAAGGAGGTGAAAAGTCTTACTGAAATACAATATGGTATTTCTGTAGTGTCTTGCAACATATTCGTTCAGCCATACACAGGAATGTTTCCAGCTTGTATAAATCTTTGTGACAGTGAAAAAAACTCACTATTTCCAATCTTAAAAGAAACAATGATTTTTTAAAAAATTAGTTGTTTATATCATGCTTCTCATGTGTGTGTGTGTGTGTGTGTGTGTGTGTGTGTGTGTGTGTGTGTGTGTTTAACTTCGGGATCTATTTTGCCATTGACTTCAAGTCTCAAGGGAGTATTTATAAGCACTCTTCAGGCTATTTGGACAGTCCTCATCAATTCTCATTTTTTATTACATGTAAGTTCTACCATAGGTATAAAAGCCAGTCAATAACATAATATGTAAACTGAATAAACTGTATTTATTTTATACCCAAAAAAGAAAATGTTGGTTTCTTTTTCAGAAACTACTCAATCAATACTTAATAAATTTTTTAATAACTAAAAACCAAATTTGTTTCAGTTTTAATTAATATTCTCTTTTCTTGTTGCCATGCTTACTAATGAGACAGATTTTTATCATGATACAGTAAAACATCAATTAAAAACAAATTAACCAGAACTTTAGAATTAATTTATTTTCAATTATTTCTAAAATAATTAAGAAAATCACAGGATATTGATTTTTTTTAAAAAAATCCATTTGTTTTTAGATTATTTTCTGGCATAAGTGCACATTCATTCCTCACCTCTCATATCCTCTACGTTAACAGGTACTGAAGCAAGATTTTGAATGATGGTCTGTGGCCTGAGAAATAGTCCATGATAAAAATGCAATTTTAAAACTTAATTAAGTTCACACTACTGTTTACTAAGATGTTAATATAGATCTTTTAAAAAGATCTTTATTGACAAATGTTAATTCTTAGGCAAAAATATATATCCAGAAGATGGAATTTTTTAATTTTCTTTTTACAGAAATTTTAAAATTATATTCTGAAAAAGTGCTAACTATATATAAGAAGAACCAATACTCCTAGGAAAGGAAATAATATTTTCTCAGTACCTAAGAAGTGTTAATCATTGTCCTAATTACATTAAATATGCCTGGGACTTCATGTTTCTATCAATATTATATGCATTTTGAAGAAAAGAAGATGCATTTGGTGAAAGAAACTTGCATTAGAAGAAATTAGCTATGAAAAAAGTGATTTTCTGCAAACTTAATTTCAAACTTCATAATTTCACTCATTTTGTTACTTTAATTTTTTAAAATTCTTCTAAGCAAAGGCAAAAAAAAAAGCTTGTGGTTTGTTTTATCTTTGTTACAATGTGGTGAAAATTTGATATTTTGAATCATTTTACATCTTTCCTGAGGAACAATTTGAAGATACTTTGCACTTCTGACAGAAATACTATAATACTTTAAAAAATGCTTTTGATTAAATACCCTTCAGACATCAACTCTATATACTCAAAGTAAAGCCTAATCATGTCCAAGTGTTTTGCTGACATAATTGCATTTGTGAACCTTGCTACAGATATGACCTTGGTATTACTATAGCAACATCAAGGCTATGCTCTTAACTATGTACGTACAAGACTATGCGTTTACATTTTCATGCACAAAATAATGAACATGCAAAACCATCTATGAAGTTCAGGCTTGAAGGGTGCAAGAGTTGAAATTAGGGAATTATAACACTGAAGACCTCACTTTAAAGATGAAGAGATGGACGGTTATAAAAGAAATATCGTATGATTAAAATTATTTTTCAAGCCTAGGACATGATGGGTATCCTATGTGACAGGGCAAAGGTATACATTGTGAAATAATTATGAATGTATAGAGTGACATTTCTAAAACTTGTATCTTACATGCAGAATTATATACATCTATATCATATATACATTGGTACATTTTGTAAGTCAGCATTTGTTTTCAAGTAGTGTCAGGAAATGTGATAATCTGGATATTCACAGGGAAGGTAAGGTGAGACATCCAGGTAGGATGCACTGTCCAATGCCTTGGGAGTGGTGGTGAAATGAGGTAAATACTTCTTTCCCCAATACACCTTGTTGACATGTGAGTCATTTGTGTGAGTTGATCCTGATTCATACCTGTTCCTGTGGGTAGGATTGAGAAGGAAGAAAAAAACCCTAGGAGTGCCAGGCCTTCTGGATGCCATCAACCAGGAATGCCAAACCCTAGAAGCAGCATTTCCTGATCAACAGGTTGTTCCTTTGTCAGTCGTCCAAACCTAAGGCACTGGGTTTTTTGTTGCTCACGGTGTAAGGTCTGAGTTCTCATCACCTGTACTGTTTATATCCTCTCCACATTTCCTTCCCTTTAGATTCAGAGTGATTTGCTTCAAACATTCCCAAAAACATATAATTCATTCCAAGGTTAACGCTTAATTCTCCACCAGTTTCCCTTCCCCACCCTGCCCCTTTGCTCTGGTTGTCAAGTGCTGAAACAACTCTGGGTCTCTCTGGAGTTTCAGAAGTTATGAGTTGAAAGTGTCGCATACTAGTTTTTTTTTTTTTCTCTCCTTTCTGCAAAACTTGTGTTTTATCCCAGTTTCTCTGACATTTCTTTCCAAGGAGCTAGTAGACTAGTATGGTGACATTTCTGTTATAGGTTAGTGTGCTGCTCCAGACATTTTGAGTTCTACAGTGACCATTTCCTGGGCACTCTTATTTTTTCTAGATGCTTTAGGTGTGTCATTTTACTTATTTATCCTCACAACCTACAAGTTAGCTGTTATTACTCGTATTTTATACGAATGGGACAATTGAGGATCAAAGAAGTTAAGTATCCTGCCAAACTAAAGAATTATTAAGAAACAGAGTCAGGATTCAAACTCCAAGTTGTCTGTCTCCAAAGGCCATGCTCCTCTCTTTTTCACTATGTATTCTGCATAAAGGAATCCTTCAGATATCTGAAGTTGAAGAAATTACCAGTTTGGGGATTCCAGACATAGGAAGAAGTCTAATAAGGGAGATATTTGGATTCAAGGGGTTTTTCACACACATTGAATATAAACCACCCATATTACTCATGTGTAAAACTAGCCTCCCCTCTCAATGGGAAACTGATTTCCAAGTTCATAGCTACGCATCACTCCTCAGGTTAGCCTTAATGAATTCTGCTCCTCCTTAACTCTGCTAAATGACCTCCAAGTGAAATGTGATTCCAAGTACCTTTCATGACTCTTCAGGATAAACCCAGGCATTCTCACTGTTGGCCTGGTGCAGCACAAGCAGAGTCATGGTCACTATTCCTTTCAAACCCTTGTGTAAGCCCAGTGGGAGTGTGGACAAGTTTATATGTGTGAAAATTAACCTTTTTGAACCTGCCTTGAGATTATCATCCAATTTTTTTGGCATAAAATACTCATCCCCACTAAATAAAGTACATTCCTTCCATGGCCTCTACTTGGTATTTTATCAGCAGGCACATTATGTTTGTTTTTTTTTTTTTTTGAGTTGGAGTCTCACTCTGTCGCCGAGACTGGAGTGCAGTGGCCGCTCCCGGTCACCGCAGCCTCGACCTGCTGGGCTCCGGCGATCCTTCCGCTCAGCCTTCCGAGTAGCTGGAACTACAGGCGCGCGCTACCACGCCCGGCTAATTTTTTTGATTTATTATAGAGATGAGGTCTCGCCAAGTTGCACAGGTGGGTCTCGAACCTGCAGGCTCAGGCAATCCACTCACCGCAGCCTCCCAAAGGCGTGGGATTACAGGCTGAGCCACCGAGCCCGGCTGCACATTACATTTTGATGCTTCTGTGTTTTGATACAACTGCTTCAATGTCAAGGACATTATGATGAGACTGTTTTGACGCAGCTATGAGAGTACTTTTTATCTGGATTTAAAAATACTTTTAAAAAGTAGTAACTTACACTCAGCCCTAACTCATTCTGCTATTTTCTTAATTCAAAGTTGAGATTTTTGACACCATCTCTCTGTGACAAATTATTCAGGTGTGGACTAGAAAATTGTTCTGCCTTACAGTTTTCCATTACAAAAACGATGCCACAGTCTCCCAGTTTTGTCTTTTTAATTTTTATGTATTTTATTTCTGAGTCCGGGTCTCACTCTGTCTCCCAGACTGGGGTGCATTGGTGTGATTTCTGCTTACTGCATCTTCGATCTCCTGATTCAAGTGATCCTTCCACCTCAGCCTCCTAAGCACTAGGACTACAGGCGCACATCACAACACCTGGCTAATTGTATTTTTTGTAGAGACAAGGTGTCACTATGTTGCCCAGGCTGGTCTAGAATTCCTGGGCTTAAGTGACTCTCACCTTGGCCTCCCAAAGTGCTGGGATTACAGGGGTGAGCTACTGCACCGGACTCCTAGTTTTAGACAGTGATATGAGGGCATCTCACCTACCTTTCTGAATCCAACCAAAAGAAACTTGGAGAATAAAAAACAAAGACATTTCTTCCCTATTTAGAATATGAACCACCCATAACCCCAAATCACACAAATGAAGATGGGCAGGTAAGTGTGCTAAAAGCTTAATCCAGGCCAGGCGCAGTGGCTCAAGCCTGTAATCCCAGCACTTTGGGAGGCCGAGGTGAGGGGATTGCCTGAGCCCTCAGGTTCAAGGTCAGCCTCGGCAACTTGACGAAACCTCGTCTCTTCAATAAAATAAAAAATTAGCCGGGCGTGGTAGCGTGTGCCTGTAGATCTGGCTACTTGGAAGGCTGAGGTGGAGGGATCGCCAGCGCCCAGCAGGTTGAGGCTGCGGTGGCCGTGAGCGTGCCACTGCACTCCAGCCTGGGTGAAGGAGTGAGACTCCGACTCAAAAAAAAAAAAAGAAAAGAAAAAAGAAAGAAAATCTAAGAGGGGCAGGAGAACTGAGGTTGCAAGAAGAAATATGAATACAGGCATCTTTGCAAGAAGCAGGCTAATGTTACAACACAGAAGCGATGACATGATGGTACTGTGCAGCTGGTCAAGGCTAGCCACATGTGGGAGACTGCCTTTCAGAGTAGAATTCAATCTCTGGTAAAGAATGTTGATAGATAAATTCTCAGAGACAACAGACCGACAAACCAAAGTCTGAGCTGCCTGATACTCCCAAGCATACTCTGGTTCCTACTTAATTCTACTCTCCTGAAAACAGCTGTTCCAGGAAAATCACCTGCATTCAAACAAGGTGATTCAACAAGGTTGCATAATTGCCTGAAGAAGCAATAATGAAAAACAAATAATCGCCCCTCCCCCAAAGTTTAGGGTTTAAGGAAAACTCTTTCAAGAAATTAATAGGTAAGAAACATAATAAACAAAGACAGACTAAGAAACATCTTATCTGAATTGAATTAATTTGAAATGATTCAAAATGTTCAACAAATAGATCTCCATGAAACCAGATAAGTTAATAAATTATGCTTCCCTAAAACAAGACGTTATAGAAAGGCTCAAAGAAGAAATGAAAATAGGAGATTAAGTTCAACCTGTGCGGATCTCAGAAACAGTTTGTAGAAAATAAAGATTTTCAGTTCCAGAAGATTTGGTAACTTAGCCATAAAAATTATCAACAACCTGGGGCCTTTTTCCTTGTGAGGCAGAAATCTGTCTACTATTTGACATGTTCAGATTACCAGTTTTTTTAAGGCTAATTATAAGAGCTGTTTTGCTACATCTCCTGTTTTGATATATGCCACTTTGTTGTTATTTGTTTAGTGCTACATAGCTCATAATTTTATGGTGATTTCTTTTTTTAGTATAGAAATGTATTATTTCTTTTTTCAGTTTTTTGAAATGTATTTTATTGTGGTTGGAGAATAAGATCCATGTAATTTTGAATTATTTGTTGTTGTTCAGAATGTTTTTATGGGCTAGTAAATGGATAATTTTTTAAAGTTTTTTGTGTGCTTTTGGGGGGGCCTTTCCCCCTTGGCCACCTTTTTCCCTCCTCTCCCACTTCCCCATCCCTTTCTGCTCCACCTTCTACTCCCTCTCCCTTAGGAAGTCTTGTCAAAAGTTAAACTAGCTTTAACAGCAATGTGAAGAATTAGAAAGGCCAGTCCTATGCTTTGGCAGCAGAGAAAGAATGAGTACAGTTTCCAACAGAGATAGCGGTCACCTACAGGCAGGACTGGCACAGGGTAAAAGGCACAGAGGCAGCTGTGGAGTTGGGGGGTGGGCAGGACAATAAGGTGGGAGCAGAGAAAGATGAGACAACAGCCCCAGGTCCTAGGGCAGGTCTTTGACCATGTCCTGAAAGAAGCTGGGGATACATCTGGGAGGGACTTTTTTCTGGCCTGTTGAGTTAGGTTGGGAGAAGCTTAGACCAAAACAATGCCTAAAGAAGGTATGACTTGAATTTGTAGTGACAGGATGATGCCTCTTTCTCTAGGCCACAAACAAAGCCTCTGTCTGTGGCCCTGCAGGCTGTGACCCCCACGCTGTGAGATGAGTTGAGTGAGGAAGAAATTCCTGTCTCCTCTTGTGCTTTCTAGGCGCCTCAGAAGTAGAAACATAGTGAGGTGTGTTTTGGTTTTTAATGTGCTATGGATAAACTTTGCCATAAAATATGCCCTGGAATCAACTGATTTTTAAATTGGACAATTAAATAACATTGGCCTAGCATTCCTTTCTTAATTAAAAAAGAATTCTCCATTCCATTAAGCACATGTAAAAACATGCAGTTTTTCTATATACATTGCTTCTCAAATTTGTTCACCTCAAAACTCATCCTGAAAAGGGAGAGAGAACTTGAATGTAGAAAACATGGATCTGCAGATACCCCAAATTATCAGCCATAATCTAGTAGTGTAGAAATTTTGCACCGGGGCTACCAAAGCACATAATTCCAAAAGATGCCATCTCATGCGCAGGCAGTTCACGTGCTAGTCTATGTGCGTTATCATAAAAATTCATTGGAATGATGCAACAGCTTTCCTACAATTCAGTCATTAAATAAATTTGGTCCATCAATCTTTTGTCCAATTTCTAATGAGTACCAGTTTCTGAAATTATGTTTTCATTATATTTTCTTTAGAGACAGAATAGTGATTTAATGATTTTGTTAATGCCAATTTGTAATTGACAATTTGCTATGAAAGGTATCAGAGTTGTCTTTGGTTTTGATTTATGACTAGTCCAGAATTAATCTTTGGTTCAGAGATTTATTGCATTTGAACTAAACTGCAGCTCACCTGACTGCCGCTTTCTTGAAATACTTTGTTTTGAAGGATTGCAGGTGATTAGGGATAACCGCCCTACACATCTAGTAGTGATTGTGCTTCAAAGTACACTAGTGAGAAAATTTAGTGGACAGCATGCCAATAATCTTTAACACTTCCTTCTACTTTTATGGCAATAGCAAACACACATTATCAGTTAAACTAGGAGGGATAAACATAAGCGTAACACTGAAATGTACATGCAAGGGATTGGTCAGGAAGGGGGAAGATGTCAAGGAATAATACTGTTCAAAGGTAGAAAGCAGTCAAGGATGTCTGCTTTACACACTTTATTTGGAAATGAAACAGGATTTTTATATTTTAAAGCAGCTGCTTTATGTGGTCAAGATAAAATGATCACATTAAAATGTCACTGCTGTCAAAATGACATGTCAAAATGACCTAGTCAAAACGTCCTACTGTATGTCAGACTACTCCAGTTTCAAGATTTTATTCTTTTGCCCCTGAAATATCACCATGTTCCTGATAAAAGCAAAAATTGTCTTGATTAAACCACCTTGGTCTTATATATACCATCCCTGCTCATCATTTTCTCTTCGATTCACTCTTTGATATGTAGAAATTTTTCAGATATCTAATATAGGTTAACTGAATCTTAACAACAACAAGAACAACAAAACAATATTAGCAAAGAATACCATATCATATACCAAACACTGTTTTAAGCATTTCACATGTATAGCCTCATTTAATGCAGCACAATCCCTGTGAAGGAGGTACTATATTTATTCCCATTTTAAAGGTGAGAAAATGAGGTAGAAAGAGGTTTGTCTGGTGTTTTGTCTAAGATCACAGTTAATAAATGCAGAACTGAGAACCTTGGCTTCTGGCTCCAGAGCCTGAACCTTCAGCCACTGCTGAAAGTCCAGTGGACTGTACTGTGTTATACAAGAGGCTTTAGAACAAGTGTGAATGATCCTAACCCATTCTGTCCTATTCACACTCCAAATCATTCTTGCTGAGTGACATTAGCTAAATCTCTGGTAGAGATAAATTTCTTTCTTCATTTTATTAATAATACTGTAGATTATTTTGAGGTAGATTTGTGTTATGGACTTTACATTGGTATGTCTTATAAAAATTCATTTGGTGACAAGTAAATAATGTTTTTCTACTAAACTAAACTTTTCCAAAATACATGTGACATTATGTAGTTTAAAATTCTCAATGAATACATTTTCAGTTTGAAAAGAAATATCTTGATGTCTCATGTAAAAATGCAAAGGAGAAAATTTTCCCATATTTGGAATTATATTTCTTATCACCACTTAAATATATCTTCAGTTAAATTAATGTCAAGAGCCTTTACTTATTGAAAAGTTAAAAATATCCTCTCATTTCATATTTAAAAGTGTATATCTTTAAATAATAAAGTCAATCACATACCTTGCTGTACCAAGGGTTCACCCAGAATTATATACATTATAGTATCCAAATTCTACACGAAAGCCCTAAACTGAGATTTCTCTTATTAAAATTTCATGTAAAATTTGTTTTAAACAAAAATTCTGAACTTGTTCCAAATTAACCCATTATTTTTTATTTACCTATTGTCATTGGTTTTATTTTTAAGATAACAAAATAGGTAACAAAAAGCTAATGCCTACAAAATAAATCTGTATAGCTACTTTGGAGAGGAACTTAATACTGTAATAACTATAAACCTTGTAGTCATTGACTCAGAAATTTTATTTACCCTTAAGTATATCTGAAAATTTTGTCAAAAAATACGTATACTAGAATGTTGAAGACAGCATCATTTCTAGTAGTAGAATATCTATCAATATGGAAATAGGAAACTAAATTAGAGTACAACCAAATGGAGGAACACTGTGAACCCGCCAAAATAAATTAGGTATATTTGTAGGTGGTGATACAGAAATATACACAAGTACAAGTGAAGCAACCAATGTGCAAAACCTTTATATAGCTTGATACCTTTCATATAAAATTTTAAAGGCAACATTATATGAGTGTATAGAGATTTGTAGATGCTGGAAAATGTATATAATTGTTTGTCTGCTTTTCCTGAAATGAATCATTAGAGACATTAACAGAAATTGCTTTAAAGGAGTAAGACTGAGGGTGGAGAGAAATGAGTCTTTCTGTCTTTATTTTGTGCCTTCCCTTACTGTTTGAATTTCTAAGCATGTATATACATTGCTTGCAGTTTTTTTCCTTAACGGCAAAGGAGCTTATCTCTGTAGTGAGCAAAAGAGTCATTTGTGTTTATTTCCTTTCAGATACTTTTCTGCATTTGAAAAAATACACTTAGAAATATAATTTTCACACAGTCTGCAATTAAAAGATTCCTCTTGTCTTTTGCAAAATGATATTTGAAATGTTTCATTTGCTACTTTCAAATTGATGGTTGTAGTACTCACTATCAATATCAATGGACTTTATTTTTTTTGGACACTAGAGGGAGTTTAGAAATGAGATGGAATACACTGAAGAACCAAAATGGCTCCTAAAATTCTCTGACTGTATTTCCTCACTCCCGTTGAGAACCTCTACAGATCAAAAGCATTACTGTAACCACGGTTGACTTTGTAGATATATCCCTAAGAGCTTTTGTGTAAATTGAATCATATTTTTAAGCTCTCCTAGGAAGATATCTGTTGAGAGAAGTCCTGGTATGAATTGTCTAGAAAAAAAATGAAACTTTCATAAAACAGATAGTCATTGCCAGCTTCTCATTAGATGACAAGATTTTCCTATTTTATAATCTTTACCAGCAGATACTGTAAACCTGAGGTGTGATTATGTTAATACAGTTAGTTTTGTGAACCTTGAAAAATAGAAGTACTGAATAAATGTTTAATCATCTAATTCTCCCAGGCTCAAAAAATATAAATAAATGAACAGTTACTAGTCTGGGGTGTTTTTGTTTTTTTTCCTCTATTAACCTAATGTAAATGACTGACTGTCTGAATCCTGTTAGACAGCCTTCAATCTTCACTTATTCATTTATTTGACTGTTTCTTTGAGTGTTCACTATAAGCCAGACACAGTAACAGTTATTGGTGGTAAAACAAAATAAAGAACCCATTCTCACCTTTCTATTCTAGTGGAAAGACAGACAAGAATCAAATAAACAAATAGATGGATAAGATATTTTCAGAAAAAAGGTGAGCATGAAAAGCAAAAATAAAGTATCATGGGGTAACATTATCAATAAGTATCTGGGTCTCCTGTACTTCTAAGTAAATGCAGGTTGTACTTCTCCATATTCTTGAAGTAATTCATCATCATCATTTGATGAGTTCTGGCCAGTAACATGTGAGTGGAATGGCTATGTGATTGCCAGGATGAAGTACTGGATTGCTAGTGTTTGGCTCTCCAGTTTTCCTCTCTTTGATGTGGCAATCAGAAAAGCACATGTTGACATGAAGTTGTTACGAGATGAAGGAAACTGAAGTGCTTAGCCACAACATAGAAGGTGGCCTAGCTAAAATGTTGCCTGCCATTATCTGAAAAATTGGTATAAGCAAAAAATAAAAACAAAAAACCACTTTTGTTATATAAAGTCAATGGAAATTTGGAGCTGCTTGTCACCACAGCATAGCCAAGCCTTTCCCAATGGAGGATGGTAGGAGGGTGGTCCTCAGTTAGGATGGTCGAGAAAGGGTTCTCTGACAAAGTAGCAATAACAGTACAGTTATTGTGATTTGGATGTGAAGTTGAGAGTCAAGAAGAGGTATCCATAGAGAGAAATTGTTCTTAAATATGGTCTGTGCACCCACTGCTTGAGTCATTGAAGGACACTTGTCAAAAGCGCAGAAACTTTGGCCTCACCCTAGATTTATTACATTAGAGTCTCTAGGGGACAGTCTTAGGATTCCGTAATTTTAATAAGTCCCCAGATTATTTTGATGCACAGCCAGCTCTGGCATTCAGCTACATTCAGCTCTAAGCCTTGACTGTTTATATTTCTGATCTACATGATATGATATATAGAATTTTAAATTATATGCCTTTCAGTCTTTTCCTTACTCTGACAGGGAGAAAATAAAGGAAAGGCCACATTTCAAGTCTCATCAAAATTACATTCTTTTCTTTCTCTAGCTCTGACAGAATATGATTCCATATGTGTTTGTCTTAGTTTGATGGAATAGACTTAAAGTCTTTGAGTCATAATAATATCAAAAGCAGATTTTTTATTTGTTTATCTTATATTGACAGAATCAAATTGTAACTTAAAGAATATCATTTTGAGAAAAGAAAGTCATCACGGTAGTCCAGCATATTTTTGCTGTTAGAGTCTAAAAAAACAATAAGGATCTTTTATTGAATGTTTGCCATGTGCACACAATCACCCAGCAAGGTAATATATACTTCTCAATTACATTTTATTAAAAAATTATTAGTGTTTTAAAACTTTTTCCCATTTCTTTTCAATGATACCCTAAATAATATTTTAATTGCTATACTTATAAGGTAAATTAAATAATTTAACCCAAAGGACTGTAGAAGGATTGATTCTTGAGATTTTTGAGTAATTGGGAATTTGAAGTCTGCATTCTAGTTTTTTTAGTGTTTATGGAAACTGAATGACTGAACCTGTATTCAAGGCTTTTAATTTGGAACTAAAATGGAAAGCTGGTGCCTAGGGAGAGCACTTACCATAGATTATTACTTTATAAGATATCCTATATTAGATGTTTCAATCTCATGTTCTTCAAAGGCAAATATAAGGTATATGTCAAACCTGAGACTCTTTGCAACAATGTATGAAACTGAATTTTCAATTAAAATGAGGAGAGAAGATATACAAGGCAGACTGATTACATATCTATCTCTACTCCATCCCAGAATTCCTTCAATAACAGTAAAAGTATGTAATATATACATTGTATGCCTTTTCTTTCTTTCTTTCTTTCTTTTTTTTTTGCAAAGTTAAGAGAACAGGGTAAAATCCTGTTGGCTGCACATGTGGAAGAGAAGTTGATAGCAGTGAACCCTGCCTCCCACTACTACAGACACAGATGGATGTGCCAGTTCACCATGAACAATGGTAATGGTGGAGAACAGGTCAGTTCCTCAGCACTGCATCTTCAACCCCCAAAATTCCTGGTATTCCACCATATGGGACAATCACTGAAAGTGTGAATGAGTGAATGATCCCACAAATCTTCAGAGGTGACAGATGACAAAACAGTTATCACTGGATTTCTGAGTAATCTTTTTACTTCAAATTCCACATAATTCTAGCAAAACAAAAGGATAAATATTCCATGTTGACCTCTTTCCCTAGCCCAGATCCTGGGGAAAAATATGCATAGTGATTAAAAGAAAACCTCTTCCTGACAACTGATCATTTAAAGGAAGAAGATCCTGTACATTCAATCTGGTCTTTGGGTTAAACAATAACATGTTTAATTATTATTATTGTTAAATTCACCACCAGAGGGAGCTCATCTATTCCCTTCCTCCGGAGACCAACTTTGCAACAGGCTGCAAAGTAATGACTTTTCTCCTAATTTCAGTATTTAAATATATCATTTTTGCCTGAGATAAATTTTGGAATGTTTGTATAGACTTATGTCATTCTAGTTGTCTCAGAAAGCAGTAGAGAAACTACAATAACTCACAAATTTGTTCTCCAATGTATTACCTCCTCACAACTCCCAGTTGAAAAGAGAAACAAAAATTAATCTACCTGGAGAATTACATTTTCCTCATATACCTCTCAGTAAGTTGCTACATTTTTCTAGACTCTGAGTCAATGTACAGAGGACGTTTCTGTAGAGAAAAATGATTTGTTGATGATTGCTAAGTCATTTGAAAGTCTTAACCATCTCAAATGGAAGTCTCCATTAGTGGTGACATAAAATACATCTACTTTTGATGTTAATAATCACTAACATTGAATGTAAATGAGCAGAGAAATATCTTAGGCCCCTTATTTATCAAATTACTTCATCCATAGCTAATAAAAATATGAAGTTAATCTTTTCGTGTGTGGGGGGATGTGAATGAGCTCTGAAAGTAAACTAAAATCAAGTCCTGGAGGATGATATTTTGGTTTTCTCTTAGTATCTGCTTGTCCAAAGCAAGAATTTGATTTATTTAAGTCTTTTTCACTGCCAGTAGCAAAAGCATGCTCTTTAGGAGACAGGCTTATTTTGATATTTTTGAAAACTCAGTGAGTCTGATATATCTGTAAATATTTGAATACTATAAATATCTAGTGCGGAGCAAAAGTATATAATATTTCATTAATCATTTACTCCATTTTTATAGAGCCTGTGACCATGGCAACCAGGTGCCGCAACTGACCCCAATTGTTGCTTTATCTAAATTGCTACTGGGAGCACACAAGCTTTATAGATTTATAGAATTGCATTAGATTGTGAGAATTTGTGAAGGAGTTCAAAATGAGAGAAATGGCTTGTTTTTATCCAAAGAAGTAGAATTGCTGTTCGTGCACTGTGTCCTGTAGGTAATATTCACACATGTCATAAGGACATTAGAAACAAAGAAAGGAGATTTGTGGAGGAATGAGACAGGCAGTTCACATATGCTTATCTCTGTTCCATCCCAGAGCCCCTTTCAATAACAGTTAAAGGTTATAAGGTAATAGTCGTGTACCTTTCCACAAAGACAAGAGAGCAGAAAAGAACAGGCCAGGTTGTCAACAGAATTTCGAAGATTGGAAAAATAGATGGATGAGTCATACGTGATTTAGGAGAGCAGAGATGCTGAAACCTAACTGTCTTTGGGCGTAGAGGAAATGACAGTAATGAACAGGCTGATTCATGCCAGAGGACCTCAAACACACAGTGATCAAAGTGATTCAATCTTTCAAATGAAGTCCAGGATATGAAGTGGAGCTGAGAATACAGCACCTAGTTGATTGAGCACTCGCAGGCACAAATTTGCCCTCCCAAACAATGAGTTGGGTAACTCCCCTGGAAAGGTGAATTGAGGAAGCAGTGGGTCCTTGGGCTGAACACAAGGGTAATGAATGGAAATCTGATTACCAAAGAACCAGACTCCCACCCTCCTGCCCCACCCAGGTCTCAGGCATGTAACAACTAGACTAGATACTAGATAGTTTGTCGGAAATAGGCAAGGTACTGCTTTTTAAAATTATCAATCTCAGACTCGTATTAGCCTTTTAAACTATATGCATATATTTATTATTTAAAAAATAAAAATAAATTTTAACAGCAGGAAAAAGCTGCTTTGAATCTATGCCCCAAACAGTGTAGATTACATATGTAACATACAGTCAAAAATTTTAACGTGTATACCACCTCTTAGTCATACCAATATGATAGTTTATCCTCTCGCCCTGGACCTGAACACAGAGGGCCAAAGTGAGGCTTGAGAGACTGAAAATAAATAATTGCATTCTAAAAAGAGCTGTAAATAATGAGGGCTAAGACAACCTCTCCAGGGCTTACCAAGATGTAGTAAATATTTGCTACTCCTAACCATTATCTCAATTCCTACCTTCTTCTTCCTTACCTCCTCCTGGAGATAAAAGGAGAGAGAACTTGGGGACCCAGGGTAAATAAAGAAGAAAGCATTATTGGAATTCTAAGCCTTGACCTCACTGAGAGGGACATACATAGCATTGTGGAGAGGATTATATTCATTTTCTCCACAAGCTAAGGAGGTGGGGGGTACAAGATTTCTATTGCTGATGTAACAAGCAACCACAGAATTTGTGATTTAAACCAATGCAACTGTGTCATCTTACAGTTATGGAAGTCAGAAGTCTGCAGTGGGTCTCGTTGGACTAAAATCAAGATGTTGGCAGAGTTGCATTTCTTTCTGAAGGTTTTCTAGGAAAATCTGTTTCCTTGCCTTTTCTTGCTTCTAGAGGTTGCCTGCATTCCTTGGCTTATAAATCCTTTCTCTATCTTTAAAGCCAACAATAGCCAGTCTTTTTCACATTGCATGGTTCTGACATGGCTTCTCCTGCTCCCCTCTTCCATATTTAAGGATGCTTATAATTACACTGGGTCTGCTGCATGATCCAGGATAATCTGGATATTTTAAGATCAACTGATTAGCAACCTTAATTCTTTCTTGCCATGTGAAATGACATATTCACAAGTTCTGGGAATTAAGACATGGATGTCTTTTGGGAGAAGAAGAGAAGCATTATTCTGCCTACCACACAATGGTTTTAAGAAAGTCATTCATTCTAAGTCCATCCAAGTTGCTGTGGAGCTCATAATTTTGTACTTCTTTATGGCTATGTAATCTTTCATTAGAGTCTATAATACTAAGTGATCTATCACAGAAATGAAGAACTGAGTACCACATGTTCTCACTCATAAGCTGACCTTGAGCAATTATCATAGTAATATAAGAAAGGGATTGGCAGTAGTGGGAAACTGCCGGGGTGGGGATACACCTCATCAACAAAGGTATCTGCATAATGACCATTTGTATACCTGACCCTGAATTGTACCCTGCACTTAATAAAAAAGCCATTCATAAATAGCTGGAGTGCCTAGGGGAAAGAGTAGCATTATTTCCAAAGCAGACATAAGCTTAGACTACTCAGACCCACTGTCTAACCTACTGAGGAGGACATAATTAGAGATAAATGTCAAACTGGAGAGAGAGAACAGCCTGTACTTTACAATTTGGTGTGCAGAGGATGTCTCTTTTCTGCGGATTAAGCATGACTCCAGAAGACAACAAGGTGAGAGGTATCTTTCTGCAAACCCTGGGAAGAGAGGGAAGAGATTGTGGGTGGTGACCCTGGGGGTAAAATTTGGGGTTGAAAGAGCCAAACCTTGATCCCTTGTTCCAGGGAAGCTGTGCAGTGGGGAAACCCCACAGGTTCAGCATCCCCAAATTGAATCCTGTGTGCCCCTGAAAGTCAGCATTTTGCCTGCTGCACCAAAGGTAACAGGTAACAGAGAAAGTCAAATTGGCTAGAAAAGCAAATATCAACAACAGCGCAATCACATGGCAGTTAAGGAAAGGAAAATGTTTCCTTACTAGAAAGGGGATCACAGTGCATTGAGAAAGTAAACCAAGTCCTCTCCCCTACTCAGGATCTTCTAGCCTCTAGATTAAGGTTAGACACAGCTGGTTTGGGGGAAGGATGAGGACAGTGGAGATTACAATTTTAAGTTGGTCTGGACCAAACTCTTGAAAACTTTCACTGAAATATAATAAACTTCATGAAAAGTCCTCTCTGGTGGATTTCTGATGACTTTTCACAGCTGAACACACCAGTGTGACCAGCATCCAGATCAGACATAAAATATTACCAATTTCTCAGACACTCCCTTGTTCTCCTCCAGTCTCAAAGTCTGCTCCCCAAAGAATAACCAACAACCTGACTTTAAACAACATACATAAGTTGCATTTGTTTGTGTACTTTATAAAATGAAATTATACAGTATATTTTGGGTCTGACTTCCTTCATTCAATATTATGTTTGTGAGAATCATTCATGTTTCTACATGTATTGATGATGACGTGTTTGCACCATTGTAAAATAATATACTGTGTGAACAGATCGCAATATATCTATTGCTTATGGGCATAAAATAACTTCTAGTTTAGATATATAAAAAATAGTACCACAGTGAATATTCTACTATGTATATTTTATTGAAAATATGTCCACTTTTCTGTTGCATATTTCATATTCAGGAGTGGAATTTAGGGTCATACCTTTGGTTTAGGAATACGTTGTCAAATTGTTTTTTGAAGAGCAGTAAGTAAATTCTGTTGTTCCACATATTCATTTTATACTTAGTAGTCTCTATTTCATTTTAGTTATCTACTAGTTGTGTAATAATATCTCATGATAGTTTTAGTTTGCGTTTTTCTGATAACCAATGAAGTGAAACAACTTTGCCTATGTTTATTGACCATTTGAATGCTTTCTTTTTTGAAGTCTCTGCTTAACCTTTTGTTCATTTTTCTATTTAGTTGTCTTTTTTTAATTACTGATTTATAGGAGTTCTTTATGTATTGATTTGTAAGAGCTTGTTATGAATTTTGAACATTGATTCACAGGCTATCCTTATTCATATAGTCAATATCTTCTTTTACTTGGTGGGTTACATTTTTATTCTTTTTAAATAATATCTCTTGATGAACATAAATTCTTAATTTTAATAGAGTTCAATTTATTAATATTTTAATTTTATGGTTAATAGGCTTCATGTTCCCTTTAAGAAATCTTTGATTCCTCCAAGACAATGAAAATATTTGGATTAGATGTTTTATTCATTGAAAGTGACAAGAAAGCTATGGGTTCTACCTAACAGGTTCATTCAACTGAGTATGGTTGAGGGTAGTGGTTGGAGACAAATTAAATCTTATCACATTTGTACCTTACCCATTTCAGGCTCTTCAGTAAACTAGACACACACAAAATGTTGTTTTTGTTTTGCTTTTGAAGAAACATGCTGAAATGAGTCTTTTCTTTAATTATTTTTATGATTAGCACATAATAATTGCACACATTTATGGGGTACAACATGATGTTTCAATACAAAGAAAAGTTGTGTAATGATCACATCAGATGAATTAGCATATCCATCACCTTAAACATTTATCATTTCTTTGTTATGAGAACATTTAAAATCTTGCTCTCTAGCACATTCTGAGTTGGGCAAGAAAGTAATTTAAACTTAACAAAATCTCAGTTTCTTTCAGATTAAACAAGGCCTTTTAGATAAGTGTTCAATCTTCCTTCCCACTTTCTTAAAGATGTATAGAATAGAAAGTCTCTTGTGTCTTTGGGGGCAAGGAAGGAGGTTCTCAGGCTATTCCATGGGTACCTGCTTGCCTCTGAAGCAATGGAAACTTCCAAAGTCTATTGGTCACTACTTATTCTGCTCAAATTGGCTGCTAAGTTCTGCAACAGGAGAGCTTGTAGTTGATTCACTTTCAGCAGGTTCAAGTACCAAGTCTTTTTATGCTAAAGCAGCCCATCTGGCCTCTTGCTAACAATGGCTTCACCCTTGACTCTGGTTGTGATGCTCTGTTAATTCCTGGTCTGCATGCTCATTTTGAAGTCTTGGGCACAGACTCATTTTGACCCCAGCCTGTGGTTTCCATCTTCCTTTCACTCTAACAACACCCTCTAATAAGAGAAGAAAGAAGTATAATGATCCTTGCAGAAAATTATTTACAAAAATGGTCACAATTATTCTCATGTTTCTTTGCATTGTAACTTTGAAGCTCTTGTCATCAAGAGGTGGAGTCTTGCTCTCTACTCTTCGAATCTGGCTGGCCTATGGTTTGCTGTTCTTGAACTTCATACAAACAGAATCATTACAGTGTGCATTCTTTTATCAATACTGGTAATTTGTTCTTTTATTCTGAGTACTTATACTTGATGAACATACCACAAATTGTTTTATCTATTCAAATATTGATGGTTATTGGATGATTTCCAGTTTGAGTTATTGTGAATACAGCTGCCACGAGCATTCCTATAGAACCCTTTCTGTGGACAAATGACAAAATTTTATTCCTTTAGAGAAAATGCATAGATGTAGATTTTTTTTTAGTTATATGTATGTTGAATTTGATAAGGACTGCCAAACAGTTTTGCAAAGTGCTAGAAATTTTACACTTCAATCAACAATGTTTGAGAGCTCCAATTGCTCTAAATCCTCACCAACACTTGGTATTACCAGACTTATTTTAATCGTAGCCAAGACTGTGGGAAGAAAATGATATCTCGTATATTAACTTGTATTTTCCTGATGACTTATGTTACTGAGTACTTGTCAATATGCCTAGTGGCTATTAATATGTCTCCTTTTTGTAAAATGTCCTCAAATCTCTTGCCTATTTTTAAATTGGATTTCCTCATCTTTTGCAATTTGAGAAGTTAATGTTATATTTTGTATGCAAAGCCTTTGTCAGACATATCCATTATAAATACTCTTTTCCAGCCTGTGGTTAGCATTTTCATTTTCTTAACAGTAAATTTTCTTTAATTGGCCTCATTTAAGTATAATTTAGATGCAATAAGCTGTACCCATTTAAAGTGTTCAATTTTATGAGTTTTGACAAATACATAAACTTGTTGAAGCTACTGAACATTTTTATCACCCCTAAAAGTAACTTAGTTTTGTTTTGTTTTGTTTTGTTTTGTTTTTACAGTCAATCTTCCCTTTTACCTTTGTTCTAGCATCTACCAATCTGCTTTCTGCCCCTATAGGATGACTTGTATTTTCTGGAATTCCATATAAATTCCGGAAAATTTAATTCCATATAATTTCATACTTTAATCATGAAGTGTATGCTCTTTGGATTTGACTTTTTCCACTTGGCATAATATTTTTGCCTTCCCTCCCTATTGTTGTATATATTTTGGTAGTTTGCTTCTTTTCATTGCTGAGTAGCAGTCCAATGAATAAATGTATGACAATCTCTTAATCTATTCATTTTAACCCTCACTTTAGATGAGAATCTTTTCAGAAAGACCAATTTATCCATTTTTTCTTTATCCATTTCTTCATGACCCTAATTCATGAAGATGTTCTTCTTTGTTTTCTTCTAGAAACTTCATAGTTTAGAATTTCTGAATAGGTCTATGCCCCATAACAAGTTACTTTTTGAATAGTGTAAAGTAGGACTTAGATTTTATTTTTCACTATGTGCTTGTCCAATTATTCCAACACTTGTTTAAAAGACTTTTCTTTCCCTACTTGAATTGCCTTGGTAAAATTGTTGAAAATCAACTAAAACCATGTATGAGTGAATCTGTTTCTTAACTCTCTATTCTGTTCCATTCTTATTTGTCTATTCTTATGCCAATATCGCACTGTTTTGAGTGCTATAGCTTTGTAAGTCTTAAAATCTGACAGTGTGAGTCTCCTAACTTTGTTCATATTTTTTTTTATTTATTTATTTTTGAGTTGGAGTCTCACTCTGTCACCCAGACTGGAGTGCAGTGGCCACTCCCGGCCACCGCAGCCTCGACCTGCTGGGCTCCAGCAATCCTTCTGCCTCAGCCTTCCAGGTAGCTAGAACAACAGGCGCATGCTACCATGCCTGGCTAATTTTTTGATTTACTGTAGAGATTGAGGCCTCACCAAGTTGCCCAGGTGGGTCTCAAACCCGCGGGCTCAGGCAATCCACTCACAGCTTCCCAAGAGATTACAGGCTGAGCCACCAAGCCCGCCTATATTTTTATTTATTTTTAACTGCATATATGCTTAAAACATAATTCCACTATTTGATATATATCCTAACTGTCCATCAATGAATGAATGGATAAAGAAAATGCAATACACATAATGGAATACTATTCAGCCACCAAAAAGAAGGAAAATTGTCCCTTGAGGCAATATGGATGAACCTGGAGGGCATTATGTTAAGTAAATGCACCAGGTACAGAAAGACAAACACTGCATGATCTCATATGTGGATAAAAAAGTTGATTTCATAGAAGTAGTAAGTAGAATGGTGTTTACAAGAGTTTGGGATAGTGAGGAGCAAGAGGAAGTAGAAAGACATTGGTCAAAGGATACATGATTACAGTTAAACAGGAGGAATAAGTTCAAAAGATCTAATGTACAGTATGGTGACTATGGTTCATGGCAATTGTAGACTTGAAAAAACTTAAAGAGAGTAGACATTAAGTGTTCTCATCATAAAATGTTAACCATGTGTGGTAATGCATCTGTTAATTAGCTAGATTTAACCATTCCACAATGTATATATACTTTGAAACATAATATTGTACATGCCAATTACATGCAATTTCATCTTTCAATTAAAAAAATTTTAAGATACTTAAAATAAATGTAGAAATATTGCTTTAGTTGTCTTATGCATTTCAAGAGTTTGATCCCCATTCATAGTTGTTCTGAGAGTAGCTGATGTCATCAGTTACTTTTAGAGTTGTGTAACAACATTCTAGGCACATCCTATTCAATTCCTAACTTTGTTCTTCTTAAAATTGTTTTCCTTATTCTAGAGTATTTATATTTCTTTTTTAAAATTTTTATTTCAGAACTTTAGGGGATAAAAATGGTTCTTTATATTTCCATACATATTTTAGAGTCAACTTGTTACTATCTAAAAAAAAAAAAGAATGTTCCCTATTATTCTGATAAGGATTGTTGAATCTATGAATCAATTTGTTGAATCTATAAATCAATTTGAAGCGAATTGATATTTTAACACTGCTGAATCTCCTAATTAAAAAATATGACATATTTCTCCATTTATTTCAGGTCATTGTTTACTTCTTTCATCAATTTTTTTATAATGATTGGCATAAATATAAAGCACATAGTTTTAAAATGTATTCATAAATATTGTCTATTTGATTCAATTGTATATTAAAACATTTTAAAATTTTAACAGTTTGCTGCAGGTAGATAAATACAGTTGATGTTTTATGGTAACTTTGCATCTTACAATCTTCCTAAATTCATTTTTAGTGCCAGTAATTTTGTTTTGTCTTGTTTTTGAAGATTCCTTCAGATTTTCTACCAAGATGATCATGTCCTTTGTGAATAAATACAACTTTTTCCTTTTAGATGCATATGTCATTTATTTCTCTTTCTTGCTTTATCTCACATGCTATGATAGCCAATGTAATGTTGAATAGAAATAGCAGCTATTGGCATCATTGCTTTGTTTTGATCTTAGCGGGAAAGTGTTGACTCTTCCACCCATAAGTATGATATCAGCTGTTACGTATTTCATAGCTCCTTACAACAGGTTGAGAAGGTCGTTTTCTATTGCAAATTTACTGAAAGATTTATTATGAAAGTGGAATTTTGTCAAATACTTCTAATATGGTGTACTTTACATTTTAGAGACTATATTTTTCATATTTAGAATTTCCATTCGGTTATTTTTTCATATCCCCTCTTTCTCTTTTCATTATCTCCTTTTTTTCTTTGACTATATTTATTGTAGTCACTTAAAAAATAATTGTCTTATAATTAATTCCATTATCTGTCTTATTTCTGGATTTGTAATTATTGGCTGGTTGTTTTTTTTTTCTGATCAAAGGTCATGGTGGCCTGCTTCTTGGTATTTACCTATATTTTATTTTACAAGATGTTTGACATCGTGATTTTATATTACTAGGGCCTGGATTATGGTTATTGCTTTTTAAAGATCATTAAACTTTGTTCTGACCTACAATTGCATTTCATAACAATTACCTTGATCATTTTAAGTCCTGTTTTTTTTAGCTCTGGGTGGATTCTAGACCAGCTTTTACTTTAGGAAAAGTATATCTTTAGTACCGAGGCCTTAAACTTGTATTTTACAAACTTCCTAAATTCATTTTTAGTTTCAATAAATTTTTCTCATTTCAATATGGCACAATTCAATTTCATAATTTCCATTTTTTATCATTTCCATTTCTCTGAAGAGACAGCATCTGTTCACTCATGATGACTATCTTTCTTTACATTTTAAACTTATTAATTATAGCTGCTTTAAAACTATAGTTCTTGTCTGCTAATTCCAATATCTATTATATCTCAAAGCCTCTTTCTACTGACTACCTTTTCTCTTTACTCATTTTTCTATTTCTTTGCACAGTTTTACTGACTTGTAGTATGCTGGATATTGTGGATAATATTTTGTAAAATCTCTAGATTTTTTATCTTTCTCCGAAAACACTAATTTTTGCTTTAGCAGAAAATTAAATCACTGGTTGATCACCTGGACCCATAGAAACTTGATTTTACACTTAGTGCAGGTCTATTTTAATGTTTCCTTTAACCTTCATCCTGGAGCCTAATCTTTACTCCTAAAGCGCTCTACCTTGTCAGCATTCAGACTCCAAACTCTATAATCTCTGTGGTGGACAGCAACTGAAGTTTCTGCTTAACTTTTAAGTCATCCAATTATTGCTTTTTGCTGTGCTCCTCGTAGCCTCCTTTGCACACATGTAGTTCTTTTGGCAGACAAATATTTGAGGAAAATGTATGTGCATTCTTGTGATCTTTCCCTTTGGTTCCACTTTTCAGGATTTATCTCTCAATTTCCAGGCTTTCTGACAGCCTAAACTGTGTTCTCTGATACCTCAAGCCAATAAGACTGTAGCTTTTAACAAGAATTTTAGTCATTCTACACTGCATAGACTGGAAAGAGCCTTCCTGGAAAAATGTTATAAATGTAGAACTTATCCTATGCATCTCTTTTCTTCTAATGCTCATATTGCCTCCAAATTTGACTGCTTTGCTTATTTTTTTCAGTGCCTTCAAATAAGTATTTTTGAGTATTTTTTCAAAGTGAGATTTAGTTTCATGCAAGATTCTCTGTCATTATTAGACTCATAAGTCCTTCTCCAGTAGCTCTTTTAAGCATAAAAATGAGGCATTTAATGTTAGAAACAAGCTGCTGCTGCTACTCTGAAACTTTATGGACCTGCCCCTTGGTCTGTTACCGATTTCAGGCTACCCCTTCAACCTACGATATTTCCTCTGTAATGAGCTTCTAAAAACCTCAAACTTAGTCTCCCCTCATTAAGCAAGAAGAATGCTATCAATATCCAGTGGTTCTGTAGCTCTTCTCTCCCCATGTAAATCACAGTCTTCAGTCTTATTCTGAACCCTCTTGATCAAGGACTCAGACATAAATAAAGCAGAGCATCCTGTCTTGCATGAGAGCTCATGGGTTTTGCTGCAAGTTTCTCTTTTTCTTTTCCTTTCTTTCTTTTTTTTTTTTAAGGATGAGAAGACATAGAGTTGCTTTTATTTTGAGACAATTGAGAACTGCTACATTGAGATTTAACTGTACCACAAATCTTTAAAAATAAAAAAAAGGCAAAACTACACATTGCATTGTTAAAAAACAAACAAACAAAAAACCCAGCTGGTTTCAGAGAAAGACGTTGAGCTCAGACGTCTTTGATTCTCATGATTCTCACATGTCAGGGTATTCTTTCTACTGCATCTTTCCTGCAGTGTTTATTTTTAATTGATTAAATGGTATGTAGGGAGTCATGACATTTTTATTATATAATAATTGGCCTTCACAATTCTTTGCATTTATAACTGAAATTCATTTTTCAGAGCAATTCAACATTTCGTTAAAATTTGAAAAATAATATTTTTATTCACACAAAATGTTTTTGCATACACTACAATATTCCAGAGATCATGTAGCATTTTAGTTATGAGTACAGGAACTAGATCTTATGAGTTTATATCCTGATACTTACTAGCAGTTAGACTTTGGAAAAATTACTTAATTTTTCTCTGTCTCATTTTGCACCTCTGTAAAACAAGAATGATAATAGGTAATACTACTGTTAGACCCTGCCTTGTGTCCTGCATTGTGGAGGATAGCAAGAGAAGGGACATTTTGCAGTGAGTTCCTTAAAATTTGCTAAGCCTCCTTCCAGTGCCTACAACTGGCCAGTGCTGGCGGTGCCATCCAGATAGGGAACTCTAAACCTAGACAAAGATCTGTGTAACACAGAGGCTCCATTTGTCCTCATAAGGAGGCCCTCTACCATGCATATAGGGTTGACCAGAATCACTAAGTTACCCTAGGAATTTCACTTATGGGGTCATCTGGGTCTCCATTGCAAGAAGGTGGCCTGGCATGTAGATTGTTCTCACTGACCTAAGCAGTATTTTCTGCATATGATCACATGAAATTGGATCACCAGAATGATGCTTATATGGTGATTTGGGGTAACTCTCATTCACCTCCAACAAAGACTGAGTTAAGAGCTATTGACTGTGGATGGCCCATTACAAACTCTTTGCTTCAAACTCTGTGTGTGGGCTTATTAATTGGTTCTTGCCTATTTGGATTCTAATGATGTTGCCACTTTTGGTCTATAGCACACAAGGGTGGCAGTGGTGGTGGCAGGCATTTTTTATTCTGTGTGTCCTCACTGATGACACTCAAAGTAGTCACCCCTTCCTCTATAGATCTTCACTCCACATCAGACAGTTCTCTGGGGGTGATCATAACTATTTCATTTTTAAAAATTCCTCTGCAGTGGGTCCTTCTCGTCAATGATCTTTCTTTCCTCCAATCAGTGTTCTGGTGTCATGCACTTCTATCAGTCTTATATCATTCTGAATGAGTACTAACATTCCGTGTACAAATGAGACAGCTCTTGTCTCTGAGCGTGACCCTTCTCTTATTTTCTCCGTGATATGTAGGTGGTAGAGAAGAAGTCAACACCGAAAGAGTTTACATTCTAGGAATACATTGCTTACAACTTAGAGTTTAAGAGAAGATATGATTAAAAGGTGTATTTTCTACATTTAATCTACAAAATTCTGAGTGATAAATTAAACAAAACTGTTCTCATTCACGTTTTTTCCCTGCGTATTCTGAGCAGGACTTGTATCTATGGTCATCATCAACACAGAATAACCTTTAAGAGAGTCACTGGACATGATGATTCTTGGGTAGCCCATGGGTAATGCATTAAATAAATGATGTTAGTGAGGTATAGTGGTAAAAAGATCTATATTGCTTTAATATGAATGGTTTCAAAGAACTATGATGTTGTAGGCAGAATTCCGAGATGGCCTCCAGGATCCTTCTTCCTTGGTATACACTGATTCTGAGACTATGATTGATATTACTCTTGTGATTAGGTTATATTGTATGGTACAGCTGATTGTAAGAAAGGGAGTCTATCCACAGTGGACCAGTCCCAATCAGATTAGTCCTTAAAAGTGTGGGCTCTTCCTAGCAAAAGGGATTGAAGTATGAGACAGCTTATGGAAAGGAGCTTTATAGCAACAAATGAGTGTCTTCTAGAAGCTAAGAACAGACCTGCCTGACAGCCAGCAGCAAAATGAGGAACTCAGTCCAGTAGCTACAAGGAATACCCTCATAACAACTTGAATGATCTTAAAAAGTAGATGTGTCCCCATGTCCTCCAGAAAGGAGCACATCTCAGCCAACACCCTGAATGCAGCCAGTGATACCTCTGCAGAGGACCCAGCTATGCCTTGCCTAAACTTCTGACATAGAGAACTGTGAACTAATGCAGGGGTGTAGTTTTAAGTCGTTAAGTTTGTGGTCATTTATTTTTCTGCAACATGGAAAAGTAATAAACACGGCGTTACTATTTTTTTCCTAGGGTAGAAAATATTAAGTTACCAAGAGTGGCACATTTGACAATAAAGGAAGGACATGAAGAGATAATTCCTGGACCTACATGAACATGTGCCTGAAGAGTACAAAGAACCATCACATGCTATGATTGGGCAACAGAACATCCATTTCTATTCTTTAGCCCTTATTCTAAATCTTCAACTACATTCTTCATACACTTGGTCATATAGTATTAAACCAAATCAGAAATATTTTCCAGGGACTCCACATACCCTAGGGGAGGCTCTGATAACAGTAGTATTACTTTGTTGGATTGTTATGAATACTAAATGAGTTAATACATTTAAAGAACTTAGCACAGACCCTGACAAATACTCTCAAATAATGTTAGCCATTATCATTTGACCTTAGAAACTATACCCAGATAGAGTATGACAAAGATTGTAGTGTACATTTTACAAGTGAGAAAATTTAGTGTCAGGAAGGTTAAATGAGTCATTCAGAGTCACACAGTTAATAAGAGTAGAACTTGGATCGGTCCCAGCTCTTGTAGAGGTACTTTCTGCTATTGATTTTTTTTGGGGGGGGCAGAGATTCCTAATAGCTCAAGGATGTCAAAGTTCCTTATCTTTAACAGATAAATATGTGAAAGGTAACATTCTCAGTGTGACACAGAACTGGAGGCCTACAGTATATAGGCATAAACCAGTTCTCATCTTAGACCATTGGCTCATCGTGTGACCACCCAACCAATAGCATCTGCTAGAAATATTTGAACTGGACCACGTTAGAAATGCAGATTCTTTTGCCATACCCAAGACCTACTGAACCACCACCTACATTTAACAAGATGCACAAATGGCTCATATGCATACTAAGTTTGAGAAACACAGCTTAAGATGGCTGATTCATTAATAAACTTAATTTTGGCCACCTTCTTTATCCACTTGGGGTCTCCAAGTGAGCTCGGGTGTGTTTGGATTTTTCTTTAAGCTTACCTGGTGCTTGTTTATATATATTCCATTGTTTTAAAAATAGAATTCCTTTATTCTAGCCACTAATAGTATGTTTCAATTTTATGACTATCTTTCAGGGAAGAAAGGAGTTGGCTTCACTTATTATTGATTTTTTTCATATTTAATATATTTAAACAAATGTGAAACAATTAAATGTTTACAAGCATTGTTTTATCCAAATCCATATTTAGGGCACCCCTGACCACAGTATCTAATAATAAAGTACAACCAAATACAGGTCTAAATTGACTGGGAAAATTCATCTCAAGATAAAGCTTATAAAATTAGTTTATTCTTATATTCATAAGTTAATATTGGCAGCCCTCTCTCTCCTCTAGTCTCTTCTCAGTTCTTCCTAGTGGACAACCACAGTTCTTCAGTCTGTTCTGACTCCCACTGCCAAGGAGAGGCTGGCAGAAGAGTGTTTCACACCTCCATTCAGAATCCAAAGGGCGTTTAGATGTAGTTGTGTCTGCCTCGTGCCGAGAAATAGCACCAGATTGCACTCAAGTTGTAGCCAGGCTGCTCTAGTCCCCTGACACTGGATATATCTGATCATTGTCCAAGAAATAGAGTCCTGATTCCAGCGAACTGATGATGATGCAATTTATAAAAATGGGCACCAATGTGTCCCTCCTGTGTACAACAAAGATATTCCTCTATGTCTTCCTGATAAGGGACAGTCGGCTTGGCTGAACAAAGGCAAGCATCAACAGGGTGCCCTTTGGAGAGGAGAGGAGGTTTTCAGTGAAAGAGAGATTGATAGAAAGTCTCCCCAGGTGCCCCCCCCACACACGCTCACACATACTAGGTTCACTCAAGATGTTTGGGAGAAATGTCCCTCTCAAAAATCCCTTTCCTTCATGAGTCCATATCCCTGCATCACAGAGAAATGTTATGCCAGTAACCCCAAAGCTTTGAAGCTTGTGCAAAAATACTAAATGGAAAAAATTTAATAATCAGTGAACTCCTTCCTTTCCCAAAAAATGTTCAAAATAATTTTTTCGAAACATGTTATTGACGTTACAATAAAGGAAATTTTCACTAAACAAGGGTTTATTTTGCATCCATGGGATGTAATACCACATGGTGGCTTTTTTTTTTTTTTTTTTTGAGTTTGGAGTCTCACTCTGTCACCCAGACTGGAGTGCAGTGGCCGCTCCCGGCCACCGCAGCCTCGACCTGCTGGGCTCCGGCAATCCTTCCGTCTCAGCCTTCCAAGTAGCCAGAATTACAGGCATGCGCTACCACGCCCGGCAGATTTTTTGATTTAATGTAGAGATGAGGTCTCGCTGCCCAGGCGGGTCTCGAACCCGCGGGCTCAGGCAATCCACTCACCTCAGCCTCCCAAAGGCGCGGGATTACAGGCTGAGCCACCGAGCTCGGCTATGGTGGCTTATATTTGATATAGCAGTTTACATTTGCTTCCTCTCTGTTTCCAAGCTGATCCATCCATCTCACATCCCCAGAATAAGTATTCTTACTGAATCTCCTTCCAAACTCTGGAAAGGCATTAGCAACAACAGGGTGCCTTCCTTGACCTCCCTTGGCCCTAGTTAACTGTGCTCCCTCTGTCATCCTAAAGTATTCTTTCTTAACTGCATTGTGGCATTTATCAGAGAGGATTAGAATTGCTGAATTGTATATCTGTCTTCCGTATCAGAACACGAGCTTCTGAAAAGTAGAGCCATTAGCTTCCTCATTTTTGCAGAGCCATTGAATGAACGGTACTGCATCCGAATCCTATCTCTATTCTCACTCTTCAGGGCTTGCACCTCTGCCTCAACTGTCCTATTAACTACTTCTCTGACTTCCATAATGGGCCCACCCTTTGTCTTCGGTTTGCCGGAAGACCAGTGTAATGGGTATTACCTTTGAACGTCTTGCCAGGAAAAGTCTTGGCAAACCACCTTGAGACATAGCACAGTGTTGTCAGACATCAAGAGCCATTGTTTATATATATATATTTGAGTTGGGGACTCACTCCGTTGCCCAGGCTGAAGTGCAGTGGCACACTCACAGCCACCCCAGCACTGACCTGCTGGGCTCCAGCGATCCTTCTGCTTCAGCCTTCCAAGTAGCTGGAACCACAGGCATGCACCACCACGGCCAGCTAATTTTTTTTTTTTAATTGTAGACTAAGTTTTGCCAAGTTGCCAAGTTGGGTTGGTCTTGAACCTGCAGGCTCAGACTATCCACCTTGGCCATTGTTTTTAGCATGTTCACCCACCTGGTTCCAAAATATTGCCTCTAGTTCACTGCATTACTTGAAAAGTGAATGTGTCACTTAATGGTTGTACTATTGAGAAAGAGCCGGCTGTGAGTTTCTCCAGGTCCCTGAGTTTATTTGCTTTAGGGGTCTTTCACTGTAAGTTCCTTTTTCCTTTCCTTCTGCCATCTCTCTGCTGATATTCTCTTCTTGATGACACCCTTGTCTAATACATCACAGCCATGTCCTCGGCTGGAGTGCACAGCTAGGGGCAAGCAGCAGCAGGTTTTGTTTGTTTGTTTTAATCAGCTAGAATAATTTGTTAAATGGCCCTTCTGTGCATCTAATCTCATGTATATGCAAAGATGTGGTGTGATTTCTGCTAAGTCTACACAAGACACAAACTTTCAGAAACACGAGCTCCTCAAATAAAGGAAATGTGCAATTATTGAAATTTGATGACCTTTTCTTTTTAGGGTAACCTGTCATTTCATTATTACTTAGGTTGTTTTGTAATGATAACAGAAGCTGTCAGTGTCCTCTCTGCTTACCCCATAAGCTACCAGCCTGGTTCCTCTCTGGTTATTAGAATCCTGCTTGGCTAGAGTGAAGATAGGGCAGATTAGATGCAGAGAAAAACTAATGCCTCAGGGGTGACCTCAAGCAATTTTTAAAATTCTGTTTTTCTCTTGGAATAAATTTTGAGGTGCTTTCTTCACAGCCTCATAGAAGGACCCCAGTAGAATTGTGCCCCAAATGTCCAAAGCAGTGGCTTACTTATTAAATCACCATCGATTGATTTCTCTCCTTTCCCTTTCTTACTCTTCCGTTCCTTAAATAAACTCGCACCCAAATTCTTTTCTCAGGATTTGCTCTGAATGAGCCAAAATTATTCTCATTTGTCCAAATGGATAGAAAACAGCAAAATCTATGCACTTTAACTAACCACTCACTAGTCATTGTTCAGTAGGACGTAGTCCAAGATTGTGAACTTATTATTAAGAAAAAGTGATCAAAGTCAATGTGTTCCTTGGTGAGTGCTATGGAATGTGACAGATGTTTTATATACATGGTTTTATTTATTTCTAATAAAACTTTTCATGGAGTAAATGTCAGCATTAAATGAGATACAGAAAATATTTGACATATTGCCTGGCCATTATTATTTGCTTTTTATACATTAAAAAATTGAGGCTCAAAGAAGTGAAGCATGTTTCTCAAGGAATAGAATAAAGTATTCAAAGCCAGCTTTGTTTAATTCCAAATTCTCTATGCTGCCTCCTATTTCAATGATGGCCCAATCCATTCATGAGTGTTAAAAAGAGCAATTTAATTTACAAATGTAAATGCTTTTCCACTGAAATGCCAGATATACGTTTAGACTTCTTTCAGCATTAAAATAATACCTTGTCCTCATTTAAATAGGCTGACTCCCTCACATGATTCATCACACAACATATTTTTCTTTAAGGCTTTCACTATAGAAGAACAACCTTCACCAAATTCTCCATTTGCAAGGATAACATTTAAAATGTCAACTCTCTAAGAGCAGAAAACAGACTCATCTCTATCCCTGTCTCCTATCCTAACAAAATCCAATTATGGCCACGATCGTCACTCATCTGCTTACTATCAAGATCAACCAGTATTGGATATTCAAGATGACAGATGATTCAATGGTCCCTGCATTGCCCTTAGAACAAGACCTACATTTCTGGTTCACCTTTAGGAAAACTTTGAATAATTATTCTAAAGAGATTGTAATTTCCACCCAAATTCAACTACATCTTCATTTTTTTATCTGACAGAACAGCATTAAGTTGATCTGATACAATGATCCTAATGTGTTGTTTTTTGTACATTGGTAGTAAATGTTTAATTCTTGTTTATAGACTCTTCAAGGGGAGAAGAATTTTTCCTATATTTTTGACTCAAGTGATCCCTCTTATCCCTAGAATTGTTTTTTATTAAACCCACGACTTTCAGAGAAAAAGAATATCTTTGGAATTTAGCCTTGGGATCATAGTAATGTTGATACTGAAATAATTTTCATTATAAAAATAACATTGGCTTATTTTTTTGTTTGTTTGTTTTGTTTTGTTTTGTTTTTTGAGTTGGAGTCTCACTCTGTCACCCAGACTGGAGTGCAGTGGCCGCTCCCGGCCACCGCAACCTCGACCTACTGGGCTCCGGCGATCTTTCCGCCTCAGCCTTCCGAGTAGCCGGAATTACAGGCACGTGCTACCATGCCCAGCTGATTTTTTTATTTATTGTAGAGATGAGGTCTCGCCAAATTGCCCAGGTGGGTCTCGAACCCACGGGCTCAGGCAATCCACTCACCTCAGCCTCCCAAAGGTGCGGGATTACAGGTTGAGCCACCGAGCCCGGCTTAATATTGGCTTATTAAGGAGCATTTGGAAATAGATTGTCAAAAGAAGTAATTGATGGAATGATAAGTGGGTTGATCACCTATAACCCCATACCAAAAAACTTTACTTATAACAATTGTCTGATTCATCCCCAGTCAATACATTAATGAATTTTTGTAATAACAATCATTTCGTGTATTCAATTTTATATTTTGCTTCTTTAACTCAACCTTATAAACATTTTTCTTATGTATTCTTTTAAACATCACTTTTTTTAAAAAAACTTCTTTACTATTTTTTTAAATTTTATTTTAAAATGTGGGCACAACTCAGGGTTAAGTATACAAATGGTCATTGTATAAGTAAAGTTTTGTAATTCACTTTGGCCCCCACCTCACCTGGTTTGAGATCAGATACCTTTATTGATGAAGAATTCCCCCTCTTGGGCAGTTTTCCACTACTGCCAATCCCTATCTTATAGTTATGATAATAGGTCAGGGTCCACTTATGAGTGAACACATGTAGTACTCAGTTCTTTGTTTCTGTGATACATCACTCAGCATTATAGACTCTAAGTCCATCCAAGTTGCTGCAAAGTTCATAAGTTTATCCTCCTTTATGGCTGCGTAATATTCCATCATGTATATACCACATTTTTGTATCCAGTCCACTTTTGATGGGCAGCACAATTGGTTCCATGTTTTTGCTATTGTGAATAATGATGCAATTAACATGTGTGTGTATGTATCTTTTTCACAGAGTGATTTGAATTCTTACAGGTATATTCCCAGAATGGGGATTGCTGGGTCATATGGAAGGCTGATTTTTAGATCTTTTAGGAATGGCCACACTGTTTCCCACAGATGTTATACTAGTTTTCATGCCCACCAACAGCATAGAAGTGTTCCCTTTTCTTCACATCCTCTCCAGCATCTGTTGGTTTTTTTTTTTTTTTTTTTGAGGGAAACATCACTTTCAAAGTATTTGTAGAATTTAATTAAGGAGAAAGACATGGTTTACTGAATGATTAACCTATTGATTGGATATTTAGATGGTTTCCAAGTTTTTGGTATTATGAATATAATAATGTGAATTTTCTGTATTTAGGATTATTTCATTAGAATCAAATCCTTAAAATAAAATTACTATCTCAAAGACAAACAAATTTAACTTCTTGATAAGTATTACCCACTTGACAACCATTTTGTATATATTCAAACTCAACTTGACAAAATTTTGAAGTTGCCAGCCTGTCTACTGTCTCTTCCAAAACCCTTAGCTTCTGCCTGTGTCTTGCCCCTTCTGTTTTCATTTTCCATCCTGATCTAGTCACTTACCTTGCCGCCTCTTGCTTGCTGATCTCAAATTAATCTTTTGTTCTTCCTCCACAACCACTTTCTATGTGATGCCTCTCCTGATTTTCTTACCAGTCTTGGATCTCTTTTCTTTGAAAATCTACTCTTCCCAGATATTTATGGTTACATGAACATAGGTATTACCTCTGTCAGATATATCCATCTTAACAGATACCTTCTACATCTTAACTCAAAAAAATAAGAAATGTGAGAACTTCACACAATATAGTCAAAACTGTAGAAAAGAAATTTAGCACAAGAATGTCTTTGATAGTGTTACTTATATTATGTTAGGAAACTGGTCAATCTGCCCACTGGTTGTGAAATATAATAGTTTTCAAAAGGTCAATTTTGAAGCATATTGACATTTCTTCAGGGTTTTTCTTCTCATGGATGCACATCAGTAGCATTTATGCCAATCAAAATTCTTATTCTTCAGATGGGAGACTGGGAGCGCTATTGTACAATATTATTCAGTCTTTTTCCCTTTGTAGTATGTCAATAAGAGTCAATGATTGATGTGATTGTGATTATCTGAACTGGCTTTAATTCATAATGTACTATTGACGGACATCTAAGTTTGCTCAAACGTCAGGAAACCAATAGGTAGTTATTCATGTTTTCTTAGCAACAACTCATTTCTTGTTTCTTTCATCATGAAAAAGAAAATAGGAACAGGGAAATAGTGAGTCAGCCTCTAAAACTTGTTATCATGCAGCTAAAGTCTCTTCCAGTACTATAAAAGAAAAAAAGAATACACTAAAGTGTTAGAGTAAATTTCAGACCATAATATTTGTCAGTTGGACTATGGTTAGAGTTGATTTCCTGTCTATCTCCCAATCTAAACTGTTTTGAGATAAGTTTACAGTCTAAAATGTTAACAAATGATATGGAAAACCAAATTCAACTGTAAGTCATCCATTAAAGAGGGAACATTCTGTGCTTATCTGATCTGGTTGCTAAGTACCCACTCAGTATGACTCAGAGACCCACATAGACCAGAGGCACCAGCTGCAGTTTGAGCTAGCAGATCGGGGAGACGGCAACACCAACCTGTTGAACATGGATGAGGCCAAAACTGTCCCTGGATTTTAGGATGGCTAAGGTGAGGAAAACTTATTCAACACTGGGATTTTATGAGTGATGACCCAGACAGGAACCATCTAGAACTTGTCTTCAGCTGCCAAAAGGCATTTCAGGCACAAAACGTTCGTGTGCTCCCCATACTGTGCGACTACATTTTTTCTCTCATGAATCCCACTCAACATTTATTTAAACAGAACCTAAAATGAATATATCATTTAACTTGCCATATTTTTTCCTATGCAAAAAAGTAAATGTACTTACACCTAAGGCAGAAAATCATGGTGGTCTCATATGGGCCTAGATCCTTGGTTCATAACCAGTAACCACCTGTGTGGCCTCAAGCTGACTGGTAAGCTTTCTATGCCTCAGTTTCTTCCTCTTGTAAAATAGGTCCTCTCAAAAGTGAGGGTTAAACAAGAAAAAGTATGGAAGGCACTTGGTCAAGTATTGAGATAATAATATGTATTTTATCTTAGCTATGACTCAGTCTTTTTTGGAGGCTCATGAGCAATTGATCTCAACTTAGAGAGAGTGTTTTCTATCTTCGTCTCCCTAAACTCAGGCAGGAAGATTATAAGAAGATGCTATACCTATTTACTATATTGAAAAATCTGTGTTTTAGAATGACATGCTACTCTCTGGTTTTATTAGGGAGCTTTGAATATGAGCAGTTAGTGATCAGATACTTAAAAAGGGTAATGTGGCTGACGGCTGTGTTTCCAGAGTCATGTAGAGCTGAATTTAAATCCCTAATTTTCCATTTACCACATGGACTAATTACTTCACTTCCTTGTACTTCAATTTCCTCATCTGAAAAATAGGGATGATAATAGCACATACCTTAATGTGTCTTGTAAAAAAAGTATGAAATAATTTATCTAAGTGGCATAAGGCATGGGACCTGGAACATAATAAATCCTTCACATTGTTAGCTGTTTTTATATTAGGGATTCAAGAGGTAGAGGGGTGAAGGTTAAATAAGCAGAATTATTTGAAAGAATTGTTCTCCACTGCTGTCTTAAACCAGGACTGTCTCTTTACCAAATGATGAATTTTGCAATATAAATCATCACATCTTTAACCAGTCAAATATTTTTGTCAATTTGGATTCTCACATATCATACTTATTATAGAAGAGCACCATCCTGGGATGGTCTGGTTTTTTATTTTTATTTTTTGGAGTCTCACTCTGTCGCCCAGACTGGGGTGCAGTGGCCGCTCCTGGCCACCACGGCCTTGACCTGCTGGGCTCGGGCAATCCTTCCGCCTCAGCCTTCCAAGTAGCTGGAACTACAGGCGCGTGCTACCACGCCCGGCTAATTTTTTTTTTTTTGGATTTATTGTAGAGATGAGATCTCGCCAAGTTGCCCAGGTGGGTCTCAAACCCGCGGGCTCAGGCAATCCACTCACCTCAGTCTCCCAAAGCATGGGATTACAGGCTGAGCCACCGAGCCTGGCTATTTGTTTTTTAAAGAAAAAACTTTTAATTTAAAATTCTGATTTATGCATAAAATTCATTTTTATATCACAGTTAAACTTCATACAAACTACAAAAATGTTAACACTGAAATTTTAACAGAAATCTATTAAGATCCTTTAGAAAAATTATTTAAAGAAACAACAGCAAGTAATTTACTGCTATGAGATTGATGCATAAAGAAAAAAATTCACACATTTTACTGAAACTTTCAGTAAATAATTTTAGCCATATTACTTACTGTAAAATTAAAAGTTCAAAAGTTGTGTTGGCTCTAAAGGAATTACAATTTGCACTGAAAATACCGAGTCAAATCTTTTTGATCTAACAAGAACAATCTTATTTTTTAAAAATTGGATGGTCTGTTTTAACATAAAAACTTATAATATTGGTCAAACTAAAAGCTTTTATATTCATCTTATCCAAAGAATTGCTACATAATTGCTACTATATTAAATACCATCAATATATAGTCACCCAGACACTTATAAACTTACTTTTCCATTTTTTTCCTCACTAGTGTCTCAGATTTTTGTGAGGAGGTTTGAACTGTTATTACCTGCTAGTTCTTTCTGCTTCCAAGTCTTTAATTCTTTCAATTATTGCCGAGAGGAATAAACTATGATTTTTCCTGGTAAATTTTACTTACGAACTGGCATTTACTCCAATGTTTCTTGCTTATTTACTGCTCGAGCTACTGAATTGTCTCTTCATTCTCTCTACCATTCACTTTCATTTTATATACTCTCTATATTTTCAAGTCCAAGTTGGTAGTGTTTCCACTGATATAAAATGATCAAGAAACTTGTGGGCCTCCTGTTTATGTCACAGGGATTCACTCCATTAGATGAGCGGCTCCTCTACAGATCTTTCCTAGATAATTCCATCTCAGTTTTAACTTCCACTGATGTGCGGGAGGAGATCTATAAATCATACATTTATCCTCTTCAAATAGTTTTTGTGTGCTGAACGTTCTGACTTTTTGCAATATGAATAGGCTGATAATTTGCCAAACCATAGGTCTTGGTTACTCCTTGTTCAACAATTCTTTTCTCCCTCACTTGTTTCCTCTTGCATTTTACTACAGGTAGACACAAGGATACACCTTTAATGCATTGGTTGGAATTTTCTCAGCTAAATGTCCAATTTCATCATTTACAGATTCTGCTTTATACATAACTGTAGGATACAATTCCAAGAGGTTTTCTACCATGTATAACAAGACTTCTTCCAGTTTTAAGTAACATGTTCCTCATTTCCTTCCGCACTCTCACTAGCAGAGTCATTGACAATCATATTCGTACTTAGTCTGTTTGAGGCAATTGAGGCGTTTTCTATCCTTCTCCCAAAAAAGTTCCAGACTCTTCCCACTGCCTAATTCCAAAACCACTTCCACAATTTTAGGTATCTGTTTACAGCAGCACTCCACACTTAGTACCACAATCTATTTGTACTACTGCTGTAACAAATTACCATGAACTTAGTGACTTAACGCAAATGTATTCTCTTACAGTTTTGCTTGTCAGAAGTCTGACATGGTTCACTGGACTAAAATCAATGCATCAGCAGCCTGTGTTCCTTTCTGGAGGCCTTATTGGAGAATCTGTTTTCTTGCATCTTCCAGCTTCTAGAAGCTGCCTGCACTCCCAGGCTCTTTGTCCCTTTCCTCCATCTTCCAGGCCAGTAATAGAGGTTGAATACTTCTCACAGTGCATGATTTTGACTTTGCCTCTGTCTTTACCGCTCCTTCTCTAACTCTTTTGCTTCCCTTCTCTGCATTTAAGAACAGGTGTGATTCCATTGGGCCTATCTCTATAATGTGGAATAGTCTCCTTATTTAAGGTCAGTTGATTAGCAACGCTAATTTCATCTGCAGCCTTAATTTTCCTTTGTCATGTAACCTAACGTATTTATAATGTCCAGGGATTAGGAGATGGAAATCTTGGGTGTAGAGGGCATTCTTCTGTCTACTGCAACTCCTATTCTATCAAATTCCAGGTCATGAATGCTCCAACTTTCCATGTCTGCCTGGAGACAAAGTAGCATGTTTTCAATTGACAAGAAGGCTCCAAAGACATCATTCCACATTTAAGTCTCTTCTCTCCAATCTCTGTCCTGGTTTCTTAGAAATGTAGCCTTTGTCTATTGAGACACTTCTCATACCCTTAACAATTTCTGGTGTGTGTCTATGTACACATGAGTGTGTATGTAATGCAAAGTAGGACAATTTAGAGAAAGGAAATATAAAGCTAACTTTTGACTAGCAACCAGAGTGAAAATTATGATTCGTTAGAGAAGCCTACTTGCTCAATTTCTTAAAAGGTCACTCCTCAGCGGTAGTTGCATCTAACATACCTACATAACAATCTGAATTATTTTTGTAATCATCCAAATTCTATCTCTCTAAAGAGATATAGTATTCTTAGATGTTTCTTTGTCTCTATAACTTTCTCCTAGGTGAACAGTGGATACTTGTAATTTTGATAGGATGGGAGAGAGTTGTTTTTTTTTTTTCTAAAATATCCGTGTTCTTTGGTTCTACCCTACTTGAAGCTCTTAAAAATGCATGAACTTTTTTTTAAGTAGTATTTTAAAGTCACATGTAGTGTAAAAGTCCTTAAATTCAGAATGTGTTAGATTCAGAATGTGTGATAGTCACCTAGAACCAAATTTGGCTTTCAGTGCTGGTGATTTAGGCACGATTACCCACTGAATTCCACCAAGCACAATTTTGTTTATGTGCTCTGACACTGTATATTATGAGTAGATTAAGTCATATTTTAAAATAATGATTGAATGAAAGAATCATAATACTTATTATGTGTTTGAGTAATCTTGTGACCATATCATGTGAGCCAGCAGTTATTCCTTAATTGTCAAAGCTTTAAGAAATTAGCTCAACCTTTTAATCTACTGTTTCATGGTTATGTGTATTCCTCAAAAGACACTATATTGATTTGTACAGGTAGCTGCATAAGTTTTTATCTATTTGTCCAATCCTAGCAGCAAGTCAATTTGCGTTCTACAATCATGTCACATTCTCATTTTAAGCATTTTTAAAAATTTTCACCAATGTGTAGACATATATGAGTATTCATCATTCAATCTTGATTCTCTCTATACCTCTCCTTGAAAGAGGTTGAAGAATTAAGAATTAATTATCTTACTAAATTGCAGGTGGCTTCTATTGGAAGACTTTTACTGATGGGCCCAGATTAATGAAGTGCAGTAGAATTTTGACTTTATGATCACATCCATTTACATTCCTGGGCTAGAGATGCTGTCTATGTTTTCTATCCTTACTCTCATTAGCACGTTGATTTGTTTTGATTACTGAAAGCAACTCATTTCTCTCTTGCCTGTTTCTATTGGCATGGAAATCAAGAAAGAAAGCCTTGAGGGGCTTATAGTAGACTCATTTAATTGTGGTGCCTGCAGACTCATGGCAGTCACTTTGAGAAAATGATTATCATTCTTAGCCTTGAGTTTCTTCACTTTCCCCTTGCTTAAACTACTACCCATCTTAAATTTATCACGAAATGTCCCACGGTAACTTTACATTCCTCATGGAATGGAGGGAGTAGAAAATCCTTACTCTATAAATTGATTTTACTGCCATATAGCCACTAGTATAAAATTACCCTAGATTCAACACTGGCTTACAGAAATAAATGTTTTCTACCCAATACTTTGGAGTTTTTGAGTACTGGATAAGAAAATTGGTCTGCTTACCCACTGAAACATTAGACTCCCAAGTTAATTATTTTGTACCAACGAGTATTATTTAGGAGTTTTTAGAGTTGCTTCACTGATTTTAACCAATATGTATTTTCTATAAAGAACTCAGTGTCTAGAAACTGGACATCTGAGTCAGGGTAGAAAATTGTGATTTGATGTTCTTTAAAACAGGGCAGATTTTTTAATTGAATAGGAATGCATAGAGGGAGAATCTAGTCTAAACTACTTAAAATACAATTCCATGTGGACTGAGCAAAACAGTCACCACAATTTAGTTAGTTCATTAGTCTTATTCAGATTAATATTTAGTAATAATGGCAGGTCCTCATTGTTCAAAATAGATTTGGCTTATTAACATATAACAAATATCACTAGATGTTTACTCAACTATGTTAATATATTAATTACCATTAATGCATAAGCCTAAAACTATAGCTTTAGGGTCACATATTATAGAAATATATTAATATAAATAAGTAAATAAATGAGAAATCATATTTTGTGGCTTTTCTGTTGAACATTAAGCATTAACATTAAGCACTAACAGTCAATTGATCTCAGTGTCAAAATTAGAAAACAAAATACATCAGTATCAAAGGACTTGTTCCTCAAATTGGGTTTGCAGTTGCTCTGTAGAAGTCATTATTGCATCTATAATGGAGGAAGACCAGTGATTGGGTAACCGGATACTTACTTCAATGATTTACACTCGTTCTTTGAATCACCAAGTGAGAAATTATATAATTGATAAACTGATGAATGATCACTGATGTTTAATTATTTCATAAAATATTGTTATTTAATACTTGCTGTATACAAGGACCGATATTGGTGTTAGAAAAAATATAGATATAAGATTAAGAAATGAATAATCATGGCTTTTCTCATTAAATAAATGTTTAAAAAAAGAAAATAATCAAGGTCTCCAAAATTAACTTTAATTTAAGGTAGCAGGAAGTGCTTAGTGTAGCACTGATATACAGATTTTATGATATGAAACTACATCAAAGTACTGAGATAATGGGGGCAACAAATTTGCAGAAATCTTGGAAGGGAGGATATAGTCCAATGAAACAGTTAATTTTAGACTTTAATCCAAGAGTAGCATGCTGGTGTTAAAGAGCAGTGCCCACAGTTAAATTAAGTATAATAACAAATATTTAGTTCTGGCAAGAAAGTGGTGAGACTAGTACTATCCTAAATAGTAACAGAAATACAAATTCATTAACATCCAAACTATTTCTGAAAAGCAACTTCACAATATATGTTGAGAATCTTGACAGAGCTTATATTCTTGTATTTCCTCTTCTATGAATATAGCCTCATAAACTGAAGTAGTCAAAGATTTGTGTATAAAACTGTTTGATGCCCTGATGGTATTATTTATAATATGGAAAAAATTAGAAACAATATAGATGTTGACCAGTTAGAGAGTAGTTGAATAAATTATGATACATCTATTTATTGAAATGTGATGAAATTACTAAATAACATGCACTCTAAAATGAATCAACAAAATTAAAATGCCTAAAGTATAACTTTTTAAAAAACAGATTACAAAATCCTACATTTAGTGTGATTCCAATTTTGCAAAAATATACACTGGTTAAAAAAAAATACCAAAATGTTAAAGGATGCTTTCTTAGACTAAATTTTGCAAAATATACCAAAATGTTAAAAGATGCTGTCTTAGACTGAATTCCAAGAGATGGACTTCGCCTGCACAAAAATTTTTAGTGAGCACTATCTGAGATATACTTGCATGAAAAGAAGGGAAGCAGGACTAGGCAGAGGGAGAAGCCACCTGCCATGTGGTTGCAATGGATGCTTTAGACAATCTCACAGTGTGCTCTAGGACTGAAAAGGCCCTTCCCCGTTTTTCCAAATTTAGATAATGAAGTCAGAACTTTCATAACTGCCTCAAACAGCCAATAATTGGGGCCGCACCACACAGGAGTTGTGTAATGGACTGAATGTTTACATCTCCCCAAGCTTGCATGTTGAAATCTTAACCCCACAGATGCTGGTATTAAGAGATGAGGTTTTGGAAGGTGATTAGGTCATGAGGGTGGAACTCTCATGAGTAGTATTTTTGTCCTTATAAAGGAGACCCCAGATAACTGATCTGCCTCTTTCACCATGTGAAGATACAGCAAGAACTTGGCTGTCTGAAACCTAGAAGCCTCACCAAAATCCAACAACGCTGACACACTGATTGTGAACTTCCCGGCCTTTAGGACTGTAAGAAGTAAATTACTGTTCTTTATAGGTTACCTCATTTATGGTATTTTATTATAACAACCTGAATGGACTAAGACAGGGTATAATCTTGGTGAGGCAATTCTCTGCAGCTTAGGGCAATTTCCAGTAAGGGGTAAGCTATGAGCTGCCAACAGTCATATTCTCCATAGCTGAGGCATAAGTGCATAGCCCTAAAGGAGGAATCTTAGAGATTATTACAAGGTCTATCTATTTCAAGCTGTCATTTCTAATGACGAGAAATTACCAGTCAGTTTTATTCACCTCCCCCATTCTTACTTTTAAAAAAATACATTTAGGTACTCTCCTATTTCTAATGCAATTTACTTGTGCAATCAAAATGATCATTAAACCTTAATTTAAAAAATACTAAAGTGGTCAAGTATTTGCATTTGGAGCTCTTATTTGAATTGGCTTAGTTTTATAAAACACTGAGATGAAAGAGAATCAGAGCTTGGCTCAGTCATCTCTACCAGACATTATTTTCACAGTGGTAGAAATTGCTTTCTTTTCCATAATGGCAAGTATGACACTTTATGAAATATGAAAGTTAGTTGTTATAATGTTTTGTGTTTTTAATGACTAGATATTAGTTTCTGATATCATTGTAAAGCTTTTCATTATTTTCATCAGAGAGTCATTCAGTTGATTACCCATTCAAGATTATGACCAACAGGCATCAAGAATGAGTGGATTTGGGGTGGCCTCCCCTCTCCCCTGTATCCATTCAAATATATCAACCTCAAACTTTCCTCCCTGAGGTTGTGCCCCACTTAATAACACCTTTCAGTGGACTCTTATGACATTTAGGTCACATAATCCTGTAGCCAGTACTGAAAATAGAAATCAGGCAAGAAACTGGGCAAGATGAATGGAGGACAATGAACATACTATTTCATTCTACCCGGTTTTGTTAAAGATGCGTTCTGGTGGAGAAGAGGCATTTTATTGCCTCTCGACATTGACTACTGGAGAATTTTATTATTCAAGTGGGAAACACTGAAAGGTTCTGAATTAGCAGTGAGAATAAGAGCCCCCTGTGGTGCCTCTTACCTTTTTTCTATTTCCCTGAGAGGCAGTTAGTCACCATGGTCCAGGTGGAGGATGTGGGAATGACAGCAAGTGATGACAAAGCGAGCCCAATTCAGGAGGGTATGTCAGAATCCCCAGGGTAGCTGACAGGTGTGACATGACCCTCCTTCCAGAAGATCTCCACCAACCTCATTTTCTAGTGCCCTCAAAAAAAGTAGCAACAATTGAAGATGAAAGAGAATCTTGGAGCCTTGCTCACATTGATTTTGTTCTCAAATGTTCTATTGCGAACAGGTTTCTGTTAATCTCATCTCCTACGGAAGGGAGAAAACTCCTCACTTAGCTCCAGCATTGCTGATACTGGGTTGTTCCCTTCCAGAGAAAAGTGAACATCTTGTAGCAGTAGTGGCCAAAGCAAGAGTGAAGAGCTGGTCTACACTGGAGTGAGACACTGAGTGGTACTCAGTCTGTTTTTCTTCTAAAAATCTACCAGCCACAGTGACTAGGGTTAATTCTAAGAAGTCTCTACTTGGTTTTCACTTTTATTCTTTATTTAAAAGAAGAGCTTTGAGTCTCTTCTTCCTTGGAAGAATGGTAGGCTCTATTGTGACATATGAAGTAACTTTTTCCAAAATGTCACATACGAGAAAAGGAGACAATTTCAATATTCTCAAGCTCCCCTTTTACATTGAGTGGTAATCAAGAGACCTTCTACCAAGTACAAAATATCAGCTTGATTGTCCTGATTCTTATCACAAGGTGATTCAGCGCAAGAGGAATCAGAGGTCTGAAAATTCACCCACTTTGTTAAGTATAACTCATTTAGGGAGATTTGACATTAGACATAGCTGAGTACTATGCTCTTATTTGATTTCTGAATGGTGTTTTAGACATTTTTGTATGTCCGAACAAGTTAATGCAGCCTGAGGCCCAACAACAGCAACAGCAAAAATTTAAGGCAATTTCAGTGGAGAAACAATCTAATTCTGAGCAAACGTAAAAGTCATAGACTGGAATTATAAGCCTTAAATTACACAATCAAAATTTTAGTCACTGTTGTCTGCTTGCTATTTTTTATTTAAAAGCCTGAAGAAGTGAAATTTTGGATGAGATTGACTTAATTAATTTAGTATTCAGTAGACATAATCTGGAAAATACAGAAACACCCTGTAGATGGCAGATACAAAGAGTGAATTTTGGTGAATGGCATGTGTTAATCTGATACCAAGGAGTATAAGCAGTCAAACAAATAAAATATTTATGAATCAGATCATTAAGGTTGTTCTTTCATATCAGCTCTATAGAGGTGTTCTTAATCCAAATTGTATTACAGTGGGGTCAGAGAATTCAACTCTATCTAAGCTGAGTGGATACCAGGAAGAGGATAAGAATAGCAACTTGCATTTTTATGATGTTTTATAGCTTCCAAGCTCCTTTTTAGAAAAAAAAAGAGAAACATAAGGGCAGAAAAAGAATGTGTTGACCTACTGCTTGGAGTCAGATATGCCTGGGTTTGAGTCCCATCCCTGCTGCCATGACAGAGACATTTGGCCTTTCACAAGCCCCCTGCTTTCTGGCCTCCCTTGCTGCAGATAAGTGTCATCATAACACCTCCTAGTCAAAGAAATATGAACATATGTGCTATGCAGCTTGACCTTGTCTATAAAACTTGTGCAAGTCTCCATGTTTTTTCCCTTCTACTGCCTTGAAGCAGAGAAGCATGGTGACCTTGGAGGCCATGTGTAAGAGACTGAAACTACAACATAGAAAGGATCTTTGCATCACTGCTTAGAACAGGGCTTTCTACCAGTTAGATACACGTATTTCAGATTTTGCATGATAAATAATATTCTATTATGTCAAGCCACTAAGAACTATGGTTTTGTCCTCTATAACAGTGTATGTTATTGTAACCAATATGGCCAGTTTTTTCCTGAATTTGGTCAAATTACTTAATTTCTCTATGCCTCAATTATTTCCTCAGTAAAATAGGAATACTACTAGTGCCTACCTCAAAGAGTTGTTGGGAGCATGTGTAAAAGGTGCTTGGCATGTGGTAAGCTCATGATAAAAGGCAATTGCTATTAATCACTCTTGTTGGTGCCTAGTTTTTGTTTGGCATCTTGCTAAACATTTGACATTTTTTCATTTAATCCTCAGAATAACATCACAATGCAGACATTATAAGTCCCACTCTGTCCATAATAATTAGTGTGATAATTTTTTTAAATGGGCACTTTCTACATGCTCATACGCTTCCAAGCCTTTTACATGGCTAATACCAGAAACAACCCAATGGGTATGTACTATTATTATCCCTATTTTACAGATGAAGAAACAGAGACACAGGGCTTACTTTTTGTCCCCAAGTCCATGCAAGCTAGTAAGTGGCAGAGCCAAGAATGAACTCAGGAAATCTGTCTCCAGAATCGTCACTCTTAACCACTGCTGGCCACCAAAGTTTTCCTGAAGCTTGTCAAGGTCAAGGGAAATACCTGAGATCTGGGTATGAGTATGAGTACCCATGGCCTTGGAACCCAAAGGTTCAAATCAGAAGTGACTCCAATTGCATCGATTCATCCTATCCAAGGGATTAGTAAAATGAATTTAAATCTCTTAAAGCAGAAGTAGACCACAGCTATTTAGTGCTATTCCTGCAGGTTAGGCTGGCATAGTAGTTAGAATATGGTTGGTATTTATGCAACCACTCTATCATACAGCTAGCTCTATGAATACTGATATTATATAAACCTTTGTTTTAATCTTAGAACATGTTCCAAATTATCACAAACTCTTGCTAACCAGGATACATGATGGCATTTTGCCAAGGACTTCATTTTCTGTGAATCTTTATGGTTGGTAGCACTTTTTACCCAGACTCTGCTAACAGACAGATCACTCCAGCAGCAGGACCCGAAGCAGGTACAGTGAGACCAGATTTTTGCCTTCTGTGCTTCTGTCAGTAAGTCTAAGATGAGTCATCACTGAAAGCTTGCAAAGCAGCCTGGTTTCTGGCTTTCTGGGGAAGATTCTAGAACATTAATGATGCTTAATAATTTAAGTGCAGATGTTGCATGGACTGTAAATGCAACCAGTTAGCTGAATTTAATTTTTCTCATGAGGAATGTTATGATGCTGCAACAGTGGTGAATCTGTTTTCCTTTCAGCTCTTAAACAAAAGGTCAGTTTTACTGGTAAATGTTTTTGCATTTATATAGGTAGAGAAGGTTTCCTTCTGCAGCAAACTCTGCATTTAAATTACCCATTGAACATTACAGAATGACTGATTCATTGTCTAAAATACATGATTGAGCTTTATCATGTTAAGGGTGAGTTCATTATCTGCCTGCTGATCAATCTCAGTGATAAAAATAGTACAAAGAATAAGATGTGTTGAAATATAACACTATATTTTTCTGCTCTTGAAAAGCACTTTGCAAAATCATCTCATCAGTCTTCCAAGACTTACACAGCAAAGAGCTGTTAGTTTATTATCAATTAAAGGTGCAATCAAGCTCTAAGATAGATAGAGAATGACTCCAGAAACTATCTAGGTCTCACATTAAAGGATGTATAAAAAATAGAGGTATTTGGAGTCAAGATATTTTAAATTCCTTTGTTTTACAAAATAGGCATATGTATTAAGTACTGCAATATACATATTATACTTGTCTAAAACTGTGTTTATTGCATTAAAAAATCCAAAGTATAAAAAAATGAAAAATACACCTTTAACGGCTTATCTCCTAAGAACACTGAGCTTGAAGCTTGGTCTGTAGCTTGTGTAACCTTGGGCATGTAACCTAGTTTCTCTGTATCTCAGTTTCCTCGTCTGCAAAACAGGGAAATAATATTATCTTTCACATAATGTTGCTGTAAAAATGAACTAAGTCAATATAGTAAGAGTTAGAACAATACATAGCCTAAAACACATGCTTGATGAATGTTTACTAAAAGAATAAATGTAACTTAGCTTTAAAATTTTCTGACATAATGCGGGAGCTAAATAGCCACAAAGATGGAAATAATAAACACTGGAGACACCAATAAGGGAGGAGAAGGGAAAAGGTTTTAAGGTTTAGAAATTATCTATATGGTACAATATTCATTATCTGGGAAATGGGTCAACTGAGACCCAATCCCCACAACTACGCAAATATGTGCACATAACAAATGTGCATGTGTACCCTGTGAATCTAAAATACAAAGAAAAACTTTTTAGATATAAGATGAATAAATTTTGGATGTCTAATGTCCAGCATAATGACAATAGTTAGTAATGCTTTATTGTGTACTTGAAATTTGCTAAGAGAGTAGATTGTACATGTTCTCCCACACACACACACACAAAATAATGTGATGAATGTGTTACTTAATTTATTTGTGGTAATCATTTCACAATGTATATGTGTATCAAGTCATCACATTGTACAGCTCAAGCATACACAATTTTTATTTGTCAATTATCTCTCAATAAAACTGGAAAATATATGTTAGTTAGCTTTTCTTAAATGAGCATGCATTATTCTTTTTTTTTTTATTTTTTTGAGTTGGAGTCTCACTCTGTTGCCCAGACTGGAGTGCAGTGGCCGCTCCCAGTCACCGCAGCCTCGGCCTGCTGGGCTCCAGCGATCCTTCCGCCTCAGCCTTCCGAGTAGCCGGAATTACAGGCATGCGCCACCACGCCCAGCTGATTTTTTTATTTATTGTAGAGATGAGGTCTCACTGCCCAGGCGGGTCTCGAACCCGCGGGCTCAGGCAATTCACTCACCTCAGCCTCCCGCATTATTCTTTTTCAATAAAAAGGTTCTTAATTTTATTAAAAACTGATGCACTAATTAGGGGATGCTTTAACTTCAAAAGGTATAAAAAAACACAACAGAATGTTAAAAATGAACATTTTCTACCTTCCCTACCAGAAACAACATACTAAGGGACATTAAAACCAAGATGGCAAAGAGGCCAATATTACCACTTCCCACTTGTCACTGTCTACCCTGAAAGTATTTTAGGAGAAAGAGGAACAGTTTAGTTGTCATTCCCAATTCCAGCAATTATGATTGATTTGGGTGAGTTCCAGTTTTAGTGCAACTTGTCTCTAGGAGAATCATTCACATCTATTAGGAACTTAATTTACCCACTTGGCTTGTTTTAATTACTCCATTCAGAAAGCATGACTTGTCAAGGAACATGAAATATAAATTTATAAAGAGGGAAGTTCTAGGTGAAAATAAACTACAACAGAACATCTCAGTATGATAACTTGGGCAGTATGTCAGTTATCTCTTGCTGCTTAAAATCCTCCTTAAAACTTGTAATCGTTAGGTTAGCTTATATTTCTGTTGGGTGAAAAAGTAGAACAAGCTCAGCTCAATGATTCTTCTGATCTGGGATAGTTTGGGGGCATTCTTGACTGTTTTAGGTAATATTTCTGGGATCTTGATTGGAACAATGAGGTTGACTTCTCCATATGGATTCTCACTGTACAGCAGGCTGACCCAAGTTTGTTCAAATGATGTGCACAGGGGACCAAGAGCAAGTGGAAGTATGCAAAATATTTTTGGTTTTAGATGGGGCACTGGGGCAATGTTGCTGCCACAGCATTTCTTTGGTCAAAGAAAGTTACAAGACTAGCCCAAATTCCAGGATTGAAGAAAAACATTCCACCGTCAGATGAAAGGAGCTGCAAAGTCCCATTGCACAAGGCTGGTGGTCATTTTTGCAACCTACCACAGGTAGCCAATGTCAATTCTGTGTTATAGAAAAGAATGCTGAAGAGAGTTCCATCAAAATCGAAGAAAACCAAAGGTCATTTTTCAAATTAGCTGGAACCCTCATAACCTTAAAATATTCTTTCTACTTTTCTGACCCCTGGTTGCACTCTGTTGTCTAATGTTAGGGCAAGATTTCAAGATGTGTAAGTGGAATTGTTGATGACCCAAAGCAAATATGTATATGTGGTTCATACTAACTGGAACCATGTGATTCGAGCATCTGTCAGATACTTGATTTTGCTACCATTAAGTAAAAATTAGCAATTTCTTTAAACATATAGATAGCAAATAATTTGCATATCATTGCTGTTGCTTTAGTTTTGTCAACCATGACAGACAACTTTTCATAAACTACTTCCACCTATCAGAGAGGGTGGACAAGAAAGCATCTTTTGTAATTTCATGTATTAATCTAGAAATATAGCATAATTAACTAGGGTAAGGACACCACCGCAACAGGTACCTTTGGAAAGCTCACTTTGGAGATTACGTAATTGTATTGTAAATTTAACTAAGATTTCTTTTTAGAAGTTCAGCATTTTAGTAACCACATCTATGAGTCTACCAACTACTTGGTCAAGACCCTTTGAAAAAGGACTAATGACCTCTTTATCATTATCTACATGTAGGAATGATCTGGTGTCAAAGAACATGTCCCTTGACCAGTGAAAGAGAAATGCTAAAAAGCAGCAGAAGCAACAGCATTTAACACATATGTTTTCATTTCATTGGATTTTAAATCTTACTTTTTATTACAAATAGAAAAAGAGGAATAATAAATATGCCATATATATATGTGTGTGTGTGTATATATATATATATATATATATATATATACATATTTGAATATACATATGTATATTCAAAAGGCCTCATGAGCACACCAAGTTAAGACTGTTGTTAATGCCTTTAACTAGGCAGTATAAACACCTAATGAAAACAAAAATAATTCTTCAAGGTGCACATCAAGAGATAATATAACTTTCAAAGCTTTAGCATGTCAGGTGCTTTAAAATTAAATTACATTAGAAATGCAGCAAGCTAGAGGTAGTTCAGAAAAATAATAGGAGACATCAACAGCATTTGTTAAAGTAATTAGAGATGATAATATTGGTCTTACTGTTGTCTCTGGATCTTATTTGGCACAGTATATGTAGATTACATACTGCATGTCTCTTCAGATCAAAACTATGTAGGAAAGGAAGCAGGAAGACTTTAGGAGTTTATGAGATGACATGAAAATGAGAAATGAAAACAACCCTGGTAACTTACAAGTCTTAAAATGTTACAGCTGAAAAGGATTAATAGAGATCAGATAACATACTCCCTCATTTTAAAGTGCAAAACACTGAGTCTCAGAGAAGTTGTTTGCCCAAGTTTGCACAGCTAACAGGTGACTAATCTGCTTTCTAATAACCTAGTTGACTGTTCTTGCCTGAGGGCCTGATCATAACTGCAGAGTAAGTTCCCAGTCATGCTCATTCAGCTTTTATGACCTTATTTTAAAATGTGTGAAATATTTTAAATGGATTTCTGAATATTTTAGCAGACTGGTGGATTACGGGCTCATAACTGGGGAAAAAGATTTTCTTGAGCTTCTGACTTAAATTTCAATTCACCTCATTAACGAGTTTTTACAGGTGAGGTCTGGCTAAGTTGGCATACCGGGAAACACAGGAAAGGCTTCCACTTCGATAAACCTGTTAAAGCTTACAACTTTCTCACTGGAGGTCCTACTCTGCTTCAAACTGTATAAATAAGCTACAAGCAGAGGAGCCTTGATCTTGTCATTTCTTTGTAACATAAATGGCCACCAAATAAAGTTTTCTTGGAGCTACTTGAGTGAGTTATTTTTTAATGTATTTATGTGTTTATTTTTGGAGTCGGGTCTCACTCTGTTGCCCAGGCTGGAGTGCGGTGGCATGATCACAGCTCACTGCAGTCTCAACCTCCTGGGCTCAGGCAGTCCTTTTGCCTCAGCCTCCCTAGTAGCTAGGACTACAGACATGCACCACGATGCCCAGCTGACCTTTTTAAATTTTTTGTGGAGACAGGATCTCACTATGTTGCTCAGGCTGGTCTTGAACTCCTGGACTCAAGCAATCCTCTCAACTTGGCCTCCCAAATTGCTGCAATTACAGGTGTGAGTCACCACACCTGGCTTAGTTGTTGATTCTATAAAGACAAAACCTAAGTTACTGGAAGAAAAAGTCAGCAGCAAAAGTAGACCTAATAAGGCATCTCAAATCTTGGCAGCTTCCAAAACATAAGTATTTTATTCCTACAACCCAAAGTATTTTGTTCCCACAACCCAAAGAGTTGTTCCCGATAGTAGACATGTGATGCAAATTGGGGGAAATAGGAGAGAGGGAGAGAAAGAATGAACTAGAAAAGCAAGAGAGAAGAGGATAAATATGAAGGCAAGCATCACCTGACAAGTATTTTGGGTATGTGGAGCAAGGACAGAAAGCTCAGAATTAATAGAGAGAGATATAGTTACAGTAATGTTGGTGAGAACTTTCTAGAAAGAGGATTAATGTGATAAAGAGAACATTAGTAGTATGTTGAGGTTAGTATGTTGGTAAATTAGTACCATTTGTCATTAGTTTTTAAATATAGATAAATAATGCAATTATTTTTTATTACTATTGCTTGCTTGATAGTACCTTTTTGTACTTTTGCAGAAACTGGACCTCTTGGAGCTCTGACTTTTAGAGGGTTACACCACTTTGCTTTGTTTTCTCAGTCTTCCTAACACTTCTAGAGCTGCATTTCCTCTGCAAAACCTGTTCCTAGTGATGGCTACTCATACTGCCTCCAGCCCCACCTATAACTCTGTAGGGTTGTGCTGCACAAATCTCTCTGTTGACATGGAGAAATGACAAGTAGCTACACGATAGCATAGCTTAAAGTAAACACTATCACAGATAAAAATTAAAATACAAGCATCTGAGGGGGAAATACATCTGTGGGAAATAAGAAAATGAAAAGACTGGGAAGTGTTGCTACAATTACAATGTTGATTCTAAATATGTTTGAACTTACTTAAAATTCTATATTCTCAATTTTCTCTGAGTGATCCTATGACTCATATTCTATATGTGTTAGCTTAGGCTCTCAGCTTAAAATATACTCTGATTTATTCTGAGTTATTCAGTGTTAATCAGGTATTGCTTCAAGTTATCTTCTATGTGTTTCATGTCTCCAAAGTTGAGTTTAAATGCTTCTAATTAAAATAATCCCTACATGAAATGGGAACCTGGCTCTACCAGCAGCTCAACAAACATGAAGGGTATTAGCTACAAGACCGGGTTGCCAAAGGGTAGTTTGGAAAGAAAAGGAAATTGCCTCTCAAAAGATGAATGGAATCCTCCTCAGGATAGAATCCTGTTTGTTTGTAATGGCTTCAATGCTACAGTGCTAGAGGCAGCATTGTTGATGGACTCTGGGGCCAGTACTGTGCTTCTGGGAGCTACAGATCCTATGGGTCTCTAAGTAGCATGTTAGCCGTGCCTTGGAATAATGCTTTGGAAAAATGTTCAGGGGAAACTGATATGTTTGCTATTACTGGAGGGGATTCCCAGTGGGGAAAAAACACAATGCAGTGTTTGACTTAGGCATGGGCCCAAGAACCTAGCCTGATTCTACTTCTCACCAACTGTGTGGCTTGTGCAGTCTGAGTAACTAAACTATAGTTTTTTCTGTATTCTAGTAGGCACATAGTGGATATCTAAGCATTGAGAACTATTAATACTACTTTAAAGATAAAACAATGGTTTAAAGTCACGTGGTTCTCCCATATTCCTTTGGGTTTGGTCTTTAATGTATGAGTGAGCTCAAAAGCTTCAAAGGGGGCATTGTTTCCTGCATAAAAATACGAATATCATTTCCAGCTCCTTCCAACTCAAACTATTCTTGTGCCATAGGGGTAAAGAGGTGATATGAGTGGCTCAAAAATGCCATGCCAATATGGAGGAGTTCTGGGGAGGGAGGCTTGGCCTCAGACCCCTTTGCTCTAGCCCTGAACTGTAGCAAACAGCAGTAGACTGGATCAGGAGCAGCCAGTGGTGGCAACCATGCAGTTGGTGAAGAAAGTCAACTTTATTCTGAGTATGCAAGCTCTTGTCAGATTCTACAGTTAACAGGATTGGCACCAAATAAGATCTGAGATGGTTATGCCTGAGAATGTTTCTTCCAGGCATCTAAATCCATCAGGTTTTTAAATGTCATATTCCAGTTTAACTCCTTTTTCAATTTCGGCCATGCAATTTATCCAGTGGAAAGCGGTAAGACATGAACTGAATTTCATGGGCCAAAAGAAAACTCTACACTGACGTTGTGCCATTTCTAACCTCTTCCTTCCAAGTGATTTTTTTTTTGTTACTTCTGTCTTTATATCTCTTTATTGGACAATTTATACTTACCATCTTAGCAAATTTGATTTATTTGATTATATTTTTAAAGAGCAGTATACTCTTTCCATCACTTATCTTCTTCCTGGAATATTTTTAAAAATTTCTTTTTAAGTCTTTACTTTTCACTCCATTCACAGATTTACCCTCATGGATATCCTTTGCCCAGCCCCCTAATTATATCTTAGCATCTCTTTACCTGTGCCCACTTTTTTATCCAAAAAAAATGCATATTTTGGCAAAGGAACATTATCTGCTCATCAATTATACACATTTAAAGGCTCAAATTTCTTCTGCTCTACTTTTTTTTTTTTTTTTGAGTTGGAGTCTCGCTCTGTCGCCCAGACTGGAGTGCAGTGGCCGCTCCCGGCCACCGCAGCTTCGACCTGCTGGGCTCTGGCGATCCTTCCGCCTTAGCCTTCCGAGTAGCCGGAATTACAGGCATGCGCTACCATGCCCGGCTGATTTTTTGATTTATTGTAGAGATGAGGTCTCGCTGCCCATGCGGGTCTCGAACTCGCGGGCTCAGGCAATCCACTCACCTCAGCCTCCCAAAGGCGCGGGATTACAGGCTGAGCCACTGAGCCCGGCTTCTACTTTTGTCTTCATTCTCCACATCCTTGTGTCACCAAGATCAGTGCATTTTACTTGCTGAATGTCTGTTAATAAATACCAGCTTTATGGAGACATGATTCATATACCACAAAGTCACTCTTTTAAAGAATACAATCCAGTGGTTTTTAGTATATTCACCATCACCACTCTCTATTTCCAGAATATTTTTATTACCCTCCCCAAAAAACCCATACCCATTAATCAGTCACTCCCCATATTTTCTCCCCAAGTACCTAAAAACCAGTAGTCTACTTTCTGTCTCTAAGGATTTGCCTATTCTGAACACTTGGTATAAATAAAAGCATATATCATGTGGTCTTTTTTGCTTGGCTTCTTTCACTTAGCATGTTTTCAAGATTCAGGGAAGTGCCTGGGCTCTAAGCATCTCGAAGAGTAAATTCTAGCCCAAGTAGTCTTGATGTTCACCAAATAGTAACAGAGCTAGAGTTTGTTCTTCTACTGCTTCCAAGGTTCATGATCTGAGAAGGTCTTCAGGCTGCCCATCCTGAAAACCCTTGAACAGATTCGTGTCATTTTCAGTTTTATCATGAAACAAATGAATTCTTATTGTTCAACTCACACTGTTATTCATGCTATTCCAAGGACACTAGCCTGCTAGTTGTTACTAAAACACATCAAACACCATCCCACCTCAGGGATTATATTATAGCACGCCTCAGTTCTTTACTCCTTTTAATGACTGATTAATATTTCATTGTATAGATATACCACATTGTGTTTATCCAACCATTCATTGATGGACACTTGGATTGTTTCCACTTTGGGCTATTCTGAATAATTCTGCCATGAACATTTTGTGTGGACATGTTTTAAATTCTTTTGTGTGGATACCTAAGGAGTAGAACTTGTGATCATACTCCATGTTTAATATTTTGAGGAACTACAAAACAGTTTTCCAAGGTTGCTATATCATTTGACAATTCTACCAGGCATGTAAGAGTGTTTCACTTGCTGAATACTGAGGTCTCTGCACCTTCCTCTATCCCACCACCAGGTCCCCACCACCTCTCACCTGGACTGTGACATCAACTGATTGGCCTGGCCATCATTGCCCAGCCTTCCCAATCCATCATCTCTGCTTCCATCAAGGAAGTTTCCTTGTAAAACACAAACCTGATCAAATCCTCCATGTTAAAGACTGCAGACATTTCATGTGGCTGAAAGAACTCAATATAATCTGGTGCTGGCTGCTCAACCTCTGCTTCTTCTTTATGCTCAGTTTTGAAGACTCTTCACTTGTAGTAACATACCTGAATCTTAGGGACTATAGGAACTTAGGGACTATATTTTTCAGCTGAAATGTGTCCCCTGCCATCCAGACTTGTCATCCAGCAAATATTTATTGAATATCAACTATGATATTAGAAAGTGAACATTACTCTACTTCTTCTTAGAGCATTCAATATTCGAACCCGAGATTCAAAGATATTAATAATTTGAGTTAATCAAAAGTATTTCTTACATGTATGGCCTTTACTTGTTGGAAGAGGTTCAAGAAATTATACTATTCACTGAACTTGAGCTCAAGTTCTATTATAAATTGACATTATTTTACTTATTCAAAAACTACCTATTGAGCACTTACATTGTGCCAGGTACTGTTCTAGGCACTTGAGACAAAATTTCCTGTTGTCACAAGCTTTCTGTCCACAAAAGAAAGAAAGGCAATAAACAAATAAGTAAAATGAGTATTTTAAATGACAGCGAGTGCTACAGAAAATGTAAAGCAGGTTGAGAGGTTAGGGAAGATTGTAATGTTAAATAACGACGTCAGGAAAGGCTACATGAACAAGGTGATATTTGAGAAAATATATGAAGGAAGTGAGTAATTGCACCACGTGGATGTCTGTAAAAGAAGTGTCCCAAAAGGAAAGGACCTTGAGATGGGATGGTGTTTGATGTGTTTTAGTAACAACTAGCAGGCTAGTGTCCTTGGAATTTCATGAATAACAGTATGAGTTGAACAATAAGAATCCATTTGTTTCATGATAAAACTGAAAATGACACGAATCTGTTCAAGGGTTTTCAGGACGGGCAGCCTGAGGACCTTCTCAGGCCATGAACCTTGGAAGCAGAAGAACAAACTCTAGCTCTGTTACTATTTGGTGAACATCAAGACTACTTGGGCTAGAATTTACTCTTCGAGATGCTTAGAGCCCAGGCATTTCCCTGACATTTGTTATTTTTGTCACTCCCCATCTGCTTCTTGAAGAGGGGAGATATAAAAAGCCCAAAGGAGGTTTGCTTGCTTACTTCAGAAGCAGCAGGGAGACAAGAAGCTGGAAACGTTTGACATATGTTCCAGCAGTCATGAGGCAGTGGTGGGACCGATTTGGAGAAGTGGGCAGTGGCAGTGAGGGAATGGTTCGACTAAATTCCCACATGTGTGGGTCAAAAGAAGGGGAGGATGAGACTGGGGTGTCCAGGGAAGAGGTGTGCACCCCAGGGTTTGACTGGCAATAGTTTCTGTGTGCTCTGGCAACTTTTCTGACTGCTTTTCAGAAGGACCCCAGCTCACTGATCATCATACTTTCCCTTCTGAAATAGAGGTATTTTTTGCACTGAAGAACTGAATAGCTGAAACCCAGATTGACAGATTGTTTAAATGTCTGATTTATGTTCCACCAGCATATTACAGTTAAAGAAAGTTGTGCACACCAGAAGCCCAACGATTACTTTTGCCTTTGCTTTTTTAAGTGTGTGTTTTAAAAACATGCACATAATTTCTAAAATCATACACTATCAGGCTTATGACTGAAAATAAACATTCCTTCTCTCCCTACCCTTCATCGCCATGTATTGTCACCTCCTTTAGCTAAGTTTTTGGGTTTGTACTTCAAAAGTTTCAAATAATATTATACAGCTATTTTTCCAGTCTTATATGCTATCTATAAATTTCCTGTTAGAAAAATAGGAACCATCCCTCTTTCTAGTTCTCCTACCATTTCCCTTTCTCCCCAAATAGTTATATCATCCTTTTGGGTTAAGTTGACTATTAGTGATTACATAATAACTATTCAAGTTTTAGTCCCAGTACTCTGTGACCCAGACTAGAGTACAGTGGCATGATCACTGCTCACTGCAGCCTCAACTTCCTAGGCTCAAATGATTCTTCCACCTCAGCCTTCCTAGTAGCTGGGACTACAGGCATGTGCCATCATGTCCTGCTCATTTTTTTTTTTCATGTTTTTATTTTATGTAGATATGAGGTTTCACTATGTTGCCTAAGCTGGTATCAAACTCCTGGGCTCAAGCATTCCTTCTGCCTTGACCTCCCAAAGTGTGGGATTACAGCCATGAGCCACCACATCTGACTCACTTTCCTTCCTAATTTCTGCCTTCCACTCTACTCTGTTTTTGTTGTTGTGACTGATAATGACGATTTTTTATCTTTAAAACCTCTTTTTCTCTGTTTCAGGTTCTTTGCACATGCTTTTATATTTCGTAGAAAGTTATTTTTCCTACTCCTTGGTCTACATAGGTGACTCAACTTGTCCGTCTCAAACTCTCCTATCCTCTGGGGAATTCTCTTTGACACAGTCTAGGTTAACTTCCTCAGGTATATGTGCCTATCACACTGCACTTCTTCAGAACACTCATCTTAGCTGTGGGGTTTCATAAGGGTGGGGGTTGTGCTGGCCTACTTTTTTAGAACCAGCCTAGTTTGGGGCACATAGACTGTCAACAAATATTTGTGAAAGACAGAGAAGGACAGAGAAAAGAGGTGAATGAAAGAGGAAAGAAAGAGTTCAAAAAAGACAAGGAAGGAAAAAGTAAGAGAAACAGGTAGATTTATTATCTAATTTACTGATGGTTATTTCCATCTTATAACACATTAAATACATTTTTCTAAGTATGTTGATCAGCTATGACCACAGTGAGGCTGGAAAACCATTCACCCCCAAATTTGGGGCTTATGCATTTATTTTCCTTGCTTCTCATTAGTTTATGGGATGACTGGAATAGGCTTGCATTGGGCTTCAGGTCACCTGGGCTTGACTAAAAGCCCTGGGCTGGGTTCACCTCCGCTCAACATGACTCTTCATTCTCCTTGGACCAGCAGCAACGCAGGGTATGTCCTGGTGACAAACCACAGAATGCAGAACTCAGTCTGGTACTGCACTGTCACTCCATTCTTATTCTAGTAAACTAAGTCACAAAATCTAGACCAGCTTTGTTGGGTGGGAAAACAGATTCCAACCACACTAGTGATTCTTCAGAGTCACATGGAAAGTACATGGCTATAGAACTCTGACAAGGGGAGGGCATGAAGAATTTCAAACAATAACTCAATCTTTAACATTCAACTTCTGATAAAGAGAATGTGGTACACATACACAATGGAATATTACACAGCCATAAAGAAAGACAAAATCATGGCCTTCTTAGCAAATTGGATGGAATTGGAGACAATCATTCTTTGTGACCTATCACAGAAACAAAGAACCAACTGCCACATGTTCTCATGCATGAGTGGGACATGATCACTAATCACAGTAGCACAGGGATGAGATTGGCAGTCACAGGACAATGCCAGGGGAGTGAAGGAGTGGGAAGCATATAACAACACAATCACCCCAATTTATGGTACCTGATTCCAAACTAAGAGACGTCAGGACTAGTTGGAGAACCAAACTTCACCTAAGCATACATTACATAAGTACTTAATCCTAATTTGTATCCCACCTCGTCATAATAAAATAATGTAAAAAAAAAGTTTAACTTCTTGCTATATCAAATTCACATTTTAAAATATGAGTTTCTTAATTTTCTTTGGTTTCCATCTGCAGGTAATCTCAGGAACCAGCCATCCTCCTGCTAGCCCCAAAATAGGTTGAGGGAGAGAGGGTGGAAACACATCAGATCCTTTATCCTTCATCAGGCCATTATGCCACGGCCATGCTACCAGTCTTGTCCTGTTCTCTTCCCATGACTATGTTTGCCCATGACTAAGTTACCACCTTTATTTTTTGCCCCTTTCTGAAGGAGCACTATGTGATGAAAGCTGAGTTTCGTTTGCTTGTTTTTCAAATTAGACATTGCCAGCGTGATGGGCCATCTCACACAGAGGATACAAATGCCTAGTGTCTTTTATGGTTAGAGAAATGTATGAATAACACACGTATTGAAGATGTTTTAGGGGAACTGGGACATCGATACATACACACCAGCCTTTGAGAATAATAGAAAGGAAGCAATTTTAGTTCTGACAGGCTTGGGATCCTGACTCTTGTGGAAGATAAAACATAGTTGTGGCCTAGTATATGAGTGCGTGCCCTATGTCTGATTCTCTTACTTTAAAGATTAAAAAGCCAAAGGCCACAGAAGTAGAATCCAACAGGGTCATATTTGAATCAGAATTCATTCCCCTTACGCTGAGTATAGTGACCTTTAAGTTCACATAAGGTGTTTTATGTTATGATGCATTATGGTATCATGTGGATCCTATGGAGAAGAAGTTAAAACCTGACGAAATATTCATGCATAAGCTATGGAAGCAGAAGTTTTTCTAAGGAAAACTATTTGACTTACTTCACAATTTAGTAATTAATTAGTAGGACTCAGTAGAAGATGAAGGCTAGATTATCAAATTGTCCTAAATTAAGAACATGTTTTTAAGTCCAACTCTTCTATTTCAACGAATTATTTAAACAAATGACTGACATATTTTAGGTAATTTTATATATATATATTTTAAGATATATAATAAAGGTGAACTAAGATAGTAGGGAAAGAAGGGAGAAATGTTTACATTAAATAAGTCTTCACTAGCCTAGTAAGACTATTTATGTCTAACAAGAGCAACAATAAAAGCTCTCTTAGGTCTTAGTGTTTTTCATTATTGTGTAAAGGAAGAATTTATAAGCTGCTTTTCTTTAATCCTAAAAGCACCCATAAAGATGATTAGAATTTACCCTCATCAACATTTCAAAAATAACATTTTCTGATCTGAAAACACTGAGTTAATAAATGACCTGTACTGTTACTGCCCCACTGTTATTAGCCAAGCCCCTATCGGTGTGGCCTCAGGCAGCCAACGCATTTCTATACTTCAGAACTAAAAGGACTCATGGGACTTATAACCTTGTCAAGTTCCTGTTGCCATATAGTGAAAACAACTGAAGTAGTTGGTGAGTTGCCTTCAGGCACAAAAGATGATGGGGGTTTGTTTAGCTTTGTTTAGAGGGCAGGGCCCTGCCCATATGCTTTCAGGCTTTCACACTGCTCCTGTAGAATAGAAGGCTAAGTACAACCTCACAGTCTCCCATATATCCTAGCTGTACAGACATCACCATCCTCTTCTCAGTGGGCATGTAGGACAGCCTTCTTCCAGGGGCATCTCATGAGTTCTTTCTCTTCTCACACAGCCCCACACCTTTTCAACACAAAATATCCCTACAGAAAAACCCTTTATTTATCTAAATCCTCTTCTCCTGCATGAATGAATAGAAAAATGTAGATAAAGTTCAAAAGAGATGCGAAGGGTTTTATATCCATGTCAGAATCAGTTTTTACTAATTTACCCACTATCTCTACTTTTCTCTCCCATCTCTATAGACACGTTCCTGATCCTAATCCCATTTTATCACTTTGTGCATTTATCAACACATATATATTGGGTGCTTATTATGTCTATGAGATTTAGATACTAGAAATATAATCTCAAATTTCATTTCTATCTCTGTCTCTGTGGATGGATGGATGGATGGATGAATGGATGGATGGTGGATGGACATACAGATAGATAATCTTTAGAAAAATCACTTTGTAGATTAATGAGATGTCTGTGAGCTGGCCTGGGTACAAAATCATCCTTTATGATCATGATCCTGAATCTCTGCTTTCACATAACTCTGAGGATTCATGAGTTAGTCCTGTCTCAATTATAGTGGAGAGCTGGGGGAGGGAGGCAGAGTAAGATATATACCCTTGGAATATATTATCAATTTGAAATTTTCCTCATTAATATTTCTTAAATCTTTGCCAACTATTTCTTCTTATCTGCAAGTAAGCTTAGCAGATGACAAATCATCATTAATGAGTGAACAAAGAATCTATTGTGTGTGTGTGTGTGTTTGTGTGTGTGTGTGTGTGTGTGTATATGACAAAACTATTTTCATGGACACATGTGCTCTTCGTCATGGTTGCAAATACATCCATATTCTTATTTCACATTTTTCATTAGTTGAATGTTACTATTTCCTATGATGGAATTACATATATCAGTATTCCATAGTAATCTGCAAAGAGCACCTTGTCTTCCAAATTTTCTACCACCTGAATACGTTTGAGAATCTCTTATGTGTAGTGCATTTCTATAAAATGATATATTTTGTATTCTAGATAGCTAATCAAAAGATGAACCTCTGAAAAGTAACTAGTTCATAGTAATAAGTCATGTCATACTTGTTTGTACTTTCTAGTTTCCAGATTTTCACTTGCATTATTGTGTTTGAATTCTAACACCCCTCTCATTAGTAAGGGATTATAATCTAATTCCATTTTCCGGATGAGGAAATCAGAACACAGAGAAGTTAAGTGGAATTTCCAAACTCACACAATTAGTAAGTGCTAAAGGTAGGGTTCAACTTTTGTTTTTCTCACACCAAATTTAGTGTGTATTTCCATGGTTTAAGTTATTATTTTATTTGCTGTGAAAAAAACTGAACAATGTTCCAAGTACTATAAAATAATCAAGTGAGGAAAAGAAACAGTAATGCATCAAAATCAAGCCCTAAAATCATTAGATCCCTTGAAATACTTGGAGGTCACAGGGCAGTTTAAAGTAGTTTTACCCTTGTTAACATTTTCTCTAGGAAGAAAGAGTTATTAATACCATGAAACAACATGCAGAAAAATAGACTCTTGAAGTGCTAGTAAAATAAAAAACCATTGCAAAGAGGAATGCTGTACAACAAAGCAATTTTCACATCTAAAGGAACGATGCAAAGAACATTGCTTTGTTGAAATTTTTAACAGCAAATTTTACCCAACAAACAATTCCGTTCAGCAGGAGCTTTCATTGATTTCTGTTCACATAATAGTCATTCTATAACAAGTGAAAAGCTTGATTGCTGTGTGTCTGGGGAAGAAAATGTAAGTGGAACTAAAGTTTTATTCTTTGTACTGTCTTAAATTTATGATCAAGGAGAAATCATTCTAATTCCTCTTACCTTTTTTTTCCCAAACTCAAGCCAAGTAAAGACTATCTAACGGGCAAACTGATGAAGAGATTCCATTCCAATCCACCCCTTCACTTCCCATGGGTTCAAAGAACTTCTCTAACTTTTAAAATAATCATGAGGAAGGGAACATGAAGTCTGTTTCAGTGATAGATCTTGGGCATTTGTTATATAGAAGTAAACACTTTAATGAATTCATATTCTTTCAAAACAATGCATAGGCTTCTTTGGAGTTATTTATTTCACACACACACACACACACACACACACACACACACACACACACTCTATACTTGTAAAGCCACAGGCCTAAGAAGCATTTACTAAGTCAATCAAGTGGTCTTGAGAATGAATAATATTCGATCTGTCTACTGTAAGGATCAGGGCCAGTTAATCATTTTTCACTTACTTCTTCCAAATGGCAATATCGTAATGCTTGTATTTCTTTTTTTATTTTTGCATTTCTTATAAAAGTATGCTATGCTTGAAAATCAAGTAATCAATAAGTGAGTCCCTAAAACAGAAAGCAAAGATGTGAATACTTAAAATCATATTTTCTTTTTTTAAAAAAAGATGGGAATATAGATTAATGCCTACTTCACTTTGATTGGTCTTCTTGTAATTCCGGCTACTCGGAAGGCTGAGGCGGAAGGATCGCTGGAGCCCAGCAGGAGAGGCTGCGGTGGCTGGGAGCGGCCACTGCATTCCAGTCTGGGCGACCGAGTGAGACTCCAATTCAAAAAAAAAAAAGACAGTAGAAAAAAAATATACATACATCTGCTCCAGCATGAATTCTCTTCTTATCTCCAATCCTCATTTCTCTTTTCTGTTGTTTATTGATGTGTATATTGAGTATAAAGAAATAAATGTTAATGACTGGGATAAAAGATAATAACTGTTCAATTAGAAAATAATTAGGAAACAAGAGCCCATGGATCCTTAGATGGCTTTAAAGAAGGCCCACCCACCGAGATCACAGGTCCCACTGCTAGAACACAGTAGCCACAACAATGGTGAGTTAACCGTGGACTTCAGCAAACTAGAAATAATCAGGGAATCACTGGAGATAGCATTGTTGGCAGAGAATTATGAGTAGGTTATGATCCCTAAGGAAAGACTTTTAGACTAGATGATTATGTATAGATGATATATGTCAAAGGATGCCACACAGAAAAGTCAGAAAAGTATAATACAACAGAGAGCAAGTTTCTGGATGAATGAAGCATCTGGGGTTTCTGGATGAATAAAGTATGGAGCTTTTCTCCAGGGTTTGCAAGTGTCCTCTAGGAGATTAAAAGATGAGCAGTTACTACAGGCTTCCCATTACTGAGATCTGAGAGCATTGTCCTTTTTTTATACTTGATGATCAGGTGATTAGAATTTTTACTACCAGGGGTGACCTGGGCTGTTGTCTAGATTTCTGGATGGACTTATATTCACTTGGCTATTGACCAAATAAAGGCATATGTGAAAGATTATTGTAAACTGGAGAATGCTGTATAAATGTAAGATGATATTATCATTATAATGACATTAATGTTATATGAATTATCGCATACGGATTATGTGCAAAGCTTTTTGCTGATGCACTGTCTCTGAGCCTCTTTAACTCTTGATAAATTCATCCCTTATCATAAATGTCTAAGCTGTTTCAGGCTCACTGAGAGTATGATGCTAACTCAATTAATTGTGAATATTGCAATGTACTACGGATATCAAGTATCTAGATTTTTTCATGGCTATCGCTGCAGTCTCAAAATATTTTCAAGAACAAAATAGAGGAACGTTGATTGGCAGGGTTGATTCTTAACCATTCAGGCATTATTGCATGAACTACTTAATGTATTTGTTTCAGCAGGCCTAGCAGCAATGACAAATTCTTATTGGCTATCTATAAATGACAGGCACTATATTAAGTGCTAAGAATATACAATGGTAAACAACAAAGAAATAATACCTGCTCTCAAAGAACTCATAAGCTAGTGAAGACAGGCAATAATAAAAAGGAATAATTACAAAATTATTAAATGTTGTGAAAAAATCACATAGATTGATGAAGATAGTAAGTAACAGAAAAAAGTACCTAACTTGTCGAAAGATTTACTCTTGTCTTTACCCATTTTTTTGTTTGTTTGCTGCTGTTTTCCATTTATTTTAAATTGTCTTATTGAGATATAATTCATATACCATAATATTCACCCATTTAAGTGCAGACTAGTTCAACTTCTATGGAAAGTGTTGTGGTAATTCCTTAAAAAACTAAAAATTGACCTTTCATATAATACAACAATCCCTCTCCTGGGAATATATCCGGAGGAACATAAATTATTCTACTAAAAAGACACCTGCACTTGCATGCTTATAGCTGCACTATTGACAGTAACAAAGACATGGAACCAAACCCACTGCCCATCGAAAGTAGACTGGGTAAAGAAAATGTGGTACATATACATGATGGAGCATTACACAGCCATAAAGAAGATCAAAATAGTGAACTTCACAGCAAATTGGATAGAGTTGGAGACCATCACACTTAGTGCTCTACCACAGAAACAGAATTAAATACCTCATGTTCTCACTTATTAAGTGGGACCTGAATTTTAATCACATTAGCACAAAGGCAGGATTGGCAATCGCTGGACACTGCCAGGGGCAGGGTAGTAGTAATAACACAAAAGGTACAGGATCCTTTACCAGGGGAAGAGGGCCAGTTGGTGGCCCAAACTTCACCTGCATGAGGCCTACTTGTGCAGTTAATCCTTACTTGTACCCCAATCTCTATAATAAAATAAAACTATGCCGGGATCGATGGCTCAGCCTGTAATTCCACCACCTTAGGAGGCCGAGGTGAATAGCTTGCCTGAGTCTACGTATTCGAGACCAGCCTGGGCAACTTAGTGAGACCTCATCTCTACAATAAATAAAAAATTAGCCGGGCATTGAAGTGCATGTGGGTAGTTCTGGCTACTTGGAAGGTTGAGGCAGATGGATAGCTGGAACCCAGCAGATCAATGCTAGGGTGGTCGTGAATGTGCCACTGCCACTGCACTCCAGCCTGAGTCATGGAGTGAGACTCCAACTCAAAAAAAAAAATTAATTAAATTAAAAAATTATTTTATACCTCAATGACTGTTTTTACTTTATTAGAAATGTGAGGCTATTATTTGCTCTGAAAGGCGTTTATTCTTGCTTTATAATTTTATATTACCATGTTCCTTTTTTTAGGGTAAGTTCCTTGACATTCGTGTATTGTGGTGTTGGTTTTACCTGTGAACCAGGTTTATAATTTTGGATGACAGTTTGTAGCTCTGTGCATTCATTTAAAGTCAATGTGGGGATCAATTAAAAGATGAATCAGCTATATGAATATCACACTTTTTAAAAAGTCACCCATTTAAAGTATATAAGCCAGCAGTTTGAGGTATATTTCCAGAGTTGTGCAAACCCAATTTCTAATCTTGCATCACCCCAAAAAAAGAAAACTGACGCCCATTGGCAGCCAATCCCCATTTCCCCCAACTCTCCCAGGACACCACTAATTCTCTTTCTGTGTTCACAGATTTAGTTATTATTTTATATACATGGAATCATACTGCATGTTGTCTTTTTGTGTCTGACTTCTTTCATTTAGCACAATGTTTTGAAAGTTCATCTATTTGTAGTACATATCAGAATTTAATTGCTTTTAAAAACTGGATAGTATTTCATTGAATGAATATACCACATTGTGTTTATTCATTTATCTCTTAAGGGGCATTTTGGCCATTTCCACTTTTTGGTCAGTATAAATAGTGCTGTTCTGAACACAGGTGTATAAACATCTTCATTCCTTTTTATGGCTAGATAATATTTCATTGTATAGCTATCTACATTTTGTCTATTCATCAGTTGACAGGCATTGGGTTGTTTTCTATGTTTTGGTTATTATGAATAAATACTGCTGTGAATATTCATGTTCAGGTTTTTGTGTGAACTTCTAAAAATTTATCCTGGGCATAAATTCAGAAATGGAATTGCTGAGACATATGTTAAGTGCATGTGTAACATTTTGAGGACCTGCTGAATTGTTTTCCAAATAAGTTGCACCAATTTACACTCCCACAAGCAAAATATGAGGGTTATAATTTATCCACATTCTTTCTACTTCTTGGTAACAAACAGTAATGTTTATCTGTTCATTCTAGCCATCCCAGTGGATGTAAAATGGTACCTCATGGTTTTGATCTGTATTTCCCTAAAGGCTAATGAGCATTTTTCATGTGCTTATTGGTTTGTATATCCTCTTTGGAGGAATGGCTATTCAAATCTTTTTCACGTTTTTGAAATTGTGTTATTCATGTTTTCATTTTTGTGTTGTAAGAGCTCTTTATATTCTGAATGAAAGTCTTATCAGATATATGATCTGCAAATATTTTCTTCCATTCTATAGTGGTTCTTTCATGTTTTTGATGCATCACAAAAGTTCTCATTTGCAGCACAAAAGGTTTAAATTTTATAAAGTCCAGTATACTTGTTTTTGCTTTTTTCACATCACATAGGCTTTTGGTGTTATGTTTAAGAAGCTATTGCCTAACCTAAGGTTACAAAGGTTTAATCCTATGCTTCTCCTTAGACCTTTATACTAATTTTGAGTTCATTTTTGTCTGTGGCTCAGCTTTATTCTTTTGCCTAAGAATATTCATTTATACCAGCACCATTTATTCAAAAGACTATTTCTTTCCTATACTGAATTGTCTTGTCACTCTTGTTCAAAAATGATTGACCATAAATGTAAGGATTTATTTATGGACTCCCAATTTTATTCCATTGATCTATATGTCTACTCTTATACCAATGCCACACTGTCTTGATCACTGTAGTTTGGTAGTATGTTTTTATATCAGGAATTGTGAGTCTTCCAGCTTTGTTCATTTAAAAAAATTGTTTTGTTTACCATGAGTTTCTTGCATTTCAAATGAATTTTAGGATTAGATTGTTAACTTTGGAAAAAAGCCAGATAGCATTTTGATAGAAATTGTGTTGAATTGGTAGGTCAATTTGGAGAATATTGTCATCTTAATAACATTAAATCTTCTGATTCATAAAACCGAGATGTCAAAAGACTACATAGACATATTTTGATACTCTTTTATTTCTTTAAAAAATTTTATAATTTTCAGTGTAAAAGATTTGCCCTTCTCTTATTAAATCTATGTTTAGTATTTTATAATTTTTGATATTGTTATAAATGGAATTATTTTCTTAATTTAATTTTCAGATTGTTCATTGATACTGTGTAGATATGCAATTTATTTTAGTATATCGATCTTGTATCTTTCAACCTTGTTGCACTTGTTTATTAGCATTAATCATTTTTAGTGGCTTCCTAGAATTTTTCCGTATATAAGGTAATGTCATATGTGTCATCTCTGTTTTTATTTTTAATTGACAGTACAGATATAGGCAGAAAAAGAATTTAAGAAATCATAAGCAAATATTTAAAGTAAATTTATTCTTTGTATCTCCAAAGATAAATTTTGTGATCACCAAATGCATACAATTTAAATCAAGATAGATTTGGGTGCAAAGTCAAGAAAAATATTGTAGTAAGCAAAGTTGTAACAGCAGAATAGGCTGCCTTGTGAGTTAGTGGGCACTCAATAATCAATAACTAATGGCATTCAATCAACAACACAACTGTTCAGGATGTGTTATATAAGGGATTAGAGCACCAAGAAATGAACTGGACTACATGATTTCTAGTCTCTTTCAATTTTAGATATATGCTACTAATTAATTCTGTCCCATTACTTTTGTGTAGATGTTTAAATAAAGAGGTGTGGGCAAGAATCTGTAAAAGCTCTTATTCAATAATGAAAAGCATAACCATAGTGCATTTCCGTATACAGTTATATGCTTTCTTCTTTGGGTACAAAGGTGATTTCTTTTTTCAGTCCTGTAAAATCTAGGTTATGTAATATTTCAGTAAGTCTTAAATTTTCCAGGAGGAATTCATCTCTGGTAAGAATTGCTATCAGACATCAAAGGTATATGAATACTAATATTATGCATCTCCTTTTAAAGTGCTTTCATTCTTAAAATATCTCCACAAGCTCTCAAAAAGCAATAACCTCTACTCTGCAGGGAAACTTGCAACTCATTGCAGAGATTTATTCCTGCAATCTTGCTTTATTTAACTTCCACAGTAGAACAGTTGTGGCTTTATGGTGCAAGTAACAGAATGGACTCTTAGCTTAAGCAAAAGGGAAGTTATTAGAAAGAATTTAGTGTCTCAGTATTGATGGAAGTAGAAGAACCAGATGGTAAGGGAACATCAGAAGGCTAAGATCAGGAAACAAACAATTGTCTTATATCAAAATCCTTATGGTTATATCCCTGTAGTTAGCACCATAAACAATTCTATCCACCTATTTCTTCTGGCCTTGCTTCACACTTCCAAAGTGAAAGTCTTGAAAGAAAATCTTCAGTCAGTTAGGTCTTATGTCCATCCCATCAAAACATCAGGAGGAGAGAAATGCTGTCAACCCCTCAGCTCTGTATGTGAAAGCACACAGAAGGAGTTACACTGGCACCAAAAGACATAGAATAAGGGAGAAGTACCTCCCCCAAAAGAAACTGAAGTACTATTGGAAGTGGATGTTAGGTCGTCAATCAAAAAAAATGTCCTGATTGCCTGGAATACTTTCAATAGGATTGGTATCAGACTTCACAGCAATTTGGATGAATTTAGAGCCCATCATACTCAGTGATTTATCACAGAAACAAAGAACTGAATACCACATGTTCTCACTCATAAGTGAACCCTGAACATTTATCATAATACTACATGAAAGGGATTGGCCGTAGCAGAACACTGCCAGGGAAGGGAGGAGAAGGGGCCACATAACATCAATAAGAATACCTGATCCCAGCCGGGTTCGGTGGCTCAGCCTGTAATTCCGCGCCTTTGGGAGGCTGAGGTGAGTGGATTGCCTGAGCCCGCGGGTTCGAGACCCGCCTGGGCAGCGAGACCACTCCAGTCTGGGCGGCCACTGCACTCCAGTCTGGGCGACAGTGAGACTCCAACTCAAAAAAAAAAAAAAAAAGAATACCTGATTCCAAACCAGGCCAAGTGAGGACCAGTGAGAGGCCCAAACTTCACCTGTGCAACGACCACTTGTGCACCTAACCGTGAATTGTACCCACATCTTTAAAATAAAAATAAATTTAAAATGCCAAATATTCTCTTTACATATGCAGTGAACTTGTTGAATTTATTTAAGACCTGCCATAATTTTAATCCTGCAACCTCAGAGATCTCTATCTTTATGTATCTTCTTCGCAGTTGGGAGTAATCATGGCACTCTGCCACCCATTTTGTTGTTGTTGTTTATAACACAGGGTACTAGAGCCATGATCTTGGCCTCAAAAATGTTTCTCTTGTGGAAAGATCTTGTCTTTATAACCTTCACCTCAGTGTAAATCAAATGGCCTAGTTTCTGTTTTAAACCATTATTTAAAAACCTGACTGTTTCAATGTACTAATGAGGCACCATTATCTGAGTGCTGCTTTTCAACTGTCCTGGTTTCTTCTTTGTATTACTACTGTCATCTCTTGGCCTAAATATTTTTTTATACTTAATGATGCTTCAGCGCTTCTATGCTAGGCTTTTTAGCAAAGGCATTTAATTTAAAAATCAAATAAATAAATCTTTCTGGACTTCTCATTTCTAACTCAGGGATAGACCTACTAGACCATTACCTCCCTTAGATTTAAAGCAAATAGGATATGAAATTTAATCATTTATTCAATATAATTCAGGATATAAAGGATCAACATAATATGAAAGCATTTATTTTGTTGTTCCATAAGATTACAATTAAGAATAAAAAATTTTCCTCTTTAACTTTTAGATAAGAAGAAAAACTTTGCAATTTCCAAAGCTAAAGTCTTCATGAATCATGTCGTAAAAGCAATTTTGTTCAGCACCATGCAGGATTGTGACTCATATTTTGTCTTTATTCATG